>CM028131.1:1421845000-1422445000 GCA_016271365.2 Neoceratodus forsteri | reverse complement strand
TGCGATCGTAGCTACGGGCGGGGGGGGTTCCACTAGACCACTAGGGTTGTGATTGCTTGCGGATGGTGTTGCGGGCAGGTGGCCACCCATGGCTGGGCTGCTGTGTTGCACCCTGCAATATAAGCAGCCTGGCCTGTGGTGGTCAGGAATTTGTTACTACTCTGCACGAACGCAACTTTGAGCCCCCTATGTGGCACAGTGCAGGGGTGCACCGGCATATGCTCAGCGCATCCCAGGCTGAATATTGGGATGTGCTGCATATGCATGGGGACGCCCCCTGCATGTGCATCGCATACATTATCATTGCACCCCGGCACATCGGGATTTGCGCTGCGCCAGGCAGCCTTCTCAATATCCCACTGGGGCGCAATGTGGGGTTGTGCCAGGCGCAACCCCTATGAATATCCGGGCCCCAAAGTTTACCTTTTTGTGTTCTTCTGATGACAATCAGAAGAAAACTGTAACACAAAGCTGCCCATAAAAACAGGATAATGCAAAAGACAGTTTTTTCATCACTTTTCTTCAGGTACAGTTACACATGGACCATTTGAGGATATGAGTATTATTTCTGTGAGTGGGAACATTGTAAACAGCTGCCCATTGGAAATATTTTTCCTGTCCTCTTTATGAGCCACACACAATATCAATGGAAAAGAGCTGCAGTAATTACAGTAGGTCTCCCTTAATGTATTAAAACCATGGCCAAAAACAGCTGAATTATGACAGTAAGGAGGTACTGGTAATACAATAGGAGAAGGGAATTTCACTTCATTATAAAATAGTTTTATAAATCCCACGACTATGAGCAAGTCCTTCCCCGTGCGTAGTCAGTCTTGTATTTCTACTGTTTGAATTGCCTTTTGTTCCCAAAATGGCAACAACATTTCCCTGCTTCCTCTATTACATTGTAGACTACTTCTACATACATATTTCAGGAAATGCAGTGAGCAGCAATCCGCAATGGGGATCAGAAGCAGTCCGCTCAAACTCCCATTAGGATAAAATATTCTCCATGATGCTTGGCATGACACTTAACCTATTTAATATTTTGGTCCATTCAGCTGTGAAAACAGGTAGAAGTAGGACCTCACAGCAGATGGAATTGAATTTTATTTGGGCTTCTCTGGGCAAATCAATTGCAAAACAGTTTTGCTTTAGAAGCAATACACAGCTCTTTTTTTCCCCAGTACATAAAGCTCTTGACTGCTGTAAAATGGCACGTGCACACAGTGGGCCAGATTTTCAAAAGGCTAAGAGTACACCAAACATATGGCGCACAGGGCATTCTTCAGGCCGGCAATCGGAATTTTCTATCCATATGCCAATTGCCGCAAGTTAGACCAACTTTTTCTGGTCTAGCTTGCGGCAGTCTGAGATATCTTTCTACAGGGCTTGCACCACATATTTAGCACCAGCTGTCATAAATTGGGTCAAGTGTCATAACTGCACCCGACCTACTAAAATCAGGCACAATTTGCAGTGAAAGTGTTGATACAGCTGTGACAACAAAAGATTCTGACGCAGGACTTGACGCAAGCCCTACATTGCTCTTTGAAAATGTGGTCCAGGATGTCTGGTTTTAACTAGAATGCCTCTTTCTACTTGGAGCCACAGTACCATATACCGTCCTAGCACACTAGATGGCAGAAGAGCTCCACAGGCAGGGACTCTTGTCAATATTCAAGATGAGGAAGATTTCTGATAACTGTGTAAAAGGTATACTTGCTACTGCACAACCACTGTGTAAGTACATGTGTGTATATAACACTATTAAACCATAGTTAATCAAATGAAACGATTAATGAAACAATGAAAAAGTGTGGTGGAGGGGCTCCTGCGTGTTTTTAAATCTGTTGACCCAATAGAGTGATCTGGATCAGGGAAACGTTAGGGAGCAGGATAGAAAACTAAAGCAATATTCAGTAATCACTGCATTGTATAAATTTGCGGTGGATGGACTTACTAGTGCACTATGAAAGGTAGAATAAGATAATGAATCATACAGGCTGTGTAGGGAACACTTAGGGCAAAGTGGACCTGGACCTTGGGTAACAACGTGCTGACCTGAGGGCGCTGAATGCTTCAGTAACCCCACTTATTCATCTGGTCATTAGTTTTGTAACTAATATATTCTAAGGCTTCCTTTCAGTTGTTTCTGGATCAATGACCAACAGTAGCTCTGACCGTTTCCATTTGAAACCAGCTAATCAGTGGACAATGTGGTCTTGTTTCAGACAAGCCCTTGATATATGAAGCATGCACTGCAAACTGCCCCAGCCCATCAGCAGTGTCCCCCTTCCTGTGTAACCCTGAGATCCTGCACCCTAGACAGTGAACTGCTCACCACTTCCTTAGTGCCTCTTGGCCCATTTGTTCTGTATGTTTCAAGGTTAACCCCTGTTGTTTCTCTCGGGCTTTCTGATATATGCAACCGATTGCTGTAACTTATAGCTGAACTCTCCTCATTTCCACCTCTTCCCACGATGTATCTGGAAATGAGCAATTTCAGCTTAGTATGTCCTTCCTGGTAAATCTTTTGAAATAAATACATCGCTTAATCAATCAATCAATAAATAAGTAAGCAATAAGACATGATGGGGTGTGGACAGTTCTAATGCACGGCTGGGGGGGGTGTAGTGAGGCACGAGGCCACAGGCCGAGTGCGTCCAGTCCCCTAGCCATGCATTAGAACTGTCTAATGCACATCCCCAGAGTGGCTTATTGCACTTATAAAATGGGCCTGTGTATTCTAAATGGGGGTTCTAGTTTTAGCTGTGCATTAGACACATCTAATGCACGGCTAACAACCAATCAGATTGCAGATTGCCCATTTTATAAATTCTGTTATTTAGTTTATCTGGTTGATCCTACGGCCCTCCTGCCTGGCATATTTTAACAAGCAACTCTTGGTGTGCATCCCAGTACCTCACATGGCTGATGTCAGAGCCAGGGGTCAGCAGTGGGAGAGTATGAAAGAAATAAGTTGTTGGAGCTATTGATAGGTCCGGTTTGTCATTATTCAATCCTGGTGTCATACTGTGAGTAAGTATAAACTGCACTATTAGCAAGATATTCATGAAACAGACTGCTCGGTCCAACCCATGTTGTATCTGGCTGATTATGCACATGAAGATTGCTGGGGTTGTAGGAACTACATAGCCCATGCGATGATATCAGCTCCCTTGTGGTGTAGGTGGTTAGGAACTGCTCAGAGCTGGTTTCTAACTATGACTGATGATATGCAAAGGATAAGTCCAGCTTGCTGAAGAATTTACCACACACTAATGTGATAACCAAGTCCTCTGCATTCAGTAGCGGGTAAGATTCTTGTTTCAAGCAGCGGTTGACTGTGACTTTGTAGTCACCGCGGATCCTTATGGCCTTGTCCTGTTTTAGTACCAGGATGATAGGGGCAGCCCGTGGCTCTTCTCTACTCATGACATGATACCATGCCACTCCAGTCACTCTTGCTTCACTGCTTCTTTCAGCTTCCACAGCGTAGGTCCAGGCTTGTGAGAAAAGGACTGTGTTTGATATTTTCCTTACTGCTTCTTGCAAGGTGACTGCTATTGCACTTAAGGTAAATATCTTCTTCCAGTTCAACATTATTTTGTCCGCAAGTTTTTTGCCAGTATTGTGGGTTTCTTGCTATGTACCACTACTTGAAGCAAGGTCCATGTTCCTCCCTCATAGGTGACTGTCACCTTACTCTCCACCAGCAGGGGGATTTGAACTCCATTGTACAGTGTTGACTGGAAACAGATTGCTTGCAGTAGGCACTTGCTGAGGCTCTTCTTGTAGATGTGCTTGGGCACCATAGATACTAATACCCCTGTATAAAACTGTATCAAGCTGCGTGCTTACCACTTGCTCTGCCAAAGCAATCTGGAGGCAAAATTCCTATCCATTGCCTTGCATAACATAGACAGTGAACCATCCCAATGGGTCTTTCCCCCTATTCTGCGTGTGCAGAGTGTCTTGCCAGTGTTGAAACGCCGCTCGTCAGCGGCTGATGTGGATTTTTGTCGTTTCTCTGACTTTGCCTAGAATTATTATAGCCCCCCTGCACTCTACTCGTTGGTCCTCCGTGGCAGGCTTGCACGGCGTGAGAGGCTGTGCTGCAGGCTGCCTTGCCCTGTGACACTGGGCTGGAGGTTCGGGTACGGGGGAGCTCTAATCATTGGAGCAGACTCTTTGAGGGGGCGGAGACTCGCCGCGAACAAAAGGAAGCGCCGCTCGCAAGCGCTTCATCTGCGTGTGCAGAGTGTCTTGCCAGTGTTGAAACGCCGCTCGTCAGCGGCTGATGTGGATTTTTGTCGCTTCTCTGATTCTTTGCCTAGAATTATTATAGCCCCCCTGCACTCTACTCGTTGGTCCTCCGTGGCAGGCTTGCACGGCATGAGAGGCTGTGCTGCAGGCTGCCTTGCCCTGTGACACTGGGCTGGAGGTTCGAGTACGGGGGAGCTCTAATCATTGGAGCAGACTCTTTGAGGGGGCGGAGACTCGCCGCGAACAAACGGAAGCGCGGTTCGCAAGCGCTTCATCTGCGTGTGCAGAGTGTCTTGCCAATGTTGAAACGCCGCTCGTCAGCGGCTGATGTGGATTTTTGTCGTTTCTCTGACTTTGCCTAAATTATTATAGCCCCTGCACTCTACTGCTGGTCCTCCGTGGCAGGCTTGCACGGCGTGAGAGGCTGTGCTGCAGGCTGCCTTGCCCTGTGACACTGGGCTGGAGGTCTGAGTACGGGGAGCTCTAATCATTGGAGCAGACTTTGAGGGGGCGGAGACTCGCCACGTAACAAAAGGAAGCGCTCGCAGCGCCCATCTGCTGCAGAGTGTCTTGCTAGTGTTGAACGCCGCCAGCGGCTGATGTGGATTTTGTCGCTTTCTCTGACTTTGCTCTAGAATTATTATAGCCCCTGCACTCTACCTGTTGGTCCTCCGTGGCAGGCTTGCACGGGCGTGAGAGGCTGTGCTGCAGGCTGCCTTGCCCCTGTGACACTGGGCTGAGGTTCGAGAGGGAAGCTCTAATCATTGGAGCAGACTTTGAGGGGCGGAGACTCGCCGTCAAGGAAGCTGGTCGCAACGAGCGGCGCTGAAGGCATGGAGTGGCGCGAGCGCCACTCGGTACTGGAATACTTGTCTGCAAATGGGGAAGAGAAATGGGCTGTTTATATATGTTTGAATATTTGCCAGCTAAGTATTTTTATCTATTTATTTTGTTTAGATGTATTAAGGTGGAGCTTATTTTAGCACTGCTTTTTTTTGGTTTAATGTAGGTCAGGTTGTTACTTTCTGCTATTTTATAGTGCTTAAATAGCAGTTTGTGCTCTTTTGAAATGTTTAGGGATTATGTGGGAGGATCTGTGGGGATTAGGATTACCTATAGCCACTCGTTGCTTTATGGTCTACGCCCCTCTATCCCCCTTTCTGTGTCTGACACTATTGTTAGATGTTGTCAGGAAGTGGGAATTGTAGGGGGTTATACTGATTATTGGCAGCGAGGTGATCAGGCTGTGGGTGATGCTAGGATTGAGGTTCTTAGGTCCAGAAGGCGCCCTGGGTTGCGACGGGCATCTGGGAGAGGTCAGACGTGGTTGGTGCCCGTCCCCAGGGAGTCCACCAGTTCGAGTGGCCAGGTAGCCTGTGGGGCTGTACCACCCTCCAATCCTCTGAAGGCAGTGTTGTGTAATGCCAGGTCGATTAGGAACAAGACGGCAATTGTTGCCGCCTTGATTTCATCAGTCGATCTGGCTTGCACTACGGAGACCTGGGTGGGTGATGATGCAGGCCCTATTTTTGAGGCCGCGGTCCCTCCCGGGTATACCGTGGTACACTGCCCCAGAGTGAATCGCAGGGGTGGCGTGTAGCCATCTGTTTTAGATCCGTTTGACCTTCACCGCACCCAGTGGAAGCTCCGGTTCTTTTGGAGTGTGTGCTATCCGCGTGGTCTCGCGCTGGCTGCAGGATTTTCCTCGCCTATCGCCTCTTCTGGCCATGGGGAATTTCCTGCAGGAGTTTGCTGAGTTCACTGCTGGTGAACATTGGGATCCCCAGATGTATTTTTCTGGGGATTTCAATGTTTGGGTGGATGATGGTGATCAAAGATGTGGCGGCGACTTTTTGCGGAGTATGTCCTCTCTTGGACTGACGCAGGTCGTTGCGGCACCCACCCACCAGGATGGCCACATGCTGGACCTGGTGTTCTCACTGGGGCTTGAGATCATTGATCTCGGGATTGATCGGGTTTTTTGGTCCGATCACTGCACGGTGAGGTTCACATTTGGGGCTCCCGCCATAAACCCTTCCCCTGCTGAGATGATTAGCTGTCGCCCTTTGCGGGGTTCTACCCCTGAGGGTTTTTTGGCGGCAGCTGATTTATCTAGTGTGGGTGCTACATGCGTCGGAGGAGTTGGCGCCGGCGTTGACACCTATAATAAGGTGCTCTCTGATGCCATCAACTCCCTCGCACCTGTCCGTGTATGACCCAGAACCACATACCTGAGGTCCCCATGGTTTGATGGGGACCTCAGGGAGATGAAGAGGATGGGTCGGAGATTAGAGCGCTGCTGGAGAGGATCCCGCCTGGAGGTGGACAGACTGGCCCTGCGTACGCACTATCGTGTGTATCAGGAGGCAATCAATCGTAAGAAGGCAGTGTTTCTGTCCAGGGAGATTGCTGCCGGGAAGAATCGACCAGCTTCACTCTTCCAGACTGTAGACAGACTTCTTCATCCTTTCTGTCTGCAGCCTAGGAGGGTTTTTTCCACTGAAGATTGTGAGGAGTTTGCTCGGTTCTTCTCGGACAGGGTGTCCACGATCCGGCGGGATGCCTCTTCAGCTAGCAATACCATAGCTAACAGCGGTCGCCAGATGTGTTCTGAGTGCACTCCGCCAAGTTGGGGGGAGTTCAGACCAGTGGAGGCTAGTGAGGTTATTGAGGTAGCAACCAATTTGAGGCATACCTTTTGTGAACTGGACCCAGTGCCAACGCTGCTTTTAATGAGATGCTTGGCTCTGTTGTTCAGTGTTCGCCATGATCGTCACGGTGTTCCTTATCTGAGGGAGTCTTTCCGGATGCCTTAAAGGAGGCTCTGGTGAGACCCTTTAAAGAAACCATCTTTGGACCCGGAGATCATGGCGAATTATCGATCTCGACTCCAACCTCCCATTTTTGTGGAAGGTGGTGGAGAAGGTGGTAGCGCTTCAATTGGAAGAGCACCTCGTGACTCACGAATTGTACGATCCCTTCCAGTCGGCTTTTCGGGCCAGACATAGTACAGAAACTGCTCTTGTACGGGTGCAGAATGATCTCCTCAGGGCTAGAGATCGGGGGGACAGGTCAATTCTTATTCTTCTCGATCTCTCTTCGGCATTTGACACTGTGGACCATAGTGTGTTGCTAGTTCGCCTTAGGGATTTATGTGGACTACCAGTACTGTCATCAACTGGTTTGAGTCCTTTCTTACAAACAGGAGGCAACGGGTTATGATGGGTAATTCTCATCTACACCCAATATCCTTCCTGCGGAGTCCCTCAGGGTTCGGTACTGGCCCCAATGTTGTTCTGTAGGTACATGCTGCCCTGGGTGGATCATTAGAGGTATGGTCTGAGTTTTCATTGCTATGCTGATGATACTCAGCTATACTTTTCCTTTGCCCCAGGAACATCCAATGCAGTGGATGTGCTAAACATCTGTCTGACCGAGATAAGTGACTGGATGGCCTCCAGCTGGTTGAGACTGAATCCAGACAAGACGGAGGTACTGGTAGTCGAGTCGAACAGAGTACGTGATAAGGAGGTCTCTGATTCAGCAACTGGACTTGTTCTTGGGGCTGTCTCATTGAAGGCCTCCTCTAGGGTGCATAGTCTTGGAGTGATTCTGGACAGGAACCTGACCATGGAGACTCATGTATCTTCCGTGGTTCGTGCCTGTTTTTTCCATCTCAGAAACATTGCCAGGATTAGGCCCCTTGTTCCGTCTCTGGACCTCCCTACCTTGATACATGCCTTAGTCACATCTAGGCTGGACTACTGTAATGCGCTCTATCTTGGGGTCACAGGGAGGGCTTCTCCGCAGACTGCAGCTGGTGCAGAGCAGGCGCTGCCGGTTATTGACTAGGCAGTATAAATTTTGCCATATTACACCGGTACTGCGTGAATTGCACTGACTGCCGGTCAGGTGGAGAGTCCTCTTTAAGGTGGGTCTTCTCACCTTTAAGGCCCTACACGGGCTGGGCCCTGGTTACCTGTCAGTCCTCCTGATACCTGTTCCATTGATCCGCCCTCTTCGATCCTCCAGTAGTGGCCTCCTGACCGTTCCTAGGGCGAGGCTGAAGTCAGCCGGTGATAGAGCTTTTAGCGTTGCGGCTCCCGCCCTTTGGAACTTACTACCAGCTGTGGTCAGAGAGGCCTCAACTGTAAATATCTTTAAGATCCGCCTGAAAACTTTTTTATTCTCTCAGGCTTTTGGTGTTTAGACTACATTAGACTACTATGTATTTATTACCTGCTATTTCATTTATTTATGTATTATGTTCTTTTAAAATTTTGTACGGCGCCCAGAGCCTCTGGGATTGGGCGTCTTTTAAATAAATTTGACTTGACTTGACTTGACTATTCTGTCTCTGATATGGTGTCTGTAACATGCTGTGCTCAAGCAGTGTGGGATGAATGTCTGCAAACTTGCACAAGATGAACTACCTTTCCTCAGCTTTGGCATTTTTTTGCCAGAATCTGCATGTACTTTGCTGATGTTTACCACCACATCAGTAACAAAACTGTTGTGCCTTTGCTCATGGAGACTGTGGTGCTAATTGCTGACAGACTAGATGATGCTGCGAAGACAATGATGAACCACCCCATGGTCTGAAATGTCCCTTGGCTCATAACATATGAGTCACTTTGTGAGCACCACTCTTTGGCGGCTCAACATGCCCTGTTAGTTCTCTGGTATCCTTCTAGGTGAGTTCCAAAGTGAGCACAATATCACAGGCTGTTTTGAAGGTTAAGTCTTTTTCAGATAACAGCCATTTGTTGTAGCCCTCCCCATGTAGGCTGCAGACAGATTGACCCCATAGGGCATCATTCAGAAATTGGACGAGCTCACAGGTGCTTGAAAGGCCCTTCAGAACTATGATATATTTGGAAAGGGCTTCCCCCTCTTTCTGATGCTGATGTTGGAAGCAAAAGCACTCTGTTGTGAGAATTGCCTCAGCCTTGAAATGGTGTGGCAGCATCTCCATTGGTTGCATGTACAGCATGTCCAGGAGTTTGACTAGTGCTGTCGGACCTTTGAAAAAGGTATAAACTGTAAAACAATGTTTCATCTAATCTCAAAAGTTTGTCTAGGTCCTAAACATATGAATTTAAATGGTCACAGTTGTTACCCAATGGCAACTTCAAATAAACACAACAGTGGCATACTGTCCTTCAGTCCTTTGTAATATGGTAATGATTAGAAAGAGACACATGCTTTGAGGCAGGTCCTTATGAATCTGTATGCAGTTGAATAGTGGGTATGCCTGTCAGCTTGGGTTGCTCAGAATCTGCCGAATCGGATTTGTCAGGTTCCAACCTGGTTTTGAATCTTTTGGTACTTTAATACTTTGGTAGTATGGGACAAAAGAAGGCGGTTTGCTCATCGTGATTTGTCCTCCATGTATGTGGATCATTGAGTACATCCCTGATTGGCTAACCATTTGTCCAGTTTATTTTTGAAAGTTAAAATGTTGGGTGAGTCAACTATTTCCTGAGGTAATCTATTCCATATTTTAGGTGCTCTTATAGTGAAGTAGTTCATTCTTTTGTTTGTTTTTTGCTTTCATAATCTCCAATTGTTTATTGTGTAATCTTGCAACTATTTTTCTAGTAGAATATTTTAGTCCACAGTTTTGCATCTGTTCTGTGTGTTTTGTGATATTGAATAGTAATAACAAATCCCCTCTGAGTCTCCTTTGGAACAATGAATGTAAACCTGTTTGTTCTAGTCTAGTGGTGTAATCAAGTTTGGAAAGATAGGGGAATTAATTTTGTTGCTTTATGTTGGATAGTTTCGATTTTATTAATATCCAAAATTAAATAAGGGTTCCAAAAAGGGGAACAGTAATCCAAGTATGGTCTGACATGGGCTCTATAGAGTGGAAGTAGACACTGTTCAGTTTTATTTATAAATGTTTTATTGATCCTTCTGAGGGTGACTTTTGCTTGATTGGCTATCTTAGTACAGTGCGATGTGGAAGATAAGTTGTTATTAACTAAGACGCCTAAATATTTTTCTACTGAAGAGATTTTAATAGCCAAGTTGTTTAAATAGTAAGTTTGCAGTGGATTATTTTTTCCCAGATGGAGGGTTACGCATTTAGAGACATTGAAGCACATTTCATTTGTAAATGCCCATTGTTCAATTAGAAGCAATTCTGCTTGTAACCCTGAGTCCTTGGTTCGACTAATAGCTTTACCCCCAATTTTGGTGTCGTCGGCAAACTTCACCATTTTGTTATTATTAGATATGTACATGTCCCCTATGAAGAGATTAAAGAGAACAGGCCCCAGCACAGAACCCTGGGGACCCCGCCACTACCCTTTCTGACACATGCTGTTAACTCCTGACTCACTGAGTTCTATTATTCAGCCACTGATTTATCCAGGAAGTTAATATAGGTGACAATCCTATTTTAATAAGTTTTTTAATCAGTAATGAATGGGAAACTTTATCGAATGCTTTGCTGTAATCAAGCAATATGACGTCCATTGGTGTATTGTTGTCTAAATGATAGCTGATATGTTCATAGAAAGAAATAAGATTAGTTACACAAGAGAAACCATGTTTGAACCCATGCTGATATAAATCAGTTATTTTTAGTATTTCTAGTTCATGCTCTATTTTGATCTTAATGATTTTTTCCATGAGTTTGCATGGGATGGACGTCAAACTTATGGGTCTGTAATTTTCAGTTTTTGATTGAGAACCTTTTTTGAAAATTGGTGTTACTATTGCAGTGTCCATTCATTTGGCACTGATGATTCATTAAGTGATTTGTTGAATAATATTTTTAATGGATGGATAATTTCGTCTATTGTTTCTATTAGGAATCTAGAGCTGATTCCATCAGGTCCTGGGCTTGTATGTTTTTTGAGAGTGTTAATTGCATTTTTTATGTCGTCTTCTGAAATCTTTTCTGTATTTGTATCAATAATAAGGGGAATAGTAATGGTATCTGATTTATGTGTATAGACAGTAGAAAAGTAATTATTAAGTTCAGTAGCTGTTTCTATGTCAGAAGTTTACGACCAGGGGCCCAATTTGGTTGTTGCAGTTCTTTTTCTTGTTGAAGTAGGAATATAAAGCTTTATGGGAATCTTTTGTATGAGCTGTCTTGAATTTGAGATTACGCTTTGCTATTTTTATATGTTTTTTGAGTTTTTTAACTGTTTGCCTATAGGACGTTAGTAATTTATCTGTATTAGATAATGTTGTATTTTTAAGCTTGGAGAAAAGTTTCTTCTTACGAGATATTAAGGTTTTTATATGTTTATTAAACCACTGGGGAATTTTTCCTTTATTGTTATACTTAAGTCTCTCAGGAATATGTTTTTTGTCAAGTTTTAATATCTTTTTGTTTTACTGTTTCCCATACTTCATTTGTTTTTAAAGGGGATAAAATGTGTTCCATTTGGTTGTTCCCAGCTCTTGCTTAATAAGGGTAAAGTTTGCTTTATGATATTGTTTTACTTTAATGTTGTTTATTTTTGGTTGAGAGGGTAGCGGATAGAAAAAATATATTGTCATATGATCACTATTTCCAATTGGCGGCAATATTGTTATATCAGATATTGGGGTTTCTAAGTTGGTAATGACTAGATCTAATATGTTTTTTTCCCTGGTTGGCTCACTCGCTTTCTGTTTTAATCCTTGTTCGGTCACAACAGATAAAAATTGCTTATCATGCTGATTTGAACCAGTTGATGTAATCCAATTAATAGTTGGCAGGTTGAAGTCTCCTAGTATTAATATGTCATTTCTATCAGAAAAGTGCTGTATTTTCTCAGATATTAGTTTGGTGGTTTCAAGGTCAGAAGCTGGTGGTCTATAGCAGGTTCCTATCAGTATTTTGTGTGAATTTGTAGCTTGAATATATGCCCATACACTTTCTAGACAGGGGTTGAGTCTTTTGATAAGGTTTTAGGTCATTTCTATATATAAGCTGACCCCACCTCCTTTTTAGTATTGTTTCTGTTTTGTAGAAGTGTTTATAACCAGTTATCTCTGTTAACCAGGTTTTTCTAAATTTCCCCAAGTTTCGGTTATAGCTATTATAGCTAAATCTAAAGTATGTGTTAGTATTTCTAATTCAGCATGTTTAGGAATTGTCATAGATCTGGCATTAAAGCTGAGTATATTGAAGCTATAGTTTTGTGATAGGTTAGCTTTGTTAACTAGAGAATGAGATAAGTTCCCAGACTCCCCCCTTTTTTCTAGTTTAAATGGGAATTTATATAGGCATTCATTTGTTGCCCTAGTATTGTACTCCCTCTTCTGCTGAGGTGTAGCCCGTCCCAACAGTATAAAAATGGTCTATTTTCAAATTCTTCCCAGTGGGTTAGACATTTAATGTCTTGTTTATAACACCATTTTCGTAGCCATTCGTTTAGGGCTTTAATTTTGTTGGTGGTGTATTTGGTGGCTCTAGAGATAGGTAACACCTCTGAAATACATACTGAGCATCCATGTTTACTTAAGATGTTATTTAATGCTACAATATCTTGTTTGATTTGCATGAGATTAGATTCTTTAATGTCATTGGTGCCTGTGAATTATCACCAAAGATTTTTTCTGCTTTGGCTAATATTGGTTTAGCCATTCTTGTTATATCTGCTATTCTAGCTCCTCTAAAACTTGAACACATTCTTTGTTGTTTGTCTGGATTACATATTGGTCTGTCAAGATATTTAATGATGGAGTCTCCCAGTACAATGACCTGTTTTTTGTTCGTTGCTGAGTTACCCATAGGGGGTGCTTCTTTTATGTTTACATTGTTTTTTTCAGGTGCGTTGGTTTTGTGTTCTGAGTCTAGTAACAAGTTTTTTTTATCTATGCTTTGTCCTTCGGTTGCTTCAAAATTTAAAATTTAAAATGAATTGCGTATGGCCAGTTCTTGTTTTTTTATACTTAAATTTTTATTTATTGTTGTATGTTTTTTGTAGGGGATTTTAGACCAGTTTTCATCTGGCTTGTTATTTGAGGGGGTGGAAGAAGTGATTGGTGATTGTGCTAAGTTAGTAAAAGTGCATTTATTTGGTGATTTGTTAAAACATGGTGGATTATCAGACATTTCTGATAGATGCATTATTTTCCACTAACAAGGACATTTGGTCTATATAATCCTCGAGTGCTTTTATTTCAGGCTGTAGATTGTCTTTGGGCAATAAGCGTTTAATTTCCTCTTGAAGTTTTTCTACTAGTAGGCATTTATCACAAACATAACTGGGTGTTTGCTTTCCTATGGTAAACATGGAACAGGTTGTACACATTTTATTTGCTTTCTTCATTGTGCTGGGTAGTTTTATATTTTCTCCTAGATTATCACTCAGAGTTAAAGAGCGTTTATATTCAGTAATGTGTCGGTGTAGAATTACCTGTTTTGCTCCCAGTGATGAATGACAATCCTTATTCCCGTTTTCCCCGGGAGACACGGAAGACACGCTGCGATGCGTGCGTGTCTCCAGTGACGCCCGCTGTGATGTCACTTCACTCGCTTAGTGCGAGTGCTTTTGAGGAGTCCAAACCGAAGTACGTCCGCAACGCTACTCCTTTCATGTGTATTAAATTATCACAAAAGTTTTAAACAGCCTTTAAGAAGGCTTTAGTGTGTTTAGTAAGTGTTTTGCCAACAAAGTGGCTGACTAGTAAAAGAAATAGCCTGTAGGCTCAATAGTACATGGGACCTGGAAGTAGGAGTAGGTGGTCCTCCAATGTCCCAGAATTCAGCAGTGCACAACCAAGGAGTTAGTCCTTAGCAGGAAGGCACCCCTTTTTAGTACAGCATACAATTCAGTGCTGGGAATTTTAGAATTGCAGTCTGAAAATCCTAATTCCTAAACTGAATCCTAAAACCTTAATGGTAGGGTGCCCCAATATGTGAGCTCTCCCTCCATTTGTTGGGTTAATGGTCAACACCTTGGTCTTTCCTGTGTTTGTTTTATATCTAGAGAGTGTGCTGTACTACATAAGTAATTCTATTACTGCCAGAAGGGCTCTTTCTGGATTGCTGAGAGAGTATGATATCGTGCGCATATAATGCCAACATATAGTCCCGGCCCTGCGCCTCCACTCTTTCAGTCATTGCATGTTGTTTGATGGCTTGAGCCAAAGTCTCTATATAGAGAGTGAAGAGGAGTGGGGACAGTGGGCAGCCCTAGAGGGTACCCCTGCCCAACTGAAAGTAGGTAGCTAGATGAACATTTGTTTTGACTACTACCATGGAGGATGAGTAGAGACTTTGTAACAGTTGCTGGAACAGGAGTGGGAAGCCTAATTTCTGTAGGACTTGAAACAGAAATGGCCACGAGATGCAGTCAGAAGCCTTCTCTGCATCCAGGCTCATCGGTAAGGAAGGCATTCCAACCGCGTCCACATGGGCCATCACCTGCAGTGTTTTACAGCTATTGTCTGATGTCTGTCTAGAACTGACAAATCCGGTTTGGTCTGTATAAATGAGGTCTGGCAGGATCCCATCTAGTCGCGGTGCAAGGATAGACATATATGCCTTATAATTATCATTCAGTACTGATATGGCGTGGAAGGAACAACACTTCATCACGTTTTGTGCTGGTTTGGGGATTGCAGATATAGTCACATATCTCCAAGTGTCTGGAGTGGGCTCCCCCCTTCAAGCACTGCATTATAGATGTGGGATATGAGTGGGAAATAGTCCTCTTTAAAGGTTTTTGTAAAACTGGATGGGGTAACGATCGGGGCATGGGGTTTTCTGAGTTTTAGCCCACTGAAGGGCTTGTAAGCTTTCTGAGTTTTAGCCCACTGCAGGGCATATAAAATCTTTTCAGAGGTGACAGGGTGAAGAATGAGTTCTCTCTCTGCTCCTCGGTGACCTTGGTGAGGTGTAGGTTTGGAAGAAAGGTTAAGGCTATATCAGGATCTGCTACTTGCTATGAGGTGTATAGGGTCTGATAGAAGTCCCAGAGCACAGAAGAAATCTTGGTTACTTTCTGATGAGTTGTCCTTTGAGTCGGGTGTTTTAACTCTGTGATCGTGGTTTTGGCCCTCTGATGGTAGAGTTGAGTGGCTAGAAGTCTAGTGGCTCAGGGTCCCACTTCATAGTACTTCTGTTTGAGGTATGTGAGCACTGTTTTTTTTGTCTGCCGCAGACATGGGTAATCCAGCTCCTTTTGGGTCTTATTCAGCTGAGTTTGTACTAAAGTGTGTCCATGCTTGTGTGCTGACTGTAAGAGTGGAGGGTATCCTCGAGATGTTGTTTGTGTGCCTCTTGCTCCTTCTTATGAGCTGCATATGCAGATCTTACTTCGAGAGGGCTCTTGCAGTAGGTAATTACATATAGGACTGAAGCCGGCAGGCGTCAGGACCCCACAGAAACATTTCTAGCTAGCAGTCTCTCTGGCGGGGGACCGCCTACATGTCAGGTGACCAGCGTCAGGCGACATCACTATAAAGGGGCGGTCCCCTATGCCCGCCTTCGAGTTCTTTCCCGCCATTAGCTTGTAAAAGCGCCTCACGGTTAAGTTCCTACTGCTTCGTCAGTCTGTCGTCTGTTTTATTTACCGAATTTTTTCACGTTTTTTCAAATATTTCTTCAAAATTGCTGCATGTGTCGTCCCCTACACCCTCCAATTCGCATAAAAACAAGTGCAATTTGTGCGTCTCTCAGCTCCCGCATAAGGACAGTCATTCCCTGTGCCTCTTCTGTCTAGGCCTGGATCACCCCGTGGAGAAGTGCCAGCACTGCCAGAAATTCAACGCCACCACCTGTAAATGGAAGCAGCAGTCCCTGGAGGCCCACATTTTAAAGAAAAAGATGTCCTCCATTGAGAAGGAGCTGAAGAAACTTAGGCAGGCCTCAACTTCGCCCGAGGGACACCGTAAAAAGAGGGAGAAGCACAGGAACTACACTTCCACAGCTACTGCGACTCCATCTGGAGTCGCCGTGTTACAGGTAACGTCTCCTCCGGGGGACCGACCCTCAATGGCCGTCTTGGCGGTGCACAAGGTGGCATTGCCCCCCCCATTGCACTCGCGCTCGAGCCCCTTGGGTGCCTCGGGACAAAGGAGGTGACCACTCCCGGGAAGGCCGCCACTGTGCGGCCCTCCGGATCGAGCGGTTCCTGTAAGTCAGACCTCGGTGCCTCTGACGTCTGCCTGGACATGGCCAATAAGACGCCCGCCCCTTTGGGGGAGTGCACAGTCCCAAAGACTCCCGCCAAGGCTGTTCTTTCCATGTGGCCTTCGTCGGGTGTTGGATTCGATAAGTCAGATGCCGGCTCCTCCGACGCCCACCTGGATCCCCAGCTCGCTGCAGCACTCGCCACTGCTAATTGAGGCTCCAGTGTCTCCTCTGCTGGACCCCAGGGATTTTAGTCCTCCTTCCCCGGGCCACACAGAGGATGCCGGTACACTTCCATCAGGTCTCCCTCCCGTAGGGCCGGATCCCCTGACGCCGGACCCTCGGATGCCGGCTCTGACGCTGGCCCACCCAAAGTCGGGTGACATCCCATTACCGGATGCTGTCCCAACGCCGGACCCAGTACCTACGAGGCCACCTGTTCCTGGCCCACCTGCTGGGCCTCTTCCAGAGCCTTCTGCTCTGACAGAGCCCCTGGTTCCCGGGTATCCGACTCCGTCCTATCTGATACTGTCCTACCCGGGACTGCAGTATCCTGCGCTGCAGTACTCGACGCTGACGCTGCAGTACGCGATGCCTTGATACCTGATGCCGGGCTTCCTGCCATCGGGCTACGGATACTCGCCCTACAGATACCCTCAGTATCCGTATCCCCCTCCTCCTCTTCCACCACCCCCCCCAGCCGCCAGTGGATTTGAAGGAGACTCTAGCTGCCTGGTGGGCTGATGCCAAGGCTCAGCTCACCAGGGAGGTAGAGAGCCGTCTGCTGACTCCGGACCCGGTACTGGATCCCCGTCGCCAGAGCCGAGAGACTCCCTTCCCCTTACCCAACACCAGAGGTGAGCCCTGGGGTGCCAGGGTTGGGAAGGATACGCTTCCTCAAGGGTTGCCCAAGGAGTCCGTTCCTCTCCTGCACCAGGAGGGGTCTTCATCCTTTTCTTCGGAGACCTTTGACTCAGATTCAGAGAGGTGCTCTGATCCTGATGACAAGTCATGCACTCCAGACCGTCCCAAATCAAGAACTCCTCCAAAGTCTCCTCCAGAAGATCCTTCCTTTCTGAAGCTGCTGAGAAAGATCCAGGAAGTTCACAAGTGGCAATCTCTGGAGCCAGATCCACAATGGAAGAAGCTTGCTGCCCATTTGGATCTGCCCAAAACTGCTCCGACATTGATTCCACCCTGGACTGAGCCTCACGCAGACCTTGTTTCCACTATTTGGAAACAACCGTCCACGTTAGCCCCCCTTCCGAGGAAGGCGGATAGGCTATACCAGGCTCCTGAGGGTGTGGATTCCTTGAACACACACCTGAAGGCTGACTCAGTCATGATTAGCACTGCTCACGGCCAGTCGGCAAATCCAAAACACCTCAGCTCGTCTCTACCAGACAAGGAATCCCGTCTTCTGGACCAGTACGAGAAGAAGGTGTACGCTTCTTCCACTCTGGAGATCAGGGCTCTGAACTATGTTGCACATATGGGGGACTACCAGAAGACTATCCTGAGTCAGGTGGAATCCAAGTTGGATTCCCTTCCTGAGTCTCAGACCAAACAGGAAGTGGCTGACCTCATCTGGTCTGCTTGTTTGGCCAGTCAGCTTATGCTCCGTGCCACATACGATGTAGTGGACACAGCAGGTCGGACCTCAGCTTTTGATGTAGGTCTTCGGCTTTTGCCATAGGTCTTCAGCAACAGTTCTGGGAGCGAAAGTTCTTTAAATTTGATGGACTGCATCTGACTAAGGAGGGAGTCAGTGCATTGGGGCAGAAGTTTGATGTCTTTGCAGAATATTTAAACTAGCAAATGGGGAGAGGGGTGCAGCACCCCATACGTTGAATGGGAAGAACACCCCTCTCCCCTCAGCTAGTGGTCAAACAGGGATTCAGCATGTTTGCAGTTCATTTGCATTACCAGGTAAGAAAAGGTCTGTCCCCATACAACGCACAGGAGAAATGCCAAACCTCACCCAACAGCTAACACACCAAAATCTGGCCAATGGAAAATCATGTACACAAATGCTTACAGCCTGGGAAATAAGATCCCAGACCTGCAAGCAATAATGCCAGAGGCTAAACTGGATATAGTAGCAATTAGTGAGACATGGTTTACCAGTAACCACACTTGGGAGATTTCAGTACCTGGCTATGTACGGTTCAGAAGAGACCGAGGTGCAAAAAGGTGGGGTGGAGTGCCCTGTATGTCAATGAAAATGTCAAAGCTACAGAAATTCAGGATACACGTAAGGAGCCAGAAGAACTGTGGGTCACCCTGGAAACAGGAAATGGGACACTCATAAGAACTGGGGTTGGCTACAGGCCCCCAGACCAGGGGGAGGACATAGACACATTACTGTTAGAAGATGTACAAAACATGACAGCTAAAGGGGAGGTTCTGATAATGGGAGACTTCAACATGCCAGATATAGATTGGTCAATACCAGCAGGAACATCTGCCAGAACTAAACACATGGTGGATTCCCTGCAGGGGGAGGGCCTCAAACAACTGGTACAACAACCCACAAGAGACAGGGCTATCCTAGATCTAGTACTGACTAACAAGGAAGGGATCACAGATCTCCAGATAGAAGGTCACCGGGGGGCCAGTGACCATCACATGGTATGATTCAATTTGGCCACTACATCTAAATCATCCCATTCCAAGGCAAAAATATGGGACTTCAGAGGAGCTGACTTTGATAAGATGGCCAGCAGAGTTAAGCTAACCCTGACAAAAAGAAACACAGGGGAGGGGGTACAGGCAAAGTGGGCAAGCATTAAGGATGCAATACTTGAAGCAACATCCTATGTGTTAGACAGAAAAGAAGTGCAAAAGAAGAAGGAAACCACTTTGGTTCTCAAATACAGTAGTAGAAAAGGTCAGAGTCAAAAGGCTGGCCTTCAGGAAATATAAGGGAACACAGCGGGATGAAATAGGGAGGCATACCAAACTGCCCTAAGGGAAGCAGGGAAGGCAGTAAGGCAGGCAAAGTCCCAAACTGAGGAAACACTAGCATGAACAGTAAAAGAAGGTGACAAGACTTTCTATAGATACATTAGTGAAAGGAGAAAGTCCAGAGGGGGTATTGCTAAGCTCAAAGGAGAAAAGGGGGCATGTGAGGAGGAGGACCCTGTAAAGGCATCTATCCTAAATAGATACTTTTGCTCAGTATTTACTGAAGAGAAGGTAGGGCAGGGCCCACAGCTCAGCACCATGGACACAGGGAGGAGGGAAGTGAGCACTACTTCCTTCACAAAAGAAAGGGTCCTACAAGAGCTCGCTAAGCTCAGGGTGGACAAGGCAATGGGACCTGATGGCATACATCCCAGGGTACTTAAGGAGCTAAGGGTGGAGCTAGCAGAGCCATTAGCAGAACTGTTTAGTGAGTCTCTGAGCACAGGAGAGGTCCCAGAAGACGAGAAGGGCACATGTGATCCCGCTCCACAAGAGTGGTAGCAGGGACGAGGCAGGGAACTACAGACCAGTCAGTCTTACCTCAGTAGTGGGCAAGATTATGGAGGCACTCCTTAAGGAAAGGATAGTGCAACACCTGGAATCCATAGGGGCACAGGATCCAAGACAGTATGGGTTTACAAAAGTAAGTTCCTGTCAAACTAATCTCATAGATTTCTTTGACTGGGTAACCAGAGTGGTGGACCAAGGGGGAGCAGTTGATGTTGCCTACCTTGACTTCAGCAAAGCTTTCGACACTGTTCCACATAGAAGATTGATAAATAATTTGGGTGGGTCAGAAGTTGGTCAGCTGGGTGGCTAACTGGTTGGTGGGCAGAAAACAGAGAGTGGTGGTAAATGGTATACAGTTAGAAGAGATGCAAGTCACAAGTGGGGTACCTCAGGGATCAGTCCTGGGGCCAGTCCTCTTCAATATCTTCATTAGTGACATTGCAGATGGACTAGAGGGTAAGGCTTGTCTGTTTGCAGATGACACCAAGATCTGCAACAGAGTAGATGATCCAGATGGGGTGGGCAGAATGAGAAGAGATCTGGATAAACTAGCAAAATGGTCAGAAGAGTGGCAACTGGGATTTAATGCAAAGAAGTGCAAGATCATGCACATAGGGAAGAGAAACCCTGAAGCCACCTATAGGCTGGGAGGGGAGTTGCTGGCAGTCACAAAGGAAGAAAGAGACTTGGGCATCATCATCACCGATGACATGAAATCATCCATGCAGACCTCTAAAGCAGTAGGTAAGGCTAGGGGGATGTTAGGGTGTATTAGTAGGGGTATCATAAGTCATAAGAGGGAGGTAATAATCCCTCTTTACAAGGCACTGGTTAGGCCCCATCTGGAGTACTGCATGCAGTACTGGAGGCCACACCTTCACAAGGACATTAATCAAACAGAGGCAGTCCAGAGAAGGGCAACCAAAATGGTGCAGGGACTGCATCAGAAGACATATGAGGACAGATTAATGGAGCTCAACATGTATACCCTTGAGCAAAGAGGGAGAGAGGTGATATGATTGAAACATTCAAACACCTTAAGGGCATAAACAAGGTGAAAGAGTCTAACATGTTTAAATATAAGAAAATAGCAGGACAAGAGGACACAGCATGAGACTAGAGGAGGCCGATTAAGGGGAATGTGAGGAAATTCTTTTCACAGAAAGAGTGGTGGATGCATGGAATGGCTACCTCAGGAAGTGGTGGCTATGAATACAGTGCAGGGCTTCAAACAGGCATGGGATAGGCATAAGGGAGCAATACAGATGAGTATGAATAGATAGGCCAGTGACAGAGCAAAGGCCGATGGCACATTTATAAGGTAGAAAAAGAAATGGGCAGACTGGATGGGCCATGCTGTCCTTATCTGCCGTCAACTTCTATGTTTCTGTGTTTCTATCATGCTTGTCTGAGGGTGACAGGTTTGGTCCCTGAAGTGCAATCCACTATTCAGGATGCGCCCTTCAGGGGTTCGGTGCTGTTCAGCGGGGATGTGAAGGACATCATCACTGATCTGCAAGAGAAGGGCACTGCACTGAAGTCTGTTGACTCTTTGTAAAGGCCCCCTCAGGGACAGTGTCACGCTTTTTGTAGACGTTCTCAGCCTAAAGTGAAACCTCAGAGCAAGCGGGCCAACCAACGTCGGGCCCCTCCAGTTACCAAGCCCCTTCCACCCAAAAAAGCGGCGGGGGCTTCAGCCAAGACATTGACCCACATCTCCTGACTCCTTTCCTCTCCCACAGCCCCTGGACCCCCCCAGTGGAACCAGTAGGAGGGAGGTTCTCCTTCCATCTACAGGGTTAGGAGACGATCACATCAGGTGCTTGGGTGCTCCAACTGATAGCAGCAGGACACTCAAATCAAGTTTCTTCAGAAACCACCCAGAAAACCACCCCCAAGTCGACTTACTCCCTGGAACATCTTCCTCTGGTTCGGGAAGAAATTTCCTTCCTTCTCTTGAAGGCGGCGATAGAGCCTGTCCCGACCCACCTTTGGGGGACAGGCTGCTACTCCCATTTCTTCCTGGTTCCAAAGAAATCAGGAGAGATGAGGCCTATTTTAGACCTCCACTCCCTGAACATGTTCTTGGAGTACAAACAGTTCAGAATGCTCTCTCTGCCGAGTCTTCTGTCATTACTTTGGCAGGGACAGTGGCTGTGCGCTTTAGATATGCAGGATGCTTACCTACATATCCCTATACACCCTTACCACCGCACATTCCTTTGGTTTTTCATTCCAGGGGGACCACTACCAGTTCAAGGCCCTCCCATTTGGTCTTTCCTTGGCGTCCCTAGTGTTCACCAAATGCTTTTCTGTGATAGCGGCTCACCTGCGTACCCAAGGAGTGCAGGTATTCCCGTACCTAGACGATTGGCTCCTGGCAGCCCCATCCAGGGAGGATCTCCTGCGCTCTCTTTCCCTTACCTTACAAGTTTTTTCCAGCCTGGGAATCACCATCAACCAGGCCAAGTCCCATCTGGTCCCCTGCCAAAGGCTCCAGTTCATAGGAGTGATCCTGGATACGACCATCGGCATGGCTCTTCTGCCTCTGGACAGGATGGATACCCTTCAAGCTCATGCAAGTCTGCTGTCCAGTCTCAGATGGGTCAGTGTCAGGTCAGTCCTTCACCTTCTCAGGGGGCTCATGGTGGCTGCTATTCCGACAACCCCTCGCGCTTGGCTCCATATGAGGATCTCTCAGTGGACGCTTCGGTCTCAGTCGGACCAGACTTTGGACGACCTAGACCAGGAAGTTCTGGTCTCCGACCCCATGGTCCGGGACTTGCAATGGTGGATGGTGAAAGAGCACCTTTCCCGGGGAGTTCCCTTTTGCCTTGAACCCCCCTCCCAAACATTGACAACAGATGCCTCGGGAGAGGGCTGGGGAGCCCATCTAGGGTCTCACAGGACTCAGGGCTCCTGGTTCAGATTCGAGCAGCCTCTCCATATAAATGTGCTTGAGCTCAGGGCCATTCTGTATGCTCTCCAGGCTCTGAACTCTTACATGCTTCCTGGTCATCTGACTATCCAGACAGACAACATGTGCGTAGTCTGGTACATCAACAAGCAGGGAGGAATGCGTTCCTACTGTCTGTGCAGGGAGGCAATGAGAGTTTGGAGTTGGGCTGTTCAGCACAACCTTCACCTGATGGCAGTTCATGTTCCGGGAGTCGGAAACATTCTGGCGGACCACCTGAGTCGGTCATCAGCAAAGGCCCACAAATGGGAACTGGATCAAGGGGTAATAGACAATATCTTCCCGCGCTGGGGAACCCCTCAGGTAGACCTGTTTGCTTCCCCTCAAAACTTCCCACTTCTGCTCACTCGCTCCAGGGCGAGGCATTTTTAGCCGGGACGCTCTGTCTCTAGACTGGAAGGACAGATTTGTCTATGCCTTCCCCCGATTCCCTTGATTCCGAGGGTCTTACACAAACTCAGCTCAGAAGGAGCTCGATTGATTCTCATCGCTCCATTCTGGCCCAGGCAAGTTTGGTTCTCTCTTCTGCAACAATTTTCAGAGGAACCTCCACTTCCTCTTCCTCTTCCTCTGTCTCAACATTTGCTGACCCAGGATCAGGGGACCCTGATTCATCCAGGTCTCAAATCCCTTCAGTTGCATGCGTGGCTCCTGCAGACGTAGCTCAAGTCAAATTCGGGGTTTCTCCACTCGTGTCAGAAATTGTGGTGGAGGCCAGGAAGCCTTCCACTAGACCCACCTATGCCATGAAATGGAAACGGTTCTCGAGTTGGGCCTCTTCCGAGGACGTTGAGCCATTCTCTTGCCCTGTCAGGAGAATCCTGGACTACATGCATCATCTCTTTGACCTGGGTCTCAGCTGTTCCTCTTTGAAAGTTCACATGGCAGCTACCTCTGCCTACCACGTCCCTTTTGGGGACAGAACTTTTGCACATTTGGAAGTCTCTAAGACCTTACTTAGAGGGGTTCTCCATTTGAGACCACCTGTTCGCGTTCCTGCCCCTCCTTGGGATCTGAAGTTTGTTCTCGAGAAGCTTACCCTGCTCCTTTTGGACCGGCAGCCTCAGCAGATTTGAAGTTCCTCTCATGGAAGACTCTCTTTCTAGTGGCCATTACTTGAGCTCGATGCATTTCTGAGCTTCAGGTCTTGATGTGTAAAATCCTGTATTTGCTTTTTCACAAGGAACGTGTGGCTCTGCTCACAAACCCTAAGTTTCTCCCTAAGGTGGTGGCAGAATCTACACTGAATCAATCCATTGAGCTACCTGCTTTCTTTATGCAACACTCCAATCAAGGGGAGTACCTCTTGCATACTTTGGATGTTCATAGAATACTGAGATACTACACCACTAGGACTAAGGATCTCAGGAAATCTGATCAGCTTTTTGTCTCTTTTGCTCACAAAAGAGAGGGCAATGCTGTTTCCAAGCAATGCCTATCCAAATGGTTGGCTCATTGTATCACTTTCCGTTACAACAAGTACAACAAGACCCTGCTGGGTCAAATCAGGGGTCACTCCACCAGAGCAGTAGCTGCCTCTGCAGCTTGTTTCAAGAATGTGTCAGCAGCAGACATCTGCGCAGCCGCTACTTGGACTTCTGTCCATACCTTTATGAAGCACTACAGTTTGGACATTGCCTCTCGCCGTAGAGCAGGCTTCGGGCTGGCTGTTCTGCAAGGTCTTCTTTCTTAAGATCTTTACAGCCAGAGGTTCTGTTGGTATGTAGTTTTCCTCCTCCTGAATGCTTTTCCTTTTTTCAGACTGCTTGGGATTCAGTCCTATATGTAACTACCTACTGCAAGAGCCCTCTCGAAGTAAGATAGTACAGTTATGTAAGAACTTATCATAGAAACATAGAAACATAGAAGTTGACGGCAGATAAGGACCGCAAGGCCCATCCAGTCTGCCCATTTCTTTTTCTACCTTATAAATGTGCCATCGGCCTTTGCTCTGTCAGTGACCTATCTATTCATAGTCATTTGTATTGCTCCCTTATACCTATCCCATGCCTGTTTGAAGCCCTGCACTGTATTCATAGCCACCACTTCTTGTGTGTGCTATTCCATGCATCTACCACCCTTTCTGTGAAAAAGAATTTCCTCCATTCCCCTTAATCGGCCTCCTCTAATCT
Organism: Neoceratodus forsteri; assembly: GCA_016271365.2. Taxonomy (NCBI): domain Eukaryota; kingdom Metazoa; phylum Chordata; order Ceratodontiformes; family Ceratodontidae; genus Neoceratodus; species Neoceratodus forsteri. Next base: position 1,422,420,057 of record CM028131.1, on the reverse strand, counting down.
CATGCTGTGTCCTCTTGTCCTGCTATTTTTCTTATATTTAAACATGTTAGACTCTTTCACCTTGTTTATGCCCTTAAGGTGTTTAAATGTCTCGATCATATCACCTCTCTCCTCCTTGCTCAAGGGTATACATATTGAGCTCCGTTAATCTGTCCTCATATGTCTTCTGATGCAGTCCCTGCACCATTTTGGTTGCCCTTCTCTGGACTGCCTCAATTTGAGTTAATGTCCTTGTGAAGGTGTGGCCTCAATACTGCGCAGTACTCCAGATGGGGCCCACAATGTCTTGTACAGAGGGATTATTACCTCCCTCTTACGACTTGTGATACCCTACTAATACACCCTAACACCCCCTAGCCTTACCTACTGCTTTAGAGGTCTGCTTGATGATTTTAGGTCATCAGTGATGATGATGCCCAAGTCTCTTTCTTCCTTTGTGACTGCTAGCAACTCCTCCCAGCCTATAAGTGGCTTCAGGGTTTCTCTTCCCTATGTGCATGATTTTGCACTTCTTTGCATTAAATCCCAGTTGCCACTCTTCTAGACCATTTTGCTAGTTTATCCAGATCTCTTCTCATTCTGCCCACCCCATCTGGATCATCTACTCTGTTGCAGATCTTGGTGTCATCTGCAAACAGACAAGCCTTACCCTCTAGTCCATCTGCGAGGTCACTAATGAAGATGTTGAATAGGACTGGCCCCAGGACTGATCCCTGAGGTACCCCACTTATCGTAACAGTAGATCTTCGAGAGAGGCTCTTGCAGTAGGTAATGCCTTCCTGCCCTCCATCCCCCTTAGTTTTTTTAGCTCCTTTTCCAGGAAGGGAAACATCCACTTCTCTCTTGTCTTGCCTTTGTGTCCTTTGACGGGAAAGAACTGGAAGGCGGGCATGGGAGACTGCCTCTTTATACTGACATCGCCTGATGCCGGTCACCTGACATAGGGGCGGTCCCCTGCCAGAGACCGCTAGCTAGAAATTTTTCTGTGGGGTCCTGATGCCTGCCGGATTCAGTCCTGTATGTAATTACCTACTGCAAGAGCCTCTCTCGATGATCTACTGTTACGGTAAGTTCTTATGTAACTGTACTTTATGTGGCCTCCTATGACAGTCTTTATCGTGTCCCGCAGTGTACTCTCAGAAACTTGTGAGTCCCAGTAATGAGACAGGATCTCCTCTAGTTTATTCGTGACCAATTCCTGAACGTCTGTGGACATCAGGTGAAGAGTGTTGAGCCTCCACCTAGTAGAAGGTCTCTCCAAGCTCTAGTTTTTTAGTCATTGGTGCATGATCAGTGTATGTAATATCCCCCAGTTTGGCAGTCCCGAACCTGGTGCGGTGCCTCTTGTGGCAGAATGCAGTAATGCAGGCAGGAATATGTGTAGTGTGCTGCTGAAAAATGGGTGAAGTTTCTGGTACCTATGTGGAGTTTTCTCCAGAGATCCATCCAGTCAAGGAGAGTCAACTTATGGATAAACAATTGTTCTCCAGGGTTTTTCTGGCAGGGTTGTGGATTAGAACTGTCCCAGTCTGGGGACAAGAGCAGATTAAAATCCCCAGTTATTAGGAGTACCCCAACCACGTGGGGGACTATTGATCTAGGATCTTTTAAATATGGGGTGTGTCTGCTCAGGAGGGTATATCAAGGTTATAGATGGTGACTGGCACATCGTTGAGATGACCCTGCACCATGACAAGGCAGCCCTTCTTGCCAGTTATGACAGACTCTACAAAGTTTGTACAGCAAAGGATCAGAATGGCCACTCATGGTCTGCGGTGCTCTGGCATTGAAGAAGAATACATTTGTGGAAAGGCACATTAATGCAGCTTTGAGTGCTCTGCTGCAGTCAGATATGTCTCTCAAAGAAAGATCATCCCATGGTCTGATTTTTTAATTTGGGACATAACCTGTGAGTGCTTCAGCAGATTATTTAATTCATTTACATTAACAGCATATATAGAGCATAATTTACTGCCCACATGCCACTATGTGAAACTGCTGCTGTTTTGATCCCTGGCCAAGGCCCCCCACCCATCTCCTCTTACGATCTGAGTACACAGTGCCACCCATATTGTATTGCCTGCCAACAAATAACACAGAGAATGTAATAACCAATGGAACCAAACATGTAAATAAAAGGCACAGAAAATATTTATAATATAAAATAAATGTACTCTTGACTGGGAGGGATGAACTGAATCAGTGTGTCTTCCAAGAAGGGTTCGGCAAGTCATCCCCAGGTAGGTGAATTCACCTACTGTGGAGGGGTAACCTCTCTTAAGAGGGGCCTCCAATACTCAGTGCTATCTAGAGAAGGGTATCAGGGAATGTGATGTGTTTTCTCACTATCCGCCTACTCATAGGCAGGATTTAAACTGAATGGGGAAGATTGCAATGTCCTGTCTGTAGTGAGAGTAGGCTATCCCTTTCGAAACATAAGAGAGATTGGAAGGTTCCCCCTCTCTGTGTACAGTCTAGTATGGTTAAGGACCAGTACAGATAGAGGGTGAAAAGCAGTGGGGGTTCTGAGCCTTACATGTAGTCATTTCCCTGTGGCTCAATGTTCCAATCGTCACAGCCAGATGGAAACCTACTGGGCTGGTAGATGTATTTTTTGCAGGCAGTCTCATTAATGTGCGACTAATTAGCTGCTAGGCACTACAGAGTAATATCTTGGAAGGCATTAAGACCAGGCTACCCCAGATTGACTTTAGCATGTTAAGCAGCACTGCTGAAGCTGTGTTGTGTCAGCCTGTGGGACAGTCTAATGCATAAGGATGCTCTGCTGCCTTCCCCCCATTCATGTTATTTAAAAAACACATCAGAACACTTGGTATTTCATTCTGTAGCTCCCAAGTAATTGTCCATTCAACATTTAAGAGTATTTTTGTAATTGGGTAATCCTTTTTTCCTCCCTCCCTCCCTCCTAGGCTTCCCTCTCACCCATCCCTCCCCACCCCCTGTCGGACCCGTGTTTTAACTTATGGGTGGCCACAGCTGCATTTAAATTGGTGGATGTCTGAGAGAGATTGCTGTTTCCCTTGCTCTGTGCCCCAGCTGGGAGCATTCAGAGTCTTCTTATTTCCATTTAGGAGCAGAATTCGGTGTCCGTGCTGGTGTCATGTGAGCCATGGCTGATTCCAGTTGCTTCCACCAAAGGCCTCCATGATGTCGGACACGCAAATCTATCCCAAGTCAGTAGTGTAGAGTAGAATGAGACCTTAGATGTAAAGTGGGGTCACCTACATGAAAGATTTTTTAATATCTTTTTTTACATGAAATCATTTCCTTAAATAAATTTTAAATATCAAAATATATACATAAAATAGTCCCCCATTTTGTAGACAAGTCTTTTTATGTTTGCTTGCGTGCATGCGCAAGAAACATTATGTGACATCTTAGGAGAGAGAGGCGGGGTTTTGGAGGTGTGGCAGTGTGGCAACCAGTGCCCCCACTGCATTCTGGGGCTTGGCCGTGTTTCCCCAATGCGGTGGCACACTGCTGCTGACACTAGTTCAGCAAGCGTGCTACCAATTTGAAATGAATTCACCGCTGCAATGAGGAAGCAACCCGTCATTGCAGGGTGTGCCTTGCCTGGTGTAACATTTCAATAAACATGGCGGGCAGCAGCCTGCTGCCCACCGCTCACAGTCCCTAGGAAGCTGACATCGGGGGTGCCCAATCCCCCTGTCAGCATATGTGCCCCCTTTACTGATGTGGTCTGCCAAGGGGGTGCCAAATCCCCCTTGGCATCATGTCCCCAAACAGACATGCTTGCTGACGGGGGTGCATGTTAACCCCCCCCATCGCGTAGGCATTTTCCTGGCGCTGCCCCACACCGATTGTGTGCCACACTGGGAGACCACCCCAGTGTGGCTAATATGACCCCACCAAATGTGCTACACCGGGAGCCCACCCCAGTGTGGCCAAAACCTGAAAAAACAGAAAACGGTCCGCTGTGATGTTTTTTATTTTTATTACCTGAAACAAAGGAAACGGTCCTCACCATCTGGTCCCTCCCCAGCCCGCACCCACCCTCTGAGCACCCTGCAACCCCCCACCCCATACTTACCTCCGGAGCCTGGCACGACGATCTTCGGTGGACCGGGAACACGGCTGAACTCTTCAAAGCTGACTGTGAACTGAAGAAATGCCGGTAAGCTGTATAATGGCATAAATGTTTTTTTTTTTTTTTATTTAGGTGGATATCTCGGCCATTTTAGCAAATTTTGGCACCAAATTTTAAACATGGGGTTCTTGGGACACCACCTCTTGAATTCAGTCGCTGTCATGTCGTTATTCGGTCCTGAACAGTGGTTTCGTGGTCACTACATGGAATCACATTTCGGGACCAAGTAACAAAATGACAGCATTACTGTTCATAAGGTGGGCTCCCAGAAAGCCTATGTTGCAAATTTAGTGAAAAAATTCAAAAAAAATGACTGTTGTGATCGGGTGTTGCTCAGTTTCTACGCAAGCTCATAACTCCGAGAATTTTTGATAATTTCACCCCAGATTTTCAACATTGCCATTTTTTCACACCTCCTTATGAACAGTATAGCTGTCATTTTTCACATCCTGCCCAAAATTTGGTTTCGCACATGTGGTGCACAGTGGCACAGTCACTGTGGGAAATCAGCGTTCAGGGCAGATTAACGAAATCACAGTGACACTGTTCATGAGTGGAGGTCTCAGAATGCCTATGTTAAAAATTTGGTGAGAACATTTCACAAAATGACTGTATTACAAGCGTGCGTTTTGCAGTTTCCACGCATGCTCGTAACTTCGAGACTTTTTAATATTTTCACTCGAGATTTTCAACATTGGCATTTTTTCACACCTCCTTATGAACAGGACAGCTGTCATTTTTCACATCCTGCCCAAACTGTGTTTTCGCACATCTGGTGCAGAATGGCGCAGTCGCTGTAGCAAATCAACATTCAAGACAGATTAACAAAATCACAGTGCCACTGTTCATGAGCAGAGGTACCAAATTCTTTCGTGAGGTGGGGGTCACAAAAAGGCCATGTTGAAAATATGTAGTGCAAATACCAACAAACGACCAGGGCGTTATGGTTTCTTCCCATAACATCCCACCCTGTACAGACTGACAGACTATTCTGCATCTGTCTAACTCCTGCACTTCCAATGCTAATACAAGCAAGCAAACATTTGGCATTGACAAATGCTTGTTTTTTTTTTCCATTGTAATGAAATCTGACAGCTGACTGTGCATTACTAGCTTTTTAATGCATGATCAGGTGATGTCTCTTAGCCAATGCGGTTTCGTGATTTTTCCTTGTCATTTTCTAAAAAGGGGTTCACTTTAATCAACTCCTTCATGACATCAGGCCTGTGCAGAAAACTGTATCTCATGTGGGCTCACAGGACAGTCTTGATATATCTGAGACACCGGGTGCATTAAAAAGTCTTGATATATCTGAGACACTGGGTGCATTAAAGGGAGAGTGACTGTATCTTCAAACTCAGCAGCTCCATTCTGGCAGTTAATCAGATTTATTTATCCGCCTGAAGAGAGAAGTTTCCCTGAAGCTAGCTCCAGTATCGCTGGATCTCCAGCTGATTTATTATTTTAAAAAGTTAATAAAAATGTTTTAATATTGCTTAGTAGTAATTAGATTACTCTGTATTAGAGAGTTTTTAACTTTTCAGGTTTCTCCGGTTCCAGTTCTGATTCCTAGGAACCAGAAACTATCCTTTTGGCTACCATTGTTTTAATTTTACCCACTAGTACAAAAAATCTTACCACTAACCTTTTTTCTTAGTGGTTCCATTTATCTCTGATTTACAGAACAGGAAATGGAGTGCTTTCATGTTCAGTTTCTGTCTGTGCCCTTTCACAAAAAATAAATGGTTCCTGTTACAGGAAACTGTGATTTAACCTTTGGCACAGTTTTTGAGGGTAAGACACTTTTTTTACTATTGATCTTTTGCTATATTGTGTTTTTTGGGGAATTGTTTTACATTTTTTACTAGGATCTCACTAATTTGTCATGTCAGAGAGACCTGGGGGCTCACAGGCTTAAAAAAGTGTAAACATTGTTTCCAGCTCCTGGAAAAGGCAGTGTGCCACAAGCTCTGTTTAAAGTGCTTGGATCCAGACTATGACATTACAGATTGTCAGTTCTGTCTTAATATTTGCCCTAAAACCTTAAAGAAAAGGGCAAAAAAGAATTTATCAAATTATGGCTTCTGAGTCTGCCTCCTTGTCACCAACAAATAATAAAAATAGGCACTGAGGGAGTTCCCAGTGATGATGGAAAGCATGCGTCAGAAGGGTCCATCTCATCATGTACAGCAGCAGCAACTTCAGTAAAAGACGACAAGAAAAAAGATAAAACTGTTTAGCCATCTCAAAAGGATGGTAATGATGGGTCAGATACTAGGGTGTCCGAAAGGGGGAACCCTGAATCCAGTGATGACAAAAATAAAAATATAAAAGAGCCTCAGAGGAGACACTGGAAATGGTGCCTGCCAAAAAAACACTTAAAGAAATAAAATGTCATTGCTACTCCACCTGATTTAATGGAGAAAGGAGCAGACAGATGACACACAAAAAAATGCCCTCATCTGAGGACATATCAAAAATGTGTCAGTTTTTCCAGGATATCCAGGCCATGGGAAATTTTAATAATGTGACTGTCACCCACCTCTCCAGGCTCAGGCTCCAACCTATCTGCCTGTGGAGGAGGAGGAAGCAGAGGCTTGTCAGAGAACACCAGGAGGAAGGAGTGCTGTGTGACTGAACTTCTCTACTGGGACTAAAGAAATAGAACTCTTCTACTAGGACTTTCAATTTAGGGTAAAAAAACTCACACACAAAAAAAAAAGTTAGTGTGTCTGAGTTAGCTGAAGTGAATGGTTATCTGAAGCAGTTATCTAGGTGTAAATCTCAGGTGGCTGAAGGGGATTGTTATCTGTGCAATTTAATTACATGTAGAAAGAACTATTAAGTAGGGGGAGTGGCTTAGCTAGAAGGAAGCTAGATTTAAACACTGCACTAGATAGATTCTGCCAGAGGCTTGGCAGAGAACACCAGGAGGAAGGAATGCTGTGTGACTGGACTTCTCTACTGGGACTATATTGCCCTCCTTCCCTCCCCTCCACCCTCCTCCCTCCCACGTAAAGCTAGTTCTACTTTTATAGGCACAGGATTTGACTGACAACAGGAACTTCCTGTTTGGGAGCAGGAAGTGAGTGATCACAGTGCCACCAAAGACTCACCATCCTAGAAGGGCAAGAGTAGCTCTACACCCCCCCAGCTGCTGAAGATCTGCCTCTGAGTAAGTAAGGGATCTACTGAGAAATATAGGCTCGTCTTGTCTCCGAACAGGACGATCAGGAGCTTAAAGGGCACAGAAGCAGTAAGTAAGTAGGGAGAGAAGAAAAAAAAAAAACAGAGGAAAGAGTTAGGATTCCAAACAACAGTGAAGGGGCCAGAAATAAGACATGATGGGAGTGGTGCAGTGCAGTGGCTGTGGTGCAGCAGTCTTCCAGGAGGCATTCTGGAGGATGCAGTGTTGTCCCATGTGCAGGCACCTGTCTGGGCTGAGGGAGGAGGTTGCTCATCTTCAGGCTGAGTTGGCCAGGATTTGTGGGACCTCCTCATCCATCCAGGGACCACCAGGGCCACTGCCGTTGCCTCAGAGGTTGCCAAGAAAGAGGAGAGGTTGGACGACAGTGGGCTCAGGGAGGGTGAGGGTGGTGGAACAGAGGTGCATCTCTCCAGTTGTACCTCTCCACAATTCCTATGCCGTTCTGGCAAAGAGTGGTTCCTCTATGGAGGCACCCCTAGTGGAGATCAAGGAGGATGCTGGGAACCTCCACAAGGGAGACCCACAGGAGGGTGGCATGGGACCCCACAGGGGAAGGAAACAGCTCCTGGTGGGGGACTCCATTGTTAGGAAGGTAGAACTGGGGGAGGAAGGGGAGAAGGAGGTAAGGTGCCTGTCTGGTGCCATGGCTTGAAGGGACAGGGAGCGAATCCTCAACATCGCCGGAGCAGCTGCAGAGGGGAGGGAGCTGGATGTCATTGTCCACCTAGGGACAAATTACCTGGCTAAGAAAGGGATCAGAGCAGTGCAGGAAGAGTTTGTGGAGTTGAGGAGGGGCCTTAGATAAGTAGCACACATGGTAACCTTCTTGGAGGTACTGCGTGTCTATGGCATAGGTGAGGCTAGGGTACTCCACACCATGGGATTCAATCAGTGTTTGAAAAACTGGTGCAGAGCTCAGGGATTTGGCTTCATTGGGGACTGGGGGTCCACCTGGAGTGATGCAGGCCTATACTGGCATGATGGGCTGCATCTGTCCAGGAGAGGAACCAGGATCCTAGGTGATAGGTTTAAATGCTTCATTGGCAAGCATTTAAAGTAGCCAAGGGGGAGGCACTGGAAAGGAGCAGGGAAATCCTACCCCCACCAAAAAAAAGGCAGGGTAGTAAGTGAGGTAAACACCAAGATAGAGATGTCGATAGGGAGAAGGGCAGATGTAAATGGAGAAAGTGACAACGACAATAAGGACAGGGATGGGGCAAAAAGGAGTAAGGCCATCAGGAAATGGAAGGTAAAGAGTACCAATGCCTGTAGTCTGGGCAACAAGCTCCCTGAACTGGTGGCCTTGATGGAAGAGGGATGCCTGGATATTGTAGCAGTCACAGAAACATGGTACACAGAGAACCATGACTGGGATGTTAACATACCAGGGTACATAATCTACAGGAGAGACAGGGAGGGGAGAAGAGGGGGAGGAGTAGCTCTCTATGTAAAGGAAGGGATAAAAGCAACTGAACAAAAAATAAACAGGGAGTAGAGGAGGCACTGTGGGTCACCTTAGAGACTGGGAATGGCACCACAATCCGCACAGGGGTTGTATACAGACCCCCATGTCAGGGGGAGGGAATGGACAAGGATATGACAGAAGGCATTCTTAGGATGGCAGAGAATGAGGAGATACTGTTGATGGGAGACCTGAATATGCCAGATGTTAACTGGAGCACATTTGCTGCAGCCATCCAAGAGCAAGGTCATTCTCGATGCCCTACAGGTGGCATGCCTCAGACAGCTAGTTTCGGAACCCATTCGTGAGGGCGCAATCTTAGACCTCGTACTCTCAAATGGGGACAGTGAGAGGATCTCAGATCTAGAAGTGGGTTGCCATCTGGGAACACGTGACCATCAAACAGTGTGGGTCACGATAAACTCAGCTACAGAATCGAGCCATACAAAAGTGAGGGTACTGGACTTCAGGAGGGCTGACTTTGGCAAGATGGGAGAGTGCCTTAGAAAAGCACTAGGAAACAGGCTAGAAGAGGGGTGGAGCAACAATGGGAAAACATCAAAACTGCCATCACAGAGGCAACAAGTCTTTGTGTCATGCAAATAAACAAATCAAAATGAAAGAAAAAAACACTATGGTTCTCAAAAGAGGTGGCGGGGAAAGTCAGGGAGAAAAAAATAGCATTCAGGAAGTATAAGGAAACACAGAAGGAGCAGGGCAGAGAGCTGTACCAGTTAAGGCAGAAGGAAGCAGGGAGGGAAGTCAGAATAGTAAAGGCCCAAACTGAGGAAAAGATGGCCAACTCGGTTAAGAAGAGGGATAAAGAAAAAATTATTCACCTTAGTAATTATGTTTCTTCTAATGGAGTCTTGCTGTATTCTGACTATTGCAGTTAGCCCCAGCACTCGATCTGCACCAGAGAGAAGAGGGCTAATTTTCTATGCAGAGCATAGAACGTTGAGCTCGAGCTCAGTTCAAACCTCTGTCTGCTGTACTTAGAAACACAACCGTCAGATTCTTATGCGCTAATACTAACTACTATGTGGAAATTGTAAAATTTTTACTAGCCAAATGGCAACCAAATATTTTGGATCCCCAAAGGACTCAAGTCAAGAAATCCAAAATCAAAAACCAGGTAGTGAACAACTTAAGACTGTTAAATTAATAATATAACCCACTCCCCTTCTCTAAAAGGAGGGAGTGCCCAAATGCACCCCTGGAGTGCAACACTGCACCTGCCAGCCCACTTCCCGAAAACAAGTTCAGAGAGGGAGGTCAGAATACAGCAAGACTCCATTAGAAGAAACATAATTACTAAGGTGAGTCATTTTTTCTTCAAACCACATGACGTCTTGCTGTATTCTGACTATTGCCAACTACCAAGCAGTACCTCCATGGAGGAGGGAATCGAACCTACCGTGGGAATCGGCTCTGCAGTACTGTTGTACCAAACCGAGCATCACTCCTAGCCTGGATGTCCAGGGAGTAATGTTTGGTAAATGTATGGACTGTTTTCCAGGTGGCTGCTTTACATATATCTAGCAAAGGAATATCCCTGGCTGCAGCCAGGGAAGCAGCTGTACCTCTGGTCGAATGAGCCCTTAGACCTGAGGGAGGCATTTTGCCTAGCTTCTCATAGCAGAATTGAATACAAGAGACAATCCACTTGGCAATAGTTCTCTTAGTGGCAGGTTTGCCATTCCCCACTTCTCCATAAGTGAGAAACAACTGGAGGGAGTCAAACCTGTGAGCCTTAGTACGCTCAATGTAGTAATTAAGGGCTCTTTTAACATCCAAACTGTGTAAATTCTTTCTCCTGAAGAAGAAAGATCAGTGAAGAACACAGGGAGAGACATAGATTGGTTCAGATGAAAATCTGAAACCACTTTAGGTAAAAACCTCCTGTTAGTTCTAAGGACCACCTTATCTCTATGGAATGAGATAAAATCAGGCTCCACTGACAGAGCTTGCAATTCACTGATATGCCTGGCAGAGTTAATAGCTACCAGAAACACAGTTTTCCAAGTCAAGTACTTAAGCTCTGCTGAAGACAAAGGCTCAAAAGGGGGTTGCATAAGCTGAGCAATGCAAACATTAAGACCCCAAGCAGGGGTAGAATCCCTAAAGGGGGGGGATTGGTATGAAGCAATCCCTTGAAAAAATTACAGAATACAGGGTGAGAAGACAGTGAGGAAGGCTTTCCCAGTGACAGAAAAGCAGAAACAGCTGACAAATGTACTTTGAGAGTAGCTGGTCTGAGTCCTAGGCCATTAAGATGAACCATATAATCCAGAACTGTAGACAATTCAGCAGTGTCTGGGGATATATGCTTCTTGGAACACCAAATGCTGAATCTTTTCAATTTGGAGTTGTAAGTTTTTTTTCTGGTGGCACTCTTTCAATAGGCTTTGAGAATATCCAGAACCCCTTGGGACAAATGCAAATCTGCATACTCTAACTCTTCAAGAGCCATGCCTTGAGATTGAGAGACCGAAGATTGGGGTACCAAATCCTCCCCTGAGAGGAGGTTAACAGGTCATAATTCCTGGGAAGAGACAGGGGAAGATGGACTGCTAGGGACAGCAACAGGGGGTAGCAAGGCTGCTTGGCCTAGTCTGGAGCAATCAGGATCACTTTGCAGGGTTGTGACCTTATCTTGACCAGAACCTTGAACAGTAGAGGAAAAGGAGGGAAGGCATATAGAAATTTCCCGTCCCAGTTCAAGATCAGAGCATCCAGAGGGACTGAGCCCAAGACTGGGGGTCTGCAAAAAACAGAGCAAGTTGGTGATTGTCTGGGGCTGCAAAGAGATCTATCTCTGGAGTGCCCTACCTTGAAAAGATCACTTTCAACACGGAGGGTCCAGGGACCATTCGTGATGGCCCTGGGAGATCCTGCTCAATGCATCTGCTAGCACATTGTCCTTCCCTGGAAGGTGGACTGCTATCAGAGAGGTCTGCAGAGAATAAGCTAGGGACCACAATTTCATGGCTTCCGTGCACAAGGCCGTGGACCGAGTGCCTCCCTGCTTGTTGATGTACCACATGATGGTGGTGTTGTCTGTCCTGACCTGAACCACCTTGTTCTGCACTGACTGACAGAAAGCTTGCAAGGCCAGAAAGACCGCCCTGAGTTCCAAGAGATTGATATGAAGAAGGGATTCCTGAGGGGACTACAGTCCCTGGGCTGTGAGAGCCCCCAGATGGGCTCCCCACCCCAATAGAGAAGCATCCATGGTTAAGACCACAGAGTGAGACTGAGTGATGAATGGGACTCCTTGACTGAAGTTGCCCTGATCCTGCCACCACTGGAGAGCCTGGATCAGAGTCTGAGTCACTGGAACTAGTTTGGTTAGGGAATCTTTCTTCTGAGACCAAAAGGCCCTCAGATGAAACTGAATGTCCCTCATCTGAAATCTGGCCCCTTGGACCACTGCTGCAGAAGCTGCCATGTGGCGCAGAAGCTGAAGGAAGTGCCTGGCTGGCTGAGAGACCAGAAGGTGGAATGAAGAAGCCAGCTCTACAATAGGCCTTGCCCTTTCCAGGGGAAGAAAAGCTCTTCCTTTGACTGTATCCAACTCTGCACCTATGAAGGTGAGGAGCTGTACAGGCTCGAGAACTGACATGAGAAGATTAAGAAGGAATCCTAGGGAAGTGAGAACTTGCTGAGTCACTAGCAGGTCTGACTTGACTTGGCCTGGGGACTGACCCACAATGAGCCAGTCGTCCAGGTATGGAAATATGGAAATATTCTTCCTTCTTAAAAAGGCCACTACTACTGCTAGGCATTTTGTGAATACCCTTGGAGCCGATGTCAGGCCGAAGGGCATAGCTTTGAACTGATAATGGCCTGAAGGCAATTCGAACCTGAGGTACTTTCTGTGGGAGCACCTGATGGGATTGTGAAAGTAGGCATCTTTTAAGTCCAGGGAGGCTAGCCAGTCCCCTGGCCTTAGAGAGGGAAGGATTATTCCCAGAGTCACCATTTTGAATTTTGGTTTTAAAAGATGTTTGTTCAGGTATCTTAAGTCTAGGATGGGTTGCAACTCCCCTGTCTTTTTTGGGGTAAGGAAGTACCTGGAGTACAGACCTTTGCCCCTGTGCAATGTAGGTACTCTCTCTACAGCCTTTAGAGCCAGTAGAGATGAAACATCTGCCTCTAAGGCAATGGTTTTGGAGATGCTTGCAGGTGGAAAAGATCTGGCCCTCAGCTTTGGAAATTTCTTGAAGCTGAGAACCAGCCCCTGGCTTACCACATCCAGGACCCATTTGTCTGAGGTAACAGACATCCAGTCCTTGACGAAGTAAGCTAGCCTGCCTCCTACAGAAATGGGGGAGTTGACCCGGGCTGACACATCAGGGTGTCTGCTTGGCAGGAGCCCTAGGTTGAGGGGTGGATGCAGCCCTGCTCATCCCCCTTCTGCCTCTCTCTCTGAAGAACCCCCTCTGAGGAAAAGGAGAAGAGGCCTGTGCTTGGAAGAAAGGCATATGAAAAGTCCTGCCTCTGCCCCTAGCTTGCTGCCTTTGAGGAGTTGCCTGCCTTTCCTTGGCCTGTGCACTCCTATAGGTGGTCCTATACTCATCCATCTTTTTCATGTAATTCTCTGTCTGCTCCCCAAACAGAGAATTACCCACCACAGGGAAATCCATGGCCTTAGCCTGGGTGTCCTGTGAGAGACTAGTACATCTGAGCCAAGCCATTCTCCAAAGAGCCACAGATGTAGCCATGACTCTAGATGACACATCATTTGGAGTCCACAGCAGCATGGAACTGTACCTTAGATGCCTCAATCCCATCAGCAGCCACCCCCTCCAGCTCTGAGGCTAGCTGGGGAAGGCCTGCTTAGCCAGTGCCAGTATAGTGTCCCACCTGGACTTCTGGTACCTGGCTGCATAGGCCATATGATTAGCCTGCCTGAGTCCAAAGGCGGATGCCATGTACTGTTTCTTTGCCATGGCATCCAGCTTCCTAGAGTCTTTATCTGGGGGTGTGAAGCCAAGGGTATATTAGCCTTACCACAGGCTGCAGCCTGCACAACCCCAACATGGCTGCATTGTTGATACAAGTACTCTGTACCTGAACCTGATAAAGTGTACCTTTTGTCCATCCTTCTGTTGACAGGAGATACAGAATTTAGAGTTTTTAAAATCTTTTGTGTCTGTTTCCCAAAAGACTTATGAAGGGGGGAATAGACACTCTCTTGGACTCTGGGATGTCCATCATCTCCACATAATCAGGTTCCTCTTGTTCCTCCATGGCTTCCTCCACAGGGAACTGGAGGGTTTTCTCTGCCACTTTCCTGTAAAACATGTAGTGGGAAGGGGACTCAGAAAGCCTAGGAGGGGAAACACCAGAAGCCCTGTCTGGGGAGATGTCCGGTTCAATGTGCTCATCCAGACCTTCCACACCATTATCATCGTCATCATTATCATCATAATCTTCATCTCCCTCCAAATCTGGTTCATAAAAATCTTCAGGGGCATAACCTTGAACTGGAGGAACCGACCGAACCGAGCGCCTGCCAGAAGGAGCCGGATCAGACGGAACCGGGCAAAGCAATTCTACAATCCTTATTGCTTTGGCAATCTCTTCAGTGGTCGGAAAATGGATCTCTGGATCCAAACTGGCCAATTTTTCTTTTCCTTGTCTTTTTGTAGGAACTGATCCCCCAGGATCGGCTCTCCTCTTGACCGAAGAAGTATAGCCCTGGTCAGAGGGCACTCTCAGGTTCGTCGGAACCAACCGGCTGGCATCCGGGTCAGCGGACTTCACGGCCTCCTTATCCCTAAGCCTACCTAATCTTTTTTCCAGGGTAGACTTAGGGAAATTTTTACAAATTTGGCAGTCTGAATCGAAGTGGTCAAATCCCAGACAATAAACACAGGTGGTGTGGGGATCAACATTAGCAAAGACCTTCCCACACACACTGCAGTGTTGAAAGCCAGTGGGCCCGGTTTTTCTTTTGGGTTTCTCAGATATAGCCATCCTAACCACAAACTTACCCTTTTTATGGCAAACAACCAGGCAAGACACCCTTATCGGTTTCTAACCGTGTCACGGGTATTGGAAAAAAACACAAGAAAATGCGTTTTTTTATTAAACCGATAAGGACCGGTAACCACACTCTAAGTTTATAAAAAAAGACAGAATATGTAATTCACTAAATGGCCAGTTCAGCCGAACCAGTCGAAAATCAATTTTTACAGTTTCCACAAGTTTACTATGTCTAGTTCACTACTTAGTACTTACTGTACCACAGACAGAGATCTGAATCGAAACTTGCAAAAAAATAATTGGTAAAACCGAAGACTTTAACCAACTTTCGAACTACGAGCAAAGGAGAAATCTCCAGAGAGACCGTTCAGTTAGGCGGAGTAAAGAATCTAACGGTTGTGCTTCTAAGTGCAGCAGACAGAGGTTTGAACTGAGCTCAAGCTCAACGTTCTATGCTCTGCATAGAAAATTAACCCTCTTCTCTCCGGGGCAGTTTGAGTGCTGGGGCTAACTGCAATAGTCAGAATATAGCAAGACTTCATGTGGTTTGAAACCTTTTATAGGCACATCAGGGAGCGGAGAAAGACAAAGGGAGGGATAGTGAGGCTGAATAGAATGAACCGTGGGTGGGCAGAGAGGGACAGTGAAAAAGCAGGGATACTGAACGAATATTTCTGCTCAGCATTCAAAAAGAGGAGGAGGGGGAGGTTCCTAATCCAAGTAACAGAAGCACTCTGGATAGGGGGGTCGATCCCAGTTCTTTCACAGAAGAAAGGGTTCTGAAAGAACTCCTAAAACTGAAGGTGGACAAAGCAATGGGGCCTGACGGAATTCACCCCAGAATTCTAAAAGAATTAAGGGGAGAACTAGTGAAACCACTGACTACCCTTTTTAACAAATCATGGGAGGATGGTGTGGTACCTGAGGACTGGAGGAAGGTGGATGTGATTCCCCTTCACAAAAGTGGGACCAAGACAGAGGCAGAAAACTACAGACCTGTCAGTTTGAACTCTGTGGTAGGGAAAGTGATGGAAGCACTTCTGAAGGAAAGAATTGTTGAGTACCTAGATGCCAGTGGGGCACAGGACCCAAGGCAGCATGGGTTCACAGCGGGAAGGTCTTGTCAGATGAATCTAATTGATTTCTTTGACTGGGTGACCAAAGCAGTAGACCAGGGAGGGGCTGTGGACATGGCCTACCTAGACTTTAGCAAGGCATTTGACACAGTCCCACACAAAAGATTAATAGTCAAATTAACCAGCCTGGGAGTGGGTCCCAGGGTGGTAGCCTGGGTAAAACATTGGCTGGACAACAGAACACAGAAGGTAATTGTAAATGGAGTCCACTCTGAAGAAAGAGGGTTTACTAGTGGGGTACCGCAGGGTTCAGTACTAGGTCCAGTCCTTTTTAATGTCTTTATAAGTGACGTTACAGAGGGACTGGAAGGAAAAGTATGCCTCTTTGCAGATGACGATCTGCAACAGGGTTGATACACAAGGAGGTGTGGAAAGGATGAGAAGGGACTTGGCAAGGTTGGAGGAATGGTCAGAAGTATGTCAGCTTGGATTCAAAGCAAAGAAGTAAAATAACGCACCTGGGAAACAAAAACCCAGGGGAAGATTACACAGTGGGGGGGGGGGGGTAGTAACAACAACAAAAATGGAAAGGGACCTGGGGGTAATCATATCAGATTACCTTAAGGTTTGCAAGCAATGTGAGAAGGCAGTAGGGAGGCCTGGGGGTATACTGGGATGTATAGGGAGAGGCATCACCAACAGAAAACAGGAAGTTGTTATCCCTCTGTACAGACAGTTGGTGAGACCCCATCTGGAGTACTGCGTCCAGTTCTGGAGACCCCATCTCCGCAAGGACATAGACAGGCTACAGACTGTCCAGAAGAGGGCAACTAAAATGGTGCAGGGTCTGTAAGAGAAGCCATACGAGGAGAGACTAATATGTATATCCTTGAGGAAAGGAGGGAGGGGGGGACATGATAGAAACTTTTAAAGTACCTCAATGGAATCAACAAAGTCCAAGAGGGTAGCATCTTTCAGAGAAAGAGATGTGCAAGAACAAGGGGACACAATTTGAAGATGGGGGGGGGGCTCAGGGGCAATGTGAGGAAGTATTTTTTCACAGAGAGGGTGGTGGATGCATGGAACAGCCTTTCTGAGGAGGTTGTGGGTTCTGGAACTGTGGGAGAATTCAAGAATGCATGGGACAGACATAAGGCAATTCTTGTGGGGCTAGGAAGAAATAGGCTGTTGGTTAACTAGGATCTGCAGCTTATCCTGTAGGTAGGGAAATGGGCAGACTAGGTGGGCCAAGTGGTCCTTATCTGCCGTCAAAGTCTATGTTTCTATGTTTCTAGAAAGCTATGTACAGGAGAAGGAAGGTGACTCCATGGAATCAGAGGGTGCACCTGAGCGAGACTTTGGCTCTCCTCCAAGGCATTATGAGAACTATTCTTTTTTCTCATTTGTCAGATAAATGCTTGACACTCACAATATTCGACCTCAAGAAGCTTAGGAGGATGAGGAGGATGCTGGATTTATTGATTCGATGGGGATGGCACCTACAAAGAGGTTGCTAGACCCCATATATAAATCACTTCAGAAGGCCATATCCAAAAAATCATGTCTACATCTACTTCAGCTGCAGCCATCGATAGAAACGAAACATTGTGGACAGACAGGAGGTGAAATACCTGCATGCCCACCCTGATCATCAGGTGCAGTCCAGGCTGCTGCTTGTGAGAGAGTGAAAGTCTCCCTGTCCACAGTCCACTGAAAAGGTCTCTAAAAAAAAAGGGAGATTCTATGGCTAGAAAGGTTTATACCTCAGCTTCCTGGCTCATTAGGCAGGCAGCTTATTCAGCACATAAAGCACAGTATGAGACAGAACTATGGAACACAATTCTGCCACTTCCTGGTAAAGCAAATGGTGAACTCTCACAGAGTTAATTGTCACAGCAAGATCAGCCCTAGATGCCACTAAATGGAGGGTGTACAATGGTCTGTATTCAAATATGCCATTTATTTCCATGAGTGAGGGGGCAGGACCATAACTCACAAGTGGCGAAGCCACGAATGAGTTATGAAATCCGACACCTCCTGCAAATGGAAGTGTGTATTTGAACACAGGCCATTGTATGTTTTATGTATACAATGTCTGTATTCTGTGTTGAGGGCAGATTCATTGTGGGATTGGCAGAACCAGCTGTCAGTTAAGTTGATTGTGATGTAGGCAAATGAAAAATAAACAGTGTTATTTACCCATTGGTTGAATACCATTGTTTATCTTTCACTTGGGTCAGAGTCTTGGGAAAATAATGCATTTATTTAAATAGTGGAATCCCTGCATACATTGTATATATACCGTTTCTGTACTGCTTTGGACACTAATGACACTGCTACTAGGGTTTTAGCCCATGCAATGTCCTTAAGAAGATTTTCCTGGTTAAGTACAGCTATCCTTGCCCAGGACACTCAGACTAAAGCCATGGATTTCTCCTTTGAGGAAAACTCACTTTTTTGGTGACAAAACAGAGGCATAGATGAACAAGCATTTGTCATTGCCGAACGTTTGATTGCTGGCATTAGCAGTGGAAGTGCAGGAGTTAGACAGATGCAGTATAGGAATGGCATTGAAGTATTGAACTGACACCAACTTGACCCTCACCCTGCAGAGCTGGACAGGCATTGAGGTGTGCCTTTGGGTTGTCACCCATGACGGTCACGACATTTCATCTCACCCTACCCTTCAGACACTGCCAAGTGTCGAGGTGTGCCTTGGGGTGTTTGGGCTTTACATTCACCTCATTCCATAAGGAAATACACTGAAATGGGCACAGTATGGGAGAATGGGGTGAACTGTGAGAAAGGGTCAAGGTGGACCTCGACCTGTCACTGGCTGGAGGGTGGGGTGAGGTGTAATGGCATGCATGAGCATTACTGTCGACAATCCCAATTCACACCCGACACCTGTCAGTCCCTACAAGACAGTCAGCCAAGGACCGTTTTTTCTTACAGGTGATTTTTTTTTTTTTAAAGATGACGCAGGACTTTTGCCATGCTGGGGTGGGCTCCCAGCGTGGCAGCTGGAAGGTTGTTTGGGGGGGAGTGGATCTGACAGGGGATTGGACACCCCCGTCGGCCATACGGACTGTTGCCACACTGGGGTGGGCTCCCAGCGTGGCACCTGGAAGTCTGTTGGGGGGGGACAGTCGGTAATGATGTGTGCATGAAAAATGTTACAGTCTCATCCTTCAAAGAAGTTCTCAATGTGCATCAAAAAGAACGTTACACATTCTTACTCCTGGAAATGGGCGGACTGACTATTCTTTAACTGCCCTTGTCCCTCATAGAAAAAAAACATGTATGAATCACCTCAGTTACCCATCAGCAACAGTGCATCTACGGAACTAGTGCTGCAAGTGCCTCACTTGAATCACAAACTCATGCAATCCCTTTTTTACCCACAATGGACACAAACACTTTCACTTCCTTCTATGTGGGAATGAGTTCACCGCCATCCAATGGCCTGAGCAGTCGCTTTCCAGCAACCATTCCAAGGACAGGTCCAAGGCGGGCCCTAGTTTTATTCCAGGCACGTTGTGCTGTGAGTGATGCTACCAGAGTGTCACCAAGCGGGTAGCTGGTCCTGGGAATCTGAAAGTTCTTTAGGCTTTAAGCTGTTTTAATTTGTATTGCTTTTAGATTTTGAACCAGTTTTTAAAAAAAGCCATGGAGCAGCCAGCGCCTAAAAGGTAAACAAAGGACTGACACAGTTAGCTGTGTGAAGAGTCCGAGTTGTTACAAACTTCAACGTGTTGCTCTTGATTCTTCTTTTTTACCTCTTGTGTTTTTTGGGATGCACCAGTAACTACAGGCCAGCAAGCCACAACATTTGCAGATCAGTTTTATTTATAACACATGGGTTCCCTACTGCGTTTGCTGTAACTAATGGATTTTGTGGCTTTTGTTTAACACGATAGCTGTGCTTCTTTGCCTGGATTCACAGCCTTCCCTTTAGTGTTTAATCTTCAGGTCATGTGAGTGTGTTTGTTATGAGGGGGTGGGGGTGGGGGATGGAGCTGTCTATGACAGCTGTTGCAGTGCAGTGCTGATGTGTAGGCACTTTGCATACTGCCAATGGCAGTATGCAAATTGCCTACATGTTACCACCGCTGATTGCAGCGGTTTTTCGCTTTCAGCTGTACACCACTGCATCTAAACGGCTGTCATAGACAGCTCCAACATTCATTGGCATGGTGCGGCCATGCCTGCAAAAGGCAGCGGGGCATTGGAAGTGGGGGAGGCACACCTACGAAAACTTGTACGGTGGCACTATGTTTCTTGCACATGCGTGCAAGCAAACATAAAAATGGATGAATACAAAACCACTTACAAGAGTAACAATAAGAAAAAAAAGGCCTCTACCTCCTGCAGGCTTTATGGAAGGGTAGGCAGAGGGAGGGGATACTTCACAAGAGCCTGTACCCCATCTGCCCCTTATGAGTACCAACCACAAAGAGGCTACTGTAGGGGCAGGGGCAGAACAGGCACAAAGCGTACTGTTGCTGCTGCAGCACCAACACCCAAGTCCCAGCGAAAGCAAAACCACTGACAATTCTGCCCAGGTACCCAACCACTGTCAGTTGGGGAAAGATTGGCTCACTGCTTCCAGGAATGGGTAAATGTCACCACAGACAAGTAGGTTCTGGAGGTAGTGGGCCAGGGTTTGTCTCTAGTTTAAAGAATTTCAAAAACTGCAGAAGCACAAAACTTTCCAGCTCACTCACCCACAGAAAGAATTCTGATGAAACTGGAAGTAAAGAAATTGCTGCTAGCAAAAGCAGCAGAAAAGGTCCCTGCCTCTCAGTGGGGCAAGGGTGAATTCTCAAGGTACTTCCTGACCTACGAGAAAAATGGGGAGTGTGCACGGATGACCCATTTTAGATCTTGGATATTTGAATAAGCATATAGAAAAGATAAAGAGAAATTCAAGATGATGACACTAAGAACAGTGATACCATCTTTGCAGTCAAGTCACTGGCTGAGATCTGAAAGGTGCTTACTTTCTTATCCCAGTCAGGCCATCACGCAGAAAATATCTCAGGTTCAAGCTAGGAAACTGCCAATACCAGTTCACAACTCTTCCCTTCAGCCTCACCTCAGTACCAAGGATATTCACAAAGTGGTGTGGCAGCACACCTTAGAAATCAAGGTGTGGTGGTTTTCCCCTTCCTGGACGACTGGCTAGTCTCAGGGAAAACAAAACAAGAGGCTATGTGCTCACTTCATATTGTAAAAAGCACCTTGGAGAATCTAGGATTCTTAATAAATCTGCAGAAGTCCCAAGCAGAACTTGTTCAAGTACTGGACTTCCTAGGAGCAGACCTAAACACCTGCAGGGGGAAAGCCTTCCTTCCGCAGGCCAGAGCTTCATCTTTGATAGCAATAGCAGAGTCCTTCACAGCAAGTCATCCAAGACCTGCAAGGGACTTCCTGCAATTACTGGGCCACTTGGCCACATCCGTATCTGTGGTTCCATGGGCCAAGTTCCAAATGAGAGACAACCATTATAATTTAAGAGACAGTTGGTCTCAAAGAGGGGATCCACCCTCAAAACTAGTGCCACTGACAAAAGCAATTGTAAAGTCACTAGAGTGGTGGAAGGAGGAAAGCAACCTCAGAGAGGACATTCCTTTCCTTCAGCAATCACCAACAAGTATCCTTATTATGGATACTTCACTCATGGGGTGGAGCACCCACCTGCAGGACCTTACAGTAAGTGACACATGGAGCCCACAGGAGTCCCTGGAGCACAGCAACCTCCTGGAGTTCAAGGCAGTGCTGCTAGCAATGCAGTCATTCTCCTCCCAGCTGCAAAGTCAATCTGTCCAAATCAGAACAGACAACACCACAACAATGTACTACATAAACAAGCAGGGAGGGAAAGAGATCCTCAAAATGTGTACAGAAGCAATGAGGATCTGAAACCTGGAATACTCCTTAGAAGCAAACATTTCTGCAGTACACCTGCCAGGTAAAGACAATGTTCTGGCAGATTCCTTAAGCAGAATCAGCCATGGAAATCATGAATGGGCCTTGATCCAAAGGGTTCTGGCTGCAGTTTTCAGAAGGTGGGCCACTATCAATATAGACCTGTTCACCTCTTGCGAGAACAATCAGCTCCCACAGTTTTGTTGCAGACCACCAGCCAAAGGGACGGTCCCAGAGGATGCCGTTATCTTGGATTGGACAGGCAAGTTCCTGTATGCCTTACCACCATTCCCACTTATGCAGAAAGTCCTTCTGACACTCAATAGGGAACCTGCAACAATAATCCTAATAGTCCCAGACTGGGTCAGACAGACCATTAAGTCATGATCTGGTGACCATATCACAGGGCAGGATAATATTCCCAAACCCCCAGCGCATTACACCTCAGGGCATGGTTCTTGAAGAGTTAGAATATTCTGGGTTGGACCTCTCAGAGGAAGTCCTGAAAGTGCTTAGAGTTTCAAGGAAACCAGCAACCAAGAAAGCATATTCCTCTAAATGGAAAAGATTTTCTTACTAGTGTACCCCCAGAAGAATAATCCCAAGTGAGGCAGAGTTGCCTGTAGTTCTGGAATACCTGGTACACCTACAGTCCCTAGGCCTAAGGCCTGCCACACGAAAGGTGCACTTACTGTAGCAGCATTGTCAGCCTCCATATGAGCAGCCAAGGGAAAGTCACAAAGTTACTGGCCGCACAACACATTTTCAAGTTTTTTTAAAGGCCTCTGTGATTTGTACTCATCAGTAAAGGACCCAGTCCCACCATGGGTTCTCAGTGTCTGCCTTGCCCAGTTTATGGAGGCTCCATTCGAGCCTATAGACACTGCCAACTTGAAGTGTGTCACATGAAAAACCATATTCCTGATTGCTATGAGTTTTGCTAGGAGAATAAGTGAACTGCAAGCCCTCTGCACAGGGCCAAATACATAATCTTCCACAAGGATAAGGCAGTCCTTAGAACCAACAGGAAATTCCTACTTTAAGTGGTGTCTGAATTCCATCTAAACAAGTTAATAACACTTCCTGTCTATCCAGAACACTTCAGTCCAAGTGAGCAAAAATTGGACAGTCTTGACCTGAAATGAGTTTTGGGTATCTACGTGGACCGGACAAATGAAGTCAGGTCCCAAAACACTCAGCTTTTTGTTACTTATGGTGAAACTGGTAAAGGTTAACCAGCAACTAGAAGGTCTCTCTCTCAATGGATGGTCTCTTGCATCCAGTTCTGCTATGAAAAAGATGGGGAAAATGCCACCCAGAGGCTAATGGGCACACTCCTCAAAGGGTACCTCTGCCTCTGTGGCATCCACAAGGGCAAGACAAGGCAAGGCAATTTTATTTATAGGGCGCCCAATTCCCGAGGCTCTGGGTGCCTAACAATATTTTAAACCAGACATAATAAGAGACTGCATCGATAAATAATACAGTAGCAACGCTTAAACATATTACAATTTAAAATGGATTAAAAAGGGGTTAAAACTATCACAGCAGTGACTAGTACAGGGTGTACTCAAGAAACTGGAAAAGCCAGGACAAAGAGGTGGGCCTTCAGCCTCTTCTTGAACACCTCAACTGTGAGAGCCTTCTGGACAGAAGGTGGTAATGAATTCCACAGGGTCGGCCCAGAGACACTAAATGCATGATCTCCTGAGGTCTTGAGCAGAACCATGGGAACATCCAGGAGGCCCCAGGAAGAGGAGCGGAGGGAGCAAGCAGAGGTCACTAGTATCAGGAGATCTGACAGGTAACCTGGACCCACGGGCATCCTCTTATTAGACATCTGCAATGCAGCTACCTGGAGAACAGTGTACGCCTTCACAAAGCACTACTGCCTGTGCATACAGTCCAGGAGGGATGCCAGCGTTGGAACTGCTGTTTTGCAGAACCTTTTTCCTAAGTAGGTCCTGGACCCAGCCTCCCAAAGTACTGCTATTGAATCTATACAGAGTGTAAATATTAAGTGAGGGATTCCTGTGGTTATCAAAAAATGACTCACTGTAGTAATATTCTTCCTCTTCAGGGATCCCTCACTATGCTTACACTCCCCACACTACGGCCCCTCCAGAACCTGAAAATAGGTTCTCAAAGAAAGCAGTTCTCTCTTTATTAAAGTTACTTGAGCATTACTACTGCTGTTACTCTACAGTTGTAAAGTTTGGTGTTTTTCAA
Organism: Neoceratodus forsteri; assembly: GCA_016271365.2. Taxonomy (NCBI): domain Eukaryota; kingdom Metazoa; phylum Chordata; order Ceratodontiformes; family Ceratodontidae; genus Neoceratodus; species Neoceratodus forsteri. Next base: position 1,422,396,028 of record CM028131.1, on the reverse strand, counting down.
GTATTCCTATGTTTTTTTACATTTACATGTCTGCTTCAACTTGATTGGTGTTTTTCAAAAATGTTGATAAAATTGAAACTTTTTTTGGTAGCCTCTTAGCTAGTTTTACTAGCCACTGTTCCACTTGGGCTATAGTATGAAATCTGGGTAACTGCCAGAATGGAGCTGCAGAATTTTAAACTAGTATTCTAATTTCCAGAATTTGAATAGGTTCCGTCTCCAAGGGCATCTGTCACTATGGAGATAGATGCATAGAGAGTAAATATAGTGAGGGATCCCTGAGAATTAAAAACATCACTACGGTGAATAATCTTTTCTTTTCTGCTATGTCTGGTACTTTGTATGCCAAGAAAACAGCACTGTGTGTACTGTGGCAAAAAACATAAATCACAGCAAAAACTCCTCGCACCACACTCAACCGGTTTCTGTTAAAAAGTCACTCAGGCAAGGTTCTGCCGTATTAAAAATGTGACCGTTTTTTTTTAAATAAAAGCACACAGTGATGTGTAATTAAAAATCAAGAGACAGACAGTGACAAGAAAGAAACCTCAACATTTCGTGCTTAGTGCTTTTTCAGGTGAAAAATCCTCTTGGAAAAAGCACTAGGCACAAAAGATTAAGGTTTCTTTTTTGTCGCTGTCCAGCTCTCAGTTTTAATGACACATCATTGTATGTCATTATTCTGAACTGTCACATTTTTGATAGCAAGGTAGAACCTGGCCTGAGTGACTTTGTTACAAAAACCAGATGAGTGTGGTGCTATGACTTTTTGCTGTGATTTACTCTCTGTGCTCCTCTGCACTCACCAGAGAAGCGCCAATATGTCCCAAGAAATGCAGCACCCTGTCATCTGTTATTGCACTGATAAAACTGCGTGGTATAAAACATTTTGGCATAGAAAATGCAGTACTTTACATGCATGAGTATGTATAAGCATGGCATGTCACCTGATTCCTCCAAGGAGATAGATCGATAGATAGATAGATAGATAGATAGATAGATAGATAGATAGATAGATAGATAGATAATTACTAGTGACCCCTTTTAACATACGCTTTGACAAACTCTTTCAAATACCATAATAACCGGGTTACCCAATTATTATGGCATTTGGTTTCACTTTCACTTCAGTTCCATTTGTAGCACGCTATGTCATTAACTCTCATTCTGTGAGTGTGTGGTGGTGGTGGGGGGGGGTGAACAGTTCCACGAACATGACAGCTCCATTCGAGCTGCTAGTATAAGTGATAATTTGCCTCTTGTAAGTCTCTTCTTTTCATTATTCTTTTTTTTTTTCAGAACTTATCTAGTTGATCCTGCCTTTACAACTATGTATTCCCAGTGGCTTCATCAATTTAAAAGCATGAAAAATAACTTTTTAATATCTTTGATTATTTATATGCATTTGTATTTTGTATATTTTTTATTCTGAGCACTGATGCACTCATTACACCTACACAATGTATGGCGGCTGCACCTTTAAGTCTACATTATTTATTGTGCTCTCTAGGTGGCACCAGACACTCCTGAGAAAGCTTAATTGTGAAATGTTGAGTGTCTATGTTGGTCTGCAACCTCACATTTAATAAAGCAACTTGGCACGTTATCTTTCACCCTTTTTGGGGGGGGGGGGCATTCTCAGAGAGTGACCAGTTTTTCTGTTTGTTTGCTTACTTATTTTACTGGCTGCACCCATATCCCGGCAGCAGCTTTTGTTATTTCTAGAACTTATAAAGCCATGAGCATATGAACATATGAAATTTGCCAGCAGATAAAGGCCTAGAGGTCTATCAAGTCTGCTAGAATGTGCAGCTAGCACCCCTTATTCTGCAGCTGCCCCTCCCTTCCGCCCTTCCCCTTCATTAACCCTCCCCCTTGTCCTGTCCCATCCTCATTTGAAGCAGTCCACTGTTCTACTGCATACCACTTCAGCAGGTAACGCATTCCACCCAGCCACCACCCTCTCTAAAAAGTGTCTCCTCATCTCCCTCTGAACCTTCCTCGCTCCAGTCTCATATCATGGCCCCTGGTGGCCCTCCCTCCCTTACTTTGAACAGCCCTCTGTACCTGTCTTGTTTATTCCTTTCATGTATTTAAAGGTTTTAATCATGTCCCCCTGTCTCTCCTTTCCTCCAGTGAGTACATGTTCAACTCCTTCAACCTCCTCTCGTATGATAAGTCCCCAGCCCCTTGATCATCTTTGTCGCTCTGTGCTGCACCCCTCCAGTAACAATGTCCCTCTTCGAATCCCCGGACGCCAGTACTGCACGCAGTACTCAGGTGTGGTCTAACTAATGACCTCTACAGTGGCAGAATCACCTCCTCCCTCCTTGAGGATATACCCCTTGCAATACAACCCAGCATTTTGTCGGCCTTTGCAGCTGCCTTCCTACATTGTGCCGAGTTGTTCATTGACCTTGTAATGAGCACACCCAGATCCTTCTCCTCCTCTGTCTGGGCTAGCTGCACTCCCCCTAGCTGGTAACATGAAGGGCAAGTGGCCTTTATAAGCTTGTTAGGCCCATCAGTGGTAATGTTTCATGAGTCTACGGAACTTTGTTATCAGATATATTACATAAGGATGGATACAAAACTGATTGTTTAGAAGTTTTAACATAGTGGTATTGTAGTAAGGTGCTTCTTAGACATGTTAATAGTGTTGCAATAAGGTGGTTGTTACATATGTTAATAGTGTAGTAATAAGGTTTTCTTGTGCATGTTATAGTATTGTAATAAGGTGTATATTTTATGCCTGTACTTGTAATAGTTTGTGAATAAGTTGTTTATTACATTGTAATAAGCTGCTATGGTTTCATTAGTAGTGCATATACTAGTTAAATACCATCAGATATGGGGAAATGTCTGATGTTTTTTTCCTGTTAGAGAAAGTCCCATCCATGTAATATATCTTTGCACGCCTTCCTCTTACTCTATATATATATATATATATATATACACACACACACATACACAGTAACCCCTCACTATAGTGAATATCGGCTATAACGAACGGTCCATTTGGCTCCCGTCTTACTTCAAAACTGTAATTTGCAAACTAACTAGCACTTTGAAATTTGGAATATGCACAGACCATCTTAATAAACCAATCACAGAAGCATCTTACAGGTGCTGTGTCTCATTACTGGAAATCTTTGACTGGACATGGATGGGGAATGTAGGGGAAAAAGGCAGCTGGGGACACTTTCAGTGTGATCTGACTTAATTTCCAGCGCCATCGGTGTAATATTCAAGCAGAGGTTGGCATGTGGCGGTGGCATGCAATGAGAGGGCCTTTGGAGAAAACAAAAGAGTTGGTGTCCTCCTGGATTTTTGGCAGAGAGGGGACTGTACATGGAACAGCATGGTACTGTATAGTACTAAAATAAAAAAAAAATTGATTGCTTATCAGTGCTTGTTCGGGGGTTGAGTGAATTCAAACAGCTCAGTTGCACAGTAGAGTTAACTGAATAGCGTTAATGCTTTCACAGTCCTTTAAGGTTTCATTTAGGAAACAGACACTGTTTCTCACTATATGCTGTTTTTTTTGTTTATCAGAGTTTATACTTCTGTTACACAGATTTTAGGTTTCTTTCATGAAACAGACACTTTTAGTGCACACACGTAACTCAGCAATTCCCCGCCCCCTGCTGCATGTCCTGTAATAGCGTCCCTCACTGTAATGAACGGTGAACATGGCTCTGAAAGTGTTCATTATAGCGAGGGGTTACTGTATATATGCATATATATATAAAAAGAGAGACAGCGTGCAAATATCTGATAGGTAAGTGACAGATATGAGGAAATATCACCATTGAGGGGTCAAACAAGCCATAAAGGCACCAGCCCGAAGGGTGAGTGGTCTTTATGAGCTTGTTTGACCCAAAGATCACCAGCCCGAAGGGCGAGTGGTCTTTATGAGCTTGTTGAACCCAAAAGCCACCAGTCTGAAGGGCAAGTGGTCTTTATGAGCTTGTTTGACCCAAACATCACCAGCCTGAAGGGCGAGTAGTCCTTATGAGCTTGTTTGACCCCTCAATGGTGATAGTTCACAAATATCTGGGACTTGCCTATCCGATGTTTTATATATTAAATTAGGTTGGTCTGTTTTGCTTTAAGATAAGTTGTGCTGGTTTTTGTGTGCAGCTTGTTTAAAGTATTTGCTTACGTTAGTGTGTTTCCATAGTGTAGTGTTGTTCCTGGTGTAGTGTGCCCCTTAGTGTTTTTCCATATTGTAGTGGTATTTTAGGGGCTGTCTAGTTTTGGCCCTTTCAGGTTTCCATAGCACAGTGGCTTCCTATAAAAGGAGGTGTGGTTTCGCATGTCTTCCTTTAGTCCTTTTTAAGGATCACAGACAAGACACAGCATGGAAGGGAGCAGCCAAAGTGGTTGGTAAGTGATCCGGGGGAGGGCTGACTTTGTGCAGTGTAGCTCAGTGGCACTTTCGTTATACAGTTTAACTTTGTTTTACAGATGTGTGGCTGTTTTTTGGCAAGTGATATAGAGGCAGCAGCAAAAGTGGTAGGTAGTGATTCGGTGGGGGCGGGGGACCTGACTATGCAGTGTAGTTCAGGTACACTTTCTTTACATGGGTTAACTTTTTTTCTTAATTTATTGTACGTTTCTCTGCAGGTCAGGTGGCCCCCATTAGTCCTGCCCCAAAACCCAGCCCTTCACCTGCTTTCTCTGGGACTTACCTGCCTCTCCTACAAACAGCCTGGCTTATCCCTCAAGATAAGGCCATCTGGAGTGGGCCAGTTCCCCTCGACGGAGACTCAGTCAGTGTGGTTGGAAAGGAGTGCCTCAGTCCGTGGTGGGGCGCCTGCAATATGAAGTGGATCTCCTCCTACTGTGCCTGCCATGCTTTTTCCAATTTTCTTGGCCTGATCCCCTATGGATTGCCAAGAGTACTCTCACAACATGCGTGCACGTATGCATGTGCATTGCATGTCAGAGCAAGTCGGTGTCCCACCCTGGTTTCGTGGCTCTGCTTAGCTTGCCACGTATGGTCACTCAGGTGGCAGTAGCAGAGTAGAGGCAGGCAACCCTCCCTCCCCGAGGTGGACAGCATCCCTTGAGATGCTCAGTTCATCTCCCCCAGCTGGCCCTCTGATGGTTCAGGCTCGCTCCTGAACCTGGGTCATCAATATTGCAAGCGGTAGCTCTAGTTTTACATTGGTGGGCTGGCCAAGTTAGCTTTGTTTTACAGGTATGTGGCAATTTGTTTGGCAAGTGATATAGAGGTAGCATCAAACGTGGCTGGTAGTGATGGGGGCCTGACTTTGTGCAGTAGCTCAGGGACACTTTCTTTACATAGGTTAACTTTTTTTTTTTTTAGTTATGTAGCTGTTTATTTGATAGTGATGTGGGGCTAATATTGTGCAGTTTAGATTAGGGACACTTGCCTGTTACAGGTCTCTTGTTTCTTTTTTGTAAGGGCTGTAGTTGGAGAGGCTGTTAGGGCTGTAATGTGGGGGTTTGTAGGTTGTTGTTACATGTGTTATTCAGGTGGTTGTAATACATGTTAATAACGTTGTAATAACATGTATATACTGGGCCAGATATTCAGACTGCGCCGGGCAGTGGTGCAAGCCTGGGTGCAGTGCAACTGGGCTGTGCTGGGGCCAGGACCAGGCGATATTCAACGGTGATGTGCCATGGCTCAGCACTGTTGAATATGGCACAGTCGACACACAGACTGCGCATAGTGCAGTGGCACTGCACCAGCAGCCACAGAGAGGAGAGTCACGAGGATGCATCAGCGAGTACAGTGCGCTGGGCATCACCTGCGATATTCAGCCAGGGGCATGCAAATGAGGCCATAATCTATGCAAGGTGCAAATGGGGCCATTTGCATGTCATTATGGCCCCATTTGCATGCGATGCGATGCGCTGGGTGTCCTGGCAAATTGCGTCTGGCGCCCAGCCAAGCTGCTGACTGGGGGTTGTCCCCCTGCTGGGCCATTTCAGCCCCCCCCATATGCCCGATCATGGGCAGTAGTGCACAATAACAAACCCCCATGTTCGTTCGTGGGAAGTAGTATACAGACCTACATTTCTATGCCCGATCGCGGGCAGTAGTGCAAAGTAACATACCCCATGCCCGATCACGGGCTGTATGTTACTTTGCACTGCTACGCATAGGATTGTGGTTCTTGTACTACTGCCCGCTGCTCGGGCATGGGAGTATGTTACTTTCACTACTGCCCGCGACATCAGGCATAATGTGGTTATGTGTCATCTGACTACTGCACACGATCAGGAATATGGGGGGGGGCACTACTACAGGGGGGACCACGTGCTTATGGACGGTGTACCTGCTAGGCGGGTGGCCACCCACGGCTGGCGGCTGTTGTGTTGTGCCTTGCAATACAGCCGCCTGTAGGTGGCCAGCATTTGAGCCTCTATTTTACAGTTCAACATTGAGCACCAGTGTGAGGCGCATGTAGGGGTTGTGCCAACATATGCACCGCACATCCCAGTCTGAATATCAGGATGTGCCGCATATGCATGGGCACGCCCCCTGCATCTGCGCTGCATAGGATTACCTTGCGCCCTGGCGCATCGGTATTTGCACTGCACCGGGCAGCCTTTTCAATATCCTGCCAGGGCATAATGTGGGGTTGCGCCAGGCTCAACCCCTTTGAATATCCCGGCCACTGTGTCTGTATGTGAAATAATTTGAATAGTTTGTTCATTATATTGTAATAAACTGTATATTTTCATAAGTAATGTTAATTACTATCAGATATGGGGAAATATGTGATGTTTTTTATAATGGGAAAAAGTCTCAACCATGTTGTGTGTGTGTGTGTGTGTGTGTGTGTGTGTGTGTGTGTATATATATATATATATATATATATATATATATATATATATAAATATATATCACTACATAATGCTTTGCAGAGAATTAACAATTTTTTTTCTGAAACTCCATATAGATAAGAATAAGTCTGAACGCCCAGTTACCCCTATCATTGAGAGCGTGAAGACACCTCCCACCACACTGGCAGATCTATGCCAGTTGATCCAGCGGAGAATCTGCGTGAGACCAGACATTGTAACAGTCTCCAAAGAAGATCAACAGACACTTGTAAGTACCAGAGCAAGTGAGTAACCAGGATCAGCATAACCTTTTACAACCAAGAACACTAAACTGTTAGAATTACAATTACTAATACTAATAATAAAGTATTCATTTACACTAAAAGAAAAAGCGTTAGCGCAGTTAGTAAGACTGCAAACAGCATAACCACAGCAAGGTCCTTCCCCATGTCTGCTGAACACATTCATACTAACCTGCTGGAGTCCAAAACAGCTGAACCGAATAAATTCTGGAACCTCTTTCAATTGGAAATTTTCAATTGGCAGTCAGCAAATTAAGTAAGCAATAAATCACAACAGGGTGTAGGTAGTTACTGTATGTGATAAATTCAAACCTAGGTGAGTTGTGAGGTCTGAGGCATTTACACAGAGTGCCTTGAGCACCTGGAAGTGCAGTTATCACACAGCTACCCACATCCTAACATGTCTTCTTGCATTTATAAAATGAGGAAACTGAGAAATCTTTTAAAAAAGCCATTACCTGTATTTAAATTTAAACACAAGTATTTTCCTTTATTAAATGTGACTAGTAAAAACGAATCCATCCCCACCTGTCTTTCCACACATTCAGTCGCTGGAATGTTTGTTTATCATAGAATGCAGTAATTTAAACCTCTGCAGATGTCTACTTGCAGAATGTTCATCCCCCCCCAACCACACACAAACACACACACACACACACACACACACACACAAGGCCTTAATAAAGCCAGGGATTCTGTTTTATCTGGGCAGGGTTTAGCAGAAAATTTTTTACTGGTAGGCAAGTAAGGGTAGGAAGGGGATTTTTTATGGTCAGGAAAGAAGCTCAAAAAAGTGTAGCTATGAGTAGTACTTATTTTTTTTTAAAACTGATGTATGTGTGTAAAAAAGGGATGCTAAAGAGAAAGAACATTTAATTATTTTTTTTTTTTCATATTTTTAGGGAGTTTCATTCTTAGAGCCTAGCTGACTTATTTAGTGAGAGTAAAAGTAGCGGCCATGTTTGTAATGGCAGTCAGAAATTATTTTACAAAATGCATTGATACATTAGAGTGCAGTGTCCTGATTAGCAGCACGTTATTTAACCAGTGGTAGTACTCTAACATTGCATAGCTGCTGTTGGACACATTAATTTCCCTACCCGTTTTATAAATAGGAGTAACCCATCCCATGATGTTAATGATTACCTAGGCAACATCATGTCCGTGGAATGCTCACTGGAATGCACAAAGAAAAACAGAACTGCATCTTGCCTAGTGGTGGGCAAAGTGCCAAAACTTTGTTACGTGAAATTTTTCATGAAGTTCTGGCACTTTGTGAAGCACTTTGCTACTATGTGAAGCATGAATTGCCATGATGTCGTGCTTCATGAATTTTAAGCAAAATGCCCTTCCCACCGCCCTTGCAGCACTCTATTCCTCCCTTCCACCCAGCCTCACCAGTTAAACAGAATCACTCCTCTTTCCCACTTGCACCTTCTCCCACCCTCCTCCAGCACAACCAGAGTAGTAGTAGTAAAATATTTTTATTCATAATTTCATATGAATAGGGATTAACTCGATTGGGTAAAACTCATTTTCAGTGAGGTCCTCAGAAGAATAAATGTTTCATAACACAAAACACAAAATCATTACAATACATTCAGTTTGGTTAAATATAAAATCTTAAAAAAAATACATATCAAAAATGTTTTTCACCCCTGGTTTCAAGTATAACATACAATTTTGATCTTAAATTCAGTACAAGCAACCTCATACAACAATGTGCGTTTTCCAATTTTATCCCAAATCTAGCACCTCTGCCACTTTCTTTTTAAGCTGTCCTACCTAGATCTTAAGTACACATTACACAACACTGCCTTAAGTTGTGCAGTTCTTTTCTTAACCATATTTTTATCCCGGTCCAGGATTTGCTCACATCACCTGTCCGCAGTTGTGCGGGTATCTTATTCCAGCCTTGAATTCCCCTGTAATATACTGACTGACTGATGGCCAATCTCCAAATTATATTTAGGAAGTACTAAGTCAGATGCATTAACTGTTCTAAGAGAATCTAGTCTTTTTCTATATGTCAGATTATCTATGATGTACCCGGGAAGCCCTCCTGGCAGGCCCTTACATATAATAGCCAGCAAGTGTTCATAGCTACTTTCACCAAAATTCTGTCATCTCAGCTGGTTGTACAAAATACACTTGTGGGTTTGCCGTGGTGCCCCTAGTAGAAATCTGGCAAGGCTGGCATGGCAAGCCTCTAATTTTTTAAGATCCCCCTTTTTCCCCCAAAATAAAGAATGTTTCCATAATCAAACATAGGGATAAGCATGGAATTCACCACCCTTTTTCTTACTTCCACATTCATGAGTGGCCTTGCTCTATACAGTGCTCCCAATCTTGTACCCACATTTCTGTCCAGGTTACTAATATGGGTGCCCCATCTTAGGGAGTCATCCACCCACAAGCTCAAGTACCTATATGACTGCACCTGCTGGATCGGGGCTCCCGCAAGGGTTACCAATTCCAGGGCCATATTATTTATTTATGTCTTTGTTAACTGGGTGGGTGCACTGATCCAGAGACCATTTTCAGTTATGACCCGGGCCACGCAGTGGAACAAGATCACCAATACATACAGTACATACAGGATATAATACAAATGCAACACCCAGCTTGTGGTGGTGGGGAGGAAAATTATACAGTAATTAATTCAGTTGCTTAGGACAGTGTATAATATGCACTGACAAGCGATAAGACAGACGGTATAGGTTACATACAATAACATACAATAACAGTATATAAATTTTGAATTACAGTTGCCATACAGTTTCTGGGACAGCAGCAATATAGATTACATACATTAGCAGTATACAATTACAAGGTTCAGGGTAACTTGCATGAGAGGCAAAATACATTGTGGGGGATAATCTCTGAGGCACTCCACCTTCCTTACACATGGGTTGTGTCCACCTGATAGGTTGCTTGATGCACATGTGACTTCAAAGAAGTCCGAGCCCCTTTCTCTGTGGCACAGCCCTTTTCTCATCAGTTATCAATGTGCATCAAGACAGGTTGCTGCACTCATCAACAGCTCTGACAAATAATCAATTATTCCAGCACAAAAAACAAAGGTAAGAGTCGATCTGCTACAAAATAATAGAGTAGGATGCTAGCTAACAGAACAGACTCGTTCGGTTTGTTCTGCATGGTGGAAAAAATTTTATATAGTTAGCTAGTCCAGCAGGCATTTAGAAAAAAGATTGCATGAATAAAATACTTAAGCTTAACTATGGAACTATAAGAAATAAACAACAAGTACACCCTGTACAGCTAACTCAGGCTAATTGACACTGTACACTTGTAGATTCCTTCAGAACTTTTACTTGGGCTCCCTTGGACTCCCTACTAGCGAGTCTAAGATGATTGCTTAGCCCACAGCAGTCTACTGTGACCCCTCCTAGCGGTCCCAGAGTGCCTACACCCACCACTACAGAATGGTGGGGAGGATAACTACCTATGGCTCCTGCTAGCAGCCTTAGGAGACTATCCATTTTCAATTACCTCCTTACTTCAGCTCCTGTTGCTTATTTTGGGGCTACAGAGAAAGTTCACTTGCTGTCTTACCTTCCTGCTTGGGGGAAGAGTATTCCTCTCTCCTACGGTGTGCAGTCCCAATTGCCATATACCGTGATGCATTCCAAAGAGAGTAGGGAATCCGATTGCTGCTTCTGCCCTCCAGGTCTCCTCGAACAACATGGCGCCCAAACGGCGACCCTCCCGATCGTTGTTTTCGGTGCCCTAGCGTCTCCCTGAACAACATGGCATGTTTTCACACCTTCCTCTTCTTTTGGGTATTAGAGGAAGGTGTGTGCCATGTATTCCAGCTTCTCGTCTCTCCCTCGTGCTCCTGTGACGTGCGACTTGCGCTCATGCGCATGCGCAGGCTAGGAGCGTCATGCTCGTACACCCGCGCTCCCTGCTCATGCGTGCCACTCTCCTCTTGAGCATGCGCAAGGCAGGGGAGCACTCCAGCACCTCACGCTGCAATTTGCATATGGTTTTTAATTCTTTATAATTATGGGGAACCATGCTCGCTCCACAAAGGGAATTCCTCCAGCCTGTGGAAATATACATCCCTAGAGAGTACAGCAAATAGGCATTTTCCTGCCATTTAGTAGGGAGTCCTCACGGGGGGGGGGACGATAAGTAGAAACTCCTCACGGTATGGGGGGCAGCTACTTTCCTGGCTCCTCCACAGACATCATCCTAATTATAGTCTGGGTGGATCTTTTTATATTTCACATAAAACAATATATTTTTAAATTGTAATTATATATGCTTCACTGATTCTCAATTATGTAATGCCCATAGTTCCCCTTGTCTTTCCATTTTCCAGATATGGGGAAGACAAAGAGCTATAGGTTATGCAGCATCCCTCTACCTTCCTCACAATTGGGAAGGCTATGTGCCTCCTGCGCAGAGGACCCACCCTCCCCTGCTCTTGAAAATCACAGGGAGGATGACGGAGCAGCCACCCTGGACAAAACACCAGACCAGGACAACTTGCAACCTATCCAGAACCTACCACCCGCCAATTTGGACACTAATACTATATTAATGCAGAATCAACAAGTACTGCAACTACAACAGCAGCTGATGTCAGCCATGTGGGACAAATTGAATGAACTAACTACACAAAAGACGACGTCCACTGACACTAATACACACACTGGGAGGCATACCCTTAACATAGCAGCCACCAATAATCCATCATCCTCCCACTCTGCTCAAGCTGAGAATGACGAGGCCTCTGACGATGACGAGGATCCAGACAATGATCCACAATCTTTAATGGCAAAATGGTGTTTACCAGAACAAATTCCTGCCCTGGTACGCAGCATTATGTCCACTGTAGGCTTTGACACACCTACTCCTCTACCACAGTCAAAATTAATCCCCTCATTACAACCATCCCAAAGGACAGTGGACACCATCCTGGTCTGTGAGGCAATTTCAGAGGTTGTTTCAAAAGAATGGGACGCAGAGGACCCTGCTCGCATCCCAGAAAGGAGGTCATGGGACAAAATGTACCCACTGGATGCAGACATTTTAAAGACTTGGTGTTCACCCCCCTCCACTGACCCTCAAATAGCTTCCCTCAACAAAAAGACAGTCCTGCCCACCGACTCAACCTCAGCCCTAAGAGACCCAGTAGATAAAAAACTGGAGGACATCCTAAAGAAAAACTTTGAACTCTCAGGCCTTGGGGCTAGAGCTGCAACCATGGCCATCTATGCCACTAGGGCACAACTCGAATGGTTGCAGCAAGCCCAGAAGAGCTTGACAGAAAAATCCCCAGAGGCCCTTCTGCTCAAGAATGCCATACTGTCAACAAAGTATTTATTTATTTAGCTTTTGTTGACCGGGTAAGTGCACTAGACAAATCCTGCCTATTTTCAGGCACGACCCGGGGGAGGGGGATACAGATGAATGCCAACTGACCTTGAACCAGATTAAGCTGTTGGTGGTATTTTTACTGAATAGGGAAATTTGGCCAGGACACCGGAAATCCCTACTCTTTTTCGACATTCATATGGGATCTTTAAATCCACCTGAACTACCACCAATCCAGGCAGATGGGACCTCGGTTTAACGTCTCATCTGAAAGACGGCACCTCAGAAGTGCAGCACCCCTCTCATGCTGCACTACAGTGTCAGTACTGGGATATTAACCCAAGTGCCAGATGTGGGAACTGAACCCACAGCCCTCTGATTTCCCGGCCTCAGAGGCGAGTGTGCTACCTACTGAGCCACTGACACTGACATCTGTATCTGGCAGACATGGCGGTGGACTCACTAAAGATTAATGCAAGGGCAGCCACTCTAATTAACTGAGCAAGGAGATGCAGTTGGATGAAACTGTGGAACGCAGACAGTGAATGCAAGTCCCTACTATTCAAACTACCATGCAGAGGCAACTTACTGTTTGGGGAGGGCCTGGAGAAATACCTCAAGGGCAAAGAAGAAGGCAAGATATTTGGGAAGCATGGTCACACAATTCCACCTACCTTCTGGCCCGCCCACACGTCTGCAATCAGCCCTTTTGCGACAGATGCAGAGGACGCTATGTATGCAGGGGACAGAACCAAAGAACCTCATTCCTTCCGTAATTTCACAACACAAAATTTAGAGGAAGAGGTACTCCCAACAAAGCTAGGTGGACCTACCAACAATGTAGGAGGGGACACAATAACCAATGACTACCATGCCCCCGTAATCAGGGCCGCCTCACCCTATTTGCACAGGAATAGCTAAAATCCGCTCAGGACAGATGGGTCCTGGAAATAATTCAAAGAGGTTATGCAATAGAGTTCGCTCATCTACCAAGACAGGGAAGACTAATAACCTCACCAATAACCAGACGCCGTGCAAGCCCAAAATAAATGCACCACATACTGTCTCAACTAAGGGCAAACAATGCCATAAGAGAGGTACCTCTCGAAGAACAAGGTCAGGGGGTGTATTTGATCCTATTCACAATGCCAAAAAAGACAGGGGACCTCCGCCCCATACTAGACCTGAAATACCTAAACAGCAGTGTCGCCTACAAGCCGTTCAAAATGGAAACCATCAGGTCAACATTAAAGGCCATAAGACCAGGCGATGTCCTCAAATCAATAGACTTGAAGGATGCCTACCTTCACAATCCCATAAGACTATCACACCAAAAATACTTAAGATTCCACATTCTAGGCCAGCATTTCGAATATCAGGTACTCCCCTTCGGCCTAGCCTTGGCACCACGAGTATTCACCAAGGTGTCAATCGTTCTTGCCGCAAAACTCAGAGAGCAGGGAATCCAGGTCATTCCCTACCTGGACGATTGGCTGATCCGGACCAGGTCAATAAGTCAGTCAGCAAGAGAAACAGCTACAGCACTACAGTGTCTACAGGCCCACGGATGGGTAATAAACACAGAGAAGAGTCAGCTAACACCGTGCCAAATGTTAGAACACCTGGGCAACCTCATCAACACAGCCAAAGGAACTGTAAAACCCTCCAAAAAAGGGTAGAAACTCTAATAACAGCAGTGACAAAACTCGCACACAACGGACTAGCATCCATAGAATCCATATTTCAAGTGTTAGGTCTAATGCCATCTTGCATAGATACCATACTCTGGGCAAGATGGCATATGAGACCACTACTATCCTTCCTTATTCAGCAAGGTCCAACCTACGACTTAGACTTTTCAAAGACTGTAACAATCCCACCAAGAGTACTACAATCTTTACTCTGGTGGTTAAACAGGGACAACCTGCAAAAGGGCATGCTGCTAGACATACAACCAAACCTACAAATCGACGCAGTTGCCAATCTAACCAGCTGGGGAGCCACAACCGGCCACAAGACAGCACAGGGGAAATGGTCCATAACAGAAGCAAAACTCCCCATAAATGTACTCGAAATAAGAGCAGTCTGTCTAGTGCTACTACATTTCAAGACTCTAGCAAGAGGAAAACATGTACTAATCAGATCAGACAATCAAGTCACTGTTTCATACATCATCAAGCAAGGGGGGAACAAAAAGCAGATGAATGCAGAGGGAGGCAGAAAGACTTATCCCATGGGCACAGAAATTCCTGGTGAGCCTAACCACAATACACCTTGCAGGAAAGCTGAACACCACAGCAGACTGGCTGAGCAGACAGCAAATACACCCCGGGGAACGGATGCTACACAGACAGATCTTTCACACAATCGACAAATGTTGGGGACCCATAGAATGGGATCTCATGCCATCCAACAAGAACAACCAGTGCCCAAAGTTTTACTCCCAATTCTGGGACCACAAATCCAGTGGGGTGGACGCACTATCAACAACATGGTCATTTCAAATAGCGTACATATTCCTTCCAATTCCAATGATACCGCAGGTCCTGAAAAGATACACACTTCCAGGCTTCGAGTAATCCTGATTACCCCTTATTGGCCAAGGAGATCTTGGTTCACGATGGTGGTGGCCATGGCCCTGGACCATCTGTGGATACTCCCCTACAGACAGGACATACTCACACAGGGTCCCATAGTCCACCCCAACCCAGCCAACCTCAAACTAACAGCCTGGCTCCTGAAAGGGAGAGACTGTTGAACGAAGGATACCACCCCTCAGTTATCCATACCTTGATCAATTCCAGAAGACTATCCACCACCTCTACATATCAGAGACAGTAGAGAATTTTCTCAAATTGGTGTGTACAGAACAATATCACCCCCAATTCTGTCTCTATACCTCACATCTTACTCTTCCTACAACACGGCCTAGACAAGGGCCTATCCCCCGCTTCTCTCAGGGTTCAGGTTGCAGCTATAGGTGCGGCTAGAGGCCCCATAGATGGCACGACACCAGGAACACATAAGGATATCATCAGGTTCCTAAAGGCATCTTCGAATTTACGCCCAAAAACTCGACAATGGACCACACCATGGGACCTGAACCTAGTCCTTAGGGCCATGACAGATCACCCATTTGAACCACTCGAGACAGTATCCCTCAAATGGCTAACATTAAAAACTGTCTTCCTTCTGGCCATCTGCTCAGCCAGACACATCAGCGAACTGCAGGCACTATCTTGCCGTGCACCATACCTAACCTTCCATGAAGACACTATCGAACTTAGGACAATTCCATCGTTTGTACCAAAAGTCAACACAAATTTCCACTCTCAACAGGTTATTGAAATTCCAGCACAACTCCCATTTGAGGAAGTTTCGGCTGAACCTAAAATGATAAACCTATCCATGAGGAGGGTACTGACATTGTACAGCAACAGGACCGCTAACATACGTCAATCAGATAGACTGTTTCTGAGCACACAAGGTCACAAAAAAGGCCAACCAGCCACTAGATCCACGATAGCGAGTTGGCTAAAGACAGCTTTCACAGAAGCTTATAAAACCTCCACACAGGCTCTACCAACAGACATCAAGGCACATTCCACTAGAGCAGTAGCCACCTCTTGGGCAGACAGAAACTGGGCCACAATAGAGGAGATATGTGCAGCTGCCACGTGGGCCTCCCCACATACATTCACTAGACACTATAGGGTAGATGTCTCAAGACAATCTAGGACACAATTTGGCCAAGCGGTACTTCTGGCAGCAAAGACAGACAGATCAGAAGAGGAACGGAACTTAATTACAGAATCAGAGACTTTAATATACAACAATATGGACAATAATTCCCACCCATGATACACGGTACTGCTTTTTAGACAGAAACCCATGTGTAAGGAAGGTGGAGTGCCTCAGAGATTATCCCCCACAATGGTAGTTTACTCACCTGGTAAAGGTGATTGTGGGAGGTATACATCTCTGAGGCACTCCACAACTCACCCTGTGATTGACATAAGGCAGAAATTTAGGAAGATGTCCATATTAGAAACATACAAAGAATGTTTGGAAACTACATTAACCGATACGTGGTCAATAAATAGAATATTATGATCTCGATAGCATGTAGTAATCTAGAGTAGAATTTTTGAAATCATAATTTTTTTGAAAGGGGTGTATTAGTGCAAATAAAGGAGAAACTCAAAAGCTGCATCATGCATACATATCTGTTTTCTTTTTTCAATCATACATGGGGAACAACATTACCATTATAACAGCATTAACTAACATTCCAGAAACAATTAACTCTTAGTAGGTACGGTGTTGGAAGATTTCGAACTGATGAGAAAAGGGCTGTGCCACAGAGAAAGGGGCTCAGACTTCTTTGAAGTCACATGTGCATCAAGCAACCTATCAGGTGGACACAACCCATGTGTAAGGAAGGTAGAGTGCCTCAGAGATGTATACCCCCCACAATCATCTTTACCATGTGAGTAAACTACCATTACTCTTAGAAGTAACAGACAGTAAGCACTATCCACAGAGACGATGGGTATAGAAACTGACAAAGGAGGATCAGACAGGGGGTAGAAATAAGTGCTGCTTGTTCATGGAAGAGCAAATGTTTCTGGGCTCTAGCGTCTTTGCACGTTGCAGTGACAGTTTGCAGCCATAAGGTGCCAGGCTTTCAGGTTTTGTTTAAAAGCTTGGTGGGTTGCAGTTGAGTGAATGGTCAGGGGGAGTTTGTTCCATTGAGAGGGAGCTGCGATAAGAGAGAGCTCGATTTCCCATAGAGGTCGTGACGCAGGGTACTTCTATTGTCCTGACTATCCCTTGTTTGGCAAAACATCATGGAATGCATTTTTTTTGTATTCAATATTAATGTACTATCTTCAAGAAAAACTTGTAATTTATTAAACGCTTTCTGGAGCCTCATTTGTAGTTTTCTAAGGTATAATCAGATGTATAAATAATGGTGTCATCTGCATAAAGATGGAACATCACCGTTGGATCTGAAAAACGCAGTCCGTTTACATGTATATTAAACAGGAGAGGTCCCAGAATGGAACCCTGGGGAACCCCCGATCCAACAGGCAACAAACTAGAGACCCATTCACCCATTGGTACAATCTGGCTCCTTCCCACTAGGTATGCTGCCAACCTACCTCTGCGCCAGGCCCACAAACCTCAGTGATGCCACCCTGGACAGGAGGACACCGTGGTCCAAGGAATCAAAAGCCTTGGCTAGATCTACAAATACAGCACCCACCTGTGTCCTCCTGTCCAGAGTAACAAACAGTAAGACCCCCTTCCTCCACCCTTAGTGCCTCAACTCCCCCTCTTTCTACCCAGCCACCAGTAAAATCCAACATAAGAATACCCCCATCTCCCTACCCACGCAGCATCCATCTCCCTCTCCCCAATGGCTCCAAGCAATCCACACACACTGAAACTGCTTTTTCTTAAAAAAAAAATGATTAATTCAGAAATGATGGCAACAGACTCAAAATCCTCTTCATGCCACTTTGGTAGTCCGCCATCCCAATAGATAAAGAGCATGCTGATAAATACTTTCTAACTCCAGGAATCCATCATTATGTATTCACAACCAGCAGTCATTCAACTGGATTGAGTTACTCAGGAAATATAACTTATGCTAATTATGGAATTTAAAATTGGAATCAAGTTGAAACTCTGTAGTGTGGTCACCCTCTCTTAACTTCCTAATGTCAAATTTGTTTCTCTGCTGAAGAAAGCAGTCACTCTGAAGTACAGCTCCACTCTTCTGTCCTCCAGAACACTCTAGCGAATTTAAATCTTTTACTTTGTTTTAGTTATTCCTCGATACTCTGCATTAGTTAGGGTGTTTATTTTAATAGACTGCCATTTTCAGCAGCTTCTCCAGTTCTCGATTGGCTCCCAGGAACTGGAGAAGGTTGCTAGATAGCATTGTTCCTGCCTTTCGGGAACTGTTTTTATTTGTTGTAAAAAAACATCAGTTCTGGTATAATTACCATTTTTCATTACAATTTAATGATTTTTGAACAACTTAACACTTGGTTCTATTTCAGAGGGAATTGAGTTGATTTTTCACATGTATCTTTTTAAATTGACATCTACTTCAGCTTTCCTTATTCAAAATCCAACTCTGAGATAAAGAATATGAGTGGTTCCATTTTAAAGGGAACCAAACCGGAATTCAATCATTCAAAGTCCTTTTTACATACCTTGGACTAATTTTTAAATTACTTCACTATTTTTGGGAACTAGTAACAATTGTCTTAGGGTCTTCAGTTCTTGGCATGACTGACAGACCTAAAAAGAAACAAACAGAACCTACAGGTTTTAAAAATTGTACAGATTGTTTTCAGCTCCTGGCAAGAGCAGTCTGCCACATGCTTTGTTTAAGGTGTCTGGGTCTTGACCAAAGTTTTGTCCTAACGCACAAAATAAAGGGACTAAGAAAAGAGAAGACTTTATGACTTTTCAGTCTGCCTCCATATGTCGCCTACCAAAGGCTCAGATGAGGGTCCTGCCCTGCAGAATAAGCAGTAGTCCCTGCCAAAGGGGACAGAAAAGAGGAAAAAAGCTGCCAAGCCATCAAAAAGTGCAGTAAAGATGGTACATACCCCAGGGTGTCCAAAAGGGGGAACTCTGAGACCAGTGATCATAAGAACAAAAGTAAAAGAGCCTAAGCAGACACTGGAAATGGTATCTACAAAGAAAAAAAACAGGAAGAGAAAAATGTCTCAGTCACTCTTCCTGAAAAACGAAGGCAACAAACAGCTGACACAAGACAGATGCCCTCATCAGAGAACATGACAAGACCATGGTGATTTTCCAAGCCTTCCAGGCTATGGAAAATTTAATGACTATGTCTGCTTCCCTCCCCAGACTCAGGTTCCATACCAAATGCCAGTACAGGAGGAAGATACATATTACAAAAATGAAGAGGAGGGAGAACCTCTGGAATCAGATTGTTTCCCTGAGCAGGAATTTGATTCAAACAACATGAAGTCTTGCTATATTATGACAAGTGCAGTTTGTCCCACCACTAGAACTGCTCCGGAGGTGAAAGAGTTAACTTCCATGCAGAGCATGGAGCTTAGAGCTCGAGCTCGGTTAAAGAAGCTCTGTTAGGGTGGTTTCAAACCGAAACCGTCAGATTCTTTACTCCGCCTCACTGAACAGTCGCTCCGAGATTCCTCCTGCTGCTCGGTTCATTTCCTCGGTTTAAACGTTTTTCTCGGTTGAATTTAACCACGATTTATTTATTTTAACGCAAACCGATCGGTTCAAGCTCTGTCTATGGTATTGTAAGTAATAGATAGGTTTTCTGTGTGGAACTTGAAATTTTATCGGTTCGGTTTGAACCGATCGATGTATTTAAACTTGGTTTTAAAACCTTTTAAGGCTTGTCAGAGCGGTTCCAGGTTCTTATCGGTTCTAAAAACTGGATTTCATTACGGTTTTTTCCATGACCCGTGACACGGTTGGGAACCGATAAGAATATCTTACCTAGCACTGCCGTTAAAAGGCAAGTTTGTTGGTTAAGGCTGGCATCATGTCTGAGAAACCCAAAAGAAAAACCGGGCCCACTGGGTTTCAACACTGTAGTGTCTGTGGGGAAGCCTTTGCCAAGGCTGACCCACACACTACATGTGTCTATTGTCTGGGGTTTGACCACCTCAATTCAGACTGCCAGATCTGTAAAAATTTCCCTGCAGCCACCCTGGACAAGACAGTGGGCAGGCTCAGGGAACGAGAGGCCAAAAAGTCCGCTGACCCGGATGGCCAGCCCAGTTCGGTGCCAACCAAACCGGAGGGAGTGCCCTCTGACCAGGGCGAGACTTCCTCGGGCAAACGAAAAGCTGGCTCTGAGGAGCCAGTTCCAGCAAAGAAAACTAAAAAATCAGCAGGTTTGGAGTCCAAAATTCCTTCTCCAACTGCTGCAGAGATAGCCAGGGCAATACAGATTGTCCAGTCACTGTCCCCGGTTCCCTCCGAACCGCCACTATCTGGCAAAAGGTCGGTTTGGTCGGTTCCACCGGTTCAGGAATATGGTATAGAAGAGTTTTATGAACCAGAGGAGGGGGAGGATGATTATGATCAGTGTGAATGTGACTTTGAAAGTCTGGATGTGCCCACTGAACTGGACATCTCCCCAGACAGACCTTTAGGTGAATCTCCCCCTAGGCTTTCTGAGTCCCCTTCTCATTTTTTGTTTTATAAAAAAGTTGCTGAGACCCTCCAGCTTCCCTTAGAGCAGGCTTTGGATGAGCAAGAGGAGCCTGACTATGTAGAGATGATGGATATCCCAGAGTCCAGGAGATTGTCCATCCCCTTTGCATAAATCTTTTAGGAAACAAACAATAACAATTTTAAAAGCTCCTAATTCTGTGCCTCCTGTAGACAAAAAGATGGACAGGTGGTACACTTTGTCAGGTCCTGATACAAATTTTCTTTCACAGCAATGCAGTCATGTTGGGGTAGTTCAGGCTGCAGCCTGTGATAAAGCTAATATTCCCCTGGCTTCACATCCTCCTGACAATGACTCCAGGAAGATTGATGCCATGGCCAAAAAAACAATACGTGGCAGCATCCTTGGGACTCAGACAAGCAAACTATATGGCTTATGTTGCGAGATACCAGAAATCTAGATGGGATACTGTCATGGCCTTAGCCAAACAGGTCCCTGGCCAGCTTGCAAAGGAGCTGGAGCAGGTGGCTCTTGATGGTATTGAGGCATCTAAGGTGCAATTCCATGCTGCAGTGGATTCTAATGATGTATCCTCTAGAGTCATGGCTACATCTGTGGCTTTTCATAGATTGGCCTGGCTCAGGTGTACTACTTTGTCACAGGATACCCAGTCTAAGGCTATGGATTTTCCTGTGGTGGGAAATTCTCTGTTTGGGGAGCAGACAGAGAATTATATGAAGAAAATGGATGAATATAGAACCACTTATAGGAGTGCACAAGCCAAGGAACGGCAAGCCACTCCTCAGAGGCAGACCCCAAGGGGTAGGGGCAGGCCTTTTCACAGGCCTTTTTACCAGACCCAGGCCTCCTCCTCTTCAGCCTATGCTCAGAGGGGGTTCTTCAGAGGGAGAGGCAGACTGGGTGCAAGCAGGTCTGCTCCCACCCCTCAGCCTAAAGCCCCTGCCAAACAGGCACCCTGATGGGATGCCCAGGGTCGGCTCTCCATTACCTGTAGGGGGCAGGCTGGCTTACTTTGTCCAGGACTGGGAGTCTTTAACATCAGACAGGTGGGTCCTGGAAGTAGTGAGCCAGGGTCTGGTTCTCAGCTTCAAAAAATTTCCAAAGATGAGAGCCAGATCTTTTCCACCTGCAAACCCTTTAGAGACTCTTGCTTTGGAAACAGAAGTCTCAACCCTCCTGGCTCTCAGAGCTGTAGAAAGGGTTTCTCCCCCACACCAGGGCAAGGGTCTGTACTCCAGGTACTTCCTTACCCCAAAAAAGACAGGAGAGTGGCGGCCTATCCTGGATCTAAGATATCTAAACAAGCACCTTTTAAAACCAAAGTTCAAAATGGTGACTCTGGGAATGATTTTACCCTCCCTAAGGCCAGGGGACTGGCTAGCTTCCCTGGACCTCAAGGATGCCTACTTCCATGTTCTTATCAGAAGCTCCCATCGAAAGTACCTCAGATTCGAACTGCCCTCAGGCCATTATCAGTTCAGAGCAATGCCCTTCGGCCTCACTTCTGCCCCAAGGGTGTTCACAAAATGTCTGGCAGTAGCAGTTGCTCATCTAAGAAGGCAAAAGATTGCCATTTTTCCCTACCTGGACGACTGGCTCATTGTGGGTCAGTCTCCAGACCAGGTCAAATCACACCTGCTAGTTGCCCAGCAGCTGCTTGCCTCTCTGGGCTTTCTTCTCAATCTTCCAAAGTCAGTTTTGGAACCTGTCCAGGTACTCACCTTTATAGAGCAGAACTGGACACAAAGCAGGCCAGAGCCTTCCTTCCCTGGAAAAGGTAAGGACCTTAGTGGCCCTGGCCTGCTCCTTTCTCACTCTGCAGGTCTCTCCACAGCAAGGCATTTCCTGCAGCTCCTAGGACACATGGCTGCTTCCACAGCTGTAGTGCAAGAGCAAGATTTCAGATGAGGACATTCAGTTCCATTTGAGAGCTTTCTGGTCTCAAAGAAGAGATCCCTATCCAAGTTAATCCCAGTGACTCGAACCCTGATCCAGGCCCTTCAGTGGTGGCAGGATCAGAGCAATCTGAGACAAGGGGTGCCTTTCATCCCTCTGTCCCACTCGCAGCCCTTACTACAGATGCATCCCTCTTGGGATGGGGGCTCACATGGGCGACCTCTCCACCCAGGGGTTATGCCCCTCAGAAATCTCTGCTCCACATCAATCTGTTGGAATTCAGAGCTGTTTTTCTAGCACTTCAGGTTTTTCTGCATCTGTTCAGAACAAGGTGGTACAGGTCAGAACAGACAACACCACTACAATGTGGTACATCAACAAACAAAGGGGCACTCGGTCTTCAGCCTTGTGCACCGAAGACGATGAAGTTGTGGTCTCTGGCTTATTCCCCTGAACACTTCCTCATAGCAGTTCTCCTCCCAGGCAAGGACAATGTCCTGGCAGATGCTCTCAGCAGGATTTCCCAGGGCCATCACGAATGGTCACTGGATCCCCTAGTACTGGGGATAGTGTTTGCCAGATGGGGCACTCCTCAGATAGATCTTTTTGCAGTCCCAGACAATCATCAACTTCCACTTTTTTGTTGCAGGCCCCCAGTGTTGGGCTCAGTCCCCCTTGTTGCATTTCTCCTTGATTGGGAAGAGAAGTTCCTTTATGCCTTTCCCCCCTTCTCTCTCCTGGTCAAAGTACTAGTCAAAATCAGGTCTCAGCCCTGCAAGATGATCCTGATTGCTCCAGACTGGGCCAGGCAGCCCTGATACCCACTCCTTCTGTCCTTAGCAGTCCACCAGGGCTACCTATAACTCCAAGTGGAAAAGGTTTTCCATATGGTGTTCTGGGAAGCATATTTCCCCGGAATCTGCTGATCTACCCACTGTATTGGACTATATGGTCCATCTTAATTCTTTGGGACTGAGACCAGCTACCCTGAAAGTGCACTTGGCAGCTGTCTCTGCCTTCATTTCAGCAGGGAAGCCCTCTTCTCTTTCTGCTCACCCTGTATTTTCCAAGTTTTTAAGGATTGCTTCACCAATCCTCCATTCAGGGACCCTGCCCCTGCTTGGGATCTTAATGTTTGCATTGCTCAGCTGATGCAACCCCCCTTTGAGCCTCTGTCTTTGGCAGAGCTTAAGTATTTGACTTGGAAAACTGTATTTCTAGTAGCCATCACTTCTGCCAGGCACATAAGTGAGTTACAGGCTTTATCAGTGGAGACTGACTTTATTTCCTTTCACAGGGATAAAGTAGTCCTCAGGACTAACAGGAAGTTTTTGCCTAAGATGGTTTCGGATTTCCACCTTAACCAATCTATTTCACTTCCAGTGTTCTTCACTGACCATTCCTCCTCTGGTGAGAGGAGGCTGCACAGCTTAGATGTTAAGAGGGCCCTAAGTTACTACATAGAGCGTACCAAGGGTCACAGGTTTGACTCCTCAACTATTTCTCACTTATGGTGAGGTTGGGAAAGGAAACCTGCCACTAAAGACCCATTGCCAGGTGGATCGCTCTCTTGTATCCATTTGCTATCAAAAGCTGGGTAAGGTTCCCCCCTCAGGCCTGAGGGCTCACTCTACCAGAGGTACAGCTGCAGAAGAAAAACTTCCTGGTGTTGGTAGAGAACCTCCCTCCTTGCAGCCTGAGGTCATGTCCCCTGGTCCTGGAGCTCTTCTTGAAGTGAAAAAGTTCCTGTGCCTGTACCTTGTTAATGCATTTTATGTACCTGAATGTTTCAGTTATGTCCCCCTCTCTCTTTCTTCTCTTCGCCAGGGAATACATATTGAGTTCCCTAAGCCTTTCCTCGTAGGACATGTACTGCAGACCCTGAATCATGTTTGTCGTCTTTCTCTGTACTCTTTCCACCTGGTCAATGTTCTTCCTGAGGTGAGACCCCCAGAACTGGACACTGTATTCCAGGTGAGGCCTGACCAGTGATCTATACATTGGTAGTACCATCTTTCTCCTCCTGCTCGTGATTCCCCTCCGAATGCAGCCCAGCATTCTGTTGGCCTTCAATGTTGCCTTCTCACACTGCTTACTAACCTTCAAGTCATCTGAGATTATGATTCCCAGATCTCGTTCCTGTTTTGAGGCTGCCAGCCTTTCGCTTCCTAGGTAATGCTGCTTTCTTGGATTTTTCTTTCCTATGTGCATGATCTTGCACGTTGTGGCATTAAACCTCAGCTGCCACTCTCACCAAACCATTGTTCTAGTTTCTTGAGGTCAGCTTCCATCTTGCTCACTCCTTCTGGGTGTCCACCCTGTTACATATCTTGGTGTCATCTGTGAACAAACATGCCTTCCCTTCCAGTCCATCAGTGATGTCTGCTATAAAAACATTGAAGAGCAGAGGCCCCAGCACTGAGCCCTGGGGCACCCCGCTGGTTATCCTGCCTTCCATCGATTGCGTTCCATTAACCTGTACCTTCTGGGTTCTGCCTTGTAACAAGTTTTGTACCCATCTGACTACTTCTAGACCAACCTCTTTGTGGTCAAGCTTCTTTACCAGCCTTTTGTGTGGAACCGAGTCGAAGGCCTTACTAAAGTCTAGGTAGACCACATCTACTGCCCCACCGTCGTCCACTATTTTTCTAGTGTAGTTGAAAAACTCGAGCAGATTTGTCTGCCATGACCTATCTGCTGTGAAACCACGCTGTTTAGGGTCTTGTTAGCCACCAGTTTCGAGGAATGCTATGATCCTCTATTTGAGTAGTGTCTCCATTAGTTTCCCTATTATAGACATGAGGCTCACCAGTCTGTAATTACTAGCCTCTTCACAACTGCCTGATTTGTGAAATGGAACCACTATTACCTTTTTCCAGCCTTTGGGTACCACACCACTCTTCACATTGCATGTCTACCTTTAGATCATCTGATATGACTACCCCCAAGTCTCTTTCCATTTTTGTTGTTGTTAGCACCCCCCCAACTGTGTACTCTTCCCCTGGGTTTTTGTTTCCCAGGTGCATTACTTTGCACTTCTTTGAATTGAATCTAAGCTGCCATACTTTTGACCATTCTCCAACCTTGACAAGTCCCTTCTCATCCTTTCCACACCTCCCCCCATGTTTCAGCCCTGTTGCAGATCTTTATGCTGTCTGCAAAGAGTCATACTTTTCCTTTCAGTCCCTCCGCAGTGTCACCTATAAGACAGTAAAGAGGACCAGTCCCAGTACTGAACCCTGCGGTACCCTGCTAGTAACTCCCCTTTCTTCAGAGTTGACTTAGTTTACAATTACCCTCTGTGTCCTGTTGTCCAGCTAATTTTTTACCCAGGTTACCACCGGGGGACCCACTCCCAGGCTGGCTAATTTGTTTATTAATCTTTTGTGTGGGACTGTGTCAAAAGTCTTGCTAATGTCTAGGTAGGCCACATCCACAGCCCCTCCCATGTCTACTACTTTGGTCACCCAGTCAAAGAAATCTATTGAATTCATCTGACATGACCGTCCCACTGTGAATCCATACTGCCTTGGGTCCTATGCCCCGCTGGCCTCTAGGTACTCAACGGTTCTGTCTTTCAGAAGTGATTC
Source organism: Neoceratodus forsteri (assembly GCA_016271365.2). NCBI lineage: Eukaryota > Metazoa > Chordata > Ceratodontiformes > Ceratodontidae > Neoceratodus > Neoceratodus forsteri. The sequence goes on along the minus strand of CM028131.1, from coordinate 1,422,369,848 downwards.
CATCATTTTCCCTACCACTGAGGTCAAACTAGCAGGTTTGTAGTTTCCTGCCTCTGCCTTGCTCCAACTTTTGTGAAGGGGAATCACATCTGCCCTTCTCCAGTCCTCAGCTACCACACCATCCTCCCATGATTTGTTAAAAAGGGTAGTCAGTAGTGTCACTAGTTCTCCCCTTAGTTCTTTTAGAATTCTGAGTTGAATCCCATCAGGCCCCATTGCTTTATCCACCTTCAGTTTTAGGAGTTCTGTTCTTTTAGGACCCTTTCTTCTGTGAATAGACTGGTATCGACCCCTCTGTTCAGAGTGCTTCTATTGTTTGGATTAAGTACCTCCCCCTTCTTCTTTTGTGAATATTGAGCAGAAGTATTCATTCAGCATCCCTGCATTTTCACTGTCATTCTCTGCCCCCTCCCTCCCCTTTATTAAGCCTCACTATCCCTCCCTTGGTCTTCCTTCGCTCCCTAATGTACCTATAAAAAGTTTTATCCCCCTTCTTAACTCAGTTAGCTATCTTTTTCTCAGTTTGGGACTTTGCTATTCTTACTGCCTACCCCGCTTCCTGCTGCTTCAACTTATACAGTTCTCTGTCCTGCTCCTTCTGTTTTTCCTTGTACTACCTGAATGCTATATTTTTCTATCTAGCCTTCTCTGCCACCTCTTTTGAGAACCATAGCGTTTTTTCCCTTCATTTTGTTTTGTTGATTTGCTTCACACAAAGGCTTGTTGTCTCTGTGATAGCTGTTTTGATTTTTCCCCATTGTTTCTCCACCCCTCCTTCTTGCCTCTTTGCTAGTACTTTTCTGAGGTACTCTCCCATTTTGCCAAAGTCAGCCCTCCTAAAGTCAAATATCCTCACTTTTGTATGGTTTGACTTTACGGCTGTGTTTATCATGAACTGCACTATTTGGCGGTCGCTTGTTCCCAGATGGCTACCCACTTCTAAATCAGAGATCCTCTCTCCGTACCCATTTGAGAGTACCAGGTCTTAGCTTGCTCCCTTCTGAGTGGGTTCCAGCACTAGCTGTCTGAGGCATGCCACCTGCAGGGCATTGAGAATTACCCTGCTGTTAGATGTGGCTGTAGCAAAGGTGCTCCAGTTAACATCTGGCATATTCAGGTCCCCAAGCAACAATATCTCCCCTTTTTCTGCATTCTAAGGATGCCTTCTATCATTTCCATGTCCATTTTCTCCAGCTGAGATGGGGGTCTGTATACAACCCCTGTGCAGATTGTGGGTGCCATTTTCTGTCTTCAGGGTAACCCACAGTGCCTCCTCTCCTCCCAGTTTACACTTTAGTTCCACTGCTTTGATCCCTTCCCTTGCGGAGGGAGCTACTTTTCCTCCTCCTCCTCTTTTACCCTCCCTGTCCCTCCTGCAGATTGTGTACCCTGGTATGTTGATATCACAGTCATGGTTCTCTTTGTACCATGCTTCTGTGACTGCCACGATATCCAGGCCATTACATGAATGGGTGAATGTCACAATTTTGTAAATGTGACTGTCCACATTCAGAGGTAGTGACATCGTTTGTGCTGAACACAATGTTTGTTTTTGTTCTTTGTCACCAGACCTATGAAATATAAATGGCAGAACCCGAATTCTGTTTATCCACTACCATTGAGCTGGTAATACAGCTGTCTTAGTGGTATGCATGTTGATGTAAAGCTGCCCTACCAGTGTATGTTGCCTGCATCTCTCTCCAGCATTGCGGTACCCATTCATACACCATCGCCTGCTGTCACTCATGCAGTTTTTTGTAGGGGGGCAGCAGGTACAGTGTTGTTCAGGTTTACTGCTCGGTGCCCATACACTTCGCTACATTTTGTGATGTAGTGATACACTACACATGTCACACAAGCCCTCTTTATACAGTATGGTACTGTATGTACAGTGCTATTGAAGGGACAATTCAGTGTAGTCCACAATGTGAAGGAATTAACACACTGGTAAAAGTACCCATGCACTAATTACACCACACTGTGGGAAGTACCCCACACTAAATACCCCTCACTTTCATCACACACTGTGAAAAGGTGATGTATATCAAGTTGTGTAGAACCACAGGGATCTGTCCTGCATCCAATCCCCTTCAATGTGCTTATCAATGACACTGGTGAGGGAACACAGGCAGGTTGCATCTCTTCGCATATGACACTAAGCTTTGTGAGAGGGTGGATAGAGATGAGGGAATCAGGGAAATGCAGTGCAACTTACAAATGTTAGATGGATGGTCTAATGGGGGGGAGGGGTGACAGATGTGAGGATTACCAAGGACAGGGTGCTGGAAGGACCGAGGGCACTGAGGGTGGACAAGGCACCTGGGCCAGATGCCATTCACTCTAGGGTACTCAAGGAGATGGCTGAGGTCCTGGCAGGGCCACTGGTTGACCAGTTCAATACCTCCATGGACACGGGATGCGTACCACAGAACTGGAGGATGGCCCATTCACAAAGGTGGCCCAGAGAATGTACTGGGAAACTACAGGCCACTGAGCCTCACATCAATCATGGGGAAGCTCATGGAGACAATCCAGAAAGAGAGGCCGGTGACCTATTTGGAGGACATGGACTCCAGGATGGGCATTAGCATGGGTTTGTCTCGGGCAGATCCTGTCAGACAACCATTTTTTTTTTTTTGAAACTCTTTTTATTCTCCCTTTGGTCTGAGGCATCTCTCAGAGGTGCCTACTCAGCTCATCCCCTACTACTCCTCGCCGAGACTCCCACCAGTGTTCCCCTCCCACAGAGACTTCCCAGCCCCCTGGATCCGCCCACCACTCCAACCTTGGCAGCATCTTTCTGAAATTAGAGGGTCTGTCTCTCATGGGTGGTGCCTGGGGATCACTTGGTGCAGCAGTCCAGCATTGGGGATGTGCGGGGATGGCTCCTGAGGCCCTTGTCACCTCCTCAGTCCTCAGAGGTTTTTTTTCCTCTTTTTATTGCCCCTCCCTCCCCCGGAGCTCGGACATGCAATGACGTCTTCCAATGTCCGATGCAGCTCCATCTCTCTACTTCAGCCCTAAGCTTACGTAGTGCCTCCGGCTTCCAGCGGTGGCTGCTACTGTGCTGGGCGAGCCCTGGATCCCACCACAGAAAGAGGAGAGCAGTCCACCAGACACTCAATCCTGTCTCTCTCTCTCCCCTGCTGACTCTCAGCGCCTGAGCTCGTTCCTGAACTCGGGTCGCTGGCGTGGCGCGAGGTAAGATGACCAGTGCTTCAGCCCTCAGCGCCACCAGACCGGCTACATGTCAGACCAACCTCATTTAGTACTATGATTGGGTGACAAGGGAACTAGACAAGGGCCTCCGGAGTGTATTACCCACCTGTATGTGCATAGGGCCCATTATGTGTTTCAGTGCTTGTACTAAGACTATGTGTTTGGCATGACAATAATAAACATAAAGTTAAAAAAGAAAGTAAAGTCTGTAGTCCAGTGTTATGCCCCCATCAAGCTGTGTGACCATCATTGCCAATTTCAGTCAGGAATCTGTGCAGTACTGTATTCCCTAACTTATGCAGTTTCTCGCGGAGTGCCATTCTCCATCTGGAATCTGTGTAGTGGTGTGGTACACACCCTAATGCTGTGTAACCCTCAGTGCCATATTCACTCAGGAATCTGTGTACAACATTTGTGTAGTGAGGTGTGAGACAGAAAACTACACAGATTCCTGAGGGTAATAGCACTGAGGGTTACACAGCATGTGTGTGGTGGGGTGTGAGACAGAAAACTACACAGATTCCTGAGGGGTAATATCACTGAGGGCTACACAGCATGTGTGTGGTGGGGTGTGAAACAGAAAACTACACAGATTCCTGAGGGGTAATATCACTGAGGGCTACACAGCATGTGTGTGGTGGGGTGGGAAACAGAAAACTACACAGATTCCTGAGGGGTAATATCACTGAGGGCTACACAGCCTGTGTGTGGTGGGGTGTGAAACAGAAAACTACACAGATTCCTGAGGGGTAATATCACTGAGGGCTACACAGCCTGTGTGTGGTGGGGTGTGAAACAGAAAACTACACAGATTCCTGAGGGGTAATGGCAGTGAGGGTTACACAGCATGTGTGTGGTGGGGTGGGAAACAGAAAACTACACAGATTCCTGAGGGGTAATGGCAGTGAGGGTTACACAGCATGTGTGTGGTGTGGTGTGAAACAGAAACCTACACAGATTCCTGAGGGGTAATGGCAGTGAGGGTTACACAGCATGTGTTTGGTGGGGTGGGAAACAGAAAACTACACAGATTTCTGAGGGGTAATGGCACTGAGGGTTACACAGCATGTGTGTGGTGGGTTGGGAAACACAAGACTACACAGATTCCTGAGGGTTACACAGCATGTGTATGGTGGGGTGGGAAACAGTAGACTACACAGATTCCTGAGGGGTAATGGCAGTGAGGCTTACACACCATGTGTGTGGTGGGGTGGGAAACAGAAAACTACACAGATTCCTGAGGGGTAATGGCACAGAAGGTTATGCAGCATGTGTGTGATGGGTGGGAAACACAAGACTAAACAGCTTCCTCAGGGTTACACAGCACACAAGACTACACAGATTCCCGAGGGTTACACAGCATGTGTGTGTGGTGGGGTGGGAAACAGAAGACTACACAGATTCCAGAGGGATAATGGCACTGAGGGTTACACAGCATGTGTGTGGTGGGGTGGGAAACAGAAAACTACACAGATTCCTAAGGGGTAATTGCACTGAGGCTTACACACCATGTGGGGGTGGGCCCACAAAAAGGCAGATTCCTAATGAAGAATGAAACTGATGGTTACACAGCATGGTGGTTACATGGGACTAGAAAGGTTCAACAGGTAGAATGACCTTGAGGTTTAAACAGCATGGGGGGGGGGTGGAACACAGGACTACACAGATTCATGAGGATAATTACACTGGGGTGACACGGCATGGGGTTGGGAACACAGGACTGCACAGATTCTATGATGGGAAAAGCCACTGAGTGTTACACAGTATGAGTGGGGGGTGGAGGGGACAGGACTAGACAGATTCCAGAATGACAATGGCACCATCAAGTTTATTTTCCCTCAGGACTCTCTGTAATCCTAGGTCCCCCCCCCATCACACATACACATGATGTGTGACCTTCACTGCTATTATCCCTCAGGACTCTGCGTGGTGATGTGTTGTCCCCCAGCCCCATGCTGTATAAGCCTCACTGCCATTATCCCTCACTAATCTGTGTAGTCCTGTGTCCCCCCATCCCACCTCCATCCCCACCATGCCTTGTAACCCTGACTGGCATTTTCCCTCAGGAATCTGTGTAGTCCTGTGTTCACTCACACCCATTCTGTGTAACCCTCAATGTCATTCTGCTTCAAGAATCTGTGAAGTCCTGTCTTACACCCCATCATGCTATGTAAGCGTCAGTGCCTTTTCGGTCAGAAATCTGTGTAGTACTGTGTTTCCCTAATTATGGTGTGTAAAGCAAAATAAAAAGTATTACATTATTCTCAAGTAAGCAGATCATCGCTAGAAACAACAACAAAAATTACACCTGTATGAAGACTGGTTGCAAACACTAAGGTGTTTGCTAATTAAAGCTACCAACAGTCCCTATTTTCCCAGTACAGTCCCTATTTTAGGCAGCATGTCCCAGTGTCCCCACAAGTTTTGCAAAATGTCACTTTTGTCCCAGTTTTTGCTTACTTGTCCCAGTTTGTCCCTTTTTTTTTTTTTTTTTTTTTTTGCTGACTGCTAATCCGTGAGTGACAATTATTTCAGCACCACTGTGATGCTGCTCGGGCTGGACAGCAGTTTGCAGCTTCAACCCCTGGGCCTGTATTGCACTGCAAGCATGTCAGTGGGAGCACAGTAAAACATGTTCCTTCCTGCTAGATTAGACTGGGTAGTACTGCAAACAAGCGCATGTGGATGTCTGCCTGCCAGCAGCTGAGAGGGACTCCAAACAGAGAAGAGATCGGCAGCAGGAACTAAGCTACCTGAACCTGATGAGCTGTAGAGAAGTGTGTGAAAACAATCTGGTGTGGTGGTGAGAGTCTTTGAAATGAAGTTTGCTCAGCAAATGAGGTGAGTATAAGTGGGTTGGATGGAACTGTCAGGAGGAGCAACACATGCAGCTCGAATGTCTGATCACAATTTAACACAGGTTTGCTTCTAATGAACTTTATGTATATCATGATTTGGAACTTGCTGCAGCAGAATGATGTATTGTTCTAATCTGAATGTTTGCTACTCGTGTTACTGTGGGACGACATGGCTAGAGCAAGCAGCAAAATGTAATTAATTGTGTGCAGCATTGTCTGCGGCGGTACCCATGGGAGTGACATGATGGGGGGGAGGGGTCATGGTCAGGGTGGACCGTCCCAGTTTTAGGCCTCAGAAAGTTGGTAGCTTTATTGCTAATGGCTTTAAATGTAATCAGATCACTGAAATAAATGCTGATTTCTGAAGTAGCTCCTAAAAAAGTATGAGGTTCATATATGTTTTTGGAGGGAAATAATGCAAAAACCACCTGGGAACCAATGAAATAATAGTACAGAAGTACTGAGCATTCTGTTTCACTTCACTTCATTACAGTTATATACTTAAATGCTGAATGATACATTGCTTATAATGGGTACAGTTCAAATAAAATCACAATCACATTATTATAATTATTTCTTTTATTTATTTGTTCATTTACTCATACTTTGTAATACTTCTGTCAAAAAAGAACCTCTGGACGTTGAACTACACTACCGAATGCATACGCATCACCATATTATGTCCCCACATACTGTGAATAGGAACTATTTGTTCCCGGTACTCTGGCAACGTCGGACGCATTTTAGTGTGACACAGGGAGAGAGCATTGCGGCGATGACATCAATGGAAGAGCCCACAAATGGGAAAATGGTGGATAAACGTAGCATTTATTTTACTCATAAAAATGCTGCCAAAACGTCAGTTTTTGACTGCAAATGGGTGGAATGATGTCAGAGGATGAGAGGAATCCAAATACATTTGCAGGTAACATAACACAGTGTCATTTCTATATGAGACTTCTCCTTTAAGGGACCACTGGTCTCAATGATCCTCTGTCCAAACTAGTACAAGTTACAGAAACTTTGCTAAGAGCACTAGAGTGGTGGATGGAGAAGGACAACATCAGAGAAGGTATTCCCTTCCTCAAGCAATCGCCAACAACTTTCCTTATCACAGATGTTTCACTCCTAGGGTGATGTGTCCACCTAGAGGGTCTTACTGTGAGTGGCACCTGGAGCACACTGGAGACCTATGAACATATCAGTCTCCTGGAGCTCAGGGCAGTGTACCTAGCAATGCAAGCTTTTCTTTTCCCTCCCAGAGTCTGTCCAGATCTAAACAAACAACACCAAATGTATTACATAAACAAGAAGGGAGGAACAAGATCCTCAAGGCTATGCTCAGAAGCCATGAAGGTCTGAAACCTAGCTTATTCCCTAGGTGTAGAGCTATCCGCAGTATACCTACCAGGGGAGGACAATGTCCTGGCAAACTCACTAAGCAGAATCAGTCAGAGAAACCAAGAGTGGACTCTGAACCAGCAGGTGTTGACATCAGTGTTCAGATGACAGGGTACACCAGAAATAGATCTGTTTGCTTCCTGGGAGAACAGTTGGCTCCCACATTTTTGTTGCAGGCCCCAGCAATGGCAACAGTCCCAGAGGAGGATGCCCTGGTCTTGCACTGGACAGAGAAGTTTCTATATGCCTTCCTTCCATTCCCACTCCTGTAGAGAGTGTTCATAAAGCTCAAGAGGGAGTCAGCAGCAATGATTCTCATAGCACCAGACTGGGCTAGGCAGTCCTGGTACTCCATGCTCCTGGCCATGTTCAACAAGTCTCCAAACAATCTGCCACTGAGGGCATAACTGGCCGACCCTGTCTCAGGACAGGATAACATTCCCAGATCTCAGAACCCTACACCTGAGAGCATGGATATGAAGCACTAGAGATCTCTAGTCTAAATTTAGCAGAGAAAGCTGCCACCTAGATTTGATACCAGGACCTAGATCAATGCCAGAACTAGAGGTCCATATGATACAATTATTTAAGTAATTAGTTACTATACATATAACAAAAACAGATCCAGGGTATGTTTGCAAGACTCAGGCATTTTTTACTGAACCTATTATTACTATAATTAGGGTATTTGCATATCCATTAGGCTACAGAAGCACAAAATAAATGAAAAAAATATTATAATTCTTATGAGAAAACTTCTCACAATATGTTCTGACAAACTCATCTTTTTCTTATCCAGTACAAGCAATGAACGTATATCTGTTTTGTTAGCCTAGTTATCCTTCCTGAATAGAAATTTCTAATTTAGCAAAGCAGAAATAAGAGATTTGACTAAATCATGCAACCTACCAAAAGTAACTATTCAAAACTATATCCTAAAAGCCTATTACCTAATAAACCTATATCCTAACAAACCTATATCATAAGAGCCTATTATATAACCTATATATGCATATTGCAAAGCATTCCCCCCAAGAGTGGTCTTATTTGGACCTGTAGACCTGGCCACTAATATTTTGCATGTTTCCCAACTTACTATGCTAAAGGCAAAGAGCACATTCTTACCACTCTGCTGGTCTTCGTCACAGGTCTTAGCCAAAAGTGCCCGCCAGGGACACTGAATAACAGCTTCTTAGGAACATACTCAGAGTGTCTCCCCGAGGGACAACTCTGGGATTTTATAGTCTAGTTGGAAATGGTCTCTCCAAAAGGTACCAATCACATTATAGTTGCCTGATCTGTTACTTTTCTGCCAATTGTCATGACATAGATGGGTGCTGTTTCCTTTGTTCAAAATGTAGATGAGTGTGAAAATGTGGTTAACTAAGAACCAATAAAATGTATTAGAAATACTTAGTAAGCTTCCTTCTGTCTTAATGTAGAGAGGTTTAAAAAATGTGATTAGCTAAGAAGCAATAATATGTATCAGAAATATTCAGCTAGCTTGCTTAACCTTGGGTCTTGTCTGTAAAAAGATTTTTGGGTCCTGTTAGACCATTCAGACCTGTTTATCCACTGACATTGCTTTGGCCAGAGTTTACCCAGGTCCCTGTCTGCTGACTCTGCCTGGATTATTCTAGGTCATTAGGAAATAGCTTTCCTTGTATTACAGTATTGAGACCATCAGCCCTATATTACTTACTGCTGAGCCTACATTACTGCAAGGTTTTAGTTTGGCTAGAATTCTTATGCCTGGCCTGTTTGTGTTCAGACTCAGGTCATGGGGAAGTATTGCCCTGGTCTCAAAGCAATGAGAGTGCTGAATTGCTTCTAGGAAACCAGCAACAAGAAAAACATATGCTTCAAAATGGAAGAGATTGGAGGGGTGGAGCTAGCCACCAGAACAGGAGGACACTCCTCTTTACAGCTGTTTCTCGTGGAGCTTCAATTTATTCAAAATATCCCCCAGTCTTTATTTATTTATATGCTTTTGTTGGTGAACTAGTAGCAGATATCAAGCACACTTGGAGAGAATTTCAGATAGAAGTGACATGGGGAACCACAGAAAAACTATGACTAAAGGAGGCGGCAAGAAGGGGTAGCAGATGGCTAGGCCCAGTGGCACAGAGAAAGGTGCAGTGGCAGGGCTCCTGATGGACAGGGAGCCTACTGTGAGGGACATTTTGGGGGCGATAGCAGCCCTAGATGCACAAGTAGTTGCGCTTGCCAGAAAGGTATAGGACTTGGTTGACTGCCTGTAAATTTTAGTCCCAATAGGCAGTCTCTGAAGTCAGAGTAGCAGCCAGCTCTGCCATGCAGGCCACTGCAATGTTAGCAAAGAAAATAAAGTGTTGCTGTTTCATTTGGAGGCCCTGAAAAATCAAATAGGGGCCTCCAAATTAAGAATCCTGGGACTCCCTGAAGCCATTAAAAGAGAGGACGTTATGGAATTTTCAAAACAATGACTGCAAACCACACTTCAGCTGGAAACAGCACCTGACATCCACCAAGCATACCTTATATCCCTGAGGAAGAGATGGAAGGAGGATCCCACTCCACAGACACTGTTGCTCATCCTTGCCGGCGCCCATGGGAGAGACAAAATGTTATCACTCGCACAGTGAAATAGGTTAATTGTTCTTGCAGATGACATGAAGATTTCTATCTTCTTGGACTTCAGTTTTGTGACCAGGGATCATAGGAGGGCCTTTGACTCCTTAATGTCCACCATGAGGTCTCTGGGGGTGTCACATGCCCTTCAGTACCTGGCCCACTTGAAACTGATATATGCTGGGATGCAACATATTTTCCAGGACCCCACGGATGCTGGCACTCTTGTGTACCAAATCAAAGCTGACTTTGGCAGTCAAGAGGACTATTCTGAACAAGGAAATGAATAACTTAGCTTCACTGATTTGAGAATGCACTTGCAAGGTAAATCCTGTAATCCCATTTTACATCTGAAATTTCCCTTAGCTTAATATTTGACAACTCTATGCAGTAGGACTGGAGCAGCCCCAACATTCCTGTAAGATGGCGTCGACCACATGGCTGCATACCTCCTGGCAAACAAACAGCAACCTTTAAAAATCCCTGTTCGTGAGGTTTTAGAATCCTTGTTCATGAGAAATCCTTGTTCCTGAGGTGTCAAAATCCTTGTTCGTGAGATCAGGACTAGATGGCCCTATCTCATGAACAAGGATTTGCTGTTGCTATTTCTTTGCCAGTTCACTGCAAAGAAACAGTTAGGACATTTGGCTTGAAATTTGCAGAGTACAAAGGGGTTGTCCCACAGATGTGACCTGTGCTGGTTTGGTATAAAAATTGCCATTGGTTCCATAGTTATGGCATTCTGAAGTTGATAAGTTTCCCACAGGATAACATTGTGGTGAATGCGGTGCCTTTCGGTGGCTATATCTCGAAAACGGTTCGAGATACAGATTTTTTTGCTAAGTACAGCTTAGTATGAAGCATGCGTGCAGGTTGCCAGTCCATCATTGCAACTGCAGTGGAATTTTTTCGAAGGTTGCTATAGTTATTGAGATATTGTGCCTTTTACAGCACAAGGGTTACTTGGAATGTGTCTAGAGACCTGCGCTTCCACATATGGATACCATTATGCAGTAATGGGACTGCTGGGCCATCTGTTATGCAATATTGGGAGCACAGGGCCCTCCACAGGAAGATGACAGTTCATTTCAGGCCCTGCGCTCCAAAAAAACTGATAAACCTTACAAGGGTAAGATTACACTTTATCAAAAAGTAAGGAAATTCATTGCAAAAAACTTCATTAATGCATCAGTTAGGGTTGAAGCGCCAAAAGTAAGGAAATGAGGCATTAGGGTTGAGACTCTAACCCCCCACCCTACCACCCCACCCCCAGACTTCACAAACCAACACTTGATGAGGTGTGCCTTGGGGTCGTCGGGCATAATTCTCACCGCATTCTCCTATACTGTACCGTGTCAGCTTTCTTACCCATGGAATGGGGTGAGAGTTAGGGCCGATGACCCCAAGGCACACCCTGTCGACAGTTGGTCTGTGGAGGGTGGGGGTGGGGGTGGAGTGGTAGGGTGGAAGGGTTAGGGTCTCAACCCTAATGCCTCATTTCCCTACTTTTGGCACTTCAACCCTAACTGATGCATTAACAAAGTTTTTTGCAGTGAATATATATATATTTTTTTTAAATTTATTTATTCAATCTTGGATTACAAATACCTTTGAGTGGGAGACCGCTCTTTTGCAAAGTTTCCACGTCGTAAAGGGTGGGTATACATACATTGTGGGTTTAGGACTATCTAGCTAGGTGAGTAAACATAAACAAAAATACATTGTAAATAGGAAACAGAGATGGTTTTAACACTAGGATAATTCAGGCAACAGTAGCAGCCTAGGTGGCATTGTCAGGTAAAAGACAGTAAGCAGCTATCCAGAAAGGAGAGTAGGGGCACTGAGTGGGGGGGGGGGCATGATGACTATTTAGGGGGAGGTGGGAGAGGAGAGTGCAGAGTATTGCAGGGCAAAAATGGGGGCAATTCAGGGTAGAAGGACAAAGTAGGAGTAGCGAGGAGATGGTAATAACCATGAAGTGTGTGTGTGTGGAGTAATTAGAAAGTACAGTCACAGGAGCTTTTCTTCAGTAGGTGTTGTCTTAGCTTGGTCTTGAAAAGCCCCGATCTCTGCGTGGTGTTATGTTCAGTGCCGAGGTTATTGAGCCAAACTATATATTTATACAATGGGGGTGAGAGCTATTCTCATGGAATAAATGGAGATATTCTCACTGCAGTGAGATAAATGTTGATGACATTAGTGGAGTGAGATATATTCCGTTTATCCATACTCTGCTGATGTCACCACTCACTCACTCACTAAAGCTAGCATTCTAAATGAAAATGCTTCAGAAATCAAAGTTTCTGTTTCTCACTGAAGCCTGCAATTTACTCAGTTAGCATTGCAAAACACACTTACCTGTGTCCCATAGTTTCTAACACTCCTAGCCCATTACTGTGCTAATCTCAGCTTCAAAACAACCTGAATTCTAAAGGAAACTCCTTTACAAAGCAGTTTCTCTTTCTCCGTGCAAGCTGCAACTAACTCAATTAGGATTGCAAAACACAATCACCTGTTTCCCAGTGTGTGTGTGTGTGTGTGTGTGTGTGGAGTAATTAGAAAGTACAGTCACGGGGGTGGCAGCAAGTCCCACTGGGCTCCTGGTGCTGGGGAGGGCGGGCAGCTTCCTCCGGCCCTCGTGACCCGGTGAAAACAGGTCCGTTGTCCTACCAGACCTGCCTCCTGTCCCAGCAGGGTACTTATAAATCTTTCCTCTCTCCCTAGATCATTTCACTGGGTTGTGAGGGCCGGAGGAAGCTGCCCGCCCTCCCCAGCACCAGGAGCCAGCGGGACTCACTGCTGCAACCCCCCCAGGACCACAGGTACGCGGCAAGAGGAAGCTAAACAGGACAGTTGGAGGCGCGGAGTTTTAACCCCACTGGCACTGCCTGCCGCTCCCCCTGCACCACCACCACCCTTAGTCGGCTCTTTGTTTTATAGGCAGTGTCACGTGAGGCTGTAGAACCAATCAGCCCACTTTCCCATCTGCAGGTTATACCTGCTGAACACTAGGGGGATCCTGCTTGCCTAAGCCCTCCCCTGAAATATATCTCAAACAGCAATACAACAATATGCCTCCTTCAGGTCTTGGAATACTCACATTGCTCCTTATTATCCCAACCCCTCTAAAAAAAATCAGAGCCAAAAATCTCCCTAACACCCCATTATATGTACATATGCTAGCTTCTCATCCCCCCCCACTGCCTCTAACCCCCCATCTACCCTCCATTCTCCATCAGCACCCCCACACACTGGATCCACCCCAGCAGTCATCTCTCACCCCCAGTGCCCATATCCCCCACAGCCCACAGTAGCAGGTGGTATCCCTCTGTGAAGCTCTACCCACCCGGAACTCCCTACCCATCCCCTGCTCTGCCCCCCCACAGATCCTCCCATCTGCCCAGGCATCCCTACCACTACTGCCGCAGTTCCTTACTCCGGCTCACCAACCTACTCCTCCTGCTGTCTGGGAATGTCCACCCCAACCCAGGACCAGGACCTGGTACTTCGCCCCCCATAGGGCATGGACTCCGCATTGCCTTCACGAATGTCTGCAGTTTCCCAAAAAAGACTGCTGCACTCCATTGTTGGGTCTTCCAACATAAGCCAGACATCCTTGCCATAGTGGAAACCTGGCTCTCACCGTCGACCCCAGACTCGATGGTCTCCCTCCGTGGCTTCACCCTCTTCAGAGAAGATCGTGTGGGTAAGCGTGGTGGTGGATGCGCTGTCTACCTAACTAACTCCCTCCTGGGTCATGCCCTACCCACCCCAAAGCTCGACCATGGGGCTCAAGCCATCACCTTAAAAATTACCCCTGACCCAGGCCGTGGCCCTCTTTACCTCACTACAGCATATGTACCCCCATGAGAACAAAGCCAAGCTATCTGCTCCCTCACCGACTATCTCACTACCCTGCCACACAAGGCTGAACAGCTCATAGTAGGAGATCTCAACATCAACTGGCTTGGCTCCACCTCAACACAAATTAAAGACAACTTCACAGCTCTTGACCTATCCCAACTAGTGACTCAACCCACCAGATTTAACCAATCTAGTGGGACTAGCACGCTGCTAGACATCGTGCTCTCTAACTGCCCTCACAAAGTAAAGGATGTTAATGTCCTAGCCAACTCCCTCAGTGACCACTCACCAATTCTCTGCCACTGGTCCTCCCCCACACTCAAAACTGCACACCAAGCCACCCCCCCGTCGACGTTTCCGCCCCGGAGGACTATACAAACTTAAGCGGCACCTTGCCCGGTTTGATTGGTCCCCGATCTCCCTCGCAGCAGATATAGACATCGCCCTAGCCTTCCTCACCAATGCCTTCTGCAAGGCCTGTGATTTTTTCGCCCCTGTCACCAACATCCGTACTAAGAGACACTCAGCTGCCTGGATCTCTCCTCCCCCACCCCGATCCAACAACTGAAGCAGCATGATAACCTTTGGCACATTGCTGTCGAGATTGGCAGACTAGCAGACAGGCAAGCTTATAACATATCTCGCAACCAGTGCACCTGGGCCGTAAGACAAGCCAAAGCCAACCACTACCAATCCACCTTGACCTCCTCCTGGGGCAATGCCCGTACCTTCTGGGTCAGCGTGAAGGAGTTCATGCGGATGACCCGCTCCCCTCCTCCCTCTCAGACGGTCATAAATGGCGCTATTAATATGGACCCATCCCGTGTTCCCGACTGCCTTAACAAAACTTTCTCTGATCTAAGCTCAGTCCTTCCGGCCCACTTCTTTGACCCCAACTCGGTAAACAACAACCCAGCTATCTCTCGCCCCCCTCTTCTCTTTAGGACTCTCTCCCCACAGGACATGAAGCCAATCCTCCTAAAAGCTCTCTCCTCCCACAACCCGAGCTGTGACCCCCTCGACTCCAGGATACTCCGCCTAACGCTGGATGTCATGCTAGCCCCCTCACGGCCCTCCTTAATTGATCCCTGTGCCTCGGCCAATTCCCGAGGGCATGGAAGCAGGCTGAAATCACCCCTATACATAAAAATGGAGACCACACTGTACCAAACAACTACAGACCTATCTCCATCCTCCCCCCCCACAAAGCTCTGGAGAAGATAGTATCCACGCAACTTGTAGCTTATCTATCCAGCCACAACATTCTGTGCCCAGAACAGCATGGCTTCCGCCCTGGTCACAGCACCACCACAGCTCTGCTGGAGTTCTCCAAGCATATACACTCTGCATTAGATGCCAGGGAGATGGCTGGGGCAGTGTTCATTGACCTGTCCAAGGCCTTCGACACTGTGAGCCACCCATTAATGCTAGACACCCTCTGTAAGCTGGGACTCTCATCCGGCCCTTTGGCCTGGTTCTCCAGCTACCTCTGTGATAGATCCCAACACATCAAGTTAAATGGTAGCCTATCTTCGGCACTGCCTGTACGTTCTGGAGTCCCACAAGGCTCCATTCTGGGCCCCACATTGTTCAGTCTCTTCTTGAACACCCTTCTCAGCTCTTGCTCAGGAAAGCTGCTATTAGATGCCAATGATGCAGTCCTACTCGCCTCACACCCCGACCCAGTCACTCTCCAGAGCAACTTGCAGTCCTCCTTCAGCCAAGCTGAAAAATGGTTCCTCGACCATCGCCTGGTCCTGAACCTCAAGAAAACAAAATCTATGATCGTTGCACACCACCAAAGTAACTCCAAAAATGCTCCCCTTTGCATCCTTTCCAACACCCTCCACCCCCTTGAGCAAGTATCAACATACAAATATCTGGGCATCGCCTTTGACTTGGCTTTCTGCTTCCACGCCCATGTCAGTGCTTTATCCTCTGCCATGAACGCCCAGATTGGACTCCTCTATCGCCACAAAGACTGCCTCCCTGAATTCACCCTATGGCTGGCTATCACTTCCTCCATCCTGTCATTAGTTGACTATGGCCTCCCCATCTATGCAGCCGCTGACCCCACTGCCCTCACCAAAATTCAGACCTCCATCAACAAAGCCTGCAGGCTCTTGACCGGTGCCGAATCCACACATGCCAACTCTACTCCACCTCGAACATACTTAATCTGGAAGAACACCTGCAATATCACACTGGCATACTGGCTAAAAAGGCTCTACTTGGACTGTGTCCCCCAGGTGTCACTGCACAGTTTCTGCGAGCCTCCCACTCGGTCGCCACCCATACCGCTAACAAAGCCACCTTCCAGGTACCTAGAGCCAGGACCTCACTTGCCCAAAGATCCTTTTATCACAGAGCACTGTTCTGGTATAACTCCCTCCCCACGCACATCTCAAACACCCCTAAAATTGGTCAGTTCAAAACTGCCCTACGCAAACACCTCCTTAGCACTCGGAAATGTATGTGTCTACTGTAGAGCCTACCGTGTGCCCCCAAACTGATCCAGGTCCAACAGGATGTCGTATCCAACAGTTCACTTGATAGCCTGCTTCAGGCTGTTTACCACTGGCTATAGCCTGCATGACCTGCTAGGACCCCCCCAATGACTTACTGTTATGTGCTCCTGTAAACTGCCTATGTTTATTTTGCTCTCTGAATATTCTACTATGTATGCTGCATGTATCTCACCTGTATTGTTCCACACTGTCTTGTCTCACAAGTTGATTGTTCCCCCCCTCCCTGCGACGAGGTGCCTTTGTAAATGAGTCTTTGACTCAAAGGTTGTAAATCCGATATATGAATTAAAATAAAATTAAAAAAAAATTGTGTGTCTAAGAATCCCAGCCGATTCAGAAACACTCTCACACCCTCAGATCACACACAAATCATGCTGTCAGTATAGCCTAGAGGTTAGAGTAATGAGCTCCGAAGAAGCTTGGTACATTCAGCAGACCAGACCTGGGTTTGATTCTCACAATCTCTACTTCCATACTGTGTGACTCTGAACAAGTCGCTTAACTGCTCAGTGTTCCCAGGTCACCTCTGAAAACTCACTTAGTTACCAAAGAATAATAATAATAAAAAAACCACAGAAATAGCAAAACATAACAACACTTCTTAAACTCCTACCCCATTGTATAAATAGCACACATGAGGTGCAGATCATGTGCTATGGGAAATATTCTCACTCCTCCAGAGTGAACTATGCATTCTCACTTGTGCCTTTGGCACTTGTGAGAATACAGAACTCACTCTGTAGGAATGAGAATATTTCCCATATTACACGCCTGACCATCATGTATCTCCTATTTATACATATAGATAGATTCCTGGGGTTAGAAGAAAAAAATACTCACTTTAGTAATGTTGTTTCTTCTTAAGGGATCCATTGGTAATATTCACAATCACAAGAATCCATTTTTTTTACTTGAGCTTTACTTATTAGAGTGTGTTACAATTCTGAATAAGTGGTCTAATCAAAAATCTGCTTTTTAGTGTTTACTATTTTGAAATGTTTATTAAAATGTTTGAAAATTTTTGATAGCCATTTAGCTAGCTTTAGTGGCCACAGCTTAGGGTTCCACTTCCATAAAAGTAGGGAAATGTGGCATTAGGTTTCCAACCCTAACCTCCCCCAAACAGCAAAAGAACAAGACCACACAAGGAACCTCAGAAAGCCATCACAGGTAAGACAAATAACATACAACTTTTTCCAGATGACACAAATGCAGTAGAACTGATGTGTTACCTTTGGGGTTTTGTAAAATGGGAGCTGTGGATGGTTTCAAGAGGGGCTGTGATAGGCTCAGCCCTGATTACCTGATCCCTTATCATCCTGTGAGATCGCTCCGCTCAGCCGACAAGGGGTTGCTAGAGATTCCAAGGGTGATTTTAAAATCTGCTGGGGCCTGTGCTTTTATGTTTGCGGCCCCTTCCCTTTGGAATTCTCTACCCCATCGGATTAGGGAGTGCACGACTGTGGGGAGTTTTAAACAGGCTTTGAATCCTTCCTGTGGGAAAAAGCTTATGGTTTTACTGTTCATTGATCTGTTTTTGTTTGTTTTTATCATATTGATTTCTGTATTTTTATCTTATTTATCTTATTGTATTGCGCCTTGGTATTTGAAAGGCGCAAAATAAATAAAGTGTTATTATTATTATTAACTAGAGGGGGGAGCAGGTGCGGACTCTGGGGTGAATCAACGTAAGGGGGGGTGAGGCACCTACTGTGCAATACCAGTGTGCTGTGACGAGCAGATTTGATAGGCTGATGGGCCTAATCTGCTGGCATCTATGTATGTATGTATGTACAGTGTTGTCCCCCAGGATGAAATGCACTTTGAATGCACTCTGCAGTATACTGCAGCAGTCCTACTGAAAAAAGCAATGTAACTTCAATGGTAATTAGTCCCCTTTGTCATGCAGGAAACTGTGGCATTCACTTCATCCTGGCAGTGTCACATTTTCCTGAATGACAATGGGGACTAATTACCATTGAAATTACACTGTCTTATTCAGTAGGTCTTCTGCAACATTCTGCAGAGTGTTGCAAAATGCTGTAGAATTGTGTTTTATCCTGGGGGACGCCACTGTATGTATGTATGTATCTGCAGTTGTAGAAGCACAGGCACTACAATGGCCAGTACTCCTGCAGCCACAACTGTGTGTGTATGCCTTACAGTGGGTATGAGTACCTGTGGCTGCAGAAGAGCTGGTCCCAGAGGGGCATGTGCTTCTGCAGACAGAAATACTGTTGCAATTTGGGTATTATGGATTTCTATATGCAGCTGTGGAAGTGCAAACCCCACAGCCAGAAGTGGGTATATATGTCTTATACCTGCAGCTGCATGGGTGCAGGCCTCTCAGGTGCCTGCACTTCTGCAGATAGATGTACTGTTGCAATTTTGGTATCATGGATTTTGTGGGATCTGCACTTCTTCAGCCAGAGGTTGATGTGTATGTCTTACACCTATGGATCCAGAAATGCAGGCCCCTCAGATGCCAGCACTTCTGCAGACAGAACTGTGTGTATGTCTTATAGTGAGCATGAGTACCTGTGGTTACAGAGGCGCAGGCCCAAAAGGGGCCTGCACTTCTGCAGACAAAGTCTTGCAATTTGAATATTATGGATTTGTATCTGTGGCTGCAGGGGCATGTGCTTCTGCACATTGAAGTAGTTCAGTGATTTGAGTATCACGGATTCTGTCTTCTGCCAGAAGTGAGTGCCTATATCTTGAGGTGTATGTACCACAGGTACAAATCCACTAAGGCAAGTACATCAGTGCTACTTCATTCTGACATCTGGAAACAATTGTATGTTTGTCTTACCTGATGATGGCTGGCTATGGTTGCTTGTGTAGTTTTCCCCTTTTGCTGCTTGGGGAGGATGGGGAGTTAGGGTTGGAAATCATAACACCGGATTTCCCTATTTTTGTGGTGGTAAATTGAACCCTGACTGGTGCAGTAGCACAATTTGTTTTTGCAATGAATATATATACACACACATATGCAGTATGTGTATATATATATATATATATATATATATACACACACACACATATGCAGTGTCTATATATATATATATATATACATATATATACATATATATATATATATATATATATGTAACAGGTAATCCACTACAGGGTGTGCGGTCATGCTCTAATATATGAACGCCTTGATGTGTGTATTGTGAGGCGTGAAGCTACAGGCTAGATGCGTTCAGCCGCCCAAGGTGTGCATTAATCAGATCACGACTGCATGCCTTATAGTGGATTATCTGTTTTATAAAATGGCTAAAATTGTTTTGGAGGGGGGTGGGGATTCCCAGAAAGTCAAAGCACACAAAGTAGGGAAATTTGGGTTTGGAGTCTCAGGAGTCTTGGCAAATTGGTGGTGTGGTGTTCCTTGGGAATGTCAACCATAATGCCTACCCCCTCTCCCAGCCCCTAGCCTCCTGCCCAGTCACAAGGTACAGGTCCAAGCCCATGCCTCATTGTCATATACTGTTTGGAAGTAGAGAAGTATGGCTTGCCACATGTAGTTAACAGAATCCATCATAACTTTCTTCATGTAAGGTCCTGCGTGAAGCAAAAGATCATGTATAAGTTGGTTTGATCACAGGAGGAGGTGGCTATTAGGGTTGACAACCCCAAGGAACACCACACCACCGATTCACCAAAACTGCAGAGACTGCAAACCCTAATGTTTGTATTTCCCTACTTTGTGTGCTTTGACTTCTTTAGGAACCCTAATTGCTGCATTATTGCAGTTTTTTTGCAATGAATTTCCCTTCATTTTGTGATAGTGGAATCATATGCAGAAGCTGCGGAAGCATGACTACAGATACAGATGCACATGACCCTGTGCCATAGGAAGAGTTCGCCTGGCTGTGGAAGTGCATGACCCTCCAGGCCCTGCAGTTCTGTGTGGCTTCAAATGCAAAAAATGCAGATGCACAGGGCCAGGAGTCCTTCTGGCTGCGAGAGTGCAGGCCCTTAGGATCCTGCAGTTCTGTGCAGCTACAGGTGCAGAGGTGCATGGGCCTTATGCCAAGGGAAGACTTCTCTTCACTATTTGGTTAGTTGTTGCCTATGCAGGCAACACTGCACCATTCCTCCCCAGGCTGTGGGAGGTGCAGCACTGCGGTACCATACCCTTTGCCTCGGCCCATCCAGCTGGCTCACTGAGCTTGTCTATGAGACAAACACGTCCGCTCTGATGTAGATGTGCCAAATCCAAAAAAACTGACAACAGCAAAGCAAAGATGGTGCCATCCACCATTTGTAATTTAGTAAACGTTTTATTTACTTACAAATTACGTATCCATATCTAGTGCTACATAGGAGAGAAAAAGTGCAACCAATTTAGCAAACATCCATTTGTTGAACTGGTTGCACATTTCTGTATGTAACACTGGATGAATCGCATCGAATATCATCAAACACAAATGATCAGATGGCCCAATCCTTTCTTTGCTGTTGTCATTGAGCTTGCCACCGTACTCAGCTCTCCCTTATGGGATCACAACGCACTATCTGGTGGGCCAAAGACTGGCCCTGCACATGACATTTCTTCATAACTTTCTTTTATTTTGATCCCACATAATGAACTTGATCACTAGAATGTGATAACATTCCACTCAAAAGGTGGTTTAGCAGAGCAACTGCAAAATCATCTTTTGACCTGCATTTTAAAATATTTACCATCCTTGTTGATGTGGTAGGGTCATGTGAACAGTATATTCAAAATTTTGGACGAAAATATTGCAAAATGGCCAAGTTACAAGTAAAAGTATGTGAGACACAAAACAAATGTTATGTGAACCAAAAATGGAATGTTTAGGTCACATGTTTAAGTGCAACCAAATAATTTTTCATGCACACAAAAAATGGAATTTGGACGGAACGGGCGGGAATGGCAGCTTAGCTCCCCTCCTCAGTGTCTCCAGTGCTTCATCTATTTGAAATCAGGTGTGAAAAAAAGCATCTAAAGTTCAAAACTTACTCCGTTGGCCGGTAATAAGTCAAAGAGATGGGTCGCACAAAGAAAAAAGGACTGCCTAGCCATGGAGCAGCAACACCTGTGGGTAAAGTAAAACCTTCATCGGGCCTCAGTCCAGTGGCCTCGCGGTCTTCGCTCCTCTTGGGGTCGGGCGAGGATGACTCGGGATTGGACTCGGGATCAACTTGCACCAAGCTGGAAACCAGGAAAATCCTGAAATTATTACAAAAAATTGACAGCAAAGTCTCAGATATTCAGCAGGACTTCAAGAAGCTTGAATCAAGGACCATAGCAGTTGAGCAGCATGTGGAGGTCCTACAAAATGAGCACATGGCCTATGGCTGTTCACTTGCTTTCCTCCATCACTGAGAAAAAGCCCTCACTTTCAAGGCAGAAGACACCAAAGCCCGCTCTCGGAGAAACAACAATAGAGTGGTGGGCATCCCAGAGGAAGTTGAGTGGAGGATATGGTGGGGTATATGGAGAGTTGTCTCTGCATAGAACTGCAGCTAGAGGAGGGATTTTTCTCTCGATATAGAGAGGGCCCACAGATCTTTAGCCCCGAAGCCCATACATGGTACCCCACCGGCCAAGAAAGATCTTAATTTTGTTGGTGCCCGTGTGTTCGTCGACCAAGATTTACCCCCTTCCATGGTCGCAAAGAGGAATAAGGTACTTTATGTGGTCAAGCAGCTGAGAATGAAAGGCACCAGAGCTCAATTGCGGTACCCGGCGAGGTTATGGATGGAAACTAAAAATGGCCCCAAGGTGTTTGACTCCCTCTGGGCAGCAAGTCAGTTTCTAGCTGCGAAAGGTATCGCCCTACCAGATCTAAAAGAAGAAGCAGTCGAGGACGAAGTCAAGTGACTTCTATGGTCTCTTGCCCCCAGAGACACAACATCCTTTAACCCTGGTTCTAGGACTGATGCCATTCTACCCCTGCATGCTGATCTGTCCAGGTGGATCTCCAGAGCAAACCCGTCTTGAGCCCGAGAGGTAAGTTGGGCCTGACCCACCCCACCACGGGCATAAAGCTTATCTGCCAACAGTATGCTAACCCTGCTTAGTTGTGATTTCACTCCTACCAGACTGCAAATGGGGCTCATCCTTATTTGATTTGGACTTGTTGAGAATCCCTGTGGTTTCAGATCTGCCGATCCACGGACATGTTCGCCGACCTGATCCTAGGAGCTTTTGTCTTTGGACCCTGTGTTCTCGGGTGGTACTTTCTTTTGGGTCAGTATGAGGTGGTGCTTCCCTTTTTGGCTTCCCCCCGATAACATCACCCTCGCATGCTGTGGCGCAGCAGTGTCTTGAGAATTACAAGGATGTCTCAGGGGATAAGCCACCATCGCACATCCATCATGGGATCTATTCCTGACTGCCAAGATTCTTTATCGGACCTGCTCTCTGCTTAGGGGGTATGAAGGTGCAGTATGCTTATTTTTGTACCCTGGATACAAGCCGCATAGACTGTGGATTTGTCTGACTGAGAAGAAATTGCGAGGGGCTGGTGACCAATGCCTCTTCTGGCTCCTTCTTTAGTAATGTCTCAAGGCTGGCCCCACGGTGCACCCCAATAGCGTATCATAACTTTAATATTTGATTTCCAGACATGGACTGTTTAAGAATCCACTGCAGTTTAGGGGACATTCTGCATTTGATTGCACAGTCTTCTCCACTTTTCTCCTGTGCCAATTGTTGGTCCTTGGGGGGGGGGAGTGGTGGAGGGCAAGGCAAGGGATTATCTTCAGCAACCAAAACATGGTGCTGGTTTGCCCCGGGTATAGCACCCCAAGCTTTGATGGGCCCCAGTGCAACCTATTTGTTTAGGTATTAATGAGTTGAGTAAGGGTTTGGTCTTGATGCCAGTTGGTGGTAACATCCCTGACTAGGGACCGTAGGGCCCTCATGTTCACAGGTCCGTCACCACGTCCTACAGGGAATGTTTTTGTTCTTGAAAGCACCTGAAACACTGTTCATAATTTGTTTTGCTGCGTGCTGGAGGTGGGGTAGCTACTCCAGCCCTTTCCCGGAAGATTCCCATCTTGAATGACAAGGGCCCAGGCCAAGGGGTTTCATACTGCCTGTGGAATCTCTGACCTTCTCACCCTACTAGTTAGGGTGTTGTTCCCTTTAGGGATACAGTTCCCTATCCACCCCTGGAGGGAGATGATTCCTTCTAGAAGGGGTGTTCTGACAGGGCCCTCGGGTACTGCCATTGGTCAATCACTGACTATCACCCTCCGCTGTTTGAGAGGGCAGTTCAAGTTCATTATGATATTGTATTGTTCTAGTTACTCTTCTTTCTGGTTTTTCTCGTCTTTCCTCTTTTTTCTTCCTACTTTGAGAGAGGCTTCACTTGTAATGATGCATAGAGGGTATGGTTATATATACGAGTATGTTCTACTAAGATTAGACCTATTATTTTTCTTATTATGGCTACCCTAACACTTTGCTCT
Organism: Neoceratodus forsteri; assembly: GCA_016271365.2. NCBI lineage: Eukaryota > Metazoa > Chordata > Ceratodontiformes > Ceratodontidae > Neoceratodus > Neoceratodus forsteri. The sequence goes on along the minus strand of CM028131.1, from coordinate 1,422,345,919 downwards.
TTGAATGTAAAAGGGATTAATAACATGCTAAAGCGCTCAAAAATTTTGGCAGAACTGCAGAGGGAAAAATGTGATATCATTTGCCTGCAGAAAACTAAATTGTCGACTCAGGAGCATTTAAAACTACTCAGAGCTTGGGTCGGCATGCTAAGCTCAGATGAGCACCCTCTGTCCAAAAAGGCAAGGGTGGCTCTTCTGTTCTGTAGGGGCTTGCCATTTCAGATCCAGAAGGTGACTAAGGCTGGAACGGTCCATCTCCTGGTGGTATCAGGAATTTATGGGTGTAGACCCTTGCATTTAGTGGCAATATACGCACCCACCCACCCCAGGGGAATTTTTCAGAAACTTATTTAGTGAGATGGCTAAGTTACCCCCTGGCCAAATTATATGTATGGGCGACTGGAATGGCGTGGAGGATGTGAGCATGGATAGAAGCCCAGTCAAAGGCCCGAGCTCCAAAGCTTGCTCCCGATTATTAAAAACTCTCTGTTTGGAGGCTAGGATGGCTGACCCTTGGAGGAATTTAAATCCCACTGTCAAGAATTACATGTTTTTCTCACCAGCCTCGAATTCTTACTCAAGGCTAGATCTTTTTTGTACCCAGATAGGTTTATTAATCTTCTGTGCAGGACTGTGTCAAATGCCTTGCTAAAGTCTAGGTAGCCCATGTCCACAGCCCCTCCCTGCCCTACTGCTTTGGTCAACCAGTCAAAGAAATCAATTAGATTTGTCAGACATGACCTTCCCGCTGTGAATCCATGCTGCCTTAGGTCCTGTGCCCCACTGGCCTCTAGGTACTCAACAGTTCTTTTCTTCAGAAATGATTCCATCATTTTCCCTACCACTGAGGTCAAACTGACAGGTCTGTAGTTTCCTGCCTCTGTCTTGCTCCCACTTTTGTGAAGGGGAATCACATCTGCCCCTCCTCCAGTCCTCGGGTACCACACCATCCTCCCATGATTTATTAAAAAGGGTAGTCAGTGGTGTTACTAGTTTTTCCCTTAGTTCTTTTAGAATTCTGGGGCGAATCCCATCAGGCCCCATTGCTTTATCCACCTTCAGATTTAAGAGTTCTTTCAGAACCCTTCTTCTGTGAAAGGACTAATATCAACCCCTCTATCCAGAGTGCTTCTATTGACTGGATTAGGTATTTCCCCCTGCTTTTCCATTGTGAATACTGAGCAGAAGTATTCGTTCAGTATCCCTGCTTTTTCACAGTCGCTCTCTGCCCAACCACCTTCCTCTTTGTTCAGCCTCAGTATCCCTACTTTAGTCTTTCTTTGTTCCCTAATGTACCTATAAAAGGTTTTATCCCCCTTCTTAACCGAGTTGGCCATCTTTTCCTTGGTTTGGGCCTTTACTATTCAGACTGTCTTACCTGCTTCCTTCTGCTTTAACCGGTACAGTTCTCTGTATTGCTCCTTCTGTGTTTCCTTATACTTCCTGAATGCTATCTTTTTTATCCCTTACCTTCCCCGCCACTTCTTTTGAAAACCATAGTGTTTTTTTCTTTCGTTTTGATTTGTTTATTTGCTTCACACAAAGACTTGTTGCCTCTGTGATGGCGGTTTTGATGTTTCCCCATTGTTGCTCCACCCCACCTTCTTGCCTGTTTGCTAGTGCTTTTCTGAGGCACTCTCCCATTTTGACAAAATCAGCCCTTCTGAAGTCCAGTTCCTTCATTTTTGTGTGGCTTGACTCTACAGCTAAGTTTATCGTGAACCACACTGTTTGGTAGTCGCTTGTTCCCAGATGGCTACCCACTTCAAGATCAGAGATCCTCTCTTCATCTCCATTTGAGAGTACCAAGTCTAAGATTGCTCTCTCCCGAGTGGGTTCCAAAACTAGCTGTCTGAGGCATGCCCCCTGTAGGGCATCAAGAATGGCCCTGCTCTTGGATGTGGCTGCAGCAAAGGTGCTCCAGTCAACATCTGGCATATTCAGGTCCCCCGTCAGCAATATCTCCCCTTTCTCTGCCATCCCAAGGATGCCTTCTATCATTTCTTTGTCCATTTCCTCCCCCTGAGACGGGGGTCTGTATACAACCCCTGTGTGGATTATGGAGCCATCTCCAGTCTCCAGAATGACCCACAGTGCCTCCTCTCCTCCCTGTTTACCCTTTAGTTCTGTTGCATTGATCCCTTCCCTTACATAGAGAGCTACTCCTCCTCCTCCTCTTCTTCTTCCCTGTCCTACCTGTAGATTGTGTACCCTGGTATGTTGTCAACCGAGTCATAGTTCTCTGTGTACCATGTTTCTGTGACTGCCACAATATCCAGGCATCCCTTTTCCATCAAGGCCACCATTTCAGGGAGCTTTTTACCTAGACTACTGGCATTGGTACTCATTACCCTCCATTTTTTTATGGCTTTATTTTTGCCCCATCCCTGTCCCTACTGCCTTTGTCTTTTCCTCCATTTACCCCTGCTCTTCTCCCTATCGACTGCTCTATCTTGGTATTTGCCTCACTAATTAACCTGATTTTTGGGGGCTAGGATTTCCCTTCTCCTCTTCAGTGCATCCCCCCTTGGCTAGTTTAAATGCTTGCCATTGAAGCATTTAAACCTATCACCTAGGATCCTGGTTCCCCTCCAGGATAGATGCAGACCATTGCACCTGTATAGGCCCGCATCCCTCCAGGTGGAGCCCCAGTCCCCAATGAAGCCAAATCCCTGAGCTCTGCACCAGCTTTTCAACCAGTCATTGAATCCCATGGTGTGGAGTGCCCTAGTCTCATCCATGCCATAGACAGGTGGCACTTCAGAGAAAGTTACCATGTGTGCTACTTGTCTAAGGCCCTCCCCAACTCCACAAACTCCTGTTACACTGCTCTGATCCCATTCTCAGCCAGGTCATTCATCCCTAGGTGGATAATGACATCCAGCTCCCTCCCCCCCTTGCCGCTGCTCCCACAATCCTGAGGATTCGTTTCCTGTCCCTCCAAGCCTTGGTGCCAGGCAGGCATCTTACCTCCCTTTCCCCTCCCTCCCCCAGTTCTACCCCCCTAACAATTGTGTCCCCCACCAGGAGTTGTTTCCTTAACCTGTGGAGTCCTGGGCCACCCTCCTGTGGGTCTCCACTGTGGAGGTTCCCGGCATCCTCCTTGGTCTCCACTGCAGGTGCCTCCATAGAGGAATCATGCTTCGCCAGAGTGGTGAATGAATTGTGGAGAAGCACAACTGGAGGGATGTGCCTCTGTTCCACCACCCTTACCTTCTCTGAGCCCACCATGGTCCAACCACTCCTCTTTCATGGCAACCTCTGAGGTAGTGGCAGTGGCCTGGGTGGTCCCTAGGTGGGGGAGCAGGTTTCCCCGAATCCTTGCCAGGTCAGTATGGAGACGAACAACCTCGTCCCTCAGACCAGAGAGGTGCAGTCTCCAGAATGTCTCCGGAAAGACTGCTGCTCCACAGCCAGTGCATTGCACCACCCCCACATGACTATGTCCCTTCCAGTTACAGATGCTTTTTGGTTTTTTTGTTCTTGTTTTAGTATGTGCAAGCTTGTGAGTGTCTCTACCCCCTATTCAGTGTGCTGTGCCTTTAAGGATAAGAACAGGTGTATGTTGTTAGCAGTTTTGGGGAAGTGATGTCAGAGCCCTTGCTATAAATACCAGTGTCAGTGGCTCAGTGGGTAGCACATTCGCTTCTGAGGCTGGGAGATCAGAGGGCTGTGGGTTCAGTTTCCACATATGGCACTTGGGTTAATATCCCAGTACTGACACTATAGTGCAGCATGAGAGGGGTGCTGCACTTCTGAGGTCCTGTCTTTCAGATGAGAAGTTAAACCGAGGTCCCATCTGCCTAGATTGATGGTAGTTCAGGTGGATGTTAAAGATCCCATGGCACTTATCAAAAAGAGTAGGGGAATTTTATTAGGCAAAGAAACATAACATCAAGTATATACAGAAAGGAAGAAATGGAACAATTCAATAACAGAAGAAAATAAAACATGTCAAAACAAATGACAAAATAACATAGTGTAAGAGCAAGAGTCAATCAGTAGTGCAATAACAATCAATGCAAAACATGAATATTCTTCCAAAAAGAAGTAAAACAGGTAACTGAAAATTGTTTATGCTCTGATTCCATAAGCGTTAACAAAGCATGTTCCATTTGCTGAATAACATTAGGAGGAGAAGTCTGTACTTGTCGTAATACATATTGACAACGAGCTTGCCACAAATAATATTTACAAACTGAGAAAATTACTCTGAGGGTACTGGGCTGAAATTGCATCCAAGGAGTAGAGAAATCTCCCAATATCAGAATTTGGTAAGTAATTCTACTAAGAAATGGCCATTGCCATTTGTTGGCCAATGTCTTCCAGAATAAAAGAGCATCAGGACAGTCAAAGAAAAAATTAGACATGGTTTCCTCAATATTAGAACAAGAAGGTTTTGGGCAATATTGATCCTGGGACGATTTATGCTTCAAATTCCCCCGAACAGGTAATCGTCCGTGACAACATAATCAAGTAATATCCCACATATGTAAAGGTATTCGTGTATCTCTCATCATTGACAAAGCAAAGTCTAGTCTAGAAGGGGAACACAATGGAAATTGTAGTACTGTTCTAGAGATATTAACAAAAGTATTATATAATTGTTTCCTAGAGAGCGTCATGATGGATGCTTTTGAAAGTTTCCAGCTGCGTAATTTTCTAAAACTATCCACTGCATAAGTTGGGGAACCAGGGACGTGGGTAATTATGGGAGGAAGTAGGACCCAATTATCCAATACATTTTGCATATGATAACTGATCCAGGTGTCACAAACATGGGCTATGAATCTAACTCTAAAAAAAAGTTGAAAAAGAAAAAAGGAAAGAACAAAAGCAATAGGGTGAACCATAGCAAGTCCTCCTTGTTGAATGGGTAAATATGTGATGTCACGCTTAACAGGGTTGAGGGCGACTACCCCATAACATTTGGAAGAAAACACTAAAGATTTTGGTTTCTAGAGTGCGGGGGTGGAGCATATATATAACTAAGGTACAAAAAAATCGGAATGATGAATTTTTTAATAACTAAGACCCTCTTTTTTTTTTACCCAATTTCCAGGATTTCCAAATATTGACTTTAGATTCTCCAATACTCAGGCATTTCTCCCAGTTTTAGAGGGCAGTATCCTGAACATTAAACCAAATCCCCAAAATACGGTGTGGAGACAAACATAGCTTAATCCCACCTACATCCGGTACTATGGCAGAGTCAGGATCTAAGGGGATAGAGACACTCTTCTGAAGGTTAAGAGTGCCTCCGGAGAGTTTTGAAAAAGTATGGAAGACATCCACAGCATGGTCTCCTGACTTTTTATCCTTAACAAATAACACAGCATCATCTGCATATGAAGAAATCTTAACTCGGGGTAATGTTGGGTGAGGTGCAAGACCTATAATAGAAGAGTCCCATAGAATGTGTCGAATAACAGGGTCTAATGCAAAGGCGTGATAATAACGGGTTAAGGGACAACCTTGATTTAATACCAAACTGTTCTGAGGCAAGTATTCCCATATGTCCATTAACAAGGTACAAAATAGGCCATAGAAATTATACGTGTAATCCATTGGAGAAAAGTGGCTGGAATACCATAGGATGTCAGAACCTGTACCAAGTATGCATGTTGTACTGAATCAAAAGCTTTTGCTTGATCCAGAGAAAGTATAAATCCTGAAAGAGCATTACAGTTTTTAGCCTCAAAAAGCTCACGAAGAAGAAATAAATTGGTTTGTATAGAACATCCCAGAACAGCACATGATTGGGCAGGGTCAAGTAGGTCAGGAGCAACATGTGATAACCGTGAACTTAGAATTCTGGCTAGAAGTTTATAATCTGTATTGAGAAGATGCAGAGGTCTCCAATTCTGTAAGGCATGGGTATCTCCTTTCTTATATATAAATCTAAGGAAGGACATACCAAAATCAGGGACAGCCTCTGTAGAGAGTAAGATATAATTGTAAACTTGAGTCAGAATTTCCAGTAGGTTGTCTTTAAAAGTTTTATAAAACTCATGTGTTAAGCCATCAGGGCCCAGGGAGACCTTTAACGACAGGTGAGATATGGCAGATGCTGCTTCCTCCTGTGTAATAAGTGAAATGAGGTCTGGGATATGGTATACAGAAAACTGTGGGAGTGGGGCTGAAAAGACTGAAGATAAGTCCGGTAACGTAGGAGATGGCCTGCAAAATTGATGATGTAAATGAGAATTAACAATTGCCAGCATGCTAGGAATGTCAGAAGCAATGATACCTTGCTGATTTAATAAACCATGCTTCACTGTGTTCCGAATCCTATCTTTATGTGCGGAAAAAGGATTCGCGGAGGGTGAAGTCGAGGTTCCCACTCTCATAAAGAAATCTAGCGTACGAGCACTGTTATATTGATATGAAAACATATGACGTTTTACTGTAGAAATTTCAGAAGAATAATCAATAGCGGAATCAGCTGACAGAGAGAGTAGTTTATATAATTGATTTCTATAGGTTAAATATGTGATATAGTTATCTCGGGCTAGCCGGTTTCCCATAGTTTGAAAAAAATGACGTAGTTCTAATTTAGTATCTATCCACCACGTTAATATGGAATCATAAAAACATAATACCGAAATCCTGGCACGAAATAGAAGATGAACACGATCTTGCATATCTAGGGAAGAAATGAGAGTGTTATTCAATTTCCAAGTAGTAGAAGAAGAAAGGATGGAAAATGGGGAGGTAGTGACGAAAAACATGCAGGATAGTAAAAGATGATCCGAGATTTCCAAAGGTCAGAGTGTAGCTGTACGTGCTACACAATGTGAAGAGGAGAAAAAATAGTCGATTCGAGTGTGGAAGTGTGATCTATAATACGTATGACCAGCAGTAGTATGCAAGGAACGGTATGCATCTATGAGACCAATATCTCTCATAAGGTCAGATAAGGCAATAGAGTCACAATAAATTTTCTTCCCCTCTGCTGTCTGACATGTAACATCTAGTGAACAATTGAAATCTCCCCCCCAAATAACATGTTTTGTGGTACATAAATAAGGTTTTATGAGGTTTATTAAAGCAATATGGGTAGCCTTAGTTTGTGAGAATATATATATTAACAAAACGGAAATGATGATAGCGAGAAGGTGCAATCCAGGATTAAGGCTCCACCAGGATAAACATCAATAATGCGTGTAATAGAAAAGTCCGTAGAAAAAAAACAATAGCAACCCCATCTGCGACATCCTCTCCAAAGGTCCAGTATGAGGGACTTTTAAGCCATCCTCGTTTAAGGTGCTGAACCTCAAACAGTGTGGAGATACGGGTTTCCTGTAAGAAAAGAATGTCAATGAGAAGGGAAGCAGCAAGATGGAAAAAAAACAGCCTCTTCTTGTAACTTTTTATGCTACAGACATTTAGAGAAGCTATTTTGATGGAAGCCAGGATAAAGCATGTATTCACCCGCTTCCATCTGTAATGGCCATATTTTTTTCTCTTCTTACTGCCTTTTAGGATTTTTTTTTTTTTTTTACGGGAAACATCAGGAGGTTTGATATTAGTCAAATCCATATCTGAGGGAAAAATAGAAGTATCCGACTCACCATCTGACTCTTCCCTGCTACCCTTGAGACAATCCAAAGGGTTAGAGAGGGGAATGTCAAAGGTTTTCACATTTTTTATAGTAGCAGCTCTGGTGACCCTTCTACTGGGTTGAAAATCCTCCAAATCCATAGAGGAGACCACAAGAGGATTAGTAGGACAGGATGAGGGATCAGCTGTAGGTACTGGAGTAATAGGGTGATCAAATAGAACAGGTGGTTCAACTCTCTCCACGGGAAGGGGAAAGGGGGGGTGGAACATCCATGGTATTGGACACATCAACCAGAGCAGTGGGTTTGTCTTGTATTTTATCCTGTGCCTTTTGTACCAGTACATCAGGATCCCACCCCTCCTGACGGTTTTTACTTGCCCAGGGACATTGGTGGTAGGCGTGCCTTTTTTTATCACACAAATTGCATTGGAAAACATTCTCACATGAAACACTAGGGTGTCCATACCCGCCACATAGACTACATTTTAAGAGATCACACGTACTGCTTAAGTGTGCGTGAGCACCACATTTGTAACATGCCCTGGGTTGTCCCCCATAGAAACATACACCCCGATCCTTACCCAAAAAGAAACTTATTAGGTAAGTGAAGAATTTCAGAGTTAACTAGAAAAAGTTTCACCCTGAATTTCCATCCTCCCGTCCAGAGGCCTTCCTCATCTAAAAGGGCCTCAGGAGGGGATAAGACTATACAACGATTCTGTAGCCAATGATTAATGTCACTACCACTCACACCCTCATTTCTAAACATTATAGTCACAGTGCGAATAGAAGGTTTAGTGAGTGGAACCACATAAAAGGGAGTCCAGGGGGAGGTATTCTTTAAAGAAGCATATTTATGCCAGAATCTATCTAAACCAGTAGCAGTTTTAAAACTGATATCAAAAGTCTCTTCTCCAGAGACATGAATCAAGGCATAGATGTCAGAGCCTGGGAAATGCATAGTACTTACACAACAGGGTGTGAGCTACATAATATCTGTCCAGAGTAATCGGGAAGGCCACCTCTATAACGCAAACGAACAGCATTGCGTCTTGGAGCTTGTTCCAGTTTGTTTTTAAATAAATCAGAAAGGACAGGACCTCTGTTGGTGGCAGGAGGTGGTACCACTGGGGAAGGTTGTAAGGTAGGAGTCATGGTGGAGGGGCCTTCCCTGGGATCATCTAGGAGGGATAGTGAAGCAGTTGTAACAGAAACAGGAACAGATCCTGAGAGAGGTGGGGAGGCTTTATCAACTATTTGGGTAGGAATAGAACCAGACTGAACAGTAATAGAAGCCCCTGAGTCTTGATGTAAAGCAATAAAGGTTGGTTCACTAGGGAGAGGCTTCTCTACAGAGTGAATATGGGAATTAGCTAACATAGCATTCTGTAAATCCATAACATCCCCCCAAGCTGCCTTAGGTACAGTAGACTGTATAGGAATAGCATTGTCAACTATAGAAATGTCTGAAGTAGGAGAAACACCTTTGATTATAGGTACCTCGTTGGAGCTCTGAACTGTTGCAGGCCTAGAGGGTGAAAATAAAACGCCATGGCATTCAGCGTCCCAAGAAGGGTCCGGGGTCCAGGAACCAGATGCAGTTTTAGTCCATCCTGCATTCTGAAGTGCTCCCAAAGCCGTCCAGTGTGGAGCAGAAACATTTCCGACTGGTGGCAATCCAAAACGCGAATGCATAAGGTCCATTGTGGAGGATGAAGGTTGTGGAGCAAACTGGGCAGGTAGTGTAGAGAGAGAAGATATAGGCAAGTATCCCGAAAGCGACTCCGAAGTCGCAACCTCTCCAGAAACGGAAACACAAGGGGGAACATCTGGTGGGTTACACAGCAGCGGCTGAGCTATGTGTTCCGCTGTAGTAACCGAATTAGAATCCATCTCAGCAGGCAAGGACTCCAAAATAATAGCTCCTGAAGGTAAATTGTCATTCTCGTTGTTACAAAGGTGAAATTCAGAACATAAAGCGCTAGTCTGCATAGGCGAGTCCACGGAAGGCTGTTGCTGGGTCAAAGTTACCATAGTCAGCGTTGTAGTCTCCTGAGAAGGTGCAGCACCATCGTGATGCTGACACCGAGTGAAAGCATCCATGTCTGTGCACCGGAAGTCCCCTACCGAAAAGAGTAGGGGAATTTCCCCGGTGTCCGGGCCAAATTTCCCTCAGTCACTAAAAATACCACCAACAGCTTAATCTGGTTCAAGGTCAGTTGGCATTCATCTGTATCCCCCTCCCCCGGATCATGCCTGAAAATAGGCAGGATTTGTCTAATGCAGTTACCCGTCAACAAAACTAAATAAATAAATAAAGAAGTTATGTGCTTGGGGCGGGTGTGGTGAGGGGAAGGGTGGGTGGGAGTAAACCTATGCTGTCCAGAAACAATCACCTACAACTCTTACCCTCCACCCTGGGGAGTGCCTTCCTTCCTTTCAGACACCTATTTCACAAAGGCTAAGTAACAGGTCTAGTCACAACTGACTGCAAATATCTCCCAGCTACAGTTCCTCCCTGGCAAATTAAAGTTAAAACTAAGAAAAGTCCACCCCAAAAACAGAATCAATGCTAGTTACTTACACAGGTCCAAAAAGTAATAATTCAGTTCAGTGTAGTCTAGAAAATAACCTCCTTGATTCAAGGAAGCTGTGGCTGCTTTCTCACTCTCCCTGTCTCAGTCTCAGCAGACAGAGACCACAAACAACTCCAGTTATAAATCCTCAGTTCAGCTAGGCCCCTTTCAACTCCTCCCCTTAACAGACACCTGTTTCACAAAGGCTAAGTAACAGGTCTAGTCACAACTGACTGCAAATATCTCCCAGCTACAGTTCCTCCCTGGCAAATTAAAGTTAAAACTAAGAAAAGTCCACTCCAAAAACAGAATCAATACTAGTTACTTACACAGGTCCAAAAAGTAGTAATTCAGTTCAGTGTAGTCTAGAAAATAACCTCCTAGATTCAAGGAAGCTGTGACTGCTGTCTCACTCTCCCTATCTCAGTTTTAGCATAACCCGTTTTCATGTATTTTCACTATTTTTTTTCCCAGAAAAAAAAGAACAATATGGCGACTGTAACAACCAAGAACATTTTTCTTGCAACCCAAAACACAATTAGTTGCAACTTAAAAATGCTAGTGAAAGAAGAAGTTTTGGGTTGTATGAGAGGGTTAGTTCAAAAACCCTACTGAGCATGCTCAGAAGCCATATTTCAAAACCTTATAACTCTGGAACTGGTTAATATATTTTTCATAAAAGCTTCAAAAGGCTCACCCTTGGCACAAGCTTCTTCAGCCCTGAATGTTTCGGAACAAAATTCTACACCATCTTGACTGTAGATGAGAGCAAAATAACGGCTAAAATATTGCTTTTTATGTATTTTTGACATGTACAGATCTCAGAATCCAGTTAACTGCCCATCAGGAAACTTCCCACATCTCGAGAACTTGCCACGCGGACCACGTATGCTACATTTTGCACAATTTTATCAAATGCAAATATCTATATATATATATATATATATATATATACATAGTAGGGACGCAGTAGTGCCCCAACAGCTAGAGTTGAGTAGGGTGTTTAATTTTCAGCCCTTAACTTTGCATCTTAATAACATTGCTCTGATTCAATGGAATTACCTGCAGTTGTGCATGTGTAGTCTAGAGGGCAAGGTCTTTTGATTTGACAAATTTTGTGACTGTTGGCTGTCCAGATTCCAAGGCCTGGATAGTGCAAAAAGTGGAAAAAGGGGGTTTTGGCCATTTTTGTGCTCTCACCTACAGCCCAGCTGGTTTGGAATTTTAAGAGTAGAAGGGATTGCCCTACAAAGAGGCATTGTTTTGGTTTGGTGAAAAAATAATAATCAGTTCCCCAGTTATAAGGATTTGAAATTTTGGTTATGAGCGTGCTCAGTAGGGTCTTTCCTTTATATAGTATATCCGGTGTGAAAGAAAAATTTCTGGCTTACAAAAGAGGAATTTGCTTTCATAAGCTGAAATTCTTCTTTTGTAAGAAAAAATCTTCTTTCAGATATGACGAACATTTTTTTTTTAATTGGAAACCCATATAAATTATGCCCTGGAGAAAAGCAAACACCAGAATTTAGCTAAGCATTATCTGGTTTGGCTTGATTCTGGAGTTTGTTTTTGGAAAAAAGACCCCAGTATGTGGTTTTGGGACATCTTTCATATCCTAGGTGGAAGGCTTAGCAGGGGCTTAGCGACAGCTCATATGAAAGCACTATTGTTCTTTCGTGAGAGCAGTGGGGCTTTCTTGAATTGTGAAGCTACAGCTGGAGTTGTGCTGCTGGCTTCAGTTAGAGCAGTGAGTCAGTGATCCCCTGATATCTCTCTCTCTCTCTCTCCCTCACTCTATCTATCTTAATTGCTTTTTATTTTATTCCCTCCCCTCCTAGCTCAGCCAGCCCTCCCTTATTCTCCTCCAATCACTTGAGTTGAATATAATAAAAGTGGACTGGGGTGACAACCCCCAGAACAGCTTGCCCACCCCATCCCCTTCAGGTCACCCTTGCCCCCTCCTTTACCGTTGTATTTAATATTTTATATATTAAGCAGACCAGGGTGCCCACCCCTGGTACTGCTTTGTACTAATCCCCCTCCCTTCCATTTCACCCCTCTCCCAAAACAGGTGGCAGCACCAGGGTGCTCAGCCCGGTACTGCCGAACAATATCCCGACACTGGGGGGCCCAGTCCCCAGTGTTGGCAACGTCCACTTGCTTAATAAGAAAACTTCCCTCATTGATCTTTTTTTAAAGCTTAACCTGAAAAAAAGAAAATGGTCCATTAGTGATCTGACCCCCCCAGACCTCCACCCAACCCTCCACTCAGCACCAGCCACTCCACCCCCGCCCATACATCCTCACTCACCTAAACATGTCCCACGACTAACACAGCTGAGAGCTCCAATGCAAGTGTTCATCCATCCCCTTGGTTCACCACTGTGACATAACTGGCTTTTACAGGGCTCTGGTACAGTCTTTGATATGGTTTGTGCTATTTGTGTACTGTGAAAACATGCTTATGCCAAGTGTTAACTAGCGCTTTGTAAACAGCTAAGTAGCATGGCCTCTGGGCTTCTAATATGAAATTTTGCCATGTATGCATTTGCATCTTCTTAAGGCCTGCCTTTGGCTTGATGCACTAACTGCTTTTTGCCTTGCAAACTCAGCCCCAGTATAGGGATTGGCATCCAACCCAACATCTGAGTGTTAATATCTCCTTTTGTCCAGCACAGATACAGTTTGCACCACCCAATGCTTTGAGTATGCTGCCAAATATGTTTGTTTATTTCTGCAAAAGAGAAGGCTAAGGATCCTAACATTTAAAAATGTAATTTGTTTTTTGGTTGTAGGGGAGTATCATTCTGGCAGAAGTAAAGATGATCTGGCAGAACATTGAGCACTTTGTTTCTGATTCCTTACTGACACATGAGGAAAACCTGGAGCTACATCATCGAACTGTAATATATATCATCATTGTGTGTGAGAAACTGTTTCTTCATTATTTGTATATGGTGGAGATACTACGCAGACGCAGCGTGTTCACTGACCAGGCCAACCTCAGCCGACTCTGTGCCCAGCTGTCTCAGGACTGCACCAAATTGTGAGTCTAGAAGTGGGTCTCAACTTCTAAAATCCCGTTTTGTTAGTTTGTATATTTTATTTTTCCTCTGGTGGCCTGACCAGCAGGTGCTTACTGCCTGCTCACCATTCTGCCCACCAGAGGAGCCAGTACTGACTTGCGACATCCTCCAGTCCAGCATTCTGCACTACGCTTGCTGCACACTGTGGATTTCTCCCCCAGTGGAAAAGCCCCTGTTTCAGTCTAGAGCCAGATAACTTAAAGGCCCCTTGCACCTCAAAGGACATGTAAAAAACATATACTTTGAAGTGCATTCCAGCTACTATTTTATATAAAGGGAAGCTGATAACCTTTTTGGAGGAAATTCGACTCCAGGACAGTCAGCAGCATGGATTCATCTCTGGAAGATCTTGCCAGACCAATCTAATTGAATACCATGACTGGGTAATGAGGGAACTGGATAAAGGCCATGCAGTGGATGTGCTATATTTAGACTTCAACAAGGCCTTTGAGTCAGTGCCTCATGGGAGGCTGGGGGTGAGTTGCAATATGTGGGGGCAGGGACAAAGATGGTAAACCGGACTGTGAACTGGCTGAAGGGGAGGCAGCAACAGGTGGTGGTGGTGGGGGCACTCTCTTCCCCAAGGGCGGTGACAAGTGAGGTGCCGCAGGGCTCAGTCTTGGGTCCGTTGTTGTTTGGGTTATTCATATCGGATATCTCACATGGTGTTAGGAGTAAGATCAGTCTGTTCGCAGATGATACCAAGATAGGGGCAGTGATGGATGAGGGGTGGCAGGAGCTATAGGAGGACCTGATCAAACTGGAGGAGTGGTCAGAAAACTGGCAATTGAGCTTCAGTGCAAAGAAATGCAAGGTTATGGAGTTCGGAGCAAGGAACCCAGGGAGGAGCTACCAGTTGTGAGGGGTTCAGATAGAGGTCACAGAGGAGGAGAAGGACCTAGGGGTGATCATAACGGGTAACATGAACATCCTGGCTCAGTGCAGGAAGGTGGCAGCTAAGGCCAACAAGATGCTGGGGTGTATTGCAAGAGGAATCTCATCCAGAAATAGGGATGTGATCCTGCCGCTGTACAGGTCACTAGTCACTCCACATTTGGAGTACTGCGTGCAGTTCTGGCATCCCGTTCTGAAGAAGGATATCAGATTGCTAGAGGGGGTACAGTGTAGGGCAACCAAGATGATATAGGGGCTGGAGGACAAAACCTATGAGGACAGGCTGACTGAGTTGAATATGTACACCCTGGAGGAGAGGAGGGATTGGGGGGGGATAGAGACCTTCAAATATTTGAAGGGGATTAACAAAACAGACACAAAAGGGATATTTAAGCTGAGGAGAGGAAGGGACACCCAAGGGCATGGTCTCAAGTTGGAGAGTGGAAGATATCGGAGCGAGATGAGGAAACATTTTTTCATAGAGAGGGTGGTGCAGAAATTAAACACTACCCAAGGAGGTGGTATTCTGTAGCACAGTGGGCAGTTTTAAAAGGGCATGGAACAGGGTGCCATGGTGCATCACCTTTGAATATGGCACAGAATGTGCATGGCGCAGTGACAATGTGCCAGTGCATTCCCCAGACAGGGAGGACTGGGAATGCACCAGCACAACTGTAGTTGCTCTGGGAGCATCACCAGCAATATTCAGACTTGTGAATGCAAATGGGGCCATAATATATGCATGGTGCAAATGGGTCCATTTGCATGTCATTATGGCCCCATATGCATGTGTTGTACAGGGCATCCCGGCAAAATGCGCCATGCACAGAATGATGTATGGACTGTGGGTGTCCTGGGGCACCCCCCTGCCCCATAACCATGATCACAGTACAACCGACTTCCTGGCAATCCCTGGTAGTCCAGTGGTACCCTCCTCCCTTCCGCAGACCTGATTGTGGCAATAATGAATAGAAGTAATGCCTTGGTAGTCTAGTGATCCTCTCCCCCCTCCTGAAGCCCCGATCACAGTGTACTGAATGGAGTCCATGTCCCTGGTGGTCTAGCAGGACCCCTCTCCCCGCTCATAGCCACAATTGCCAGTACAAGGATTGAAGAACAATCCCTGGTGGTCTAGTGGCCCTCCACCCCGCCCAGAACCTCAATCGTGGGTAACACCGAAAGCACACACTCCCTGGTGGCAAGTGGCACTTCCACCTCTCTCCTGCACGGACCCCTGCCACCCAACTCCCCATCTCATCCATCGGTAGGCGGCTGCAGTCCACCCGCATACTGCTCGGCTGACCACCAAATCACAGCTTACAGTATAGTCTGTAAGCTCATTGGTCCACAGTGTGGACCAGTGGGCTTGCAGGGCATATTGTACGAGACAGTAACATATATGTGAATGAAGTCCATTCACAGATCAGTGACTGTCCCGTACAGTATGCTCTGCAAACCCATTGGTCCACATTGTGGACCAATGGGCTTACGGGACCATACTGTAAGCTGTCATTCGGCGGGTGGCCGGGTGGTATGCGAGTGGGTTGCAGCTGCCCACCGATGACAGGGGGGGACCTGGGTGGTAGGGGGTCCTGTGCAGGTGGAAGAGGTGGGGGTGGCACTGGGCCACCAGGGTGTGTGCCCTTTCGGTGTTACCCACGATTGGGGTTCCAGGTGGGGTGGGGGCCACTAGACCACCAGGGATTGCTCTTTCACCCTTGTACCGGTGATCACGGCTATGGGTGGGGAGGGGGGTCCCGCTAGACCACCAGAGACATGGACTTCATTTGGTACACTGCGATCGGGGCTTGGGGGGGACCACTAGACTACCAGGGCATTTCCTTTATTCAGTATTACCGCGATCGAGTCTGCGGAAGGCGGGGGGAACCACTGGACTACCAGGGAGTGCCTGGTAGTTGGTTGTGGAACGATCGTGGTTACGGGAGGGTGGGGGGTTACTCTAGACTGCCAGGTACATGTTGGGTGCTTGTGGACAGTGTTCTTTCCTGGTGGTGGCCACCCATGCCTGGCGGCTGCTGTGTTGCGCCCTGCATTACAGCAGCCCTCCTGTGGGTGGTCAGCGTTTGAGCCAGGCTTTTCAGGTTCAACTTTGTGCCCTGGTATGTGGTGCATCTGGGGGTTGTGCTAGTAGATGCGCTGCACATCCCGGGCTGAATATTGGGATATGCCGCATATGCATGGGCATGCCTCCTTCAGATGCCCCGCATATATTACCAGTGCGCCCCAGTGCATCGGAACTTGCGCTGTGCAAGTCACCCTTTTGAATATCGTGCCAGGGCTCATTGCGGATTGTGCAGCTTGGTTACACCAGGCACAGCCCCTTTGAATATCCGGCCCGGGGGTTAAAAACTTATATGAAAAAGAAAGATTTAAAAATGATGTGGTGAACTAGTTCTGGCTGGGGGGCTTGCACACTATACAAATTCTTTGAGATGCCTGTTTTATTTATTTACTTTTTTTTTTTTAACTTTACCATTTATTTACCCAGGATTGTCCAGCTGTAATGCAACATTTCATTTCCAGTGAAGTCTTGCTTCTATCCCATTTCTGCATAGAAATATAGAAATACTGTACTGGGGGGGGGGGATAGGTCCCCGAATTGACACTAGTACCCGAGTATCCATGGGCAGACTAGATGGACCCTTGATCTCATTCTGCCATCACTTTCTGTGTTTCTATGCATCTATGCATATAGGTGGACTGCAGTACTGGGAAAGTTTAACCCTTAGACTACCATTACATTTATAACATACTGAGTCCCTGTAACCATCATGTTCCAATCTTCTTCTCCCTGCTGACCTCAGCTGCACACCTGGAGTCCATAACGATCTGAGAAGAACAATGAAAGAAGGGGGTTACACAACTTTACATATATGTATTTACAAATCAAGTTACCAAATTTTATGAACATTTAAAAACAAACAACTACGTAGTCCTTAGAAAAAAATTCCTTTAGTGAAATATAGCATTCACATGAAAGCCATCCACAGTGGAGATCAGTTTCCTAATGCAGATAATGGGGACAGAGACAAAAAAAAGAAAATTAGTGAATGCTAGACATTATTTAATTATTATTTATTAGGCAACACCATTGAGCTAAAAGCTTATTTCAGAGGCTCCATGTCAATATATACTGTACTGTAGACAACATACAATATAAAAACAATGAAATACAGAGCATACAATAAAAACACTAGGTACAATTACATTTGTTAAGCTCATGAAGTAGTCTTTGTAGTTTACCCTTAAACAGTAAATGTAGTCAAGTGTAAGATATCAACAGGTAAATCATTTAAATATTCAATTGCTCTGAAACAGAAGGAAAGTTGACCAAGAGTAGTCCTATGGAAGGGTTTGACCAAATTACATCTATGGTTTTGCTCACATAAACTCATCCTTAACCACAAAAAAACTAAAACAATGTTGTTCCATGGAACCCACAACAAGTACAAGGCCATGAGCTCATAATTACAAACACGAAGGCGTCACCCTTGAGAAGGTGGATATGTTTAAATATCTGGGCCTGACCCTTGACTGTTCCCTCTCATATACCAGACACATTAACAATATTGCTAAAACTATGAACTCCCGCATAGGGCTACTGTACAAGCATAAACATTGCCTAATGGTTGAAGCCTTGAACCTCGCTATCCAAAGCTCTGTTATCTCAACTATTGACTACAGACTCATTATCTATGGATCTGCTACTGATACTGCACTCTGGCGCATAGCTGTAGCCCTTAATAAGGAATGTAGACTCCTTATTTCAGCTGCCCGCCTTTCTCACACATGTGATATTTACGAGCAGGCTAACTGGCTCCAGCTATCCAGCAGGCTAAAGTACCAGACCTGCATCCTAGCTAAGAAGACATCACTGGGCCTGTTATGCCCCACTGCAGCCTAATCAATATTGACCCCCCAGCATGTCCACCGCCTAGCTAGAAGATCGGACAGTCTAACGATTACAATACCTCGCTGCCGGACTTCTCAAGCTCAGCATTCTTACCTTGTCAGAGCCTTCATCTGGTTCAACTTGCTACCTGCAGAAATCTCCAACATTGCCACAATTGGTGCTTTTAAGTGTAAACTATGCCAACACCTTGTGGCTAGTGCCTTCTGTGATTGCTTCTTATAATCCCCTCCAGGCATACTACCCTCAAGCATCCCTCCTCACTGACTCAGCTCCTTCTCTCCTACCCTCCATTACTGGGTATGGGATAAATCTGTCTCCTCTTCCTTTTCATCCCCCCATTCCTCCTCCCTTGCTATTTCCCATCTACCACATACCCAACGCAATGCCCTCCCTATTTCTCCCCTCCTCCCTCTCTCTCTCCCATACCACCCCCTCACCGCCACTCTTCTTTCTCTTTTCCCACTAACCCACTCCTAACAAAGCTTCACTGAGCTGCCTGTGACTTGTACTGTATAATTAACTCGCAACACAATTCCTTGACAATGCCTTTGGCTGCTATTATTGTAACCTTACTTGTCTTTTGTTTTTTTTTGTAAGTTCCATTGTAATGATCATGTTATGTTTTGTACCTTATTGTCCTTATCGCCTTGACGTGGAACCTTTGTAAAAGAACCCTCAGCTCAAAGGTGTCATCCGAAATACAAATAAATAAATAAATCCAGCTTTCTTGTATTATATTGATTAACAGCTGGTAGAAGGAAAGTCTGCAGTATTGATAGGTGACATTCCCAACAGAGCCTTTTTACTTAGCAGACACTGTAGTGTTTTATTTTCAAATGTCGAGAAGGCCACTTAGTTAACTGATACAGACCACAACTATGTGTATTTTTATCGACCACAAAGCAAATTTACAAGCGTTATTAAATATTATTCTAACCCTATCAAGAAACCTATCACATGTTGCTGAATAAATATTAAGTCTATAGTCAATGGTAGAAAGAATAGAACTGGATACAATGAAATGTCTAGCTTCTTCAGTAAATTTCTTTTGATTTCTGTATAAAACACCTAACCAACAGTTAACCACATTCATCACAGTATCCACATGCAGTACTAATAATAAAGTGTGATCAAGGCAGTGTGGAAGATGGCAGACACAGGAGAGCAGATGGAGTAGCATGCCTGCAATGACAGATCCAGAGTTTTAATCCTCTCCCAACCTGGCCACAGCATTTATGCGATTAACGTGGCATCCAAGTACAAGGAGGTTTTTATCAAACTGTGTGAGTGAAATGATGGAACAGTATTATTCCAGCGATAGGTTAAAAGCTGCAAATAAACTGCAGCTGACTGCACCTAAGAGGTAAAGAGTTACACATGTTACAGCAACACAACAAGAACACTAACAGTTTCACGATCTCAAAAAATAAGAAAATTCACCTGGAAGAGCATATGTTGTACAACTGATCCTTTTTTTTTTTTTCTAAGTGGAACTGAATTGAGCCTTTCTTCGGAACAGCACTATGTTTTTTGGCAGCAGAGGCTTTGAGTTCGGGGGCATTTGGAACGAGGTCCAAGATGGTGGAGCACTCAGAGAAAGAAAGGGACAAGAATGGACAGACACATTTATTGAATTGAATAATGCCATACACACCTTTAGCCATGCTTAGAACTAAAAAAAAAAAAGAAGCAACAAAACAAACCTGAAAGTGGTCATATGAGCGAAGAGGAATTCAAAGATGCCTGGATACTAGCACAGAAAGACCAGGCATGGACCTCAGTGCAGCTGATAAACTTACAAACAACCACTGCAGAGTCTACCACGATACCTGAAGAAAGGAGAAGGAATGAATGAAAGTAAAACATCAGGTCCCATACAGAATACAATACGATAAAAAGTGACAAATGAAATGGCAGAGGCTAGTAGTAAACCCAAAGAGGTAACTGAACTTTTGAATTTAACAACATCTAAACAAATAATGACATTACTTGTGCCTTTACCTGCAGTACTAAGTCCTGTTAATTCTGTAAGGACAAATGTAAATAAACATTTACCAACATCAGAAAGTGCAAATATAACGTACCTGACTCAGGAAATAGCTACAAAAGACAGAATGGAAGGAAATAACATGACTAGGATACTGGACACCGGAGACAGAGGAGAAAGCCAAGAGGAGGTGTTATTTCTTAAAGAGGCAAAATTACAGGGGACCAAATTAAAACCTAATAATGGAGAAGAACTGGAAAATGACACTGGGCTTATGCAAAATACATTGATAATAAATGAAGCTGTTAGTAGAGTCGTTTCCACTAACATTACTGAGATATGAAATAGCAAACTAGAAGAACAGCAAATGCAAGCAACACAGTCGATAATACAGAACTCAGCACCACAAAAATAACAGAAGCAAGATACCATTATGAATCAAAATCTGAATTTAAAAACAAATTAACAAAGCTCTGAAAATATAAAGAATACAAGACAAACAGTGAAAAGTAAAATGGTCTATGACATTTTATAATAAAAAAATGAGAACTCCATGTCACAGTAAAGAAGGCTGGGATATGAACACAGTGGAGCAGCCTCACTCACATAAGCCACCTGTGGAATAGCAAAACAGTCTCTTAATGGAAAATGAATTAAGCCATCAGGAATATTTATTAAAATGGGCAAGACCAAAACAACAAAGTAAAAACACAGAGGTCTCTTCAAATAATATAACTGAAAAATAAATAGAAAGGAATAGCACAGACAAAAACATAAATAGTGTAACACAGAAGACAAAACAAACACAAGAAGAACAAGAATTGGATACAAATAAAGAAACAGAAGATGAAGCTGATTATTTTGAGAATTCTGAAGACATCAGTGAAAATGAGGAGCTACCTGAAAATACTCAGCAATGGGCCAAAATAATAATAGCGGATATACAACAAATTAAAACAGACATTACTACAATTAGAGAAATGAGAGAAGAAACGGGAAACCTGAAACTGGACGTATAGAATTAAACAGAACAGGTTCAAATATAGTAAACAGAACAGCACATCTAGAGAATTGGGTATCAGACTTAGAAGATGGCTTAAACATAACAAAAAGAACAACTAATACCTCTGAAAAAGAAATGGAGAGTTTCCATAAAAAAACTGACTGATCTGGAAGCAAGATCCAGATGATAAAACATCAGAGTAGTTGGATTACCGGAACACTGGGACAAAGATACAACAACGGAAGAGACACTGAGATCATTATTTTTTTAAACTTACTGGGATATAACATTCAGCCACAAGAATTTGTATTAGAGTCCATAGATCATTAAGGCTCAAACCAGAAGAAGGGAAATCACCCAGAGCTTTAATTTCTAAGTTTTTAAAATCCAAAGACAAGGGCACAATTATGAACACTGTACAAAAGAAAAAAAAAAACACTTTACAAAGATGCATACATATTCATCTATCAGGACTTACCTCAAGAAATTGTGGGAGAAAGGAAAAAATTCCAGAAAATTAGGTCTATGCTATGGAAGGCAGATATCAAAAATCAAGTGCTGTACCCACCAAGATTTAGAGTAGTTTTAAATGGTCACACTTAGTTTTTGACTCATCAGTAGTGGCAACACAAAAACTAAAAATACGTCTCACACAAATGTTTTGAAAGGAATAATAACGAACATAGGGAATGCTGGCTGGGCAACTATGCACAACCAGTGTGCTCTGCCACAGAGGGGTTCCGATTCCCTCTGACCTCGAGAGCAAAGCTCGAGAGGTCCATGGGAATCATAACCCCGAGGTGGCAGAACACAGGGGTTGTGCATAAAGTTGCTCATACTGTATTGTTTATAGTGTATAGTAGTATAATGTGAAATGTGTGCATTGTTTTTTTTTCTCTTTTTTCATAATGAAACTGACTTGTGACATCTCTAGAGGTTCTAGAATACTGTCACCACAGAATTAAATACAGGAAAACAACAATGTGCCAACACTCCAAGTGGTTCTGCTGCAGTAGTGATGTCACTACTGCAGCAGAACAACATAATGACATCACTACTGCAGCAGAACAAACATATGCCAGGCATGGAATTTCATGCATAACAGCATTCCACTATACACTATGTAAGCAATAAGACACGATGGGGTGTGCATTAAACAGTTCTAATGCACAGCTAGGGGGACGTAGTGAGGCACGAGGCCACAAGCAGAGTGCGTCCAGTCCCCTAGCCGTACATTAGAACTGTCTAATGCACATCCTCGGAGTGACTTATAGCGCTTATAAAATGGGCCGTTTGTATTCTAAATGGGGGTTCTAGTTTTAGCTGTGCATTAGACACATCTAATGCACAGCTAACAACCAATCAGATTGCTTGAAATCCTTTGCCCATTTTATAAAATGGGATGTGTGATTCTTATTTTTTTTGTAAATTGCATCAGTTTATAAGTGTGGTTTAAGGAATGTTGGCAGGAGTTGGGAGGGGTACCAGTAAAGTCAAGTGCAGAAAACATGACTGATATCTCCTGTATGCATCCAGGAAGGATGGATACAAAAATCAGAAAATTATCACAAATGGGTATATTAGACAAGGAGTTAATAATAAATGGGAGCACAATACTAAAGGGGGTTATACAAGATTATGTAAAAAACAAAACAAAAAAAGATGAGTTGTTTTTATGGTTGCACGATAGGTATAAGGAAGTTTTTTCAATCTCATGGCTAACGAAAATATAAAATTAAATTTAACCACTTGGCAGAGTAATGGATCCATTTCACCTATAAAAAGAAAATGAATACTAACTTATGCAAAAAACAAACAAACAAAAAATAGGCATACAGTATTACTCATTCAGGGAACACATTCAACAGAGAAATAAATAAAAAAAATTAGAACACAAATGGGTAGGGCAGATCTATTTCTCTGCAGGGACTAAGAAGCGCAGTGGAACAGTAATTCTCATCAGTGAAAACCTAGATTTTAAGTTTCTTAAGCAATCTAAAGATTCAGAGGGGAGAATAATAATGGTTAAAAGTAGTTGAATGGGTGTCGAATTTATTATAGCCTCAGTATATGCCCCATTCATAGAATACCATGATTTTATAAATAATATAAATAATGGCTTTATTGAATTAGGAGGGGGAGTAAACTGGCAGCAGGAGAATTCACTGTTGATCCAGGCCTTTTAGATAAATCTACAGTAAGACTGTCTGAGTATAGGAAAAAGACCAAGATATTTAATAATTTCACAAATGAAAATAACTTATTAGACATACTGTATATAGAGAGAAGATCCGTAATTAAAAGATTGCATACACATTTCCCACCCAACTATGCACACTCAAGGACAGATTATATTTTATGTTATAAAACAATCTATAAAGATATTATTAATGTTCAAATTAACCCTGCAACTGTAACTGACAATGTTAATTCATCCCCACAAAGGACACAGTAAAAAATAGGCAATGGACCTGTAATAATGTTTTACTTAGAAATTAAGACTTAATTGAAAAAAACAAAGGTACAATACAGATATTTTGGTATTTCAACTTTAATGGAGAATAAAATATAATTGACATATGGGACGCATTTAAGGCAACGATAAGAGCTCATTTTATATCATATGAAATTAAATGTAGCAGCAAAAACAACAAGATAACTTAAAAAATATGAAGAACAATTAAAACTCTGTGAAATGAAAATACTATCGGGGATGACTCTGCAAAAGAACAAAAAGGGAAGATGAAAAATTCCATTAAAGAGATCATTAACGTACAAACAGAAAAAGATATGGGTACTTTAAAGGCTGACTTCTATTTAAATGGAGGCAAAAGTGGGAAAACTGTCTCATTAAAAAAAAGGCAAAAATAAAAATATGATTACAGAAATTTAGGACTTTAATGGGAACACATATACAAGGGGTGAAGAAATTGGGAGGGTCTTCTGTAATTATTATGAGACAATTCATCAATAAGATATAGACATAGACATTGAGAAATAAAAATATAGCTAAAACTACCCTACCAAAAATAACTATCGAGAATAAGTATTTCTCGCAGGAAGAATTAAAAGAGGATATAAAAAGGCTAGTGAAAGATAAAGCCCCCAGACCAGATGGGTTAATGGTGGAATTTTATTCCACCTTTTCTATAAAAGTGGTACCATGGATGGAGTAGATGTTGTCAGAAATGGTGACTCATAAGGGCATACCTAAGACATTGTTAGAGGCATTAGTAATATTAATACCAAAGGAAAGTAAGGACTTAAAATTATCTGAAAAGTATAGACCAATAACACTACTAAATGTAGATTGCAAAATAATTGCTAAGATGCTCGTGAACAGACTTGAGCCATTCATTCCTGATGTCATTAGCTCAAACCAACTAGGACTGATAAGAAACCAAGAAGAACCCAAACTATTTGTGACCTATGTAAAAATCAAGAAGAACAAATTACAGCAATTGCATTAGATGCTACAAAAACCTTTGATGTTATACAGTAGGAATTCATGTTCAGAAGCTTGATAAGTTGTTCATTGCCAGAAGACATTATGAATAAAATCTGACTTTTCTATAGTGAGCTTAAAGTAACCTTTAGCAATGAAAAACAGTGTAAGACAAAGTTGTCCCCTCTCCCCCAGTAATTTTTTATAATAGCACTTGAAAGTATTATTACAAAATATTAGTGGCAATAATGTAATTAAAGGTTTAGATATTGGGGGAACAACATACATGATTAATGCATACATGGATGATTTAATGATATACTTAAGACAACCCCATATGTCATACTCTGCATTAGTAGAAGAAATGAAAAAAAGAGAACCTGTTCACCAAGGGCAGATTGCATCTCAGTGGTGAAGTATCTAGGATACTGAAGGCTAGGCTAAAGGGCTATATAGACAGAATCCTGAATTTAAACTGACGGGGGTGCAAGGAAAGGAGTGGCATAGCCATTGCAAACAGGGAAGGGAACCTGGTTGGCACTCTCCCACACACTGGATCCAGGGATTTTAGGGGGAAGACAAGAGTATAAAAAGGGAAATGCTGGAGGGGCCTGAATGCAAATGCCAGGAGCCTGGTGGGCATGATGGCTATAACGGAAACATGGTTTGGAGCGAACCATAGTTGGGACATATTTGTACCACTCTGCAGAAGGGACAGGGAGGGCAGGAAAGGGGAGGCACTATATGTAAGGGAGGACATCAAGGCTACTGAGGCACCAAGTATATGTAAAGGAGTGGAGGAGGCTCTGTGTGTCACACTCGAGGCAGGGAATGGAACTGTAGTCAGGTTAGGAGTGGTCTACAGACCTCCAAATCAGGAGGTGGTGGAGGATAGGATTCTAATGGAAGGAATTAATCCAGGGGGAAGGTGCTGCTGCTGGGTGACTTCAATATGCCTGATGTAAACTGGGTGTACTAGTGCCAGCATCGAAGAGGAGTAGAGAGATCCTGGGAACACTTCAAGGAGCTTGCCTGGAACAGCTTGTGAGGGAGCCAATCCAAGACAGAGCAGTGCTAGATCTTGTGCTGACAAATGGGGAAAGAGTAGAGGAAGTCACTGTGGGAAGTCACCTGGGCTCTAGTGACCACTGCATGGTGAGGTTTAGAATAAGCATGGGAGCAGAGCCAAGGCCATATGAAGATGAAGATGAAGGTCCTTAGCTGCATTAGAGCCAATTTTGGGAAGATGGGAAAAAGCCTGGAAGAGGCCCTTGAAGGGGTAGAGAAACTGGAGGAAGTGGAGGAAATCTGGGCTAAAATTAAGGGGGACATTACACATGTAATAGACCTCTGTGTCAGACAAGTTAGTAAGAACAAGAGGAAAAGGAGACCAATTTTGATTTACCAAGGAAGTAAGGGAGAGGTTAAGGGTGAAAAAATCAGCCTTCGGGAAATACAAGAAGTCACAGAGGGAGGAGGACAAAGAGGCAGAGCGAAGCAGGGAGAGCAACCAGGAGAGCCAAGGCACAAACAGAGGAGAGAATAGCTAGAGAAGTGAGGAAGGGGGACACGACTTTTTATAGGTATGTCAGAGATAGAGAAAGGTAAGGGGGGAATTAGTAGGCTGAAAGGGACAGAGTGAGAAAGCATAGAAGGAGATCAGGAAAAAGCGAATGTACTAAACCGATACTTCTGTTTGGTGTTTACAGAGGAAAGGGACGGGGAGGGGTCACGGCTGACAAGGGTAACAAGGGTGAGGAAGTGAACACTACGCCTTTTATGGTGGAAAGAGTACTGGAGGAACTAGGCAAGCTGAGGGTGGACAAGGTGATGGGACCCGATGGTGTACATCCCAGGGTTTTAAGGGAATTCAGAAAACATTTAGCAGCACCACTAGGGCAGTTATTCAACCAGTCACTGGAAGCAGGGGTGGTTTCTAAGGACTGGAGGAGGGCAAATGTTACCTTATTCACAAGAGCGGAAGTGGAGTAGAGGCAGGAACCTACGGGTCAGTCAGCCCTGACCTCTGTGGTGGGGAAGATTATGGAGACAATGTTAAAGGAGAGGATTGTGGGGTATTTAAAGGACTTTGACTTGCAAGACACAAGGCAGTACAGCTTCACAGGAGGCAGGTTGTGTCAAACAAACTTGTTGGACTTTTTTGACTGTTTAACCAGAGAGATCAACCGGGGGGGAGGAGTAGATGTCGTGTACCTTGACTTCAGCAAAGCATTCAACACAATTCCCCACAGGAAGCTTGTAAACAAACTGGGATTTCTCGGAGTAGGCGCGAAGATAGTTAACTGGGTGAGAAATTGGCTAGGGGATAGGGAACAGAGGGTTGTGGTAAATGGGGTCCATTCAGATGAGGAGAAGGTGACCAGTGGAGTGCCACAGGGGTCAGTCCTAGGACCATTACTCTTCAATATGTTTATAGGGGACATTGCAGAAGGAATTGAAGGGAAAATATGAATATTTGCTGATGATATGAAGACATGTAACCAGGTGGACACTGAAGGAGGAATGGGCAGGATGAAGAGGGATCTAGACAGGCTGGGGAAGTGGCTGAGGACATGGCAGTTAGGATTCAGTGCTAAAAAATGCAGGGTCTTGCACTTTGGGTGCAACAACCCAAGGGTAGACTATAAGATGGAAGGGGGTGTGTGCGAGACCACAAAGAAGGAAAGAGACCTGGGAGTGATTATATACAAGGATCTGAAGGTGGGCAGTCAATGCAGTAAAGTGGTGGGAAGGGCTAGCAGAGTGCCGGGGTGCATAGGAAGGGGCATAACTTGTAGGAAGAGAGAGGTGTAATGATTCTACTGTATAAAACCTTTGTGAGACCCCACCTTGAATACTGCGTTCAGTTTTGGAAACCATACCTGAGAAGGGATGGGGACAGAGTGGAGGCAGTGCAGAGGATGACTATGAAGCTAGTGCAAGGGATGCAGTATATAACCCGCAAGGAGAGACTCAGAGAGCTGAATATGTATACCCTGGAGGAGAGGAGGGAGAGAGGGGACATGATAGAAACATTTAAATACCTTACAGGTAGGGTACCAGAGGGTAGCATTTTTCAAAGAAGGGGATACCAGATAACCAGGAGGCACATAGTGAGACTGGAGGGGGAAGGGTCAGGGGAAACATAAGGAAGCACTACTTCACAGAGGGGGTGGTGGACAAGTGGAATGGCCTACATGCAACTGTCGTGGGGACCAGATCAATCACATAATTCAAATGGGCTTGGCCCAGTCCTAAACCCTACTTGATACTGCCTGATCCTCACATATTCTCCACTCAGTGTCACACCTCATCTATCCAATACTATCCCATTCTGTAATATAATCTATGCCTGCCAAGTGTTGTTGTTGAACTGTACTGATTGTCTTGTCATTCTTTTAGATTGTGGGGCTGTGGCCAGGTGGTCAAGGCCTCAACTTTACTTGGGTCGGTCTCTGTTTCCTCAAGTGGAGACTGTATGCCCCACATACTTTACAGAGGTATGGAAGAACTCACATTTATTGATGGACAGTTTCAGGCCAAAGACTTCCAGTCGGTCCAACACCTTGAATAATCTGCTCTCATGTTCCTCCAGTGAGCTGCCAAACACAATAACATCATCTAGGTATACCAGGCACTCTAATAAGTTCATGTCCCCCACTGCACGCTCCATCAGTCGTTGAAAAGTGACTGGGGTGCCTGAAATCCCTTGAAGCATCCTCGTGAATTCACAGAAGCCAAGCGGACAGATAAAGACAGTCTTCTCACGGTCTTCTGGGGCCATCGGGATCTGGTAGTACCCACTGCAAAGATCCAGCACAGAGAACCACTTGCTACCGTTCAGGCAGTCCAAAGCATCCTTAATGTGGGGCATTGTATACTGATCAAGGATAGTCTGCCGGTTTAAAGTGCGATAATCCACGCACACCCTTACTGTCCCATTCTTTTTTCTCATTACCACGATAGGGGAAGCATATGGGCTTCTGGGTTCTTGTATTACACCAGCAGCAAGCATCTCTTGCAGATGCCATCTCACATCATCTATGTCAGCAGGGGCCAGGCGTCGAGACCGCTCATGAAATGGCCTTTCATCATGCAGCTGGATGTGGTGCTCAGCTCCTTGCACACATTCTACGTCCCATTCTTTTAAAGAAAACACCTAGTCTCTCTGGGCAAGCTTTCTACTGATTCTCATCTTCCATTCAGCTGGCAGCGGGGAGTCCCCAAAATCAAACAAGTTGGGTGTCACTCTGTCATTTTCCCCTGAACACTTGTTACTGGGTAGTACAGCAGTATCTGCACAATGTACATTAGCCAGGGTGCAACCTCTATTTACTCGAATCTCTCTATCAGACACATTATGAACTTCGACCATTACCCATCTGGCATAAGCATGGGCTCTGACAGGCAAAATACTTGGCTTGACCATCAGTCCCTCCGGCAATTTCCCATCACCTGGTGCATCCAGCATGAGGATTTTATTCTTGACATCCTTTCTGATTCGAACTTCCCCCTGTAAGGTACACTGGGCATTTGGCGCCAGAATCAGAGACTCAGGATCCTTCTTCCAGACAATTCTAACCAGTTCCTCTGGTTCCACTTTTTTAGCATCTCTCTGTGCCTCATAGGCCTTGTTGATCAAGGCCAAAATTCTTAAAGCTCTACTAGTCCTTGACCCCTATTTTTCATAACACAACTGAGCCAACCATCCAAACATATGCGCATTCATCCCAGTTAGTAGAGGAACCCCATCATACAGTCCAGTAGGGGGACACACTAAGGCCAGGGTCTCTGCTTGCTCTGCCACTCTAGCCACAGAGGTGGGAAAAGACAGCCAAATTTGGATATATCCAGAGTAGGGGTAGGCCTTCTCACTTAACCCCTAGACATGCAGCCCCTCCAATGGTTGTAAGGGTACATCAGACAAATGCTTCCGATACCAGTCTTGGAACATAATTGTCACTTGGGAGCCACTGTCTAATACAGCTCTGGCAGACACTCCAGTCACCTTTACAGTGGTCTCCATGAAGGGACCCACTATTCTGGACCAGTCTGGAGAGGCAGTAGTGGGGGCCTGGGCAACTGACCTTGCCACAAAGGGACGTGAGTTAGCATTTCTGAGACCCTCACTAGAATCATTTTGTGCACCTCTTAACCACTGATTTCTTCTCTGAAGCTCTTCCTGTAGCCTATATACCACTTTGTCTGGGTCCTTTGGGGACCGGCACTCTCTCTTCATGTGCCCATCCTTCCCACAATTATAGCAAAACAGAATTTCTGGAGTTTGAGCTGGCCAAGGCGTCACACTGGGGGCCAGGTCAGGGGTACTATTAACTGGGAACCTTGGGGCCATTTCGGTCTGCGGCGTGATAAGGATTTGGAGGTATCTCGTCAATTTCCCCACTTCCATGGTCAAGACATCAAGTTTTGAGCTGTTGTCAGCAGGAGATGCATGGGTGGGTACCCCCACCGCCATAGCAGATGCAGTCAGATGAGGGTCGGGGCCTGTACTTGCAGGAGCGGCCTTCATAAAGAGACTGTTTTTTATTTCCCTGAACTCTCTCAGCAGTTCACACCATGGTGGCACACCCTTTTCCTTCTCAGAGCACTCATTAACTGCCAGCCTCTGCCCCTGAACTTCACTTGACGAGTCACCCTCAGTCATTCGGGTCGTAGCAGCAGCTATTGGTGCAAGTCCCTCCCAGGGTCATCTTTTCTCCACCCCTCGAATTTCTCTCATTAGCTTATCATAGGAGGGTGGGGATTCCAGTCAATTGGCCAGGCGTAACTGAAGCAACAGCAGTTCTGAGAAGGGACAGACTTAAAGATCCTGTCCAGCCTGGTTTAGTCCTATTCAGTCACTGGCAAACTACCCTTTCTGAGGCATTCTTGCAACAATTTTTTCAGCCGAGATACATGCAAAGACAACAACTCCCCTTGGTACTGTTGTGCATTTCTTACTCTCCACCACAGGTCCTCATCTAGATCTGGGCTCCCATGCACATTCTCCAAGGCCTCAAGATAGTCCTGTGCAGTCGCTTCAGGGTTACTGGCCCGTTTGGCATAGATGGTAGCCAGGGCAGGACCTCGGAGGCACTCATGTAACCTCTTTCGCTTTTCTGCTTCCGAGCATTGCCATTCTAGCACTTGAGGAGCAACGTAGTCTATCCAGGTCTCCCAGTCATCCTCCCCTTGTGGGTTGGGGAGGGTGCCAGAGAAAATTTTCAACCTGCGGTAAAAGTCGTGACTATTGGCAGGTACAGACATAGGGGCTAGCACTGGCACCGAAGGAGGGGCAATAACAGGTGCTGGAGGGGTAGAGGGTGTTGGTGGAGGAACGTTCTCAGGTGACAATAATAGTTTATTTAAATCCTCCACAGTTTTCCCTTCCTCCAGCAACAATTTAACAAATTTATCCTCAAAAGTTTCAGATTCAGCCAAGGCAGCATGGGTTCACAGCGGGAAGGTCATGTCAGATGAATCTAATAGATTTCTTTGACTGGGTGACCAAAATAGTAGACCAGGGAGGGGGCTGTGGACATGGCCTACCTAGACTTTAGCAAGGCATTTGACACAGTCCCACACTAAAGATTAATAGTCAAATTAACCAGCCTGGGAGTGGGTCCCAGGATGGTAGCCTGGGTAAAACATTGGCTGCACAACAGGACACAGAAGGTAATTGTAAATGGAGTCCACTCTGAAGAAAGAGGGGTTACTAGTGGGGTACCGCAGGTTTCAGTATTGGGTCCAGTCCTTTTTAATGTCTTCATCAGTGACTTTGCAGAGGGACTGGAAGGAAAAGTATGCCTTTTTGCAGATGACACAAAGATCTGCAACAGGGTTGATACACAAGGAGGCGTGGAAAGGATGAGAAGGGACTTGGCAAGGTTGGAGGAATGGTCAGAAGTATGGCAGCTAGGATTCAATGCAAAGAAGTGCAAAATAATGCACCTGGGAAACAAGGACCCAGGGGAAGAATACACAATGGGGGGTAGTAACTACAACAAAAAAGGAAAGGGACCTGAGGGTAATCATATCAGATGACCTTAAGGTTAGCAAGCAATGTGAGAAGGCAGTAGGGAGGGCTGGGGGTATACTGGGATGCATAGGGAGAGGCATCAGCAGCAGAAAACAGGAAGTTGTTATCCCTCTGTACTGACAGTTGGTAAGACCCCATCTGGAGTACTGCATTCAGTTCTGGAGACCCCATCTCCGCAAGGACATAGACAGGATAGAGGCAGTCCAGAGGAGGGCAACTAAAATGGTGCAGGGTCTGTAAGAGAAGCCGTATGAGGAGAGACTAAAGGAGCTTAATATGTATACCCTTGAGGAAAGAAGGGAGAGGGGGAACATGATAGAAACTTTTAAGTACCTCAGTGGAATTAACAAAGTCCAAGAGGGTAGCATCTTTCACAAAAAGAGACGTGCAAGAACAAGGGGACACAATTTAAAGATAGAGGGGGGGTCAGGGGCAATGTGAGGAAGTATTATTTCACAGAGAGGGTAGTGGATGCATGGAACAGCCTTCCTGAGGAGGTTGTGGGGTCTAAAACTGTAGGAGAATTCAAGAATGCATGGGACAGACATAAGGCAATTCTTGTGGGGGGGTAGGAAGAAATAGGCTGTTGGTTAACTAGGATCTGCGGCCTATCCTGTAAGTAGGGAAATGGGCAGACTAGATGGGCCAAGTGGTCCTTATCTGCCGTCAAAGTCTATGTTTCTATGTTAGATAGTGGAGGGGGCTCATCCCCCCTCGGGTCTTTACTGTCCTTAGTTATCACTCTCCAGGCAGTGAGGGCTCCCTCTGGGGTAATAGTCTGTGGCACTTTGGAGCTATCTATGGAGTCCTTATACTCTACTAGGGCATGAAAGTGTGGGTGAGCAGATCAGCATGTTGACCCACCACCACATGGTTTTGTAAACCTTCCACCTTGGAAAGTACTCCCAGTACAGTGTCCGTATTGATACCCAGGGGGATGTCCAGGATAAGCATAGCATTTTGGGGTCGATCTCCTCCCCAGTATACCACTCCACCAACCGGTGCACAGCCACTTCTGTCAGGGTACCCATTTATTTTTTTAACAGTGGTTCGTAAATGTGGCCACTAGAGGACACAAAATCCCAGCGGTGAGCCTCAAAGATGTAACACCCAGATGGCGCTGTCCCAAGGGCTACTACCCCTGCCTGCTTGACTACTGACAGGTTGAGGGGCCTAGATTCTATGGTGGGTGCCTCCACCCAGAGATCAGGGCTTGTAGTGGTTAGACTAGCTTGGTCACAGCCCTCTGGGACACTGAGACACTCTTTTATTCCCTCTAGTGGCTCACACAGTACACAGGAGTTACAGTCCCAATACCCCACGTATACACACAGTTCACTCATAAAGTACCACTTACCCTCAAGACTGATTCTGCAGCACATCTCTGAGGACCCCCTGTAAAATAAGGTTAAACAACATACACAGCAAAATACAATACTGTTTCCATAAGTACCAACACCACAGACAGTATATAGTATAACAACAACAATTCTGATTTATTCAGGGGACAATAACACGGAAGGGAGCAGTCGGGTTAATTGGCAGAATTAAATCACAGTACTGTGCACACATACAGGTTCTGAAAAGTCACACTCTGGGTACCCAGGTTGGGGGCTAGCCAGGTCCATTGCCCAGGATTGGCTGGCAGGTGCAGATGGACAGGGCCCTGTAGAAGAAAATATATGCACAACCCCCGATTGTAATCTGGAGCTGGATGGCTCGGTCCATGAAGAAGTGAAAACAATAATTAGATGACACACTTGTAATTGAAAACAGGCTGCAGGGGAATACGCTGATTTGTACTCACAATACCCAAGCTGGGAACCGGATGGTGGATGTTCTTCTGGGTTGCCAGAACAACAGGGCATGGAGACAAAGTCCTTGTGACTGGACCCCACTGCAGTAGATAGCAAACGGATTTAGTCCAAGACAAGCTGGGGTTTGCTTCCAGCTTCAACACACAGCACAGGGGATTGGAAATAGCGATTCCCCACAAGCAGTATTTACATTCATATGTAAAAGGAAAGTACTATACCAGGCAGGCTGCTCATAGATCCCGATTGCAATTACTGCAACTTACCCGGGAGTACACACAGTAGCTTCTGTTCCTGACAGACCAAGCGCGATTCAGCAATTTCTTCAGTCTTCTACAGGGTGAGCCTGGTTTCCAGTCTTCAGACTTCCTTCTTTCTCCTCACAAATTGGATTCAGTCCGAACTGGCACTTACAATGGCTGCAGGCAGAATCTCAGGGCCTCACATGCGCTTCCCGCGCTAAACTATACACCGCAGAAGCACAGAGCTCCTTCTCTCTTCACTGTCACAACTGATCTGATCTTTCCAGTCACAGATCAGGGCATTTGTTTTAGCTCCACACCATTCTGTTAGCTGGTTTGACTGTCACTCACAATGAGACTCCCTCTCTTGGTGAAAAAAGGCGCCAAGGTCAAAACTACATTTCCCAGAGTCACTTCCCATACAATCCCCTTGTGGCTGGCTCAAAATTGAGAGTATAAGTTCCGATTTGTCCACAGGCTCCATTTTAACGAACCCCCTCCCCATTGATTGGTCCATTCCAGCAGTTCAGGACCAAAATGAAAGAGCTACACTGAAACAGTTTGTGCTGAAATGAAGACAGGTTAGACAAACTACATTTTCTCAGTCACTCCAAATGATTTCTGGCAAATAGTTATATCTTTCAACAAGGCTCCCTCTGCACATGTAGCGACGGCAGAAACGGAACGAATTGACAGCATCTAAGGCGGGATTCAAGCATTAAATACACAGTCCCCCCATACAAACTAATTAAGTCTGCAAGCAGGCAGCTCTTAAACAGACAGTACGTGGAGGCTCAAATAGCACTCATTTGGAACCACATTTAAACAGCTTAAATGCTGAACACTGCCCAGACTTGAAGCATTCAGGCAAGCTCCTGGAAGACTTTTGGGAACCCCCATTTGCAGGGGGGTTACACCTGCAACTGCATAACTGAAACTTTCTCTGTAAACTGCTCGACTGAAGCTGTCTACTGTATTGCTGTAATTGTGCTCAGTTATGTTCTACTGTTTTCCTTGTATATGCAACTCCTGATAAACTGTGAGTTATCTCCCACTGTACCCTCACCCCCAGGCCACACCAGGAGATGAGCATCTTTTCGCTCAGTGTGCCATCCTGGTGAAACAATTTCAATAAATAAATAAATAAATAAACATAAGGGCATTCTGAGGGAAGGGGGAGCACAAGGGGGAGAAGTAGAAGAAGGGGACTAGGCAGGACAAAGGGGCAGACTGGGTGCTCCGAGAGGTCCTTTTCTGCCATCAAATTTCAATGTTTGTATGTTTCTAAATGCAATCTTTCTCTAAAATATCTGTATCTATATTAAACATAAGCAAATGTGTAGTATTACCAATTACTGAGCTTAAGGAGACAACAAGGAGAGTCTTGGGGGAAATGAAGACAGAGAACACAATCAAGTATGTGAGAATACTGCTTACTAATGATACACAAAGCACAACCAGTATTAATATTAATGCTACCATAAACAAAGTAAGTCATATATTAGGCAATTGGCAATCTCTATTCTTATCTTTATTGGGCCAGATAGATACATTAAAAATGATTGTATCACCTTGCTTATTATATTGTTTTCAAACAACCATGGGGATCATTTCAAAAGAGATTATTAAGCAAATGCAAGTGCTGTTTAACAAGTTTTTGTGGAGCGGAGGCACCCCCAGGATTCTTCGGATTATACTGATAGCAGAAAGGAGTCAAGGAGGGATAGGATGCCCAGATCTGTTACATTATTATTGGACCTGTACAGTAAAGCTGCAATTTGTTGGAAATTGTTTTTAGATGAAGGTACTATTCACTCAGAGAACAATAGCCCTGAAAGGGTTCTCTTAAAAGAACATGTAATACTGGATTTTTGTCTACTATATTAAGTGTCTTGCATAAAAATAATAAACAGGACAAGACTATATTTAAGGAACTTCAAAATGTTGTTCGTAACATCTATAGGACGGGGAACAATTACATCCCTTGGAGATATTTAGAAATTGGCACAGTTATAGAAAATTCCAGAAGCAAAATTATGGTACATTTGTTGAATAAATTGAAATAAAAAAATATGCCGCCTGGTGGCATTGAGGGTTTAGGCGCTGTACGCCACACCTGGCGCCATGCTGGCGAACTGACTTCAGGAGCAAGCTTTGGTTGCCATGGGTTGGCAGTTGGGGAGAGAAAGGAACTGGATTGAGCTGGTGACAGGCAGCTGTACTCTCCCAGGAAGTGATCTGGAGCCTCCTGGGCTCTTGGCTGCCACCAAGTGGAGGCTTGGTGGTAGCACCAAGCCCAAGGGAAGACTCAGCGCTAAGCTGGGCAGGGGGAAGGGGCCGTCACCAGAGCCACAGGGTGCGTGCTCACTTCCACAGGCACATACAGCCGTGTTCTGGGGTCTCGGGGTTAGGAGGGTGAAAAACCAAGTGAAATATACCTATGTCTCCTCATTGCCGAAGCAAGGAGGGAGGCGGCAAGGGGGAGCAAAAAGCTACATGAAAAGAAAAAAAAACTTTAAAGTAAATTCTAAGAAGGATTCACACTTAGATTGGAAAACAGCCTTAATACAGGATGAGGAAAAGAAAGAAAAATATCAACCAAAAATCATTAGAAAATGTTACCTGAACAGTAGTATCTCAATAATAAAATCTGGTTAAAAAATAAAATGCGTAATAAATCCAAATGGGAAGAAGAATCAAATACACAAATAATGGATTATAACCAGCAAAAACATTGGAATAATACAAATTTCTTTTATAAATATGCAAAAAATAAGACAATCCAATGTAAAATATTGGGCTCAGTTTAAAACGGACCCTTAGATCAGCACACCATGCGCCAAACCGACACCTGCGGCAAACTCAAGTGCACCAGGGACCCAGTACTGGATTTTGCAAGGAGAGGGGCCCTGGTGCCAAAGTCTTAGAGTTTCCCACAAGCTGACATCTGCACCAAAGAAATGGTGCATGGAAGGGGAATGCCACAAGCCATGGGACAGGCTTGTGGCAGCAACGGTCAGCAATGGTGACCCACTGGCTGGTCATGCTGGTGGCTGGTGGGCCATCTGGGGCATACCCTGGCTCTTAGGAGGTAGGATGGGTCAGGATGGGGGATGGCAACTGCCCCCAACGGGAGCAGTGCATGGCCACTACCACTTAGTGCAGATCTGTGTTGGGGGGGCAGATGCACCAGTGCCACCATGGGGTGGGTTTGGGGGCTAGTACCTGCCACATAGCTGCTCCAGCAGTGGTCTGGCAGGTGTCAGGGACTGTGTGGGCACCTTCTCCAGGAGGGCACAGGGTCACCCCACCCATTGATGGCTCCGGGAGTAGTGCAGTGCAGGTTAGACCAACTCTGGGCTGGTCTAAGAGCAGAGGGCTGTGTGGCCATTGCATGGGCTTCCAGAATCCCACTTTAGGGAATACTGCAGCGCTGCCCTGGCACAAGCCCCCTTCAGAGGTGGTGTACTGGTATGGCCATTGCAAGGACAGCACAAGCCCAATTGGCACAGGCAGTCCCCACAGTGGCGCAGGGTGCGTTACAAAATCAGGACTGGTGCAAGGTGTGGTGCAAGGAGCCCTTTGTGCCATTTCTCCTTGACGCAGTCTGTTGTGTAAGTCCAGTGCTATCTCGTGCATATTTGACACCAGCAAGATTATGGCATATGGGACATAAAGACAATACAAAATACTGGCATGGGTGTAACTTAAAAGGGGACATTACCCATATTTTATGGGGATGCCCACAAATCAAAAACTGGTGGATTGAGATCCAAAATGAATGCCAAAAAATAATTGGGAAAATCATAACTCTAGATTTAAATATATTTTTATTTAGCAATTTCTCATCCTTGAATTTAGATAAAAAAAGAAAAGAGAATTTTGCTCTGGCTACAATGTGTACCAAGAGATTAATATTAGCAAATTGGAATAACCCCAATTTACAAACTTTTGAGAGGAATAGATAGATTGATTGCGGTATTTTCCATATAGAAATTATTGGAACATTTTGAAGTTTCTTATGACCTGAATACAACTTGCAGGTCCAAGGATGCCCACTGCGAACCATAGTGCGGGGTGGGTGCTGTAAGAGGGCAGTTAGCCCAAAGCGTAAACGAAAGTCCAAAACACAGCACTCCTGGGCACTAAAGTGATACACAACACAAATACAGTTTCAAAAAGCAATTGCTACATTTATTGTGGTAGATACAGGTTTTGGAGCAAGAGCCAAACTACCCTAGTGCTTCAGCAAAACCGTCTTCATCAGGGGGTGTGGCTAAGACTCCATCACCTATATCTAACACAATAAATGTAGCAATTGCTTTTTGAAACTTTATTTGTGTTGTGGATCATTTTAGTGCCGGGAGTGCTATGTTTTGGACTTTGAATACAACTGGGAAGGATATTTCTCCACTGATGAGAATTTGAATATTTATGTAATATCTAAAGTGCAATAACAGATTAGGTTTTATCTTGTATATTTAGTTTAAATATACCTCCCCTGTAGAAATTAAGTTAATAACTTAAAGTCATTTATGGTTTTCTTTGTCTCATCGGACAAAATGATGAAATTAAATATTACATTTATGTATTTTTCAATAAAAATGAAGAACTGAATAAAAATGATTTTGGAAAAAAATAAAGTGTGATCCAGACAGCAGTAGTGCTTACAGATTCTGATCTTCTTATCTGAGCAGGAGTGGGGAAAAAATCTAAAATATCAAGGGTTAGTAATGCCAAAAAATAGCAGGCAGAAAATGGTATTACTTTTTAAAAGGAGTCACCTGGGTACTTTTTTTTTTCTGAAGTATTCTTCTTCTTTCCGTTTGCTAATAAGAAGATTTTCTACTTGACAGTATCAGGTATAATGTAAAGAGCAGTACTTTACTTGGAAACTGACATATCTGGTTCTATTTCTCTTAATACCTCATCAGCATTGTGACCTCATTTATTGGGACAGCGCAAGCATCCGATCTGGCAGCAGGTGATTGGCTCTTGTTGGTCAGCTGTGATGTCAGGCAGTGGGATCGCTGTGCTGATGATGTGTGAGAAGGAATAGAGCTAGCTATGTCAGCCTCCAGGTGGAGTACTGTTCCACACATCACAGCAGGTATTGTCAGAAAGAAAATCTTGTTGGCGAAAGGGAAAAGGAAAAAAAAAATACTTCAGATGCAAGAAGTAGTTCACTACTTTTGAAAGTTAATGTTAATTTCAGGCCATACACAAGCTGTTTTAAGTCAAGCGGTTGTGATTGCTCTAGGTTGTTGGATCCATTTCATTTCATGTTGTAATAAGGCTAGAAGATGGTACCCTCATCTTTTTCTAGCCTTAAAATACTCCAAGGCTATAAATTTGAACCTCTTCTGCTCACACTTATGGGACTCCCTTAAATTTAGTCCAAAAGTATAATCTGTTGTCCCTTGTCTTGTAGCCCTAAAATGTCCTTGTATTCTCAGTTTTAATTGCCTAGTTGTTCGCCCACATATAGCTCAGAACATGGACGCCATCAGAATATAAATGGCAAACATCATATGGCAATCAATAACAATATGCTGTTTTATTTTATGTTATTCGGGAATTTTTGTAGGGGACCTGTCTGCATATACCGTGGAGCCCATTTATAAGAACACTGAATATAAGACCTGGCAGTATAGCCTACAGGTTAGCATAATGAGCTGTGAATGAACTTGGCACATCCAGCAGACCTAAGTTTGATTCTCACAACCTCCACTTTCATACTGTGTGACTCTTAGTAAGTCAGTTAACCTCCCCAGTGCTACTGGATTGACACTGAAAACAGGCACTTGTGCCTAGTGGGTCTTGAAAAAGGATTGATGAAAATCCGAAACATGTTAGGCCGGACAAGGTTGTCCTGGGTGGAATAAATGGATTAAAGTAAGGATTTGCCTTTGAATCATTTTTGCGTCCCTCTTATGAAGGTTGTGTGTGCCAGAAACTTTTTTCTTTCTTACGTGGTTACCAAACAATTAAAAAATACATACATAAATTACATCCCATTTCTAAGAACATTTTTTGAGTGCCTTGATTTTTGCCTGTTATTTTCAATGGCAATAAAGCCTGTTTATAAGAACAGTTAGCCAGTTTGTAAGAAAGTACAGCTACTTAAGAATTTGCTGTAACAGTCTTCGAGGGGATCTCAGCCATCAGGTAACACCATAGGAACCTTCGCTGTCGGTGAAGGGGAATCCACATGAAAGATTTTCAGCAGTACAACTGTGGCCACCTGCACCATTGACGTCCGTTGACATCACCAACCCTATATAGGCATGAGTGGCCTGGCTCCTTCCTCAGTTCTTTCCCCTGGAGACTAAGGGAGCTATACTCTTGCCATGGGGGACCAATGAGAGAGAGAGAGAGAGAGGGGTGCCCAGACCTAAAAGAAAGGCTGAATACACCAAACAGCCAATTCCTAGACAGGAGCTCCAAGCAAGGGGACTGAGATCCCCTCGAAGATCTACTGTTACGGTAAGTTTTTCTATAACTGTTCTAGTTTGGGGATATCTCAGTCATCAGGTAACACCATAGGAATGAGTTCCAAGCAGTTACTAGTGCATTACATACAGTCTGGGAGGAGGGCTCTCCACAGACTCAGACAGGAGTCCCTGTAACACAGCCCTGCCAAATCCTGCATGGGCTCTTGAGGCAGTGTTGATTGTAGTGCTTAGTGGAAGTATGGACTGTACTCCAGGTGGCAGCCACACAAATGTCAGCAGCTGAAATCCCTCGGAAACAAGCCACTAAAGTAGCCATTCCTCTGGTGGATTGAGGTTTGACAGCACCAGGCAATTCTTTGCCATACTTGTTGTAGCAGAACACAATACAGTTTGCCAACCATTTGGATAAACATTGATTAGAAACTAAAATGCCCTGTCTACCCGGGGCGAAGGAAACAAACAACTGCTTTGACTTTCTGGACTCCTTAGTCCCAAGCAGGTAGTACTTCAAAGTTCTGCGCACATGTAACGTATGGAGTAGTGCTTTGGATTTTCACACTCAGGAAAATAAACAGGAAGGTGGCTAGACTGAGTGTAAACTCTGAAACCACCTTAGCAAGAAACTTAGGATTTGTGCACAAAGTCTTTGTGAAAAATCAAATAAGGCTCTTCGCACCAGAGGGCCTGAAGCTCTGAAATTCTTTGAGCAGAAGTAATTGCAACTAAAAACAACACTTTCCAAGAGAGAAAGCGCAAATCACAAGTCACGATCGGCTCAAAAGGAGACAGGATCAACTTTTCCAAAACAAAATTCATGTCCCAAGCTGGGACAGGGGAACAGGTTGGAGGTTTCAAATGCAGGATGCCCCTTAGAAAGGTACGGGTGACATCCAGCTGAGCAATCGTATGGTCACCCACGGGCTCATGAAATGCAGAAATAGCTGAAAGGTGGACCTTGAGGGAAGAGTACTGGAGGTCTTAGAGAGTGAGATCAGGTAGTCCAGGATATGATTCACCAAGCAGGTGAAAAGGTCTAACCTATGTTTGGCAGCCCAGATGGCAAACCGCTTCCACTTCGTGGCATATGTGGTTCGAGTGGAAGGCTTTCAGGTGACCACTAGGACATCCGCCACCCTGTTAGAGACACCAAACCTGGCAAAGGCTATGTTCTCAGGAGCCATGCAAGCAGGTGGAGGGACCTGAG
Organism: Neoceratodus forsteri; assembly: GCA_016271365.2. NCBI lineage: Eukaryota > Metazoa > Chordata > Ceratodontiformes > Ceratodontidae > Neoceratodus > Neoceratodus forsteri. The sequence continues at coordinate 1,422,304,676 of CM028131.1, read as the reverse complement.
GTTGGAATGGACCAGGGTCTTCTGAGCCTGGGTCAGCAGATTCCTGCAAAGAGGGAGAGGTACAGGAGGTTCCTCCACCATCTGCTGAAGGAGAGGGAGCAATCTCTGGTGAGGCCAGAATGGAGCTACAGGAATCATGCTGGCACCCTCCATCTGCAACTTAATTAGCACCCTCTGAATCAGAGGAAATGGAGGGAATGCATAAAGAAACCTCCCGCTCCAAGAGAGGGACAACACGTCTCGCCAGAAAACTCCAGGCCCTGGATCTAGTGAGCAGAAATTGGGCAGTTTTGCATTGAGTGGGGATGCAAAATGGTCCAACTCTGGATGACCCCATCTGTCGTACAAGTGTTCTGCGATGGATGAGAGACGCTCCCATTCATGCATGCTGGATTGAGTCCTGCTGAGACTGTCCGCCAGAGTGCATAGTATGCCTAGCACATGGACCACAGAGTGTCTCAAACTGTGATCTAATGCCCAGTACCACACTCTCATGGCCTCCTTGCAAAGGGGGGAATGAATGAGTCCCCTCCTTGCTTGTTGATGTAGTATACTATGCAAAGATTGTCTGACTGCACCAGCAGTTGATGTGGAGCAAGGTGTTCCTGAAAGGCCTGCATGGCGTAGAGCACCGCTCTCATCTCCAGGACATTAATATGCCGGGAGGCTGCCCACTGGGACCAAGAGCCCTGAGTCTGAAAGGGACCCGGGTGCGCTCCCCAGCCCAGACCTGAAGCATCTGTGGTTAGGATCTGATGCAAGGAGGAGATCTGGAAAGGGACGCCTTGAAGCAGATTGAAGGGGTCCATCCACCACTGCAGTACCTTGCGTACTGGGGGAAAAGACCAGGACTGGTTGGTCTAGCTTGTCCGTGCGCTGGTACCACTGTACCCAGGGGGTCCACTGGAGAGTACGCATATGGAGCCTGGCCAGTGGAACAGTGGGTATGGCAGCTGCTATCAGGCCCAGCAATCTGAGATATAACCTGACAGGAATGTACCAGCTCTGGGCAACCTTTCTGAGCTGGGGCTATGAGGCACTCTGCCCTGTGTTGGGGCACGAAAACCTTCCCCTGCACCGAGTCGAGAACCGCCCCTATATACTGCAACCTGAGATGGTATCACAATCAATTTGGGCAGGTTGATGGTAATGCCCAGGGAGTGGAAGAGCTGGAGAGTTCACTCCACAGTCAGTAAAAGCTGTTCCCTGGATGGGGCCTTCAGGAACCAATCATCCAGATAAGGGAAAACATACAGTCCCTCCCTTCTGAGATCTGCTGCAACTGCTGCCAAGCACTTGGTAAATACTCGCAGTGCAGAGGACAAGCCAAAGGACAGCACTTTGAACTAATAATGCTCACCCTGAAAGGTGAAACTAAGAAAATTCCTGTGAGGAGAAGAGACTGAAATGTGCAGGTAAGCATCCTGCATGTCCAGTGAACAGAGCCAGTCCCCTGTCTTAAGGAGGGGCATTAGGCCTGGCAAAGTTACCATCCAGAACTTCTTGTACTGGACATACAGACTGAGGTTCTTTAGATCTAGAATAGGCCTCAGATCTTTGGTCTTTTTGGGGACCAGGAAAAACCTGGAATAAAACCCATTGTTTTTTTGGCACCTGGGCACTGGCTCAGTGGCCTGCTTGTGCAGAAGGGACTGCACCTCCTCCCGGAGAACAGACAGGTGAACCAGGGGTGACATGAGGGCGGAAGTGGGGTTTCTGGAGGCTGCTCGATGTGACCCTTTTCTATGCTCTGCAGAATCCATGCATCCAAAGTAATGGTTCTCCATTGATTGATTGAAGGGAGAACCAACCTCCGACCACTGCCTGCCAGTCCAGGACCAGTGGAGGAGGGTCCGGCAAGGAGTGAAGCAGAGGTGGAGTGAGCCGCAGGGGCTGGTCCCTCACTTCTGGGGTGCTTGCCACCACTCCAGCACTGGAAGGGGTGGGCAAGGGAGCCAGGGCTCTGCATTTTCCCTGGGCATGGGGTGCTGTCCCAGGCCTATTCTGCTTACAATAAGGAGGCCGTCCTCTACCCTTTGGTTGGGTGAGATGGAGGGAGTGGACAGACTTGAGGGCCCTGCCTGAGGCTTGCAGATCATTAATGATGTCCTGGACATCAGGGCCAAACAGCTTGGTGCCATTGAAGGGGCATTAAGCAGTTTTTGCTGCACATCAGCTGCAAACCCAGATACTCTGAGCCAGGAGTGTCTGCGGAGGAATATGCCCATGGCAGCTGCCCTGGCAACAGTGTCAGCCATGTCATACAAGGCTCTGATGAGGTGTTTGCTAACATCCTCAGCTGACTGGAGGCACTGTAGCAGCTCCTGCTTTTGCGTGCCCTCCGGAAGGGCTTGGGTGACAGCCTTGCCCTTCTTCCAACTGGCGTTCTGGTATTTTACCATGTATGGTAGACAGTTTGCAATCCTCAGACCTAGAGTAGAGGAGGCATAAACCCGTTTACCCCAGAGGTCAATTCTACGAGTCTCTTTGTCTGGTGGAAGGGAACTAAGGTGCTTAGGCACCTTAGATCTGTCATGATCTGCTTAATGACCACTGAGTCAGTCTTGGGCTGGGCAACATAACAGGGAAGACTCTGGGGGCGTGATAAAGTTTGTCCACCCTGTGGAGCATAGCTGGCACCATGTCTGGTCTGTGCCAGGCAGCTGTGGCTGCATTCTTCAAGGCTGGCAGCATTGGAGGAATGATCTTTGAGGGAGATTCAGGAATCTCCAGGAAATCCACTAGATCTTTTCTGGTGGCATCCTCTTCCTCAGTGTGGAAGCCCATGGCTGAGGACAGCCGCTTCATCACATTGAAGAATGTGGGATCCTCTGGAGGAGACCTGGGAGTATGCTTTACAGAGTCTTCACTGACAGAAGAGGCTGTAGGTCTGTCAGAGAGTAGAATTTCTTCCTCTTCTTCCTCCACATCATCAGGAAGAATGAGGTCTGGGTGATGCTCCTCCTTGACGTCGACCTTTTCAATATCTTGGCCTGGCATTGGGCGTGCCGGCCCAAAGGGAACCTCTCGGGGCCGATGAACAGGCCTCGACGATAAAGCTGCCATTGACGGTGTTGGCAAGGGGGCCTGTTTAAGGTACCCAGCTGCTGCACAAGCACGTTAGTGAACTTGATCAGGACTTCATTCAAGTCAACGGTGGACATTGATGGAGGAGGGGTTCAATGGCACAGGTGTCGATGACCCACCTGCTGTATCCTGAGAACCCGATGAGCCTGTAGCCCTGGAGGGAGAAGGGGCGGGTCTCAACGGGAGAGCTGTTGATGACGAACCTGTTATAGATGATGGAGGTATCGACAACCCGGAGATCTACAGCCGGGCACCCTGAGAACTGGGTGGAGGTGCTGTTGGTATGGGTCTGGTGGGCACAGAGACCTGGACAGCAGTTCTCTTCGTTGTTGCGGCTGCAGCCCATGAAGATCCCCCAGAAGAAGGAGAAGCTGACAGGGAGCGAGATCGACGCCAGGGAGAGTGGTTGCGATCTCTGTCCTTTTTGTGACTTTTCCCTGAGGATTTGTTTTGGGGCTTGGAAGCCTGGGAGCTCGAAGAACCGGTGGATGACCATGAGGCCGGGACCCCAGAGGACCCTTTCCTGGAACTGGTAACCTGTTGATTCATTAGGAATTTTCTGAGAGCCTTTTTGCGTCACCTGAGGGTTGTTTGGTCAAACTTCTGGCAGAGCTCACAGTCAGTAACTTTGTGGTCAGGCCCAAGATGGCAGACACAGATGGAGTGTTCATCTGTGGAGGTAATCTTTTTTCTGCAGCGGCAGCAACGGAAGAGAGAAGTTGAAGGATTAACTCTCGACATAAACAAATAGAAGGAATCTCTTTGAAAAAGAGATTTCTAAAAGGTAAGTTAAGAAAAGCTGTAGGGTAAAAAAGGCATGAATACTGTGGCGGAGCTTCCGCAGAGACCCATGTAAGCAAGTCGATGGCGGGAAAGAACTAAGGAGGAAGCATGGCCACTCACACTTATAAAGGGTTGATGATGTCGGTGGCGTGGGCAGCCCCATTTGTACTGCTGAAAAACTTCCATGTGGATTCCCCTTCACTGACAGCGAAGGTTCCTACAATGTGACCTGATGACTGAGATACCCAGAAGTAGATCAGTTTTTTCCAGAGGTAGTGGTAGATGGTCATTATTGTCTGAGTGTGCTAGGCCTCGGCTGAATCATCATCCAGTTTCCTCATTAACAGTCACTTAAGTAGTGAACGAACGTGTGAAAGATGCCCCATGAAGAAGGCAGCACATATGTCTTCATAGTTAGGTGAGAAACTGAATGAATTTTATAACAGTACCCTAACAGTTTGAGCAAGGCCTCTTTTAAAAAGCTACTGAGCTCAGTTTCAACATGGATTTTCAAAAGTCCTCTTACAAGTACATCCTGGTTATAAAAACATTTTTGCTTGGCATTTGGGGTGCCACTGTACCTGTAAATACAGTGGTGTCAGCATCTAAACACTCCTACATTCTTTTTGGAAAAAACAGAATGTTTTTGTTCTGAGAGGTGGCTCCAAACCTGTAGGGAACTTAAATTTTCCACATGACTAAAAGTGACACATGGCTGAAGGCCTGATATTTTAATCAGTTCTGCGTCACTGCACAGTACCTTCCAGTCATGTTGGACATTTTTTTCATTGTCACAGCCAAAGGATTATACTGGGTCACAACGTCCTGGGGATTTGCTGCCATTCTGTTTCACAACCTTTGGTGTAAGTTGTGTTTTGCCTTTGAATGGCCTTAGCCTTTCAGTATGCCTTGTTGAAAGTTTTAGCCACAGGGCCAGTTGGGAGAGAAGGCCTGAGCATCCCGTGGGCAGTTGCCTTCTCTATGGTGGGTGGACACCTGTGATATGCCGCGCAGGCCCGTTCTAGTGTCCTAGTGGGCCCCATATGATGCAGCACTGTAAGGGAAGGAGGGAATGAGGAGACAGTCTCTGCACGTACCTGTTTCGTGCATGCTGGAATCACGTTGTGTCACTATCCCAGAGGAAAGGATCAACGGGGAAAAACAGCCATCACCAGGATGAAGTGCATCACCGGCTGGACCTTCCCACCAGCTAAATTCTTCCTGGTGCTGGATTTGGTTTCTAGAGGGATCTGGCCCTCCACAAATGCTCTGCCATGGGGGTAATCCATGTGGACTTTCAGGAGGTCAAGAAGTCCCATAGAGAGTTATTGTTTGGGCGGGGTATGGCACTAAAGGGGCAAAGGGCCAAGTGTAAGTATAAAGAATAAATGCAAAAAAAAAAGGACCTCTCCATAACCAGACCCCCTCCTCCTTTCCCATAATTAGGAGAGGTATCTAAGGCTCCTTCAAGGCACTTGTATACTCTTAGATGTCACAGGAGAACTAAACTACAAGCACTCACAAACAACATTTCAAAATAGCAGCACTCCCAGAGCCACCCTGATGCCAGAGTTTTAGCCCATATTAGCATTCTTTATTTTTGAACCATCCACATTAAAACCTTAAAGGAAAACTGCGCTGACCCTGTACATCATTTTTGCCAGCAGAAGCTGTTTTTTAATATTGGTTCAAATTCTGTTATTGTTGTAGCTATCCAGGCCTTTTAGTTGTCCTAGTGGGTGTTTCTGATTTGCAAACTGCTGGTAAGAACCATTTTAGAACTGTATGATAAAGTTTATGTCCCTGTTCTATTCTTCTATTATTGGCTCAATGCATTTATGTTTTACTGTGGAACACTGGCTGAGAGAGACGTAAACTACATCATACAGTTCTAAAACAGTACTTAGCAGCAGACTGTAAAACAGAAACACCCACTGATGTTACTAAAAGGCCTGTATAAATGAAACAATAACAGAATTTTACCCATTACTTAAAAAATAAACTACTTCTGCTGGGAAAATGACTCACCGGTTCAGTGCAGTTCTCCTTTATGTACTCAGAACATGCCAAACAGTAACACCCAATGTGTCTTGACCACAAGGTTGCATCTGCAGAAGTCCCCTGAAAAGTGACCAGGTGGCCATGAACCATTGGGCATTTTGGGCACTCAAAATTGGATGTGGCTGTATGAGAAATAGCTATTGCCAGTTTTGTCCAGATTACTAGGTTAGTGTGGCCACAGAGGTTGTCTCTTCTTGAAAAGTCACCTACAGTCAGTAGGTATCCACCATAGTCATACACAGTACTTTTCACAAGTGTTTCCATCTGCCCTGGTCTCACCAGTGAGGGTGACTTTCATGCTTCTCATCTGTCCCAGATTTGCAGGTAGGGGGTGGGTCCCAGGAGACCAGATAGGGTCTTTGGATGTAGAATAGGCAGGGAACACTTGAGCAAAGTGGTTGGGTCAAGCAGTCCTTTTCTGCTGACACATTCTATGTTTCTATGATTTTCAGGGGCATCCCTGATTTTTAAAAAATTTTCAAGTACCTCCTAAAATTGGCATTTTTATCACCATAAAGTCAGGATTTGAAGTATTAAATATTGCTGGACATTAAAGCTAGTTCTCTTTCTTTTTTTTTTTTTTTAACAATCTTTATCCTCTTGTGGCAGGTCCTCCCTCATCGTCCACCAACCTACCAGACTCGGGTTCTTTCAGGGGCTTGTAGCACCATGCGCTCCCCTGGCAGATCCCCAGAGCCGGTCTGGAGGTATCATCCTCGGTGGACCCCCACTTTTTCCTCCGTTTTTTCCTCGTGGACCTATTCCCGAAACCCCTGGAAGTGGTAGTGCATGTGTATGGAGGCGCACATGTGTACCACAGCTCCAGATGGGGTCTCCTCCTCCCTCCCCCGAACAGCCTAACATCGAAGGTCTTTGGAGAGACGCTGCTTCTCTGGCCTCCACCAGAGGGCGGCCAAGCACCAAGGAATCTGTTACCCCTATCCCCGAGGTAGAGGGCTGCCTGTCGGCTCTCAGCTCTAGTCCTCTTCTCCCCCCCCCGGCCAACCTCCGACGACCCAGGCTCGTTCCTGAACCCGGGTCACTGGTGTGGCGCAAGGTGTGGCATCCAGTGCCTCAACCCTCTGCGCCACCGGGCCAGCAGCTAGTTCTCTTTCAGAAAATGATTTTTATATTAAGCCCTACAATGCAGCAGATGTTTTGAGATTATATTTCCATTTTGTAAAAGGTGTCCCTGACTTTACCTTAAGTTACGTCCCTGATTTGCAGGGCTGGAGGTTGAGAGGTATGGTGATGTTTGACCTAGCAGTAATTGATGATACGTACAGTGGAGCCAGCCAGGATGGAACTCAAAACTGCAGCATACTGCAGCAGTTACTTCAGTAAACAAGGCAGCTTCAATGGTAGTTAACCCCTTTTGTCATGCAGTGTCACAGGATATTGTGTTACATATGTTTGTTACATTTTCTGAACCACTGCCTACTTAGTCCTCCTCAAGATGTATATATATATATATATATATATATATATACATTTTTAATTCTTGGTAACTGGGTAAGGCCCACTAGGTGCAAGGCCTGTTTTTAGGAGCAACCTAGCAGCACTGGGGAGGTTAAGTGACTTGCTCAGGGTCACACAGTATACAAGTGGGAATCAACCCTAGGTCTGCTGGATGTACCAAGCTCATTCACAGCTTGTCATTCTAATCGCTAGGCTATGCTGCCAACCCCAAATGACTGTAGTTCTTTGTTCATGATGATTAGTTGTATTTGATAATTATGCTTTTTTTTTTTCAGTTTAAATATTCTTGCCATCAGACGTCGTGTCATTGCAGACATCAGGGCACTAAGGGAAACCACAAGTCATGACACCGACTCTTCAACCAGACGTGTGTATTTTTCAGAGGGCAAACTGCAAATGCAAGGCCGTAACCGGACACAGCATTCTGCTCTCAAACACCCTTCCGAGGACCACATCCCTCCGCTTACATTTAAGCACCTCATTAAGCTAAGCCGTCCAAAATCGCAAAAGCCCAAACACACTGTGGCAGGAGATCTCAGAGAGGTAAGCAAAATGGCAGTGTTCTGTTTCAGTCTAGTCTTTCACCCCAGTGTGAGGCAGGCCAGGATTAAGGTTTCTACTGACTCAAACTAAACAAAGTCAGATTTGATTCTGTATAGTGTAACACCATTTGTCTTAAAGTGCTGCATGCACTGTTTAATGTGTTACTGGTAGTGCAGAAGCAACATAGCAGCAGCTGTGATCAGGGGAGGTGTCCCATGACAAAAGGAAAAGCTTGGAGGAGCTACAGGAAGGGTGGTGGAGAAGGGAGTCCTGTGGTGAAGGTAAGTTGATGAAGTATCAGGATCAGAGTCTGTCTACTGGATCGATGTATTCTAACAACAGGAATCCAACAATAATGTCATACAGAGACAGAACTGAATGCAATTGATGGAATTTGGAATACTGTTCAAACTCTGCACTGTGGTCATGTCCCCCTGCTGATAAAATAAAGGGGAAAAAAAAAAGAGCAGTATGCCGGCTCCTTGGCTCAGTGGTGTGGGTGCTGTTTGCCACAGCGATGATCCAAGTTTGGGAAAGAGCTTGGATCATCAGAGGGCTGGCCAGGGATGAAGGTCAAGCATCCCAGAGGATGCTCCTTTCCTCTAGAGAGAGAGTCGTATTGCCACACCACCCCCTGTGTGACCCCAGTGGGAGGTACAGTAGGGTCTGCGAGATGGGATGGAGGACCCTGCCGATGTTGACGTTCATGCTTGCACATAATGCATTAATGCATCTGATGATGTCCTGATGCTGCAGCACCCTGTAGGGAAGAAACTAAGGAGGTAAAGGTAAATCCTTGCTCATTACAGCATGACAGACAGGTGCAAACCCAGCTGTTGCACCCACTGACTCAGGCACAGCCTCACCCATTGGCTGGCAGCTGAACTGTCCAGAGGGGCTTAGGAAATCCTGATGAAGGCCCCACCATGGGGAGAAAGATATGGTGGCATAATGAGGAATAGACATTAAGTTCTGGGATGTGGCATGGTAACAGGGCTGAGGTGTGAGTCAGTGTAGTCTTCAAGAGTTGAGTTCCTCAAGGGGCTGAGCAGAATCTGGAGCAAAAACAGAATCCTCAAAATAAAAAAAAAATAAAAAAATTAGAGCGAGCATCTACTAAAGTAGACAGCAGAGTGGACACACCAGGAGGGTGGAGAAAATGAGGGACGATCTGAAAAAGCTGGAAAAATGGTCATGGGAATGGCAGCTGGGTTCCAATGCAAAAAAGTGTAAAATGATGCACTTGGGGCACAGAAACCCGGGGCAACATATGAACTGAGTGGGGACATATTACCACAAAACAGGAAAGGGACCTGGGGGTAATCATTTCTGATGACCTGAAGGTAGCCAAGCAGTGTGATAAGGCAGTGGGGAAGACTAGCAGGATGCTCAGGTGCATAGGGAGGGGCATCACCAGTAGAAAGGGGGGGGTCGTAATCATCAGTAAGACCCCACCTCGAGTACTGTGTTCAGTTCTGGAGGTGCCACCTCTGGAAGGACATAGCTAGGCTGGAGGCGGTACAAAAGCGGGCTACCAAAATGGTGCAGGGCCTGCATCAAAAAGTCTATGAGGAAAAGCTCAAGGAATTCAGTATGTACTCTCTAGAGGAAAGGAGGGAAAGGAAGGATATGATAGAACTGTTCAAATACCTCACAGGTATTAATAAGGTACAGGAAGATAGCATTTTGCATAGAAGATGATGCTCCAGGACAAGGGGTCATGCTGTTGGGGGACTCAGAGGAGATGTGAAGAAATATACCTGGAACAGCCTACTAGTAGAGGTGGTGGGTGCTAAAATGGTAACAGGAGTCAAGCATGGTTCCATGTCAAGTCCGCACAAGAAAATGCAGTACGGTAAATTTAAGCACACTCATTTAGTCGCAAGGAAATTCAGCATACACGCAGTTGAGTGCATGGCTATCCATCGCATAGTGGCATTGCATAAATCCCCCATGGCAGATAGAGAGTCATTAGTCCAGCACTATGAATAACAACAGTCCCCATGCAAATAAATCACTCGTACTGCATCAGAGAAGAGAGAGAGAGAGAGAGAGAGAGATAGACAGAGAGAGCTGGCATGCTCCTGTTTACTTTTATTCCTTTTTTTCTCTCTCTCTCTCTCCTTTAATTTCCTCAGTGGGCTGAAGTCTGCAATTTTGGTTTATTCACTCACGTAGAGTGAACACATGTTTCTGTGCTGGCAGGTAGTTTTGGAGCGGCTTTCAAGTTTTGAGCAGAATGTAAAGCCGCTCCGCACCCGGGGTACATTTCAAACAAGCACACGGGGCGTAAGAGTGAGAGAGGGAGAGCAAGGAGCTGGCATGCTCCTGTTTAAATACGTTTCTCTTGCTCTCCATTTCCTTCTTATGGCTTCTTTATGTGGGCAGCACTTATTTTTTACATTTTCACTCTTTGAGTGATCCAAACCTTTAGCTCAATAGGGGAGCTTCGGAGCAGCTTTCTACATTGTAGCAGAAAGTAAAGCCACTCCGCTCCGAAGTTTAGATCGAGCAAGGATTTTTCTATATGGAGCAGTGCTAGCAACCAAAAGGCTAGCCGCTCCATTTTCAACAGACCACAGTGCATCCTTTCCTGATACAGAGAGGCAAACGGGAGCACTTACTATTTTCAGATACGAAAATAATACTGAAAGCAGCTTCTTTCCTAAAAGCATGCTGCACTTTATTCAGTACTTCAGTGTCTGCTTTGAGTTGTGAACAAGTGGGGCAGGTGTTGTCATATACTTTATATTCGCAGGTTTGCTTGTGAGTACATGAGGGTTTTTTTATTCACTCAGCAGGCTGTAGGGGTCAGTTCCAGTCATATAAACATAGAATTTGATTTGACGGCAGATAAGGACCGCTTGGCCCACCTAGTCTGACCATTTCCCTACCTGATGAATAAGCTGCAGATCCTAGTTAACCAACAGCCTACTTCCTCCTACCCCACACTAGAATTGCCTTATGTCTGTCCCATGCATTCTTGAATTCCCACACCGTTCTTGACTCCACAACCTCCTCAGGTAGGCTGTTCCATGCATCCACAACCCTCTCTGTGAAAAAATACTTCCTAACATCACCTCTGAGCCATCCCCCCATTATCTTCAAATTGTGCCCCCTTGTTCTTGCACATCTCTTTTTCTGAAAGGTGCTACCCTCTTGGACTTTGTTGATTCTCTTGAGGTACTTGAAAGTTTCTGTCATGTCTTCCCTCTCCCTCCTTTCCTCGAGGCTATATATATTAAGCTCCTTTAGTCTCTTTTCGTATATCTTCTGGTGCAGACCCTGCACCATTTTGGTTGCCCTCCTCTGGACAGCCTCCACTCTGTCTATGTCTTTGCGGAGATGGGGTCTCCAAAACTGCACACAGTACTCCAGATGGGGTCTCACCAACTGTCTGTACAGAGGGATAACAACTTCCTGTTCTAACCCCAGTAATGCTCAGACCATTCATAACTTTGTGCAGTCATCCTGATGGGTTGGACTGCCCGGAGAGATGGAACACATGCAAATGATGGAATTCTTTGCACGTGAGCATCTTTCAAATACTGCCTCTACCAACTGTAGTGTTCTAAACCCTTCAGATTTTTCTCTCCGCCTGAAAGTCTGGTCGCTCGGAGTCTCTGTCGCCCTCTTTCGCGTGAAAGAAGAAAGAAAAAATCAAAAAACCATAAGTATTTTTAGTTTCTTTTACTGCCTCTATCAATTGTTAGTTTACATTAGTTATTATTGTTTAAATTGTTGTTTTCTCGGTTCCTCGCGGTTCGGTATAACTGTGAGGGATCCGAGTTAGTTTTAACTTTGTTTCGGTTCTCTGAATAAATAACCTGTTCATTATCGCTAAAATTTGGTCCTAAAAGATTTTATTTGTAACCGCTTTTTCTCGGTTACAGAACCGCTGAACCGGTTCATTTTTCATCTCCTCCTCCTCGGTTCCATCGGTTCCTTATCGGTTCCGGAACTGACCGCAAAAAAAAAAAAAGGATAGCTGTTTAAATTACCGCATTAGCTTGTTATTTAGCAGTTGGGGGTTTTTCACTTCATCTTTCACTGTGACTGAGAAACCTAAAAAGAGAACCGGGAAGCCTGGTTTTAAAAACTGTTTGAAGTGTGGAGATGTGTTTGCCAAGGTAGACAAGCACACCTTATGTGTGGCTTGTCTGGGTTTTGAACATTTGCACCAGGAATGTGATATATGTAAAACATTCCCAGAAAAAACTGTTGAAAGGCTTAATAAAAAGTTTCCAAGGGGTCCCTCAGGCTCTGACCAGCTGACACCCCAGTCTGTTGTGGTTGAATTAACAAGTGCTTCTACACCTGCCCCTGATACGGGTGAAAAAGAGGCAAAAAGAGGGAAAGAACCGGCTGACTCTCCGGTTCCCTTAAAGAAATTAAAGAAGCTCAAACATGCAGAACCCTCTCCTGCTAAACCAGGGACTTCTGTGCAACAGCCTGTAATGCCTTCGGCTCAAGACATAGCCCAGGCATTTAAAATTATTCAGGCTCTGCAGAGCATCATCCCTCAGCCTCCTGCCCCTTCCCAGGGCCCCCAGGTTGCTGCTACTGTGCTGCCCCCTGATCCTGACACTATTTTGAAGAGGTTGAGCCTTATGAGGAGGATGAACCTATTCCCCCAGAGGTTTCCCCTGAGCAGGAATTTGGCTCGCCTCCCAGAGTGTCTGAGGATTTTTCCTCTCATTTTTCTTTCATAAGGAAAATGGCAGATGCTTTGGATATTGCCACAACAGAACAAGTGGAGGATGAGGAGGAGATTGAGTACCTCAGTATGATGGGTTTAACACCCACAAAGGCCCTCCTCCTCCCAGTATATAAATTCTTCAGGAAGGATGCTATGAAGCTCCTGCAGACCCCAAATTCTATTCCTCCTATTGACAAGCGAATAGATAAAAAATACCAGCTCGACAGGGAGGGAGCTGACTTCCTTTTTACCCACCCTGATCATCAAGGGGTAATACAGCAAGCTGCCTGTGATAAGGCTAAAGTCCCTCTGTCCTCACACCCACCGGACAAGGACTCCAGAAAATTGGACAGTATGGCCAAAAAGGGCTATTTATCAGCCTCGTTGGCCATGAGACAAGCCACTTTTCAAGCTTATGCTGCCAGTATCAGAAATCCTGTGGCAGTCAGTACTGGCAATGTCCATGAAAGCCCCACCCTTGTCAGATGACCTGGCTGAAACTGCCAGGTTTGGGCTAGAGGCCCAAGTACCAGTTCCAGATGGCTGCTGATCTAAATGACACTGCAGCCAGATGGATGGCTAATACAGTGGCTCAGAGGAGGTTTGCTTGGCTTAGGGCTACAAACCTCACTCAGGATACCCAGTCAAAGGCCCTGGATTTCCCATTAGAAGGAAATGCCCTTTTTGGGGAGTCCACAGTGGCCTATATGAAAAAAGTGGATGAATATAAGGCTACTTATAGAAGTAACTCTGCTAGAGACAGAGCTTCCTCATCCACTAGACCCTATGGAAGGGGGGCTAGGGGTCGTTCCTTTTTATCAAGACCCTTCTTCCAACCAGTGGCCATGCCCCAATACCAGCAGTACCCCCAACAGGGCTACTCAAGGGGTAGGGGTAGAAGGGGCTCTAGGCGAGGGGCTCAGCCACAACCTCAACCCCAGCCTAAACAGAACCCCTGAGATGCAAGCCGCCTCCTCCCTACCTGTTGGAGGCAGACTGTCCCATTTCCTCACCCTCTGGTCAACCATCACCACAGACAAGTGGGTGTTGGAGGTAGTGGGCAAGGGTCTGTCTCTGCAGTTCAGATTTCTTCCTCGAAGACACCCCAGGGTTTCCACTTCCCCAACCCTAGCACAAATCTCGTTGCTGGAGGCAGAGGTTCAGAAGTTGCTTCAGCTCAAAGCAGTGGAACTAGTCCCTGCAACCCTGAGAGGAAGAGGTTTTTACTCCAGATACTTCCTAACAACAAAGAAAAATGGGGAGTGGCGGCCAATTTTGGATCTCAGAGCTTTAAACAAGCACCTAAAAAAGCCAAAGTTCAAAATGGTCACTTTGGCTCGGATTCTGCCAACAATCCAAAAAGGGGACTGGCTGGCATCTCTGCACTTACAGGATGCTTATTTCCACATCCCCATAAAGGAATCTTACAGGAAATATCTCAGATTCAGACTCCCATCAGGTCATTATCAGTTTGCAACCCTACCCTTCGGCCTTTCCTCGGCACCAAGGGTGTTTACAAAATGCCTAGCAGCTGTGGTGGCATTTCTTCGAAGACAGGGAGTGACTGTCTTCCCATACCTGGACGACTGGCTGGTAGTGGGCAAATCACCAGAGCAGGTCACAACCTCTCTAAGGTTCACACAGGATCTTTTGGAGTCCCTGGGTTTCATAGTAAACCAGAAAAAAATCTGTCTTCACCCCTACACAGACTTTACAGTTCATAGGGGCAGAGATCAGCACCCTACAGGCCAGGGCCTTTTTACCACTAGACAGGGTGCAAAGTCTTCAGGCCATAGCAAACTCCTTCAGATTGCACGGTCAAAAAACAGCCAGGCAATTCCTGCAGCTCTTGGGTCATATGGCTGCATCCACAGGCACAGTGCAGGGTTCCAGGTTTCACATGAGACACATCCAGTTTCACCTCAGGACTCACTGGAGTCAGAGAAAAGACCCCTTTTCAAAACTCATTCCAGTGACAAGGCCTCTGTTACAAGCCCTCTTGTGGTGGAAAAAGGAATCCAACCTAAGGCAGGGAGTCCTCTTCCAGAAGGAGGATCCTTCTCTGGTCCTTACAACAGATGCATCCGTTCTGGGCTGGGGTGCCCATCTAGGGGAGCACACAACTCAGGGTACCTGGTCAGGGGCAGAGTCCCTCCAGCATATAAATTTGCTGGAACTCAGAGCAGTGTGGCTAGCACCAAAAGTTTTCTCTACACTGGTAATGGGCAAAGTGGTACAAGTCAGAACGGACAATACCACCACTATATATTACATAAACAAGCAGGGTGGCACCAGGTCAGGTCCCCTATGCACAGAAGCCATTTGGGCTCTGGCATATTCTCTAAAGGTGTCCCTGCAAGCCATCCATCTGCCAGGAAAGGACAATATCTTGGCAGACACACTGAGTCAGATCAATCAGTCCCATCACAAATGGACATTGAACAAGCAGGTGGTACAGGTAATTTTCAGAAGGTGGGGCGTTCCAGAGATAGACTTGTTCGCATCCCACCAGAGCCACCAGTTGCCTCAGTATTGTTGCAGACCACCAGCTCAAGGCACAATCCCTCTGGACGCCTTGGTACTGGATTGGTCAGGCAAGTTTCTCTATGCATTTTCCCCTTTTCCTCTAGTTTTCAGGGTACTGCTGAAACTCAGATCCCTCTCAGCTTCTCTGATATTGATAGCTCCAGATTGGCCCAGGCAGCAATGGTACTCTCTTCTGCTCTCCATGGGAGTGAGCAGGCCAATAAGCTTGCTTCTCAGGCACAATCTTCTAACCTCCAATCAAGGAACATTGCTGTTCCCAAATCTCAAGTCTCTTCACCTCAAGGCATGGCTCTTGAGGAGTTAGAGTATGCACGCTTGAACCTTTCTGAAGCTGTATTAAACATCTTGAAAGGTTACAGGAAGCCTTCAACTAAGAAGACCTATTCTGCTAAGTGGAAAAGATTCTCTTTCTGGTGCTCTACTAGAAACTTCACCCCAAATGATGCAGGGGCCTCAGCGGTGTTGGATTATTTAACTCATTTACATTCACAAGGTCTACAACCCAGTTCCTTAAGAGTTCACCTTGCAGCAGTATCGGCATACTTGTCTGCTAGGACAAAGGTATCTGTAGCATCAGATCCCATTTTCAAAAGATTTTTCAAAGGCCTAATGCATTTGCACCCTCCTCACAGGGCACCAGTGCTCGCTTGGGATCTTAATGTATGTATAGCAAGGTTGATGCGGGCTCCTTTTGAGCCCATGGCTACAGCTCATTTAAAGTATGTTACCTGGAAAACAGTTTTCCTGGTAGCAATTACTTCAGCAAGAAGAATCAGTGAGCTTCAGGCTCTCTGTGTTGAACAGGACTACATTTCCTTCCACAGGGATAAAGTAGTCCTCAAAACAAACAGACAATTCCTTTCCAAAGTGGTTTCAGATTTCCATCTGAACCAATCAATCACTCTGCCTGTCTTCTTCACAGACCATGCCAGCTCTGGTGAAAGAAGGCTTCACAGCCTGGATGTGAAAAGAGCTCTCAGCTACTACATGACAGCTACTAAAGGCCATAGGCAAGACAAAAAACAACTTTTCTTTATATATGGGGATGTTGGAATGGGCAAACCAGCCTCAAAAAGATCCATTTCTCGGTGGATTGCCCAGTGTATTCAATTCTGCTACACTAAAGCAGGTAGAGAGTCCCCAGCTGGGCTGAGGGCTCATTCAACAAGAGGAACAGCTGCCACTATTGCAGCTGCTAGGGAGGTGCCATTGTTGGACATTTGTAAAGCAGCTACTTGGAAATCAGTGCACACCTTTACAAAGCATTATAATTTAGATATTGTGTCCAGAAGTGACGTCAAGTTTGGCACAGCAGTCCTGCAAAGTCTATTTCCAAAATAAGTTCTGTGCCCACCACCAGGGGGTACTGCTTGGTAGTCTGCACAAAGTTATGAATGGTCTGAGCATTACTGGGGTTAGAAGAAAAAAATACTTACCATAGTAATCTTCTTTCTTCCCAGTGATGTTCAGACATTCATAACTCCCTCCCATCCTCCCCTTCCAGAACTTTAGCCTCTGCATTCCGCATGCTAGTGCCACATAGCCATTCCTTCTGGATACATTTTCTCTATGCTAGACAGATTTTAACAGGGTTTTCTGTCTCTCTTAATAGTTTTTCTCACTGTATGGTGAATACCATTATTATATATAGATATAGTTCCTCCCTTGGAGGTTTTTGTAGCAAGTTGTTTTAGTAGGCTAATCCTAAAAATGTTTTGTTAATTAGTTGTCAGATTTTTCCATGTTGCCTGACTTCCAGGCTTCTTACAAATCTGAAGGGTTTAGAACACTACATTTGGTAGAGGCAGTATTTGAAAGATGCTTACGTGCAAAGAATTCCAACATTTGCATGTGTTCCATCTCTCCGGGCAGTCCAACCCATCAGGATGATTGCACAAAGTTATGAATGTCTGAGCATCACTGGAAAGAAAGATTACTATGGTAAGTCATTTTTTTCTTTTCTACTGTTGATACCTCTCCCTATGCATCCCAATATCTCCCCAGCCCTCCTTACTGCCTTCTCACATTACTTGCCCACCTTTAGGTCATCTGATATAATTACTCCCAGGTCCCTTTCCATTTTTGTTGTTGTTAGTATCTCACCCCCCATTGTGTACTCTTCCCCTGGATTTTTGTTTCCCAGGTGCATTACCTTGCACTTCTTTGCATTGAATCTGAGCCGCCATACATTTGACCACGCGAAGGTTTAATGCATTTAGCAACATAAAGGTTATGCAGCATTTTGTATGATTAGCAGTAATTGTTTTCGCTATAATTACCGTGCGCTAATGCTTACGCTGAAACGTTTGCGCTAATTTGACGTGATACCTTCAAGCATGCATGGGATAGACACAAGGGGACCTTAAAAGTAAGGCAAGGGGGTGGGGTAGAGGACTGGAGATTGAGTAGGGTCTGTGGTGGCACAGAAGGTAGGAAAAACAGGGCAGACTAGGTGGGCCAAGAGGTCCTTATCTGTCAACAACTTCTATGTTTCTGTGTTAAAATATTTGTAACAATTATGATTCTAGCAATTGAATTTCCTAGGTTTTTTTGTGGGTGTTGTCTCTTTCTCTGAGTTTTAAATATTTCATATTACAAGTTCTTATTCCAGAAGTACGTGTGCCTTAGTCAAAAACACCTTACTGTTGTCAACTGACTTCACAGTTGCTGCATTTGTGACATCAGTTTGTTGCCATGGTGAGCACTATAAAGGCACTGTGAAGTGTGAAACTCTGAAGCTTTATAATTAAACTTCATGAAGAAGTTGGCAAGTCCTGTACCTGAAAAACATGTGAAAGTCAATTGACATCTAAAAGTTGTTCTCTATTGAATCACAGCAGAACAGAATGTTTATATGAAATCTGATGCTGAAGTGGATACCTGGGCCTGGATTTTCAAAAAGCTGGATGCAGCAGCTGCGGCAGCAGTATCCATGTAAATGTGCCAGAATATCTGTGTGCAGTTTTAAAACATTCTGATGCATTTATGACACTTTGCATAATTGTCAGCTGAAAACTGATGCTTGTGTCACATATTTGATGCATGGGTAATTTTGTGTGTGCATCCTGTGGTTCTTGCGACAAGAAGATTGACCATGTTTTTTTGTGGTCCATCAGTTTTGCCACAAGTACCACAACTGTTGCCAAATTGTGATGCAGCTGGCTGGAAATCCAACCTCTGCTTTTTAATTGTGCATAGCATTCACAGCCAGACCTTGGCCTGTTAGAATCTGCTTATTTTCTTCAGAGAGGAGCTGTTTACCAAGATAGCGAGGTTCTCTCCTGATTTTTTTGAAAAGTACTGGTGATGTTTAACTTCCACCTGCACAGCCACCAGAGACTGGCAGAGTGCAAGCAGGCTTACATGCCATCCAAAGAAGTAGCTCTCCAACAGTGTCATAGTCCCCTCTTCCCCCAGGGCTGGCTTTTAATATGACACCCATTTCTCCAGGGTGGGACATTGCCCTATGTCATTGTGGCCCAGAGGCACGAGCAGTAGCAGTCGAGCCACATGGGCACAAATTGAAATAGTTAAGCAATAAGACAAGATCAGGGTTATGTTAACGTTCTTTATTTTTCTGCAGTTAATCTTTTTATTAGTTTGATACAAGCAGACCATAGTTCAGAATGTTACAGATTAGGCTTACAACACAATACAAATGCTTAGGAATATAAGCAGGCAGATGTGGGATTCAACTTTAAACAAATGTACATTATAATAAAACATTATATTTTGCACTATTATACTTCTGGGGTCTTCACAGTGATGTTTCCTAATCTTAATCTCACTAATACCTCAAGAAGGCCCAGCGTAATCAATGTCCATTCCTTAGAAGGTAAAACACTTTAGGATGCAGTAAGTTGCCTTGCTTATGGTATTTCAAGAATAGGACTGTCTTTTAGCGTGTGGTGTGCTCTATTAGATATCATGTGGTCTGACTTGAGGTGGTGAGGACCACCTTCACTGATGACTATGGGAAAGAACTGGTTAACCAAAGAAAGCAACCATATATTTTTTCACTAGCCACTAAAACCTTGTTTAAGAATGTTCTGTTAATCACTGTCTAGGGATGTAATGTGGCACGTGGCATAGTCAAGTGCTACATGCCCTTAGAGGGTGGTTAAGTGAACAGTAAAAAAACATTACTCACCATAATAATGTTTCTTGTCAGGGATCCATCACTGTAATTTAGAACAAGCATCATTCTCCCAGTAGAATGTGACGCCCTGGAGATTGAACTTTATGCTAATTATGCAACTTAGAATAAAGTTTAGACTTTGCTCCCCAGTAATGTCTAACATCAGATTTGTTTCTATAGCTAGGGGAGTTGTGACTACTAAAACTAGCCAACTGGCTACCAAAAATGTTTTAATGACTTGAACATGTTTGAAAAACACCAGTCAGTTTAGGACGGACAAGAAGAAGAAATTTTTAACTGACCACATTTCACAACTGATAGGGAACTGCAATAAGTAATGCTCAAGCAATCCCCAATGTAGAACTGATTCTTGTGTGGCACTACTTTCTGGAAGGAGAGGTAGGGTCAAGGATTGTAAATCACAGTGATGGATCCCTGAGAAAAAACAACATTATAATAATGAGTAATTTTTTTCTTCTGTTACAAATGTGAAAAGATCACACCTTAGGTTCTTTGCATGGTATGCTGGACAAAGAAAGTAACAACAAGTAGAAGTAATAAAAGAGGTTTGTTACGATACTCACACCATAACGAGTGAAGCAAAGCAATCACGAGGGAGCCGATTTCCCTACATTCCTCGAGTGCGGTCTCTTCCTCTCCGAGGAGCTGGTGTGCATACAATTATGTATGACTGATAAGAGTACAGTTCCAGATATGATGAACATACAGCATTGGATAGGGCATGTAAATAAGGTGACTCCCTTGGACAATTACATGGGAAATAAGGAAGAATCTCTGAACAAAGGAAACTCGTATTTCAGCAAGAATAAGTGTCATCTGTTCTTATTTCCAGACAGTAAGTTTGGAAATGTTTGCAACGTAATCATAAAAGCATACAACGTGTCACAATAGTGGAAAACTGCAAAATATGAGTGATTATGAGTATAGCAGAATATATGAGGAAATAGAAATAGTATATATATGGGTAAATGCATTACAGGCAAATATGAGCATAGCGAACATAATAAAGAACACTAATATAAGTAACAAAACAAGATAAAAGATTATAAGACTGTGGTAAGGCACTCATACTTGTACGTGTATAAGGTTATGGTTACATGTGGACCAGCTGGTGGTATATAACCCAGGCATAACACTTCTAACACCAGGAATCCATCACTGATGCAACAAGCAGACTCTCTAGCAGTACCTTGGGAGGACGGGTCCAGAACGTACTTAGGAAAAAAGTTCTATAAGAGAGCAGTTCCAAAACTGGCATCCATCCTGGGCTGTATGTCCAGACAGTAGTACTTTGTGAAGGTCTGCACTGTTTTCCAGGTAGCTGCTTTGAAAATGGCTAGTAAGGGGATGCCCCTTGTAGCTCTCACAGAGGCACAAGTACACCTTGTGGAATGTGCCATTAGGCCTCTAGGAGGGATTTGTCCAGCTTTTTTATAGCAGAACTTTATGCAGTAGACTATTCAATGAGAGGTAGTTCTCTTGGTTGCTGGATTACCTTTGCCTATTTTACCATAGGTAACAAAAAGCTCTGTACTCTGAAACCTGCAGCGACACTGTAGGTAGGGAAAATAGGGCAGACTAGGTGGGCCATCAGGTTCTTATCTGCCAACAGATTCTATGTTTCTCTGTTTAACCTAACATCTCTTGTGCAGTCCAGGTAGTGACCTAGTGCTCTTTTTACATCCAGACAGTGAAGTTTATGTTCACCTGTGCTGAAATGCTCAGGATATAGTACAGGAAGGACAACTTGACTATTTCAGATGAAATTCCGAGACCACCTTAGGGAGAAACTTCTTATTAGTTCTAAAGACTACCAAAGGGGGCAACAAAGATGGTGCAGGGCTTGCACCAGGAGACATACGAGGAGAGATTAAAAGACCTCAATATGTATACACTGGAAGAAAGGCAGGAATGGGGCGATATGATAGAAACCTTCAAGTATCTTAAGGGCATAAACGAAGTTCAAGCAGGCAACATCTTTCAGTATAGGAGGTGTACAAGGACGGGGGGGCATGATATGAGATTGGAGGGAGGCAGGATAAAGGGGAATGTGAGGAAGTTTTTCTTCGCAGAAAGGGTGGCAGTTGCATGGGATAGCCTACCCCAGGAAGTAGTGGGAGCTAGCACAGTGTGGGGATTCAGACATGCATGGGATAGGCACAGGGGAACCCTAGAGGAAGGTAGGAAAGGCTAAAGCCAATGACCATTAGGATCAGTGACCATTGATGCAGGCAGTGAATACAAGCACACTGGGTGGGCCTAGTGGTCCTTGTCTACCATCAAATACTATGTTATGTTACTATATCGATGTGGAAGGTTATGTAGTTTGGGTCTGTACAGAGGGCTTGCAGTTCACTTACCCTCCTGGCAGATGTCATGGCAATCAGGAAAATGGTTTTCCAAGTGGCATATTTAAAATCATCAGTAGCCATAGGCTCAAAGGGAGTTTCCATCAGTTAGGCAAGACAGATATTCAGGTTCCATGGAGGGACTGGGTCCCTTACAGGGGGATACAGGTGACTGAGGTCTTTAAAGAACCGTTTAAAAGCAGGTTGTGAGGCCAAGGACTTGCCTTTGCCTGCTGATGAGTAGGCCGACACTGCTGCCTGACATACTTTCATTGCTGAGGGTCTCAGACCAAGGGACTGTAAGTGTACCAGGTAGGCCAGAACTATAGGTAGCCCTGCCTGCATTGGGATTATCTTTCTTGGGGCACACCAGTATGAGAATCTCTTCCACTTGGAGGAGTATGCTTTTCTTGTTGCAGGTTTCCTGGAAAACTTAAGCATGCTCAGCACCTCCTCTGACAGATTCAAGTCAGAATATTCTAGCACTTCACGAACCATACCCTCAGGCATAATTTTCTGAGGTCTTGGAATGTTATTCTGCCATGAGATAGTCAGTAGGTTGTAGTGGCAGGTTGATTGGAGTCCTATTGGACAGGGTCAGGAGCACTGAGTACCAGCCTGTCTGGCCCAGTCTGGGACTGTCAGGATCATTGTTGCTGGCTCTTTCCTGAGCTTTATGAGCACTCTCTGTATGAGTTGGAATGGTGGGAAGGCATACAGAAACCTCCCTGTCCAATCCAGAGCTAGGGTATCCTCTGGAACTATGCCCTTTGATGGTGGCCTGCAACAAAACTGTAGCAGTTGGCTGTTCTCTGAAGAGGCAAACAGGTCTATTTCTGGAGTACCCCATCTTCTGAAAACTGGGATCAGTACTTGTTGGTTCAGGGTCCATTTGTGGTTTCTGCTTAGGGAGTCTGCCAGGACATTATATTTGACTGGCAAGTTAACCGCAGGAATCTTTGCATCTAGGGAATAAGCTAGATCCCAGATCCTCATGGCCTCTGTGATGTCTTGAGGATCTTGTCTCCCCTCCTCTTGTTTATGCAATACATTGCTGTGGTGTTGTTTGTTTGGATCTGAACAAATGGACTTTGTAGCTAGGAGGAGAAGGATTGCATTGCCAGCAATACTACCCTAAACTGCAGGAGACTGATGTGCTCCTGGGCCTCCTGTGGGCTCCAGATTCCGCTCATTGTGAGGTCCTTTAGGTGGGTGCCCCACCCGAGAAGTGAGGCATCTGTTGTGATGATACGTGGTGGGGACTGCTGGAGGAAGGGAATGCCCTCTCTGAGGTTGCTTTCATCCTTCCACTACTCCAGTGCCCGCATCAGTGTTTTTGTGACTGGCACTAGCTTGAAGAGTGGGTCCCATCTTTGAGACTAGTGGTCTCATGATACTGAATGTTCCTCATCTGAAATCTGGACCATGGTACCACTGCTGTGGATGAGGTCATGTGGCCCAGTACCTGCAGGAAATCTCTTGCAGGCCTTCGTTGGCCCACTGTGAAGAATTTTCCAGTGGTAATCAAATTTTATACCCTTCCCTGTGGGAGGAAAGCTTTCCCCTGCAGGATGTCTAGTTCTTCACCTATGAAGTGTGATACTTGAACAGGTTCTGATTGGGACTTCTGCTGGTTTATCAGGAACCCCGGACCTTCCAGGATGCTTTCTACCTTCTGAATAGAGTACCTTGCCTCTTGTTCTGTTTTCCCTGAGACCAGCCGGTCATCCAGGTAGGGAGAAGCCACCATACTTTGCTTTCTCGGGTATGCAGCCACCATGGCTAAGCACTTTGTGAAGACCCTTAGTGCTAAAGCGAGACTGAAAGGAAGGGCTACAAACTGGTACTGACAATTTCCTAGCCTGAACCTGAGGTATTTCCATGGGTAGGTCTGACTGGAAAGTGAAAATAGGCATCTTTCAAATCCAGTGACCCCTGCTTGTAAGGATGTATGTTAATACCACCACCGAGACCACTCTTATGGTTGTGAGAGTGGTCTCGTGTATTCTGAGGGTATTAGAACCGCATACTGAAGGTTCCAGTGATCAGCGGCAACTGCAGGGGTGAGTAATGAAGTCACAAAGGAGGGATTTTAGAGATAGGGAAGAGCGAGCATTGTGAATAGCAACGGGGAGGGTGCTTCAAAGTTTGGGGAAGTGGAAGTAGTAAGCATCTTGACCAGCAGAGGATTTTACAGGGGGGAGGGTGGCCAAGGGGTTTGTCAGAGCTGGGAAGGGAGTAGGAGGTGGAAAGAGGGGAGGATAGGAGGGAGGAAAGGTGGGGGGAGGGAACCCAGACAGAATGTTGAGACGAAGATGGCACAATGAGCAAGGCAACTGGCATCAAGGGAGGGCAAAGAGAGGAAGAAATACAAGGAAAAGTGGTAGATTCTGGAGAGGCAATCCAGGGTAAAGCAGCAGGAGTGAAAAAGGGGATCCAACCTGGCAATGATAGACTTGGGAGCAGTGCTATATACAATATTGCCGTAATCAAAGATAGGTAGAATCATCTGTGTGACAGTCTCTTTACGGGCAGGCAGTGGGATACTTGCTTTATTCCTGTAATGTGCCCAAGTTTAGGGCGCAGCTTCTGGTGAATGGCATCCACGTGAGTAGATACAATGAGTAGAATAGTGCATATAGCCAACTACTGTACATACAGCCAGCTGTATCAACAGTATCAATAGTACATACTTGGGCAAATCTTTTCAACAGCTTTCTGGAGACAGATGATGTGCCAGGAGACTGAAAACTGGCTGACGTAGTGCCCCTATAAAAGAGTGGAGGGACGCAGATGATTCAGGAAACTTTAGGGCCTGTCATTCTGACCTCAATAGTGGGCAAACTACTGAAATTTATCTTTATGGAAAGATTGATGGAGTTCTTTGGGGCAAAAGGGCTGCAGGTTAGCAGATAACATGGGTTTGTGGCAGGCAGATCATATCAGATGAATCTGATTGATCTCTTCATCTGGGTGACGATGGCTGTTTATAAGGGTCAGAAAGTAGATATGCAGTACTATACCTGAACTTTAGCAAAGCATTCAACTCTGCTCCACACAGAAGACTATCTAAGAAACTGGATGTCCTATGGGTTGGGGATAAACTAACATAGATCAGGAACTGGCTGGGAGGGAGGATGTAGAGAGTAGTAATGGAGAATACTCGGACTAAGGGAAGTAACAAGTGGGGTACCACAGGGTCGGTCCTTGGACCAGTAATCTTCATCTTCTTTGTTTGTGACAAAGCAGAAGGGATAACAGTTAACATTTGTCTCTTTGCTAATGACACTAAGCACTACAGCAGAGTGGAGAGTGAAGAGGGTATTCGGGAAATGCGGAAGGATCTGGGGAGGTTGGAGAGGTGGTCGAGGGTCTGCCAACTTGGGTTCCATGCAGAAAAGTGCATGGTTATGTGCGTAGATAACAAAACCCAAAGGCTGAGTATGGGATGGGGGGTAGGGAGGAAAGGGATATGGGGTAATTATATCTGAAAGCTACAGCAACTGCACAGTGAATAAAGCAGTGAGGAAAGCAAATAGAATTCTGGGATGCATAGGCAGGAGCTTTGGTAGTAGACAAACAGGAGGTCAAACTGCCCCAGCACAGATCCATGGTGTGGCCAAATCTAGAGTATTGCATGCAGTTCTAGAGCCCACATTTCAAAAGCAGCAAAGATAGGCTAGAATATTTTCAGTGAAGGGCAACGAAAACAGTTCAGGGACAATCAAGGAGATCGTATGAGGAGAGACTGGACAGCCTGGATATGTACTGTACATGCTGGAGAGCAGAAAGAAAAGGGGGGATATGACTGAGACATATACAGTTTTGCAATAAAGTGGATAGTAACAAGCTGTTCACCATACGTGCAAGAAGCAACAGCTGGAGAAACACTAGGAAATTGGTGGTGGTGGTGGTGGGGGTGGTGGCATAGGTTCAAAAAGGAAGTATTTTTTCATGGAACGTGTGTGAACTGACTACCCTATGAGATAGTCAATGCTAAAACAGAGGTGAGCTTCAAACGGAGATTGGACAGGCATATAGGCTTGCTGAGGAACATGGAGGGAGAGAGGATCAAGGAAAGGATGGATGAGGACCAATATGGTCCACGGATTGTACTTTTTTTTCCCATCCATTGTTTATCCTCCACGGCGGGCCTGTGTCGGCCGACTGTACTGGACTCCACGGTTGTTCGAGGCACCCTCCATCTCATGCCCCGGCACACCACCGGAGCCAGCCTGGGGGCTTCATCCAGCTGCGGTCCCAGATTTCCCTCCGTTTTCCCCCCATTACCCAAGGCCCCAGAACACGGTTGCCCATGTGCGTGGAGGAGCGCATGCGCACCGAGGCTCCGGTGACGGCCCCTTCCACTCTCCTGGCCTATTGCCAGGGTCTCCATCAGCATGGCACTGCCACCCAGCCTCCACTGGGTGTCAATAGCCCCAGGAAACCCCGTCCTTCCCGAGGCGTGCCTGCCGGCTGCTCAATTCACTCCTCACACTCCCCCCCACCGGCCGACCCCCAGCGGCCCGAGCTCATACCCGAACCTGGGTCGCTAGCATAGCACGAGATGTGTTATCTAGTGCCTTAACCCTCAGTGCCACCGGGCCAGCTACGGATCATACTTAACTCTTTAAAGGTAACCAGGTAGACTGAATAGACCACTAGTTCTTCTGTTGTCATGTTTGTTTGCCATTCCATTTGCAGAAATTGCTTGAAGAGCAGAACTAAATATAAATATGTGAACCCAAGCATTAAGTATCACTTGTTTTGTGGTGCACAGCCTATAATTTAACTTGTGTCATTCTTTAACTGTAATAACACTATCATTCAGACAGTTTTTGAGTACTAATGTATTGCCTATAATCTAGGCAAGCTGTGGTAAACAAAACTGTATTAAAATATTTTTATTAAATCTGAAATCCGTATACACAGTTAGTCATTCAACACACAGTACAAGGGTTCAACACAGAACAATAACAACAGTGCTGTTAGGATACTTCCATACACCAATGTAATGAAAAGTTAGTGATAAAAACATATAATAACATAAATGACAATTGTAGCAAAGTCATCATTAGGGTAGCTAGATATTCAGTAAGGTCTAATGCATGCCTCAGGTCTTATTATCTAGGAGTAATCTGAATAATTTCCCGCCATCTAAAGTTAAACATTTCCATTTTGTTCTTCACACTTGGAGATATCTTTTCCAAATGCAGTGAGTTCAAATTCAACAACAACAACAACAAAAGTACCATTCAGCTTAAGTAATTTTATTCATGCTATTCCAATTTTTTAGGACAAATGTATTGACAGCCATTACAATCAGGGGAAATCTTTAATCATTCCTCCGATGCCACTCAGAATGCATGAATCCCAAGACAGGGGAATCGACAGGACTTAACCTTCATTTGGATTTAAAAGTCTTAACAATTCTGCAATGAATCCTACCCTACCCAGCCCATCATCATTGGGCCTTCAGTTTCCGAAATCCTGCTGATTGTCTGCCATTAGGCTATTTAAGGGTAACAGTAGCATAGCAGACTACGATATTGTGGCAGATGGTACAACCTACCAAGATCCTATTGTTACAGCTAATGCCTTCAACAAATTTTTCATGGACCTGGACAGGTTCAAACCCAATTCTCCAAAGCTCCCTCCCCTCTCCTCTATCTAGACTAATCCTCGATGCTAGCACCCAGAGTTCCATTTTAGACTGATAAAAAGGAAAAGTATTTCACCCCCTGAACCGTCTTAATGCTGTAGGTTCAGCAGGTCATAACAGTCTTAAACCTAAGCTTCTCAAGATTGCTGCTCCCGTAATTGCCTCCCCTGTTACTATGTTATTTAATAAATCCCTGATCAAAGTGAGAGTTCCTGAAACTTGAAAAGTTGCTCTAGTAATTTCCCTGTGTAAAGATGGCACCAGGGAACATGTGGAAAACTACCAACCTATTTCCTTACTGGCCAAAATCCTGGAAAGATTGGTTTATAACTAGTTGCAAGATTTCCCTGAACTTCACCAGTTGCTCACTGACAGGCAGCATGGTTTCAGGAAGCAGCATGGCACAAATACTGCCTTGGTTAGGCTGTCAGCAGACATAATGAAGTCCATGGACAGCGGGCTTGCAACAGGTGCTGTTTTCTTTGACCTCACTAAGGCCTTTGACCTAGTGAACCATAACCTGTTACTAGCTAAACTTAAGGTCCTGGGCCTAGCTAGCCCTATCCTGTCTTTGGTTCTCGCACTACCTGTCAAATAGATATCAACTGGTGAAGTGGAAAGGTGCTCAGTCCACAAAAATGTCTATAACTGAAGATGGCGTCTCGCAAGGCTCTATCCTGGACCCTCTACTATTTTCTC
The DNA here is from genome assembly GCA_016271365.2 of Neoceratodus forsteri. Taxonomy (NCBI): domain Eukaryota; kingdom Metazoa; phylum Chordata; order Ceratodontiformes; family Ceratodontidae; genus Neoceratodus; species Neoceratodus forsteri. The sequence goes on along the minus strand of CM028131.1, from coordinate 1,422,276,609 downwards.
CATTTGTCAATGATCGTCCCGCAAACTGTGGTGGGACTAATGTTCTGCTCTATGCAGATGATGCCGATCTGTACAGATGCTCCAGTGAAACTGCCTAGCATGGCTCTTAATTCGCTGGTGACTTTTGTGTCTTACAAAATTGGTTTGTATAAAACAGACTAATACAAACAAAAAGCCATCCTGTTTGGCTCCAGACACTTTGGTGCTGCCAGAGGATGTTTGTTTCTCATAAGTACATCCATTGGTGCACTCACTGAGGTGGTCAACCACGCTACATACCTTGGCATGCACTTAGGCTAGGAATCCAGATTTAAATGCCACATTAAACATACCACCAAGGGACTGCACCAGAAAACTGGGCTGCTGTATTGCCTGAGCAGCTATTTGACCAGCGATTCACATTGCTCCATTGCCAACGCTATGCTGCTATCAGCATTTACTTATGGTGCCCTGATCCTGTAGTCCCTCCGAGCCTCAGAGGTTAACCAGGTAAGGGTCATGTACAGTAAAATAAGCCAATCTGCTGCCAGTGCTCTGTCAGTGATTGCATTCCTGATGGCCTGTTTACGTAATTTAAAAGGAAAGGTTCTTTTCAGCTGCAGTGTGGGAGAATAGTTGTATACCAGTACCTCTGTTTTAAAGGTGTTAAGCTTGTATCCTGCCAAAGCACCAGATTCCTGAAGGATGATCACAGACCACTGGGATGAAATCCTCTGGGGAGGTTACTGTTGATAGTATGTCAGCAAAGTGATATTTTGTATTGTCTGCCTCCCAGAGGAATCCCCTGTGTCACAGGGTCCTGCTGTCTTGTTGCTGCCAGAGGGTCTAGATAGAGGGTGAACAAAAGCAGAGATAGTGGACATCCCTGACGAGTGCCTCTGGAAAGAGGAAAGGGACACGAGAGGGAACCGTCTAATTTGAGATATGCTTGGGCTGGGCCATATATAGCCTGGAGGATCTGTATAAATTCCTGGGGTATTCCAAATTGGGAAAGGGTGGCCCATAGGAATGGCCAGGCCACCTGGTCTAAAGCTTTTTCTGCATCCAGACTTTGCAGTACAGAGGGATTTGTCATGTGGTCACATAATCAATAAGGTGGAGGTTTTGTCTGACACCTTTATGAGCTTGACTTTGTTGTATAAAACCGACTTGGTCTGGGTCTGTTTTGTTGGGGAGAAGGTGCTCAAGTCATCTGGTCATAATGGACATATGGACAACCTCCATGGGTGCACAAGCTTTCTCGTATGCTGCTCCTAAATATTGGAACTCCCTTCCTCAAGCTATTCGCCTTGCTCCCACTTCTGCCTGTTTCTAGAAAATTCACCGTAATCACTTACTCATATCAAACCTCTGCACATGCATTCACCCATCTTAGGTCATCCACTTGCTACAGCTGTTTCTCTTCCTAGTACTTTCCCTCACTTCACCTTCTTGCCCTCATCCTTTCACGTTCTATCCCTTACCCCTCTCCTATGCTATACCCCTCCCATCCTCTCCTCCTCCTCCCCCCTGTTAGTCCCTACTCCCTCCCTGAAAACTCCACCGAGTAGCTCAATACCTCTTCTCTAAGACTTCATCTCTTGGACCCCTAGTCCCGGTCTGCTCGCTAGTTGACTTACTGTGTTCCTATTCTTTCAGTCTCAATGGCACCCTATCATATTCTGCAAATACATTCCACCAATTTTGTACTTTGTATATTTTTTGCACTTGTGTATGTCATTGTGATGTGGTCTCAAACTGTATTTTCCTAATGACTAAGTTAATTGTATTTTCGACTTGCAACCCTCTGTTTCACCCATTTGATGTACTGTTTTCACATTGTTTTGTTGTTATGCATTTCAACATGCCCCGGGTCATGCCTGAAAATAGGCATCTCTATGCCTAGAGCACTTACCAGGTTACCAAAAGCAGATAAATAAATAATTATATATTTGAAAGTCACAATTGAGCATGGAAATTGGCCTATAGGAGGTGGGATGTCAAGGATCTTTTTAGGGCTTTAATATTGATGTGAGGGTTGCATATTTCCAAGAGGGAGGAGGAGGTTCCCCCTTCTGTATCTCCCTGAAGGTCAGATGTACTGTAGATGTGGTAGGATGGACTCACAGAAGGTTTTGTAGAATTCAATTGGATAGCCCTCAGGGCCAGGGCCTTTTGGTTTTTTTGAGACTCGAAGGACCAATTCGATTTCTGATGTAGTTATAGGGGTTAGTAAATTCCTGGCCTGTGATTCAGTTAAGTGGGGAAGAGAAAGTTGTCGGAGATAGGCCTCTATTTGGCCAAAGGAGGCGTGAATGTCAGCGGTATATAGCTTTTGGTAATGGTTAGCCATAGCAGTTCTTATTTCTTCAGGCCTGGTAAGAAGAGAACCAGAATTTAGGTCAATTAGCTGTGTTACGCATGCCTGGGCCTATACTGGGGAATGGTCCGAGAGAAGCGATGCACCGTGTCGTAAATCATGTACTGAATCCATATGTTCAGCCATTGTAAATATGTAGTCGAGGCGAGATGATGTGCCTGTGCGGGGAGCATAATGTGTGTATTCTCTGCTTGTCGGGAAGAAGTATCTCCATATATTAATGAAGCCCAAGTGGGGCAGAATATATCTTGGATGTTTTTGAAGGGGTATGATGTGATGTACGGTCGGGCCTGAGGTATCTAAGTTTGGGGGACAACGTGACATTCAGGTCAACCCTGCCCCCCCAATGATCAATTGACCTTTCAAAACAGACAGCAGCTTGTTAAAAAAAATGTTGAGCTGTAGCTTGTTTGGATCCCGTGGGTAGATATAGGGAGATTAGGGTAACCGGGGAGCTATAGAGTAGTCCTGTGGCAGTGGCAAAATGTCCCTCTGGGTTGGTAATCCGGTCCTCTAGGGTAAAGGGTACTCCCCTGGGAACAAGAATTGCCACCCTGCGTCTCCTTCAAGGTAAATGAGATGATACTACCACTGTTTGGTATCCTAGGGAGGTGAATTCTTTATGTTCTGAGGCTAAGAGGTGGGTTTCCTGGAGTAATAATACATCAGGTTGATTCCTCTTAAGCTGGCACAACAGACGATACCACTTGACTGGGCTGTGTATCCCATTGATATTAAAGGGGATCACTGCTGAGGACTTATCCATTTGGGTGGTCAATACCTATGGTGATTATTAATTAGGTCCAGGGCGCTCCCTCCCACTTGAAAGATTTGAACAAATCGGAGAGTTAGAGAAGTAAGAAGAGAAGGTAGAGAAGGAAAAAAGAACTAGTTTACATAGTAAGGTGAACAGCTAAAGATCAAAATATATCATATCTATATACTTTGGTGGACAGTGCTTATGAAAAATATTCAAAGTGGATACTGTCATGTAGATCCATGCCGGTGCCAACAGGGCAAACATGCATAACAATAACGAGAACATAGAACCAGAAATCTCCCCGTCTAGCAGGGGAAGAATGGGAAACTAAGGTGGTGTGCTTCCTAGGCAGGGAGAAATTAATTCTCCTATTGGGGGATAGTTGACGTCTCCCTTGGGGATAAATCACAGCAGCTGCTGTGGGCCCCCGTAGCAGCTAGCTGTTACTATGTAGGGCAGGAAGATAGGGATTGTCTAACCTTCACTGATTTCCTACCGATTAGTCATCCAGGGTGAGAGGATATAAGCAAGTTAGGATGCTGTGGACTCAAACCACTTCATTATATTCAGGTTTGGATGTGGGTTCAGTGGGGATGGCAGGGCTTTAACCTTTCTTCTTTCCACCAGGTCTTGATATATGAAGAGAGCAGTACCATTTTCCAATCTTCTCTTCTACTCATCGGGAGGGGTGTCTGGGGTGTTGGGGATATCCCACTCCCTGTTAATCTTCACATGCTATGTAAAGGTCTGCTGCTGATTTGTTACATCTAGTATGCCCCGTGCTTTTTAAAGGTTTAATAGGTGAAGTGGGCAGAGTCCAGCTTGACTGACAGTAGTCACGCTGGAGGGAAGGGGTCTCCTAGGAAGACTTGTTTATCTTTTAGGGCAGCTGTCTCTTATTTAGTGCTGCCAGTGCCTTTTAATGCTTTGTGTGATATCACCAGTTGCCACAAGAGGGCAGCAAAGCCTTACAGAGCGATGGGAAGTTCACTTATGGGATGAGACTATCCCTCTAAACAGGTTATCTTCTTATTCCTTCTGGGGAATCCCAATGACACTGTAAATCATAGTCTAGATCATAGAATGAACAGTTTAAGGATAAGATAGACTTGAAGAAGACAGCACCTTCATGTTACCAATTTGGTTATCTTATCACCACCAGTGAAGCTGGACCAAATATTAAATCAAATTCTCTGCCACTCTGTTGGGGTGAGCTGTCATTGCTCTGGCTAAGAATGGCATCAAGCTGGTTTTGGGACTAAAGAGTATAGTCTATCTGTTACCATAATTCTCTCTGATTTACCTCTTCTCTCCTGATCAATGGCACTTTCTAATCCTATGTCACTCAAACTTTTAGTGAGTTTAATACAGTCTTGGGACACCTCCCAATACTTCTCTCTTTATGTCAAGGGAATGTGCTTTAATGCATGCTAGTCCCCTTCTGAGAGTAAAGAGTCTGTGCTGTAGCCCGCACTGTTCTCCATGAAAGGGCTTTCATTCTTTTGGTCTGGCCATCTGCTAGTTTATAAATACCACTAATGTGCCCTCCGCTATGTAAAGTATATCGTGGTGTACAAGCTTCACCCTGTTTGACTAATGATAACCATACTAGGAAGGGCCAGGCAGGAAAGATTGTAATTAGGCTAGTTTGAGCCTCTGAGTGCACTCTCGCCTCACAGAGCCTTTAACGAGCTTTCGGGTTTCTAACCCTCTCAGTTTTCACAATATTACTGTTGTTATGCCTGCGTGATGTCACATCGGTGTATAGGAGGGTTTTCACATTTCTTAATTATCTGGGAGGGCATCTTCTTAAGGGGAGCATTTGACCCTCAGAATGCTTAACTCCATTAAGCAACATGTAGGACCTACAGGATTAACAGCTATCCAGTTAGTACTCGAATGGATCTTACGGGGAACAGAAGGAGCAGATAAGGTGGGGATTCTGCTTATTAATTTATTTAGAATCCGTCGGACAAGAGAGCTGTCACTTTTGAGTAGTCAAGTTACTCCCTTATGATTTATAAAAGCAGACAAGATTATTATGCCCCTCCCCCCACTTGGGGAGACACAGTCTGCGAAGTCAGATATTGCTCTCTTAACTTATTCCATGCAGTAATCCCTCTGCCCTCTGGGCAAGCTTGACTTTAAAGATCTGCAATGCCCCTGCCCCCGAGCCATGGAGGGAGGTTCCAAATGTATCTCCTAGTTAGAGTTAGCTTCAAAAAGGGGTCAGAATCTATCTTTATTCACTTAGGTGACACTAAGGGGGCTGCTGATTAAGGGCAACGGGTAATGGGAAAAGAAATGGACTCCTTGCCTATGCAATCTCAAGGAGATACTGCATCAGAAGTCACAAGGTGCTAGTCTTAATGTGCACCAAATGTGTTAACTTTGCAAGTTAGCCACCTGTTTTTCACATCTTTGTGTCACTGTCCCCACAGGTTTTGTAGCATGACAACTAACAGTTTATTATCTCCCTTCCAGACAATTGCCCATGTTGACCCGTGCATTAGTAATGCCTCTCAGTTAAGAGATAAAAAGTTCCCTTGTCCCCACACACCAATGAAGGCGTCGAGGCGCCAGGCCTCTGCTCCCCGAGGGTGTGTTGGGGCTCCAAAATGGCCCTGTCACATACTTGAGGCTGATGTCCAGTCTGGAACATGAAGTGGGCCAAAATGACATCCACCTGCCAAAGTTTTTTTTTTAAATGAATAGCAAACTGGATACCTACTGGGACACTTTCCACCCTGGAGACCTAAAATGTTTCATGGCTACCATATCGTAGGTCATGGCTGTGATGCAAATCCAGCACCAGGGACTTCAAGTTCACTGCCACCACCGTGGGTTTTTTACTAACAGGATCCAGGGAACGAACCTGTTTCTTTACCTCCTCCTTGCTCAAGATGAGGAAGGTCAAGACAATAACAGTGGGTAGAGTGCCCCTTCAGAGACAGACTGCAAACACAGTCCAGCAGACATAGTAGAATTAGGGAACACTGTTTAACCAGCAGTAGCACACTAAGCCGAAGTTTGTTTCCAGATGCGACCTGGGAGCACAAGGAAGTTAAGTGACTTGCTCAGGATCACACAGTATGCACCTAGGCAGCTATGAGATTCAAACCCAGGTCTCCAGATTTGCAGCTCAGAGCCTTAACCTACTGTGCTATACTGCCTAAGGGAATTACCCTTTTAAATAAAACAGTCATTGATTCTACAAAAATAGAAGCTTTACTAAGATACTACAAGTATTTACAACAGGATGTATTTACAGGAAAATGAAAGAGCTACACATTTACTGATGAGAAGAAAATAAAACAAGTTGAACAGACAGTTGGTGTACAGCAGAATTCTGAGCTGTTTTCACCTAAAATCATTCCCCTGCCCTAGCTACAGAGAAGCACTGTCCTTTACTGAGCTATCTTACCAGTCAGCTAGTCTTTGTGTGGCAGGGCCACTGGTCTTCAGATGTTCAAGGTCCAAGAGGAAATGCTTACTTCCAGCACCACAATATATTTCTCCTCCCTATGGGGGTAGTCTCACTCACTTTGAGTGACAGTTCCATGTTGTCCCAGCCCTCTTTGAGAAAGTGTGTGTGTGTATCCACTCACCCTTCAGCACCTCCTTGCTAACATTATGACATGCACCTGGGTCCTTTGTCCAATATGGGAACATCTTCAGGAAGGACTCCCCTTTGAGGTTATTGCTTTATTGCCTCCTCCCTAGCCTTCCTGTTAACTTTCCCACAAGAACCATCAGTCCGCCCAACCCTTGCTAACATAAGCTGTCACATATTACTTGATCATGTGATCTGGTAGCCATATTGTACCTGAAGCAGATGCATATTCAGGAAAAAATAAATGAATCAAAAGAATACATGTCTCTGGCCCCCTTTCCCATCACAGTGGCCCATTCATGAAGGTGTTGGTCGAGTGAATGTCTGGAAAAGTTAACGGATCTTTGGGTGGTTTAGCCTTGTCGGCAGCAGTCCACTCCACTTGCTGCTGTCAACCAAATGATGTTTGGAAAGGCGTTGGGCTGCTGTTGTTCTGGCTGGTGTTGTGGGAGTGGAACCTCCATTCCTGTAGTTGCCATCTCCCTCACTGCTTCTTCTGGGGTGAAGAATCCTTTCAGGCCATCCGGGAACATAATTACCAAGTGGACAGGATACAGGGTTTGAAATGTAAGTTTCTCTACTTGCAGAGCTTGGAGGATGGGCGAGTATAGTCTGTGTCTGGCTGCCACTCCTTATGAATAATTGTTATCATAATACAATCGTATTTTTTGGTAGTTTTACTTGTCTCGTTCTCCATGCTCTGATCAGGACATCCTGTTTCGTGGAATAGCTTAGGAACTTTATAATTACTGACCTTGGTCTGTCAGTGGGTTTTTGTGGCTTTGGCTGTAAAGCACGATGCATACTCTTGATATCGAGGGGGTATTCTGCATCCAAGTGTAGGAGTTCTCTAAGCAGCCCCTAGAGTTTGACATTCTCTAAGTGTGTGTGCCATGATTCTTTCCAAGCGATTAGTCCTTGTGTCTGCCACTCCAGCCTGCAACTCTAAATTTTGAACCTTTTTTCAGTTTTCACCAGGTCCACTTGCAAGTCCAATTTAAATAGTCTTAATTAAGAATTAAAGTCTTCAAGCTTGCAGGACTGACGCATTAGAAGGTTGATTTGTCATAAGTTGTTCATCAGCCTTTTCTGAGGAAGATGGTGTGAAGATTTGGTATGGTGGTAAAGCTCTGTTTCTTTTTTTTTTTTCCATCCATTGTTTATCCTCTGAGGTGGGTGGCAGCTTGTGTCGACCATATGACACCAGACATCCACAGTCATTCAAACACCTCCTCTACTGCCTGGTGGAACCACCTGAGATGATGCGGAGGGCTTCATCCAGCCGTGGCCCCCCGATTTTTCCTCATTTGTCTCCCCTGCTTCCCCAGAGCTTCCGGACAAGGTCGGCATGCGCGTGGAGGTGCGCACATATGCCTTGACCCGGAACAACTCCACTCTGCCCACTCCTGGCCTAGCGCCCATCTCTGATCCTGCCTGTACCACCATCATACCTCCACGTGGTGGTGGTCAAAGGCTGGGAGAGATGACCTCCCCTACCAGGGCAAGGAGAGCTGCCAGCGGCTGCCTGATCCTTACTCAACCCTCCCTCCCCCGGCTGAACCCCTGGCATCCCGTGCTCGTTCCGAACACGGGTCACCGGCAAAGCAAGTGGTAAGGCATCCAGCGCCTCAGCCCTCTACGCCACTGGGCCGGCCAGCTCCGTCTGTTTCTGGTGCATCAGGTACGCTGCTGTTTTTTTCTTCCTACCCATCTAATCCTGTAATCTCTTTTTCAATAATAACTGTTGTTTAGATTGCAAATTGCCAGAATTTGAGCTTTGTTTAGAGGCTAGGGTCCGGAGCTTAGTGCCTCGTGTTACATTCCTCTCACTGCCGGAACCGGAAGTCTTCTTTTTCAGACTTTACAGTTTTATTCAGGTACAGTAGAACCAGATTTGAGCAGTGTGACATGTGAGAGGGAAGTGTTATTATAGCGCAGGTCTACACTCACACTTAGCTGTCTTCCATGGCAGAACCCCAGCATCAGTCCACATCACTTTGAAGAGTTCATGACATCTCAGCATCAGTTTAAGACACAGTTCAACTTATTTATTTTTTTTAAGATTTTTATTTTTTTATTTTGTGAATTGGGTTGCTCATGAAAGGTGCTAGATTGACAGAATTGCAACCTGAAGTCCTTTGCTTATCTACACAATAGGTGCAGCAAAGCAAATCGCTGTGCAAGCTTCCCCACACTGCCCCGCTAATGTGCTTCAACCCTGCCATGGAGGGACCACTACATAGGTGAGAGGGTAGTTCAGACTCCATGCCCATTCAGTTCTTGGCCTCTCATGTGAGACTGCCAGCAAGTGTGCCAATTAGTGCCAAAGGTGGTGTTGGTTTTTATGATGTGGACACCTGCTCAATGGGAACTGGACTGAGACCACACCAGCTCACTTCATGTAGGCTATTGAACAGCCTGCAGGTGATAATGGCTTCCAGTCTTTACCAACCTTGGCTGGATATGAACCAGTGACAAGGCTGTTTAACCCACAACAAATCCACTGAGCCATCCAGTTCCCCAGTTCAATTTATTTTTAATATATTGTCTGTATTTCGTTTCTCTTTTCTTTTTTTTTTGGTTTTTTTGTTTTTTTACAATAACTATGCACATTAATGTGAGAACAGGACTTGCTGGCCCAGTGACTCGGTGGTTTCAATACCACCTGCTACACCGTCAGTCTGAGTTCGGGATCGGGTTTAGGTTGCTGGGGGTCATCTGGGAAGGGAGAGGATCAAGCATCCAGGGGACTGCTCTCCTCTTCAGGGAGGGGAGGCTTGTCGCTCTGCTTCATGACTGCCACCAACTGGAGACCTGGTGGCAGTGCAAGTGGCAGCAGCATGTAGGGAGGGGCAGCCATTTGATGCAGCGCACATAGAAACATAGACAATGACAGCTGAAAAAGACCAGAGGTCCAACCAGTCTGCTCAAGTTCCCTATAATCCCTGGAACCTGCTGTTCCTCCAGGGTACTAACCCTCCCGGTCCTCTCTCTATTTTCTTCCTTGGTCCTGTTGCCCCTGGTAATCACTATTACCTTCATTATGTCCCATCCCTTCTTGAATCCCCTGACTGTTTTCACACCCACCACTTCAGCCAACAGACTGTTCCAAGGTTCCACCACACTTTCTGTAAAGTAGTACTTCATCACATCTCTCCTGACTCTACCTCCTGTTAATTTCCACCTGTGTCCACGTGACCACGAATTGGTATTCAGGCTAAATAGTTCCCTGCAGTTCATTTTGTTAATTCCTTTAAGGAACTTGAAGGTCTCCATCATATCTCCTCTTTCTCCCTTTTGGTCTCCAGTGAGCACATATTTAGTGCCTTGAGGTGCTCCTCATAGGATTTGCCTTACTGGTCCTGAATCATTTTTGTTAGTCTGCGCTGCACTGTCTCCAACCTATCCCTATCCTTTCGGCGGTGAGGACTCCAAAACTGGGCACAGTACTCAAGGGGAGGCCTCACCAGGGATCTGTAGAGAGGAAGTGTTACCTCCTTTCTTCTGCTTTTAATACCCCTCCCAATACATCCCAGCATCCTGGTAACCTTGCTATAGGCCTTGTTGCACTGACTCGATTGCTTAAGTGAGTTGCTAATGATAACTCCCTGATCCCATTCCTCAGCTGTAGTGCTAAGTCTGTCTCCTCCCATCCAGTACTCTATCTTTGAGTTCTCTTTCCCCAGGTGCATTACCTTGCACTTTCTAGCATTGAATTTTAACTGCCAGACCTTTGACCACCCCTCTAGCTTTTGTAGGTCTATCTGCATTACCCTTATTCCCTCATCATTATCCACCCTGCGCTCAATTCTGGCTTGTAGTCGGAGCCAATCCAGCAGTGGGGCCACTTCCATTCGGGAGGCAGAGAGGCATTTGCATCGGCTCACTAAGGAGCCAATCCAATTGAAGGGCGCCGTGGTGGGCCGTATTTAAAAAGGCCGCTGGCCGGTGCACAGTCCAGTAGGAAGGGGGATTGGGAGGCATTCACTGGAGCAGAGGAGAAGGAGGATTGGGGAAGAAGCAGCTGGGGGTGCAGAGTCTGAGTGGGGTTTTTCTCCCACATACTCACCCCAGCCATGACCACTGTTGAGTGCCCCTGGCAACGAGGTGGATCCATCTCCTGGGGGAGTCACCAGTCAAGGGAGGAAGATTCGAGGAGGGCACCACCCTCTAGAGGATGGACTGAGAGCAGAGGAGTAAAACAGTCAAGAAAGAAGGGCTGATCACATCCGGTGGAGCTTGGGCTGTGGGGATTGATGTAAGCCACTCCCAGTGATGAAGAAGACCTATCAGAGGGGGCAGGAGGAGGAGGAGGAGCTCATTGGAAGGAGAGGTCCTTGGGTGACCTGGAGGGTAAGGATACATCCTGCTGGAAGGGTACTGATACTGGACCAAGATATTGTGGCTGTTCAATTTTTTTGGTGGTACTGTTACGGGGTTGGGAGCACTGGGTCTGTGTCTGAATGAAATACTGTGACTGTCCATTTCTGGAGGAGCTGCTTTGGAACGGGGCACTGTGGTTAGATTTGACACTTGGGGATGGGGAAAGCTGTTTGGGTTCTAATTCCAAGGGGAACTTAGAGTGATTGTGTAGGACAAGTGGTGGGGTTGTAACTGTTGTTCTAGGGGGTATTCTACTGTAAGTGCTGCGTGATTGAGAGGTACTAAGGTCTATGATCTTGACAGGAAGCAGAGCAGGGGTTTGTTACGGGACACACTGGACATTCTGGGGGGTATTTCAGGATCTAAGGGATGCAGGGGTGAGGAAATGAAGGGAGGTGGGGAAGGACACACTAGGGGATGGGGTAGTTGCAGGGGGTGGGGTCAGCAGTGAAGAGAGGGGTACAGGGGGCTGCAGGATGCTAGAGGGGCCTACGGGGTAGAATAGTGTGCTGCAATGAATGTGGAGTGGCAGTCTTGATGAATGTATTGTGGAAGCTAGGAGGGTGTCTGATCTGCGACAGGCTGAGGAGGCGAGAGGATGAAGTGCTGTGGTTTGGGTGAGAGTTGGGAGGTTGGGGAGGGGAGTTGCTGGAGCAGAGAGCAACAAGAGGTCACCATGTGTGTGTAACAAAGGTTCGGGGGATGGGATGGGGAAGAGGGGTGGGGGCAATACGAATGGGTGGCAAAACATGAGGGTGGGGTGGGGCAGGAGGAAGGAGCCCACACCCAGTACAGCAGGAAGGGCAGGTAATGGGTTTGCAGTGCTGGCAACATTGGTGGAGGAGGAGGGGGAGGTGAGGGATCTCCATGAGTGGGTAAGTAATGAGAAGCAAGAGGATGGAACGGGGGGCAAGGGTCTGGAGGAGGATGGCGGTAGCGGTAAGGGGGGGGCACAGCTGGAAGGATGGAAGAGGAGAGCAGGGGTAAATGGGAGTGGAGCAAGACTAGTGAGGTGAAAAGGAGGGACTTGGGAGGAGCATAGGGTGGAAAAGAAAGGGGGAGAAATGTGAGGGATCATTGAGGAGGAACAGAGATGGGTCTGTGGTGGATGGGGGGGATCTGCAGGAGGGGAAGGGAGGGCTTCAGCTGAGGCGGATTCTAACAATAGTCACCAAGGTAAAAGGGTGGAGAGGGGGACGAGCTCTGGAGAGGGGGGAGTATTAGTGCTGGGGGATTCAATACTGAAAGGGATAAGATGGGACAGCAAGAGCAACAACATAGTTGCATCTGGGTAGAGTCCATACCTGGCTTAACTGCAGACAGGGCGGGGCAGTCAATTCTTAAATATGCTAGGAGGGATTGGAGGAAGCCGCATCTCGTGGTGCACACGGGTATGAATGACCTGGTAGGGGACACAGTGGAAGTGGAAGTGGTGAGGGGGAGGTTAGAGGATCTGGGCAGGCTGTGTGAGGAACTGGGGGAATCAGTGGCCTTCTCAGAGGTGCTCCCAGTACCCTGCGACAGGATGGTGAGGAAGGTAAGGATTGGGGAGTTCAACACTTGGCTGAGGGAATGGTGTCGTTCCAGGGGATTTGGGTTGACAGGGGACTGGGACAGACTCTGGGACAGCAATGAACTTTATGCTGGTCATAGGCTACATTTGAGCAGGGTGGGAAAGGAGGTATTAAATGGAGTGTAGGACAATACATAGCCACGAAGGTAGATTTAAACTAGGTAAGGGGGTGACGAGAAGAGAGATGGTAGACGTGGCTCCCAGAGGGGGAGTCAAACAAGCTAACCCCCCAGGCTGGCAGGAAGGTGTTTGGAGCAGTGGCACATGGAGATTAAAAAGGGGGTATCTCCGAGAGGGAAGGGGGCAGGGTCGGGTTGGAGGCTGGTCTCACTGAATGTGAGGAGCCTTGGAACTAAAGCAGCAGAATTACAGGCTCAATTGGACATAGCGGCCATCATGGAAACGTGAGCCACCCAGTACCAGGATTGGGATTTGGCGGTCCCAGGTAATAAGATATTCAGGAAGGATGGAGCCAGGGGAAAAGGAGGGGGTGTCGCAGTATATGTACAGGAGGGGATAAGGTGCCTAAGGGAGGAGGGGGAGGAAAGCAGAACAGAGGACCTATGGATGCAGTTCTAAGACTTAAAAAGTAGGACATTGAGGATGGGGGTTCTGTACAGGCTGCCAGCCCAAGGGGTTGACCTGGATAGGGAGTTAGCTGACCAGGGGTCGAGTGGAGCACCCAAACCACCACAAGTGTGAAAGGAGCAGGTCATATTAGAGTCATATTAGAGGCATTCCAGGAAAGTTTCCTGGTGCAGTTAGTCCGGGAGCCAACTAGATTGGATAGGACTCTAGATCTAGTCCTGTCAAATGGGGAGGCTGTAAGAGATTTGGAGGTAGAGGACCCTCTGGCTGGGAGTGACCACCACATGGTATGGTTCATGCTCAGTATGGGCAGGAAATCAGGAGGATCAAGTACCAGGGTGGTTGTATTTAAGGGGGTATATTTTAATGGGATGGGGTTATTGTGGGCAGGCATCTGGTGGGTATTTGACCATGCATGGATGCTAGCCAGACATGAGATATTATTAAGAAGGGGATGGTGGAGGCTACTGGGACATGCGCAGAACAAGGATTAAGGGAGGGCCAAAAAAACCCAGCTGGCTGATGCACGAGGTCATAGAGGGGGTGAGGGCCAAGGAAAAGGCATCTTGGAGACTAAAGAAATCGGAAAGGAAAGAAAACAGGGAGATGTATAGTATATGACGAAGTCCAGGGAGATTACCAGGCTGGTCAGAGCAGCCAAGGACTCTAGGGAGCTGAGATTGGCTCAGGACATTAGGGACAGAGAGAAAGACTACTTCAGGTACATCAGTTAAAGGCGGAAAAACAAATATCAGATAGTGAGGATAAAGAAGGACGGGAGTTGGGTGGAGATGGGGAAGGACCAGGCAGAGACACTAAATGATTACTTCTGCTCTGTGTTCACGAAGGAGAGAGGGGTCAGACACCAACTGCAGGAGGAGGGGTGGGCGGGGAGGAGGTGACTGATACAGGGATCACAGAGGATAGGGTGCTGGAAGGATTAAGGGCACTGAGTGGGGATAAGGCACCAGGTCCAGATGGCATTCACCCTGTGGTACTTAAGGAACTAGCTGAGATACTGGTGTGACCATTGGTAGACATGTTCAGTACCTCCTTGGACAAAGGATGTGTACCACTGGATTGGAGGATGGCCCATGTAGTGCCCATTCACAAAAGTGGACCCAAGGATGAACCAGGCAACTACCGACCAGTGAGCCTCACATCGGTTGTGGGAAAACTGATGGAGACAATCCTAAAAGAGAGGCTGGTGACCTTTTTGGAGAACAGTGGTCTCCAGGATGGTCAACAGCACGGGTTTGTCTTGGGAAGATCCTGCAAGACTAACCTGATTTAGTACTACAATTGGGTTACAAGGGAAGTGGACAAAGGCCATGCGGTGGAAGTCCTGTATTTGGATTTCAGCAAGGCCTTTGACTCAGTGCCTCATGGAAGACTGGGGAAGAAACTGGAATATATAGAGGTGGGAACAAAGATGGTGAACTGAATCACCAATTGGCTAAAGGGTAGGCAGCAAAGGGTGGTGCTGGTGGGGGAACTCTCATCACTGAGGGATGTGACTAGCGGGGTGCTGCAGGGATCAGTGTTGGGACCGGTGTTGTTTGGGATTTTTATTGCTGATATCTCCCACGGGGTCCAGAGTAAGATCAGTCTCTTTGTGGATGACACAAAGATGGGAGTGGAGGTAGATGAAATTGAAGGGTGGAGGGGGCTGCAGGAGGACCTGATCAAACTACAGGAGCGGTTGGAGGCATGACAGTTGGGGTTTAATGCCAAAAAGTGCAAGGTACTGCACTTCGGGGCTAAGAACCAGGGGAGGAGCTATCAGCTAGGGGGGTACAGCTGGTATGCACAGAAGAGGAGAAGGATCTAGGGGTGCTCATAATGGGGAGCATGAACAACTAGACTCAGTGCAGAAAGGCAGCAGCAAAAGCCAATAGGATACTGGGGTGCATAGCGAGGGGAATTTCCTCCAGAAATAGGGAGGTGATCCTGCCCCTCCACAGGTCGTTGATCAGGCTGCATCTGGAATACTGGGTGTAGTTCTGGTGCCCATTCCTGAAGAAGGACATCAAACTGCTGGAGGGTGTACAGCATAGGGTGACAAAGATGATCAGGGGATTAGAGGGATATTCCTATGAAGAGAGACTGGGTGAACTGGACATGTATTTCCTGGAAGAGGGAGGGATGGGGGATATGATTGAAACCTTTAAATACCTAAAGGGATAAATAAGACTAGTACAGACGGGATCTTCCAGATAAAAAGGGGAGGGTCACAAGGGGGCATCAGCTGAGGCTGGGGGAGGTTCAGGAGGGAAGTCAGGAGACAGTATTTCACAGAGAGGGTGGTGGACAAGTGGAATATTCTGCCTGAGGAGGTAGTAGTTTGTAGCACAGTGGATGGCTTTAAGAGGGGATGGGATAGAGTGAGGGGGGTAAGTATGAAGAGGGGGAGAGGTAGGTGGGGCAGCTGCATGGCGAGGGGCTAGCGGCACAATCAAGTAGACCCGATAGACTGAGAGGCCTGTATTTGCTGGCATTTTCACATGTTCGTATGTTCACCCTTCCACATAGTTTTGTGTCATCTGCAAAGAGACACAACCTGCCCTGGATTTCTTCTCCAATGTTACTAATGAACATGTTGAAGAGGACAGAACTCAGGACCGATCCCTGTGGAACCCCGCTCATAACCTCCCACTTCCCTGATTTAACCCCATTGACCACCACCCTCTGCTGTCTCCCCTCTAGCAAGTTACCCACCCAGTTCACAATGGGTTTAGCTGCACCCAGGTCTTTCATCTTCTTCAGCAATCGTTTGTGAGATACCAAGTCCAAAGCCTTGCTGAAGTCAAAGTAGAGCAAATCCAAAGCATTGTCCTTGTCTAATTCCTCTGTCACTCAGTCAAAGAAAACCATCAGGTTAGTCAGAGAAGATATTCCTGCCATGAAACCATGCTGTTTACAGTCATGGAGCCTGATGTTCTCCAGGTGGTTTGTGAGGGCCTCTTTGATCAGTGACTCCATCAGCTTCCCTACTGTAGAGCTTAGACTGACAGGCCTGTAGTTCCCTGGCTGCTCCTTATCCCCCCCCCCTTATGAAGTGGTACAATGTCTGCCACCTTCTAATCCCTTGGAACTTCCTCAGACCTAAGTGAGCTGTTGAACAGACATACCAGGGGTTCAGCCAGCTCTGCTGCCAATTCCCTGAGTATCCTCAGATGCAACCCATCTGGTCCTGGGGCCTTATGTATCTTAAAGGCAGCAAGCCCTTACTGAACCCTTTCACTAGTAAACAATGGCCGTCTCATTTCCAGGATTCCCTTAGTGGCCACTTTGATGCCACTCTCTGGCATGGACCCGCTGTCTTCCTTAGTGAAAACTGAGCAAAAGTAGTCATTTAGGATGGCAGCCTTTTGCCCATCCTCCTCTATCACCCTACCTCCATCAACCAGCTTTATAATTCCCCCACCCGTTTTCCTTTTTTCACTAATATATCTGAAAAACTGCTTTTCTCCGTTCCTGACCCCCTCTGCGATATGCAGCTCTATGTCTGCTCTGGCCTCCCTAACAGCCCTCTTTGCCTCCCTATTTTTCTATAGATAATCCTCCCATTCTACCTTCCCCTGCTTTTCCTTGTATTTATAGAAGGCTTCCCTAACCCTTGATATGACAGTGAGAATACAATTCACTATCAGAAAAAGAAGGGAAGTTCTTTGCAAAAAACTACATTACTGCAGATATTAGGGTTGTAGAACGCAAAGCGCACAAAGAAAGGAAATTAAAAACATTAGGGATTTGGGTTTCCAGAGTATTGGTGAATCAGTGGTAGGGTTTTACTTGGGGTTGTCAACTCTAGTGCCCACCCCCTCCCCTGATCAGATGAGGTCAAATGTAATGTCTTCACACACGGTCTGTAGGCTTGACGTGTGCCTCCACATGGCGTGCGCTGGCATCCGCATGGCCACAGGGACAAGGGAGAATATGGAAATTAGGTGAGCAGACTTAATGAAGCCTTGCTTGCCTGCCCCTGGCCCACACTACCACTAGGGACCCTGGCCCTGAACTCTGGATAGGTGCTCTGAACAGTGGGGAACTGCCCCCCTCCTCCTCCTCCTGGCCCCGCCGTGGGGTAATTCATGGAGGAACATGGCAGTTCAGGTAAGCCCCAGGTAGGGGAGGTGGTGGCCAGGCTGCTAGCTGCCTGCTTACCTGAGGGAGAAAAAGCTTTGTGGGGAAAAAAAACACATGAAAACCAGAACACTATCCACTTGACTTCATCTACTCTGGCTGCTTGTCTGTCTACATTTGACATCATAATGCTCTGTTTGTGACATCATGATCATTTCTAAAGTGTAGGATTGAGATGTCTGGTGTAGACAACAAACAGCTAGAACAGATGAAGTCTAGGAGACAGAGATCCTGTTTTCTATGTTAATCTACATACTGTAGTAAAATAGAAATGATGGGATTTTAAATACAGAGAATATGTGTAATATTCTTTGCAAAAAACTTTGTTAATGCACCAGTTAGGGAAACTTAATTCCACAGAAGTAGGGCAATGTGATGTGAGGGTTTGCAACCCTAACCCCCCGCCCCCCCCAAGTAGCAAAAGGAAAAACATTAGGATTTTGGGACTCCAGAGTCTTGGCAAATCAGTGGTGGGGCTTCCTTGCGGTTAACCCTAATGCTCTCCCTTCCCCCCAGCCCATAGCCTCCTGTCTGAAGTACAAGGTACAGCGCCAAGCCAGTGCCTCACAGTGATATAGTCTTCACAGGTAGAGAAGTAATGTTGCCAGCACAATGTGTTGTAGCTTTCTTCACACAGGGCCCAAAGGAGATCATGTCTGATGTTGTTTGATCACAGAATGGGGTGGGCATTATGGTTGACAACCCCAAGGAAGATCCAAACATTGATTCGCCAAGACTCCGGAGACCCAAAATCCTAATGTTTTTTTTCCTTTTGCTGCTTGGGGGGGTGAAAACCCTCACTCCACAATTC
Source organism: Neoceratodus forsteri (assembly GCA_016271365.2). Lineage (NCBI taxonomy): Eukaryota > Metazoa > Chordata > Ceratodontiformes > Ceratodontidae > Neoceratodus > Neoceratodus forsteri. The sequence goes on along the minus strand of CM028131.1, from coordinate 1,422,258,376 downwards.
CCTACTTTTGTGACGTTAAGTTACCCTGTGCAGTAACAAAGTTTTTTTTGCAAAGAATTTCTTTTCTTTTTGAGATAGTGGAGTTGTAACCTCATTCATTCAGGTCCCTTCGGGATCTGTTTGAACAGGTGCACATGCACAGAACCCTTTGGGCCCTGCGCCATGGGAAGACTCTGTCTACCGAGAAAAGTCCAGGGCCTGGCAAATCCCCACCACCACACAGTCAAGGAATGCAAGTTAAAATTGCCGAAGTTACGAGCGAGTGTAGAAAAATTTCAATGTATGCTCATAACTTTGTCAATTGTCATTCGTACATATTTTGACCCCACATGTTCCACATAGCCTTCTTATCACCCTACCTCATAATCAAGAGTGGTGGCAATTTTCAAATCCTGCCTGAAAGTGATTTCATCAGATCCCCATTTTGCATAAGTCCACCACCACTGGTCATAAGTAGGGGTCCCAAAAAGTCCATGCAGAAAATGTGGGGTCAAAATATGCAAAAATGACAAAGTTATGAATGTTCAAAACCCCATGGAAATACATTGAACCACATTTACCTTAGTTTAAACAAAAATACATGTTGCAAATTGCAAGTTGCAAATAACAATGTGACAAATTACTACATGACAGGTAAAAATTATGAGTCGCAGATAGTAAAACTGTGAGAAATGGCTGAAGGCAATCCTGAAGTAGAAAGATAAGTTTGGGGAGCTATTTTTTTTTTTATTTAGTACCAGAATCGAGGTAAATAGCTGCTGTTTTAGCAAAATATAGGTACAGAGGTTTGATTTCACCTCAATATTTTCCTCGTATACCACTTTGTAAATTGCAAAAAACAAAAAACGATGGCAGCTGTCACAATCAGTATTTATCTCCATACAAATAAATCATGAAAATGAGCAATTGCAAAAGTTTTGTTTTTGTGTTTTACTGGTCGAACCTGAATGTTAACTCAGAAATTGTTGTAATGCTAAAATGGTATAATTTCACCAAACCTTCAAAAGGTATACCCTTGACATGGGCCCCTTCAAATCTGAAAATTTCATGAAAAAATTCCACACCATCTAGGCTGTAGGGAAGAGCAAAAAAATCTGCAATGTTAAGTAAAGTTTTTTTTGGAGGGCATTCTGTATTCGCAAACCATACAAGATGTCATCATGAAACTTTCTATGTCTTGAGAGTCCAACAGCCTGACTGCGCATGCCAAATTTTGCGCTGTTTCGTCAAATGACACCGAAGTTATTAAGGTGAAACAATTGGTGTTTAACATTGAACTGTGTACTCAACCCCAACTAGAGGGTATAATAAGCTAAAATATTTCTAACATTAGAATTTGTTGTGGTATACCTCATGGCATACAGGGTTGTTTAATTCATTACAAGTGTGATTCTTAAAACTATTTAAATTCAAATTTTAGGAAACATTTGTGATATAAGTAAAAAAAAAATATCCTAAGTCCCATTTTTCCACACTATCAGCTACTCTCAGGTTCTAAGTCTATATGTTGGCATCATTCTACCAGCATTTTGTCCAGATATTGCTATTTCAACTCTTTTCTGGCAGTACATGCCAATAAAGCTGCCTTTCTAGGATCTTGGATATGTTGTTCATCCACACTCTTTGGCATGTCCCTTTCTCATTTAAATCTTGCTGGAAGTCTTCAAGCTGGCTCCTCCCACCCACTCGGGTGGTGTAACCCTTGGCTCCACCCCATGACGACAAATTGTCCTTTTCGCTGGAAGATACAGGTTGCGTCCTTCATGCTCCCGCGTTTTGTAGGCCCTGGCTTCAAAACCTTTGGTTAATCCAAAACTTTGTCTAGTTCACATTAGTGATCGTGACTGCTTACCTTCGATTATGGAAGACAAGTCTCCGGATTTCACCGGTGTTCATGCGGCCATAAAATGTCACACACCGATCCACACACCATGTGTGTCTACTGCCTGGGTGTTGACCATGACACCTCGAAGTGCAATTTTTGTCTTGCATTTCACCCTAATGTCCTCGCCGACCATCGTGCATGCCTGAAGTTGGGGAGGCCGGAAAAATGGAACCCTCCTGTGAAATCTAAGGAGGCATGGTGGGCGGTTTCCATGGTCGAAGGATCCGCCGAGCAATTGGAACACATGCAAGCCTTCGAGGAGGAAATGGCTCATGCTGGGGAAACCTCTTCTTGGAGCTTCTTTGTTCTGCTCAACCTGGGCTCCACCTACTTGGGTTCTTTCCGAGAGTTGCGCCAGTTTCTCCTGACTGAGGGGGAGAGTCCTGTGGGCATGCACTCCTCTCTGTCCTGTAAGTGGGAAAAGGACCCGGGGTCATCTTCGTCTTGATGGAGATGCTCTTGAGATCAGGAGAGATCTCAGGTACAGGAACCAGCAGTCTCGACTTCGGTCGAAATTGCTTCTTTGGCCACTGGCTTCTCGGCTTTGCCATCTGGCCAGTTGACCGAAGTGTCGATCGACGAGTTTGAAATAGTCATCGATCCGATCGACCCATTATTGCCGACTCCGGTCGATGATTCTCTCAATCGGACTCCCGGTCCTTTCCTTCCCTGACGAGGACCTAACCTGTTGGGAATCCCATCGAGGAAGTGGTCCCTGACCCTGGGAAGTCACCGGTCCCGCCAGTGTCTCCCGAGCGACCAAGTTGGCCTGTCCGATCTTGATCAAGGTCTAGGACCCCCTCAACTGAAAGCCCAAGGAAGAGCCACAAGCACTCTAAAAAGAGGCGATGCCATCGGTTGTCCTTATCCTCCTCGGATGAGGAGAGGCTCCAGCGGAAACTTCGTCGGTGCTACGAGGACCTCATGTGGCAACAGCTGATTTTGACTGGGCACAAGCCGACTCTGGCTCCTACCCCAGCCATTACTTGGCTTTCGCCACCCAGGCCGAAGCTGACTCCTTAAGATCTGATTAAGTCGGTTCCCCCGCCCGCGGAGCCGGCGAAACCTCCGGTTTGCCAAAACCGGTCTCTCCACCGATTGTGATGGAATCACCGCCCAAGCAGCCTGTGGGGAGGGGCTCCTTCTAAGAAAGATAGACCAGACACTGGGCTTTCCTGGCATCTTTCGGTCACTGTCACCCCGGACCACCCTTGGCGGGTCGAAGGTGAGCTGGGCGGTTGACCGTTGTATCCGGATTCCTCGGATTCGGATGAGACCAGTCTTCATTCTCATCCCGGGTATGATGAATCGGCCAGTGGGTTAGAGACTGAGGAAGGTCCTTTGTCCTTTCAGGGCATTCTTCGCCTCATCTCGGAGACTACAGGGATGTCCCTGGAACCTATCCAGAAAAAGAAGGTGTACCCTCTCACGGACATCCTAAAGAGAGGGGATACCCCGATGGAGGCCTTTTCTGTGGCTGAGGCCATAGTTGGCCCAGCCTTAGAACTTTAGCAGTGCCCTGCCTCCTGTACAGCTCCATCTGCCTGCATTGCCCACAAGTATGCGGTGCCCATGGGGTCCCTTTCGGGGTTCAAAGAGCACCCCTTGGCCAAGAGCCTGGTGACCACGTCTGTGTTCAGGCATACAGGCAGTTCTGCCCAGACTGACTGTCCACCGAAAAAGAATCCAAACTCTTGGATCATTCGGCTTGGAAGGTCTGTGTGACCTCATCTCTAGGCCTTCATCAGGTAAGTTCATCCATCATCATGGCACACTTCTCCCATGCCCTCCTGGGGTCTTTGGATGAAGTCCCCCCCACACCTCCTACAGACATGCAGACCATGGTCAAGCAGGTCTGGGATCAGGGCTGGGCTATTGCCAAACAGCAGCTTCAGACATCCCTCAACATTGGGGATTCTTGTGCCTGCTCGATGGCAGCCACAGTTGCCTGTCATTGCAGGGCTTGGCTGAGATGCTCCTCTTTTCTGGCAGATACTCAGCACAAACTAGCTGATGTGTCTTTCCTGGGCACCGACTTTTTTGGCCCAGGTGTGGCTGGTCACCTTCAGCGCATTGAGCAGTCCAATGCCACCTTGGACGCTACTTCTGCTAAAGGTTCTTCGGCCAAGAAACAGCAGAAGAAGAAGAAGACTTTTCAGCACTCTTCCCCTGTGGCACAGCAACCCTCCTTTCAAGGAGGGCAGCTGCAACAGCAGCAGCAGGCTTAAGCTTGGTGCCCGCAGCCCAAGCCTGGGCCCTCCCAGGCCTGTAATGGAGGCCGAGGTCCAGGTCCTTGATCCTCCTCCTCCTCCAAGCCTGCTCAGTGACGGGATGCTTCCCCCTCTCCCATCATGCCAGCTCTGGGTCCTCATATGGGGGTCCGGCTCCACCACTTCCTTTCCATCTGGTCCGTTATCACCACGGGCAGATGGGTTTTGGAAGTGGTCGGTCAGAGACTGCCTCTGGAATTTGAGCAGTACCCTCCCAGCTAAGCCCGTGCCCCCAGGGAGGAAAGAGTATCCATCCAGACTCAGTTGGCTCTCGGAGATGACATCACTCAGCTCCTCCTCAAGGAGGCAGTAGCTTCAGTGGCAGATCCTCCAACAGATCCAGGCTTTGTCTCGAGGCACTTCCTGGTGCCCAAGCGGATGGGGGGCTGGTGCCCCATTCTAGATCTGCACAACCTGAATCAATATCTCAGGTCACGCACCTTTCGGATGGTCACTCTGTCCCAGATCATACCATCCTGTTGGAGTGAAGCATGTGATTCTGTTTACTGGATCTGCAGGACATGTTCTTTCATGTCCCAATCCATCTGTCTCATCGGTGGTTACTCCACTTCAGAGCTGAAGGGACTCTATACGCGTTCCGAGCCATGCCGTTTGGCCTGTCATTGGCCCCATGGGTCTTCACTAAATGCATTGCAGTAGTGGCAGCCCATCTCAGGGGACGAGGGGTCAGGATTTATCCCTACCTCGACGATTTGCTCTTATCAGGTCCCATCCAACAAGAGGTGGAGAGGTCCAGGGCTTTGGCCCTCCAGATCCGCTCCCAACTCGGACTCCTGATCAGTAAGGCCAAGTCGGAACTGGTGCCTTCCCAGGTGATGTGCTTCATTGGGGCAGAGCTCGGCTCTCGTCAAGCCAGAGCTCGGCTTCCGGCGGACAGGGCGGAGGTTCTCTCCTCCTTTTCCCAATCATTTCTGGTTGGGCAATTGCGCCCTGCCCAGGACTTTCTGTGCCTTCTGGGTTACATGGCGGTGTGCACCTCAGTGATCCATTGGGCCCGGTTGCACATGCGCCCCCTCCAAGGGGAGTTGGCCACCAAGTGGACTCAGCGCCATGGTCATATCGACCGGCTGATCACTGTAACCCAGAAGATGTGGGACGCTCTCCAATGGTGGACCACCCCAGAACGGTTGCAGGAAGGGATCCTGAGCTGACGGCCATCCTCACAACTGATGCCTCTTCATGGGCTGGGGAGCTCACATGGGGACGAAAGGGCCCCATGGGTTCTGGACCCTTAGGGAGTCCTGATACCGCATCAACCTGTTGGAGCTCAGAGCAGTCAGACTGGCACTGTCAGCTTTCGCTGCTCAGCTCCGGGGTCAAGTGGTTCAAGTCCAGATGGACAATACCACGACCATGTACTACCTCAACAAACAGGGTGGCATGCACTCCCAGCTGCTTTGCAGAGAGGTGCTCTGAATCTGGACCCTCGTCAGCCGTTTGCAGGCAGATCTCCTAGCCATCCATGTAGCAGGAGCCTCAAACCATCTGGCGGATGCTCTGAACCGCTTAGCTGAGACATCCCATGAGGGGTCTCTTCTTTCAGAGGTAGTTTACAGCCTGTTCTCCACTGGGGCAAACCGATGGTGGACCTGTTTGCCTCCAGGAACAACACCAATCTGAGGCTGTTTCATGCCCGCCCCCTCAGCAGGGCTCACTGCAGGGGGGATGCGTTCTCGAGGCCGTGTACCACAGACCTCTTCTATGCCTTCCCTCCATTTTCCTTGATCCTCAAGGTGAGGAGGGAAAAGGTGAAGGTGATTCTGGTAGCTCCAGGCTGGCTGCGCCAGTTCTGGCATCCAGATCTCCTCAGCCTCAGCTGCAGGCCCCCAGAGCGACTTACAGCATGCCTGGACCTGATCTCTCTCAATCAGGGGAAGGTATACCATCTGGACCTTCAATCCCTGCACCTCACAGCCTGGCACCTGAGCGGTTGGAGTTCCAGGCTTTGGGTCTTTCTGAGGATGTCCTCACTTTGGTGGAGGCATCCAGAAGGAATCAACCAGGAAATGTTATGCCTTCAAATGGAAAAGGTTTTCCATGTGGTGTAAGAGCAAGGGCCTGGACCCTCTGTCCTGTCTGGTGGCTAACATTCTCAACTACCTTTGGTCTCTTCGGTCATCGACCCTTAGGGTGCACCTGCAGCCATCTCTGCTTACCGGGCATGGGCCGGTCAACCGACGTTAGCGCAGGAGACAGTGGTTGGGTGCTTTTTCAAAGGCCTGGATCACATATCCCCTCCGGTGCATGAACCCCCACCTTCATGGGATCTACTGCTGGTACTGGCAAAGCTCATGGGCAAGCCATTAGAACCAATGCACAAGTGTGCATTGTCATACTTGTCATGGAAGATGGCCTTCCTCGTGGCTATTACGTCTGCCAGAAGGACAGGGGGAGCTCCAGGTGCTTTCGGTGGACTCCCCTTATCTGGTCTTCCACAGGGACAAGGTTGTCCACTACAGCGACAGTCGCTATATCAATCAATCAATCAATCAATCAAAATCTTTATTTAATCAGGCGAACATCATTGAGCATAGCTCATTTACAAGATGGACCTGAGTGGTCAAGAAGTGCAAGTGTTCTTACATTGACAAGGGTAGCATAAACAGTAATACAATGACAGGGGTAACATAAACAGTAATACAATGACATAAGTGCTAATATATAACAATATACATATGCACAAGGCACATTAAAACTTTTAATCTGTGAGACAGAAGGTAATGGGCACATCAGGAGTAATATGTAGATTATAGGACCTAGCAGGCATTTTGAGGGTGAATCTTGGGACTGGAACGGAGTTTTATCAGCATAGATACATCGGGTAGGTAGGGCAGGGTTTCACCTTGTGTGGAAGCAGTTGCAGAGTTCTGGGAATAGGGTAGTGAATAGTCTTTTGAAGGATATTAAGGGTAGGAGGTTATTTAGCTTCATGGTTTTTGAGTGAATTCCAAACAATTGCTAGTGAGTAGCTGATAGCAGCCCTCCCAAACTGGGTGCAGACATTGGGGACCTTAAGAATGATAATTTTGCTGATCCTTAGGTTGTATGGCCTAGAAGTAATTTAAGTAAAACAGTCTGAGATATAGGTAGGTAGCTTGCCTGATAAGGCTTTGAATATCCAAATTGCAGCATTCCTATTTCTTCTGTGTTGTAATGATGTCCAGTTAACTGCCTTATAAAGGGAGCAATGATGGGTGCTGAAGGAAAGGTCAGTAATGAATCTGATGGACCTGTGGTATAGGGTGTCCAGTTTATTTAAGAGGGGGAGTGAACAATGTCCGTACAGAAAGTCAGCATAGTCAATGAGGGATAGGAATGAGGCCTGGATTAATCTTTTTTTGGAGTCTCTGTTGAGGTAGTGCTTTATTCTAAAAAATAAACCAAGCCTTTGTCTCAGTTTCTTTAGTAGCTCCTCAATATGGACAGAATAGTCAAGCTTGTTATCAATCCAGACTCCAAGGTATTTGAAGTTATCAACGAATTCCAGCTTCTCTCCAAGTAAGGTGGTTAGTTGTAGGGTGGTGGATGGTGGGGTAGTGGCAGAGCAACTCTTTGAGGTAAAGAACATAGCTTTTGTTTTTTTGGCATTTAGAAGTAGTTTTTTATCCAGTAGGTTGTGTTGTAGGATGGAAAATTCAGATTGTAGCAGTTCACAGGCTTTAGATAATGAAGGATTGCTAACATATGATACAGTATCATCAGCAAACAGATGGATGTTGGATTGAGTGAGGTTAGCATCAATATTATTAATATAGATGGCAAAGAGGATGGGGCCAAGAATAGAGCCTTGCAGTACACCTCTTAACAGTGGTTTTAAGGTGGATAGGTGGATTCCATTTTTTACCAGTTGTGATCTATCTGATAGATAGCACTTGAACCAATTGAGTGAAGGGGAATCCAACCCTAGTGAGCCAAGGGAGGTGATTAATGATTCATGATCCACTGTATCAAATGCTTTGCTCAAATCCAGGAACACAGCACAGGTACTGTTCTTCTTATCCATAGCAATCTGCCAGTCGTTGGTTACTTTGGCTAGGGCTGAAATGGTGCTATGCCTTGATCTAAATCTGATTGTGCTGTATTTAGGAGGTTATTGTTATCCAGGTAGACCCTTAATTGTGAGTTTACTAACTTTCGAGCATCTTGGATAGAACTGATAGGATGGAAATGGGCCTGTAATTATTGAGGTCCATGGGATCACCAGATTTGAGTAAAGGAACTACTTGAGCTGTTTTCAAGTGGAGGGAATGGATCCAGTGGTGAGGGAAAGATTGAAGAGATGAGTGAGGGGGCAGATAAGACTTGAGATGCAATCTTGAGGAAGTAGGGGTCCAGGAGTCTGTACCTGTACTTTTGAAGTATCTAAATTGGAGAGAGATCTTCCACTTCTTTCAAGGATATTGGGTTGAAGGAGAAGGTTGATGTAGCCTTTGACCCACAGTGGATTGAAGATTCAAGGAAGATCTCAGGAGATTTGCAGGTGAAGAGTCAAATGCTAGTCCAGCTGTGGTGAAGTGGTCATTGAAGGTATTTAGGATTTCTTGTTTGTCCGTAATTTCTGTGTTATTTAGTAGCAGTTTGCAGGTTAAAGCAGGAGTAGAGTTTTGGCCCAAGATACCCTTTATAGTTCCCCAGAGCCTGGTTGGGTTATTATAGGAGGCATCCAATTCAAGCTATAATGTTCCATTTCTGTGTTTCGCCTTCCCCCAGTGTCCAACCCCCTCCCCGGACCAACTCCGACCTGGACTTGGAATCCTAAAGTCCAGGGGTTGGGGGGGCAGAGCCCCCACATGGGGTTGTGACAGCCTCACAGAAAACACTGAGGGGAATTGGGTGGCACAATACCTGCATTGGTATTGTGCTGTCACTGTGCGGGAGGTTGACAGGTTACTGTCGACCTCACTTGGTGCTTCCGTGTAGCACGTGTTACTATGTAAATTACATAAAGGCCTTGACTATCTGCTTTTATTCTGGATAAGATTGAAGCTGATTGAGTAATATGTCATGGCACAAGTGCTGTATAGTTTTTCCTTTGAGAAGACAAACATCCGTACATTCCAGGACAGAAAGTGATGGCCCTGTCATGACAAAACACTACCAGCTATATTCACAGTTACAGTTGATGGCGGTGCAGACTCAGGGTGCCAATTGCACTGCCACCAAAAAACTGCCATGCACAAAAGTCTGCCTTAGTTGCCAGGGGGAGGAGCCAACCCTGGTGAATGAGACGCAGTGCAAATGTGGACACCACATAATTGGTACAGATGGGGTTTGCACCTGCAAATGTGCAGGACTGTGCCATTCTTGGAGGTCTGAGCATAGCATATTGTCAGTCACATGAGACTATTCCCTGAACTTCAGGAACCACATGACCACCATAATGTCCCTTCACCAACCCGACTCTTATTATGGTTCGCTTCTAGGCCACTGAGACTTGCATTTTTCTTGGGCTTCTGGTTCTCATGATTGCTCAGTGACCCCTCCTCCCTTACCCTACCCCCAAAACAGTACTTAGCATCCTGTGATACCCTCCTCCCTACCCCATTTTCCCCCTGCTCCTTGTTGTTTTCCATTCCTTTACTGAGTGGGGTATCAAGTCTCCATGTTTGTGCATGGCCCTCTGTCACCATGCTTTGTGCATGATCGCATGTCCCTTTAGTTTGTTTATGGCACTGTGTCACCATATGTTGTGCATGGCCCATGGCCCCATGCTTTGTGCACAGCCCTGTGTCATCACGCTTTGTGCCTGGCCCTGTGGCCCCATGCATGGTGCATGCCCTGTAGCACTATGCTTTGTGCATGGCCCTGTGTCCCAATGCCTTTTCTTTCCATATAGGTTTTTTCTCCTTTTGGGGCACCGGGAGGACTCATTCTGCCCCCCCCCAACTCCAGGGCATCATCCTACCTTCCTAGTGCTCCCTTTTCTATTTTCTCCCCTTGTCCCAAGACCCCGGTACACAGACACGTATGAGCATGGAGGCGCTCTTGCGCTCTGAGGCTCCGGTGACAGCCTTTTCCTCCCAGCCGGCCTAACACCAGGTCCTCCCCTAGGCTTGGTGTTGCCACCAAGCCTCCACCTGGTAGCAGCCAAGAGCCAGAGAAACCCCACAACCCTCCCAGGGAGAGGAGAGCTGCCTGGCAGCAGCTCAGTCCAACTCCTTACCCTCCCCCCACCAGCTGACCACTGGCGACCAATGCTAGTTCCTGAACATGGGTCACCAGTGTGGGAAGAGGCAAGGCACCAGCACCTCAGCCCTCTTCATCACTGGGCCAGCCCTATGTCCCCATCCTTTGTGCATTGTCCTGTGTCCCCATGTTTGATGCATGGCCCTGTGTCTCATGCGTTGTGCATGGCTCTGTGTCCCCATGCTTTGTGCATAGCCCTGTGTCCCCATGCTTTGTGCATGGCCCCATGTCCCCATGTTTTGAGTATGACCCTGTGAGCCCATGCTTTATGCATAGCAATGTGTCACATGCTTTGTGCACAGCCTCATGTCCCCATACTTTGTGCATGGCTTGTGTCCCCATGCTTTCTGCATTGCCCTGTGTCTTCGTGCTTGTGCATGACCCTGTGTCAATATATTTAGTGCATGGCTGTGTCTCCTCATGCTTTGTTCATAGCCCTGTGTTCCCACACTTTGTGCATGGCCCTGTGTCCCCATGTTTTGTGCATGGCTTTGTGTCCCCATGCTTTGTGTATGGCCCTTTGTCCTTATGCTTTGTGCATGGACTCATGTCCCCATGTTTTGTGTATGGCCCCATGTCCCCATGTTTTAAGTATAACCCCATGAGCCCATGCTTTGTGCATGGTCGTGTGTCCCCATGCTTTGTGCATGGCCCTGTATTGCCATGTTTTGTGCCAGGCTTTGTTTCCCCATGTTTTGTACCTGGCTCTGTTTGCCCATGTTTTGTGCATGGCCCTTTGTCCCCATGCACTGTGCATGTCCTCATGTCCCTGTGCTTTGTCCATGGCCCTGTATCCCCATGCTTTGAGTATGGCCCCATGTGCCCATGCTTTGTGCATGGTCCTGTGTAACCATACTTGGTGCATGGCCGTGTGTCCTCATACATTTTGCATGGCCCCTTGTCCCCATGCTTTGTGCATGGCCCCGTGTCCCCACACACTGTGCATGTCCCCATGCTTTGTGCATGGCCCTGTGTCCCTATGCTTTTTGTGTAGTGACCCCAGCTCCTTCCCCCCATGGTCAAAATTCCACTAAGGAAAGGTTAAAGGGTCACTAATGGGGGACTGTTGTCAAGTGGTAATTTTGACCACTTAGCAGCAGTCTGTTGCTACTGTGTGTGGAGTCCTAGATGTCTGCATGCAAGCAAAAGGGAGCTCACTTCAATGGAGGCAGTTGCTGAAGTAGGGAAAACGTCAAGAACAAGATAAATACTAGCACCTAGCAACTGAACAACAGGAGAAGCACTAAGGAGCACTTATATTTAGTGCAAAAATAAATGGCTGTAGTGTGCAAATGCAGTGTAAAAGATAGCAGTGACCCATCAACCCAATCGGCCTTCTGGGTCAGTGCTCTTTTTTTTTTTTAAACTTAATGTTTATTGATGTATTCAACAATGTTCATACATAAGGCACATCTGGGTACCTCATGGGAACCGTTAACCTGAAAATGATGAACATGAAAATTAACGTAGGCCAAGTTGCTTCCCCTATGACCTGGTAAAGATGTTTCATCCAAGAGTCCACATAAACTATTACCACGGGGTGAGATTCACGATAATGAACACTGAGGAACAATTTACAATAAAATCTTAAAACCGGAGTCTAACAATGGAGAACTTCAGGAGAAATCGAAACCGTGATAAAAATGGCCATAACATAGTCAATAATAGGCACAGTAATAGAAACACAAATACGAGGTGCGTGGACCTGTCTAGGGAAACCAATTAATGAGACAATATAACAATGCAATACCTAAAAGTTAATATATATTTGTCTAATAAGGGTGTGTGGTGATTGAAAACTCATATGGGCTGGTAGAAAGGAATTAAAAATATTTTAGCTCGTGCCTTCAAAGGAGAAACCTGTGGTCTATTTGCCTCTGTAGATTCGGATTCAGAAAGCTGCCATGCGTGCCAGATCTCTAAAAGCTTGGGGTAGCATGAGCGAAGGGTAGCTGTAATTCGTTCCATCACTTCAATTTCGGAAATTTTTTGTTTCCATTGTGATAGCGTGGAGGAGCGTGGGGTCAACCAATTCAGTGTTATACACCTCAAGGCAACCATTCGTAATATGTGGTGCAGCTTGGCTTTATTTCCCTAACCCCCCAAAAAATATCTGGAAGTCCCAGGACTAAACTTATAAAAGTAAAGGGTATCGGGGTGCCAAACATTAACTGCTTGTGGGCATGTAGCTGTTGCCAAAAAGGAACTATAAAGGGGCAGCCCCAAAATATATGAAAATAAGAGCCCACATTTCCATGTAAATGCCAGCACAAATCCGAATGGGTGGTGTTAAAGTGTTTTGTTATGTTTGGATGCAAAAATACCTCATTATCACCTTCCAGTTAAATTCTTACCAAGTAGGAGAGGGTAACTGTCCATCCCCACTTCAGTCTATGGTCCCATTGAGGCTGAGGAATGGAGGTGTTGGATTCTCTTTCCCAGTTTATATGAATTTGCTCCATCAATGGGGCAGTAGTGTTGGTAAGGAATTTATATATGAAATGGGCTTACATGTATGTTCAAGGTGACCCACAAATAGAAACAATCTTCCAACACTGACTGGGACCTCTGTAGCTGGTGATTTATGTTTTTTTGTTATTTCAGATTGATGAAAAAATACCTCGTCTGGATTTGAAGAAGGTTTATGATCTGCTGCCTTATCAAGAGGAGCTCCCCAGTGCCAGTGCACACAGGCCATGTAAGCATCACAGGGGGTCCCTGTTAAATTCAATCACTCTTTCTGTCAAAGCTAGGCAAAGTCCAGTTGCTGAAATTCACTAAGTGTCAGTCAAAGGGCCCGACTGTGAAAGATAGATCCTGGTGCAGAAATCACAAGAAAATGCCTCAAAATTACTTTGCAGAAGGGCCAGCCTGAAAGCACAATGGTAGCACTACCGTTCACTACACTGACAACCCAGGTTCCAGAACAGACTTGGGTCTCTCATGGGCCACGTGAGAGAGGGAAGGTGAAGCATCCATGGGTCAGCTCTTCTCCCTTGGGGAGGGGGACACAGTGTTCTGCTGTTTGTCTGCCACCTGATGGAGGTCAGCCAGGAAGCAGCACTGTAGGACTGCAGTAAAGGGAGGGGCAGCCTCCGCCACGCATGTGCGCCATGGCACATGTGTGTGCATGTTATTGCACGCCAGCACCCATGGGGAGAAAAGGAAAAAAGGAGCCGGAGGAAGAAGTCCTGGCCTGCCGTTGTGCAGCTGGCAGCCCCCACAGGCCCACACACAACCATCATTGCGGGCCATGCACCAGTATCGTGGTTCTGGGCAAGTGGTGAATAACCCATAAGTCCCTGAAGAGATGGGTGATGGGGCTGAGGAGCGCCATCAAGTGAGTTGGAGAATGAGGAATTAGCTGGATAAAAAAAAATTTGCAGCCGAGGGGGTACGCAATGTGCTGCATATCCAGGCATTATTTCCTCTATGGATCTCAGGCACTGAAGGTCAAAATAGGAGATGTCCAGGAGAGTGAATAATACACACCTCTTGGCTTGGTCCAGTGGTATGTAATTGCCCCTGGGAGTCTGTGGTGAATGCTTTTCACCCCAGGATGACACACTGGGGTCACAGAGGTTAGATGCTTGACTCCTGTGCAGGGAGAGTGCAGACTGTCTGGCATTTGTGCGCCCCTTTCTGGCTGGTCAAGGTGTGGCATTTGGGTCACCTGTCAAGGCATCTGCTTGCTTACTCATTTATGGGTTGTGATGGTGACCAAAGCTGTTGGGGTGGGGGATGAGGAGGAATAAATAACAGTGATGGGGAAGGGGGAGGGAACATAAAGTATGCACTCTGTAGGGACCCAGGAATCCTCCTGCCCCTTTTAAGATACACGGACATGGCTAAGTGAGACAGAGTGGGAAATGGTGCGCTGCCTTACTAAACCACATGTACACTGGTGCACTGACTGCACACGTATGGTTAAATTGGAAATGTTTAGGTGGGGGAACTGTCACATCTAGATTTGTAGGTGGTGGAGTTATCAGTTTTAGAAGGTAGAACTCTCCTATAGAAGTCAATGGAGAAAGATGACAGGTGGTGAAACTGTCATGCAGTTTTTTAAGAGGTGGTGAAACTGAGTCCCTGTGGGCTTCTGCTCAATTTAACCCCTGCTGCACACAGAGATAATGCACTATGCTGTTGCTATGAACACAATTTACTTAATGCACATTGCATTTTGTCAAATTGAATTTAATTGAATGTATGTAATGTTACTACCATGGTTATGTTGCTTGAATGTTACTTCTGCTGTGCCATATGTACCCAGAAAAAAAAATTGTCTTCTTTTGCACTATATAAAATGAATCCTGGGTCACTCCTGAAAATTGACATGTCTCAGTGAGCCATACCCCATTAACAAAATCCAATTAATAAATAAAAATGAAGAAATGTACCTACTGCATCCAAAGCATGCAGATCACAGCATTGCTTCAGCTCCTGCACATAGCCAGGAATAGCCTCACCTCTCTCACAAGAAGGCAGGTAATAAGAAAATTCCAGCTTCTGCTGCTGGATTATGGAGCTGTGGTGTACCTGGCACTCAGACCTGAAACCCATACTTCACAGATTTGATGCCCTCCCTGTACAACAGGTTCTATGACTCAAGAACCCAGCCACTGCCTGTCATACAGCCAGCTTAGCTGGCTGAGCCTTCCCACCCAGGGACCACCATCAACTCCTCAGCCGCCACATACCTCACAGCCGCCTCCACATTAGGGACAGGAACTGGCTAATTCTGATCCAGTCTGGACTGTTTGGGAGTTTAGGAAATTCCAATTCCAAATCCAGTTCCTACCCAATTCTGAAAAGGACATCAGAATCGGACTCCCAAATCCTAAATTCCTATGTAAAAAATGTTTCAGCTTTAAATTTCGTAATTAGGAGTTTGAGACAGCAATTCTGAATATCCTGATTCCAAAAGTCAGGCCGGAGTCCGAGGAATCTGATTCTGTGACTCAGAATCTGAGCATTTCTACTCCATATTTCTCCCTACCCCAGTTCTCTAAAGGTGTATTTACACTACCTTGTTTGTTACGTTACCATTTGTACCACTCGTCTGCTGCTCCTCCCAAAACGCTGCCAACAGGCTTTCCCAAGTCACACATTGGGTTTCATTGCAGAGTCACTGATTAAATTTCCTATGTTTTTGAAGGCATTTCTACTGGGTTGGGATGGGTTAACAGAACATTCTAACAAAGTACCAGAAAAAAAAAAAGTACAAATTACAGGGCTATTGTAGGTGCACAAAAGAAACAACTAACCAGTAACCACCTTACACTTCTGTTCCCTCCGCAAGTGAGCAGCTTTGGTGTATGACTATCCCATTCTTGTAAATCTGCCTGCGTTCTACTTCATATCTGCTTTCTCCCCATTCTGCTGGTTGCTCCAGTAATGCTACATTGCATAGACGGGTCCCTTCCTAGCTCTTCTCAATCTTTTTGACCCAAATGTTAATCAGAGTTGTGATAAGTAAGTCCCGAATTGGACCCTCATCCCACGATACACCGCAGGTCAGGTCATCAGCAATGTTGTGACTGGAGCAGTGTTTTTATGTGCAAGTCAAAAATGCTTGCAGCATTACATATTCCCAACAAAACAGCATTCATCCAAGCTGCAATAAAGCGCAGCTGCAATGCTCTGAAAGCTGTCCACACACACTTTGCAGCTTGTCTGCACCGTTCACAATGGTGCAGAAAGGTTAGTGTAAATGCATGGTAAGATCAACTGAGACAGACAGCTGGATACTACCATCTCAGTAATGTCAGTGTGTAAAGGGGCAAACATCAACGCCAGTGGCTGTCATCCCCTTCCTGCTGCGTGAGTGGTTGTCCTCCACTACTGTAATGAACTTTCTTGTATGGTAAGTTAAAGTAACCTATATTTGTAAGGAAAATTATATCATGATATCATTTTAAGCCAATCAGGATTTTTCATTTCTAAACATTCCAAGTACTCTTATAATAACCATAAGAGTCTCATGCACATACTTCTAAAATGCTGAAGTTCCAAGTTCAGTTGGTATTGCCCATTTCCACTCACAGGGGTTTCTATAACTTTCCACAAAGTAAAACAATTGTGATTTTTAATTCAAGTTCCATTTTTAAAAACTGAAGCCTTCAACATGATTTATAACGTGTTTATTTGTACTGTTCCTGTGTCTCTTATGGTTATAGAAGATCTTACTTCGAGAGGGTTCCTTCAGTAGTCATCACATATAGGACTGACATCACCTGGCGTCGGGCCTCACGGCAGACTTTTCTAGCAACATCTGATGGGGGACCGCCCACCCGACGTCATGTGACTGATGTTAGCGTGACTGTATATAGTGGGCGGTCCCCACGCCCGCCCTCCAGTTCTTTCCCGCTGTCGCCTCATGTCAGTCGCATCGCAGACTTCTAGTAGCAATCGTTGAGAAAGTTCGTTCATGTCGGGTGTTTTCCCTTGTAATTCTCTTCAAATTTTGAATTTTTTTGATGTCTTCTCTGAAGAAAAATGCTCTGCTTGTGGCATGCAGATCCCGCACAAGGACGGTCACCAGAAGTGTGTTCTCTGCTTAAGCCCAAACCATCCTATCGCCTCCTGCCCTGATTGCCAGTTGTTCAAGCAGGCCACTAAAAAATGGAGACAGCAGGCATTGGAGGCCCACCTCCTCAAAACTCGTCTGGCCTCCCTGGAGAAAAAGATGGAGCACCTTAGGGATTCGTCCGAAAAATCTTCCCCGTCAAAAAAGCATAAGGAGAAGACTAGGGAGCCGTCTCTCTCCGCGGATGACGCCAGGCTGTCCACAAACAAGGCCCATTTACTGCCAAAGACAGACGGTAAGTCAAACAAGACTTCAATCGGTAAGTCGGCGGCCGGCTCCTCCGGCGATCGTACCACTCCGGCCGGTAAGTCGGCTCCCGGCTCCTCCAGGGACCGCGCGGCGGTCGCTAAGTCGACTCCCCCGGCTCAGGGCAGTGGCCCAACCAAGGCCAATAAGCCGGCTGGGGGCTCCTCTCCTCTCCTGACCACACAGCCCCGCCTGCTAAGTCAGCCGTTTCTGACGACCGCACGGGCATGGTTCCTCTGTCGGGGCCTAACAGCACCTCACCCGACGGCCAGCAGGAGCAAAGGGAGAAGGCCCCTCTCCCTCCTCCTACTTCACCTGCGTCCTCCCATTCCTCTCCGAACGCATCTGGCGATAGTCTCGGAGAGCCCATTGAGCATCTCATCATGTGGGTACCTCTCCGCACTCCCCTTCATGGGTCCTGGATCAGAAGGCTCCTTCACGGCCGTCCGGCCTTACTGTGGAGGCCCCTCCGCCTTCTGGCAGGATGCCGGTGCCTCCCGATGCCAGTGATCTCGACGACAGTTCCTCAGCCGGGCCCGGTCGACAGGCCTTGCCTCTGGCCCCGACGCTGGACCCGACCTCTCACACCGGAGCTCCCACATCCGTTCTGATGCCGCCCCTCCGACGCCAGATCCTCATCCAGCGCCAGATTGGGTCGCTGGTGCCGCGACGCCAGTCCTTCAACGGACTGTCACCGCCGCCAGAACCTCTGCCCATTTATACAATGGCGGGTCCGACGGGCTCCCCAATGCCTGATCCATCATCGGAATCTATTCTAGACTAACTGTCCCCATTACCTGTTGGGGTACCCTGGGGACCTCACTAGGGGTTCCACCCTGATTGGAGCCATTTGTGACATTTTCCTGGTTACAACCCATATTCCTCTTATATGGGTTACCAGGGTTTTATCCCTCCAGTCGCCCCTCCTCCTCTTCCTCCTCCTCCCCCAGCCTCAACCGGCTCCTGCCTCCCTCCTCCAGTGGTCTCAGATTTCAAGACCTTAATCCAGTCTTGGTGGCAGGGGGCCAGGTCAGAGCTGGTTACTGATCTGGAAGCCAGACTCCACAGCCGCAGCTTCCTAGTTCTCCTCCCGAGCAGCTCCGCTTCCACCTTCCATCTCAGGGTAGACTCAACAGGACGCTCACTTATGGGATTTCATCATCGTCCTGTTGAGGAGGTGGAAGACAGTTCCAATGGGAGGGAAGACTCCAAGGAGGAGGAACCTGGGGAGGACCCCGAGGATACGAAAGGAAGGACCTCGCCAAATTCCCCTCTGGAGGATCCTTCCTTCCTTTTTGGACCTCTTGAGAACCTTAAGAGATCACTTCGACTGGGAGTCGGAGGACCAGGATCCTATGCGGCAAATACTCGCAGAGCATCTGGACTTAGAGTCTCTGCCATCCATTCCGGTCCCCTCGTGGATGGGTCCTCACCAAGACCTCACCACCACTGTCTGGCAGATGCCTCGTTCGATCTCGGCTGTCCCTAAGAGAGTGGACAGGCTCTACCGGATGCCTAAGGATGCACCTTTTTTGAAGGTTCATCCTAAGGCAGACTCTCTTGTCATCTCAGCTGCTCATGACTGCTCCACAGCTCCCAAGCACATGAGCACAACACCTCCGGACAAAGAGTCGAAGCTGATGGATCAGTTCGGAAAAAAGGTCTACTCATTGGCCACGTGCACCCTTAGGTCCCTCAGTTACGTGGCCTACATGGTATCTAACCAAAAACAGACCATGGCCAGGCTGGAGGCGAGGGTCCAGTCCATGGACTCTTCGCCCCTTAAGGAGGAACTTGCCAAGGATTTCCGCCTCTCCAAGATCTCCAGCAGGCATGCTCTTTGAGCCACCTATGACTCCGTCGATTCGGTGGCCCGTACCTCGGCAACTGCCGTTGCCCTTAGGTGGCATTCCTGGCTCTGTCTCTCTGGGCTTGCCAACGAAGTCCAGTCGGTGATTCAGGACACCCCTTCAGGGGCTCAGTCCTTTTTGGAGGAGATGCCAAGGACATTATAACAGATTTACAGGACAAAGGTGTGGCCCTTAAATCTGTTAGGTCCATGTACCGATCGGGCACTCAACAACAGCAGCAGCCCTTTTGGAAAAGGACAGGGAGGCAGCGGAAAAATGCTCAGGTGAGATGCCAAGGTAAGCATAAGGCCACGGGTACTGCTATCCCCCCAGCTCCCAAGAAAAAACGACGTTCGGGGGGACCTCCTCCTGAGCACCCCGCCACTTCTTGACTCTCCTGCCCCACTGCACCCTCAGTCTCGCGACGGGAAGCAGGTGGGGAGAAGATTCACCTGCCACATGCAGGAGTGGAGGGCGATCACTTTAGATGAGAGGGTCCTGCAACTAGTGTCCGTCGGACACACCATTGAGTTTCTGGAGATTCCTCCAGATACTCCTTCGCAGAGGTCTTCTTATTCCCGGGACCAGGCCCTCCTCGTTCGCAAGGAGGTCAATGTGCTCTTGCTCAAAGAAGCAATCGAGCCAGTTCTCCTCAGGCAAAGGGGAAAAGGGTTTTACTCCCATTTCTTCCTGATTCCAAAAAAGACTGGGAACTTCAGACCCATTCTCGACTTGAGTCAACTCAGTCAGTATGTAGAATACAAGAAGTTCCTCATGCTGACGCTCCAGAGCCTTCTTCCACTTCTGTTGAAGAACCATTGGCTCTGTGCCCTGGACATGCAGGATGCCTACCTGCACATCCCTATCTTCCCCAGCCACCACCGTTTCCTGCATTTTTGTTTCCACGGGGAACATTTCCAGTTCCAGGTGCTCCCCTTTGGTCTGTGTTCGGCACCTCGGGTTTTTACCAAGTGCCTGGCGGTGGTTGTAGCATTTCTATGCTGCAGAGGGTTTGCGGTGTTCCCTTACCTCGAATGGCTAATCTCAGCTCCATCCAGGGATCTTCTTTTGGAAACTCTGTCTTTCACACTGGACCTCTTCAACCGACTGGGGATTATGGTCAGCGTTCCCAAGTCATCCCTAGTTCTGTCCAGAGACTACAGTTCATTGGGGAAATTCTGGATACAGTCCAGTGCAGAGCCTTCCTTCCTCCCGACAGGGTGGAGACTTTAATCAGCCAGGCTTGCAAAGTAGCCTCTCTCAGGACTATTCCTGCCCGGGAGGTCCTTCGGCTTTTGGGACTCATGGCCGCCTCCATCATGACAGTTCTCCTAGCAAGGCTACATATGATAATCACTCAGTGGTCATTAAGGGTGTAGTGGGATCAGCTCCTAGATGACCTGGATCATCCAGTCTTGGTCTCTTCAGTGATCCAAAGGGATTTACAGTGGTGGGAGATCCCCACAACCTTTCCCTGGGACTGCCATTCAAACCCTACACACAGTAGCTACCCTTACCACAGATGCCTCGAATATGGGATGGGGGGGCCCATCTGGGGGATCATCAAGCTCAAGGCCTTTGGACAGGCCTGGAGACTTCTCTCCACATCAATGTTCTGGAGCTCAGGATGGTAACCTATATGCCTTACAGGCCTTTCAGACCCTGGTACCAAAGGGAACACTGCTGATCCAAATGGACAACATGTCGGTAGTTTGGTACATCAACAAACAAGGAGGAACCCGATCGTACCCTCTTTGCAGGCAAGTGACCCGGGTGTGGAACTGGGCAGTCCAGCACCTTCTGGTCCTGTTGGCCGTACATGTTCCAGGTGTTCTAAACATCCTGGCGGACAGCCTCAGCAGAACTCAAACTCTCTCCCACGAGTGGAAACTGCATCAGGAAGTGGCGGACTCCATCTTCCAGAATTGGGGGCATCCGGATATCGACCTCTTCGCCTCCCAATCCAACGCAAAAATTCCCAAGTTTTGCTCGCTCATTCCAGAGCGCGGTACTTTCTGGAACGACGCATTATCTCTATCATGAACTGGGAAATTGTTGTATGCTTTCCCTACTTTTCCCATTCTGCAGAGAGTTCTCCTCAAACTTCAGGCCGAGGGAGCAAGAATGATCCTCATTTCTCCTCTCTGGCCGAGACAAATTTGGTTCCCGCTGTTACAGCAGCTCTCCAGGGAACCACCGGTTCCACTTCCATTGACTCACGACCTCCTGACTCAGGATCAGGGCAGGTTGGTCCATCCGGGGCTCAGGACACTGAATCTTCATGCGTGGCTCCTTCAGACATAGCGATTTCTCACTTCGGGGTCTCCTCTAGAGTAGCTCAGATCCTCATCGAGGCCAGAAAACCGTCCACCCATTCCACTTATGTTATGAAGTGGAAATGGTTTTCAATGTGGGCTTCTGCTCAGGGTTGGGACCCTTTCTCCTGTTCAGCCCTTCAAGTCATGGAATACCTCCTTCATTTATCAAATTCCAGTCTGTCTTATTCTTCTTCGAAAGTCCATATCTCAGCCATTTCAGCATGCCACGAGCTTGTGGATGGTAAACCCATGGCTCAGTTGGAGGTCTCAAAGACCTTTCTGAAAGGCATCCTCCATCTGAAACCCCCCATCCACAGCACCACTCCACCTTGGGATCCGAACTTCATCCTGGAAAAGCTCACCCTTCCTCCTTTCAAGCCAGCTATGAGCTGTGATCTGTGCTCCTTTCTTGGAAGGCGCTTTTTCTGGTGGCTATCACCTCCGCCTGAAGGATATCGGAGCTTCATGCTCTAGTCTGTAAGGAGCCCTACTTGATTTTCCATAGAGACTGGCAGTCCTAGGGACGCACTAGAGGTACCTTCCCAAGGTGGTGTCGGAATCCACACTGAACCAATCAGTAGAGCTTCCGATTTATTACCCGTCCCCTTCTAACAAGGGTGAGGCACTCCTTCACACAATGGATGTCCATTGGATCCTCCAGTGTTATACTCACTGGACTAAAGAGCTCCGCTCTTGTGATCAGTTATTCCTTTCCTTTGTCCCCAGGTCAAGGGACAAACCGGTTTCTAAGCAGGGCCTTTCCAAATGGTTGGGAAACTACATCCGGTACTGTTACCAGAAGTACGATAAGCCTCTTCCGGGTTCCATAAGAGTTCATTCTGCTAGGGGCATGGCTGCCTCTGCTGCCTTCCTTCAGAACGTTTCCACAGCGGACATTTGTGCTACCGCTACTTGGAGTTTTGTCCACACCTTTACCAAACATTACAGTCTGGAAATTGCTTCTAGGTGGAGGGCCGGCTTTGGATTAGCCGTCCTGCAGGGCCTTTTGTCCTAGGCTGGGTCCACGCTGGACTTCAGTTGTTCTGTTGGAGCTTGCTTCCTCCTCCCTAGTTTCTCTCGGTCTCTGTCTGGAGGGACTGCTTGGGACACTGTCCTATATGTGATAACCTACTGAAGGAACCCTCTCGAAGTAAGAAAGTACAGTTCCGTAGGAACTTACCATAACAGTAGATCTTTGAGAGAGGTTCCTTCAGTAGGTTATATTTTTCCCTCCCTCCCTCCTTCCCCTCATTTTATGTTTTACAGGGACTCCAGTTCCTGTTTGCTGCTGTTGTATGGCCTGTTCTTGGCTCCGCCGGGAGAACTGGAGGGCGGGCGTGGGGACCGCCCACTATATACAGTCACACTAACGTCAGTTATGTGTCATCAGGTGGGCGGTCCCCCATCAGGTATTGCAAGAAAAGTCTGCCGTGCGGCCTGATGCCAGGTGACATCAGTCCTATATGTGATGACCTACTGAAGGAACCTCTCTCGAAGATCTACTGTTACGGTAAGTTCCTACGTAACTGTTCTTTTCTTCTCAAGTCCTTTGTGTGCCAGAACTGCTGTGCTTTGCTTCACTGTTCTCTCAGCTAAAGAACTTGAGAATGCACTCTTATAACCATAAGAGGCACAGTAACTGTACATTTATTTATTTATTACATTTAGGAATAACCTTTGAGCCAGAGGCTCGTTTGCAGAGGTTCCATGTCAGGCAGTCAGAAACAAAATTTATCAATAGTCCAAAGAAGGTAAATATGTAAGGTTTGGTTAAGGTAGAAAATAGACATAATTTGCAAATAATAAATAGGTGACATAAAGTTCATATTCTGGAAAGTGGACACATTTAGATTAGCAGTTGCTGAGTCACTAGCAAGATTAGGATTTAAACAACAAAATCTATTGTCAGACATACAATATGGGAGGAAAGAGATACTTTGCGGATTGTGAGCGGGGAGAGAAACAGTGGTGTAAGGTAAGGAAGAGGAAGGTAGGGGGAGGCAGAGAGTGAGGGGAGGGGGGAAGGAATGAAGGAGTGGTGGATTCAGGAGAGGGTGTGGCATGGGGAGAGGGGGTGGGATGGGGAAAGGAGGGAGGGATATCTAAGGAAATAGGGTAGGATTGAGTTAGGAAGGGAGAGAGGAAAAATGAAGGGGGAGGAGACACCGAGCTGGGAAGGTGCTGGGAGTGAGTAGAAATAGTGGAGGGCAATTAGGAAGCTGAGGATGACGTAGAGTAGGGGACTTAGGAAGAGAGGGGCTAGAGTGAGGCAGAGGGGATGAGATGCAGAGGGATGAAGTTAGGAAGGAGCGGCAGTGTCTGGGTGATTAAGTTCCACATTCGCAGACACTGGTTGACGTTAGCAGTGACCACAGGTTTGACTTAAAATGTCCAAGCCTTGATTCCTTATGAAAGTCTAACCCTAGGGCATTTAACCATAGTGGTGCTCGGTATTCATAGGAGCGTTGCCCTTGTGAGGCACGGCGGAAAGGGATTTTAAGGGTATGATTGTTAATGCCCCTAGTACTTATGGCTGTGTTGATTATTGCGATTAGGTTACTCATGCCCGATGGTAAGAGACCTAAGGTGGATTTTTTGGCTAGGAGGCAAACGTGATATTGAACTCTACTCTCTAAATTGAGCCAGCCAGACTGTTCATACAGAGTACATGTATCAGTTAGGCGGTCAGCACCCAACACTAAGTGACATGCTTTGTTGAGCATTGTCCTTAGATGTTGGAGAGCAGAGTGTGTTGCTGCACCATAAACCACTAAGCCGTAATCAATGATTGATAACACAGAGCTTGAGACGGCAATTTTTAGGGCTTCATTGGTGAGGTAGTGTTTATTACAGTGTAGCAGGCCCAGCTTAGCATTGGCTGTGTTGGCAACAGTATCAATATGCCGGGTATATGAGAGAGTGCTGTCTAGTGTTACACCAAGATATTTGAAGTTTTGTACCATGTCAAGGGGGGAACAGTGAGCGTTGCGAATTTGTAGCTGATAGGCCCTATGCTTGTTATGAGCAGAGGTGAACATCATAGGTTTTGGTTTTCTTAATGTTAAGTAGTAATTTGGATATGAGGAACCATTTTTCGACCGTGGAGAAAATGGACTGCATCAGATGCTCAAGTACCGTTGGGTCATGGTGGCTTGAGTAGAGTACAGCATCATCTACATATAATAGTACATTGGCATTTACGGCCTGAGGGAGCTGGTTAAGAAACAAGCTGAAGAGAAGAGGGCTGAGAATTGACCCCTGTGGCACCCCAGTGGCAACAGGCCAACTAGCAGAGAGAACAGATTGAATTGTCACCCTTTGTGCACGCCCTGTAAGTTAGCTTCTGAACCAGGAGAGGGATTCTGTGGATAGACTGGTTCGGGAGAGTTGGTTCAGGAGCAGTTCGTGGTTAACGGTGTCAAAGGCCTTAGTGAGGTCAATGTAGGTTGCCCCCACCAAGAGCCCACAGTCCAAAGCACTGTGAATGTATCCAGTAAATTCAACAAGGATAGTTGTAGTGCTGTGTTGCTTACGAAATCCGGTTTGCTGGCGGCATTGTAGTTGGTATTTGTTTAGGTAGTCAGTCAGTTGGTCTGATACTATGTGCTCTAACACTTTGGGGGGGGGGGAGTATAGAAATAGGCCGATAATTAGAGTGGAGGGTCCTGTCACCATTTTTGTGGATGGGTGTGACCACAGCAGTTTTCCATATGCTTGGGAATTTACTGGTGATAAGGGATAGATTTAGGATTTTGGTAAGAGGAATAAGAATTATATCAAGGGTGAGCTTTACGAGCTTGAGGTCTAATGTGTCATTACTGGTCCTAGACTTGCCAAGAGCTTTTATGAGGTACTTTTTTGCTTTTGCAGGGATGACGATTTTTAGGTAAAAAGGAGGAGGGGAGTTGGTAGGGGATGTAGGGTCCTCAGATGGATAGTCATTGCTCTGGGGTAGGAGGAAGTCGGGGTAGAATACTGCTAAGGTCAGTGAAAACCTAATTAAATGTATTGGCAGTAATTAAAGGGTCCTGGGAGGGTACCATCCACATTTAATAAGGTGGTGGAGCTTTATTAGGTTTACCTGACAGAGTTTTAATGTTGTCCCAGAACCTCTGGCAGTCTTCCATGAGTTAACAAGTTTGGTTCTGAAGTGTAGGCTTTTGGCTTTCCTGATCACCCAGGTGCACTTGTTCTGAGCAGATCTATAGATCTTACTTCGAGAGGGCTCTTGCAGTAAGTAATTACACATATAGGACTGACACGGCGGCGACGGACCCGGAAAAATTTCTAGCTAGCAGTCCCTGGCGAGGACCGCCCCCACGCCAGGTGACTGGTGTCAGGAGCGTAGTATAAAGGGGCGGTCCTGGACGCCCGCCTCAGTTCTTTCCACTGTTAGCTTGTGCAGCTTCTGGAAAAGTTTGTGCTTCATTCAGCCCTACCTTCCGCCGCTTTTTCACCAAAACTCTATTTTTTCGACAAACGTCAGTACTAACGCCGGTGTATGTTGTCCCTACACCCTTCGAGCACAAGAACAAGTGCAATTCATGGGCGCCAACTCGGCACATAGGATCGGCCACTCCCTGTGTCTGTTCTGCCTAGGCCCAGACCATCAAGTCGAGAAGTGCCAGCATTGCCTTAGCTTTAACGCGGCCACCTGAAAAAGATGGCAGCAATCCCTGGAGGCCCATATCCTTAAAACGAAAATGAGCTCCATGGAGAAGGAGCTTAAAAGGCTAAGGCAGGTGTCCACTTCCCCCGAAGGCCATCGAAAGAAGAAGGACAAGGAGAGGCACTCGGACAAAGGCTCCTCCACCGCGTCTCCATTCGGGAGGCGCGGGCGCACAGGTAACATCCCCTCTGGGGGATCGCTCCTCAACGGCCACCTCGGAGGTTTCTGAGGTGGCGTCAGCCCGCCCGCCTGGCTCATGCTCAGGCCTTGCGGGCGCCTCCGGGCAGTTGGAGGCCTCCACCCCTGGTTCGGTCGCAGGCTTGCGGCCTACCATCGCAGGCGACTCCAGTAAGCGGGCGTTGGCTCCTCTGACGTCCGCCCAGAAAGGGCTGGTAAGGCGTCCGACCCTTCAGGCGTGCGGCTTCTCCCCACGGACCAGGCCACCTCCTCCTCGACCTGTCTCCGGTGGGGCTCTCGTAGTCGGACGTTGGCTCCTCCGCGCCCACTGAGAGCTCACCTCACGCCTATGGTCGGCTCGTCCGGACGTCCGTCCAGCGAGGGAACTGATGACGGACCCCCAACGCCTGTCGTCCCGGTTCACCGTAGCCTTTGCTGCCGCCTGGGGAACCAGAGTCCCCCATCCTGATCCCGGGACTTCTCCTCCGCCCCTGGCGCAGCTGGGGATTTTATGTCCATTAGTCCCTCTCCTCCATCTGGAGCGATGGACCTGACGCTGCCCTCGGACGCCGGCTCCGACGCCGGCCTTCCTCCGACGTCGGTACCTCCGGCGTCAGGGCCCCCACCGTCGGCCCTAACATCGGCCTTACCGACTTAGGGAGAGTTCCTGCTCCTATCGGGCCCTCCCTCCGGGCTCTCCACTACGGACCTGCCCATGAGGTTCCCAGCTGGGCCGTCTGCGCATGCAGCCCCCCGACTTCTGGGTACCTGCCGTCCTATTCGACACCGGTGTACCCGGGAATGCCATATCCAACGCTGCAGTACCCAACACCGGGCTTCCCGATGCTGCAGTACTCGACGTCTCAATACCCGACGCCGGGTTACCCGCAGCCGGGTTTTGGATACGCTCCATATGGGTATAATCCATATTCTTATCCCCCGCATCCTCCACGGCCCTCGCGGCCACCGGTGGACCTGCAGGAGACTCTGACCTCCTGGTGGGCTGAGGCCAAGGCTCAACTCACCAAAGAGGTAGAGAGCCGCCTTCCAGCGACAGTGCCATCCCAGGTTCCCATACGCCCCAGGCGGCACACTCCCTCACCACCTCCGGACTCCAGGGTTCTTCTGTCTGGATCCAGAGAGGGGCAGGACATGCGTCCCCGGAGACTACCCAAGGGACCCGTTCCTCCCCCGGGTCGGAAAAGGGAGTCTTACTCTTCTTCTTCCTCCTCTTCACTCTCAGACTCCTCGGACTCTTTCGCCCGCGGCTGCTCCGAGGGAGGCGATGAGCCTCCGCTCTCCATCGAAGCCCCGCCAAGGACTCCTCCAGTCCCTCCGGAGGATCCTTATTTTCTGAGTTGCTTAGAAAATCCAGGAGGTCCATCAGTGGCACTCTTTGGAACCAGATCCTCAGCATCTGAAACTCGCTGAACATCTGGATCTGCCGTGACAGCTCCCACACTAGTGCCACCCTGGATAGAGCCTCACACCGACCTTGTCACCACGATATGGAAAACAGCTGTCAGCCTTAGCCCCATTTCCTAGGAAGTCGAACAGGCTATATCAGGCTCCAGAGGGGTGCGAATTCCTGGATTCTCACCTCGTGCCGACTCGGTCGTGATTAAGCGCCGCTCACGGCCGCACGGCGAACCCAAAACATCTTAGCTCGTCACCTCCTGATAAGGAATCTCACCTTCTGGACCAGTATGGGAGAAAGATTTATGCTTCCTCCACACTGGGGATTAGGGCCTTGAACTACGTCAGCCACATGGGTGACTACCAGAAGGCCATCCTTACTCAGGTGGACGCCAAGCTGGACTCCTTGCCTGACTCCCAAGTCAAACAGGAGTTGGCTGATCTAGTCCGCTGTGCTCGTTCGGCCAGTCGCCACATGCTACGTGCGACATACGATGCAGTGGACACTGCTAGGCGGAGCTCAGCTTTCGCCGTAGGCCTACGGTGTCATGCTTGGTTCCGCGTGTCAGGTCTGGTCCCGGAGGTGCAATCTGCTATCCAGGAAGCACCTTTCCGGGGGTCGGTGCTTTTAGGGGCTGATGTCAAGGACATCATTACTGATTTGCAGGAGAAGGGGACGGCTCTAAAATCAGTTGATTCCATGTACCGTCCCCATCAGCAGCAGCACTGTCCTTTTCGCAGATGGAATCAGCCAAGGGCAAAACCCCAGGGAAGGCGGGCCACAAAACATCAGGCCCCCGCGGCTGCTAAGCCCCCCCCGCCCAAAAAAGCAGCGGGTGCTTCAGCTGTGGTGCTGCCCCACACCACCTGACTCCTTTCCTCTCCCACTGCCTCCGGACTCCCCGGAGGAACCGGTAGGAGGGAGGTTTTCCCTCCACCTTCCGGGATGGGAGAGGATAACCATGGATTCTTGGGTGCTCCAGCTCATAGCAGAAGGACATGCCATAGAGTTTCTTCAGAAACCACCCCGCCACCCCCCTCTGAAGTCGTCATATTTAAGGGAACACCTTCCTTTGGTCCAGGAGGAAATCTCGGCTCTTCTGCTGAAGCAAGCGATAGAGCCCGTCCCCCTCCATCTTCAGGGGACGGGTTATTATTCCCATTTCTTCCTGGTCCCAAAGAAGATGGGAGATCTCAGACCGATTTTAGATCTCAGTTCCCTGAATCTTTATGTAGAGTACAAAAGGTTCAGGATGCTCTCTCTGCAGAGCCTTCTGCCCCTCCTCCGGCCGGGTCAATGGCTTTGTGCCCTGGATATGCAGGATGCCTATCTGCACATTCCCATTCGCCCATCCCATCGCAAATACCTTCGTTTTGCATTCCAGGGGGACCACTACCAGTTCAAGGTGCTCCCGTTTGGTCTATCCTCGCCCCCGAGTATTTACCAATGCCTGGCAGTGGTGGCGCCCACCTGCATAAGGAGTACAGGTGTTCCCTTACCTGGACGATTGGCTCCTGGCAGCCTCGTCCAGGGAGGAACTCCTGCATTTCCTCTCCCTCACCCAGCAGGTTTTTGCCTGCCTGGGTATTACCATCAACCATTCCAAGTCTCATCTGGACCCTTCCCAGAGACTACAGTTCATTGGGGCGATCCTCGATACGACCATGGGCAAGGCCTTCCTGCCTCCGGACAGGGCTGCCTCCCTTCAGACCCAGATATGTCTGTTATCCGACCGCAGGATGGTCTCGGCGAGGTCGTTCCTCCGCCTTCTCGGGCTCATGGCGGCTGCTATCCCGACGGTCCCTCGCGCTCGACTCCGCGGGATCTCAGTGGACTCTACGCTGTCAGTGGGATCAACTAGTGGACGACCTAGATCATTCAGTTCTGATCTCATCGCCGATGATACGAGACTTGCAATGGAGGATGGTTCGAGAGAACCTGTTTCGGGGGGTCCATTTCTTTCATCCTCCCCCCTCCCAGACTCTAACCACAGACGCCTCAGGCGGAGGTTGGGGAGCTCATCTAGGCCCTCATCGGACCCAGGGCTCTTGGTCCAGGCTAGAACAAGCTCTTCACATCAATGTGCTCGAGCTTCGGGCAGTGTTGTACTCTCTCCAAGCCCTTCACCAATACATCTTCTCGGCCACCTAGCCATCCAGACGGACAACATGTGTGTAGTGTGGCACATCAACAAGTAGGGAGGAACTTGGTCCTATCCTCTATGCAGGGAGGCAATGAGGGTTTGGGATTGGGCAACACATCACGACCTTCACCTCACGGCGATTCACGTTCCAGGAGTCGACAACACCCTGGCAGACAAGCTAAGTCGCTCTTCTGCTCTGACTCACGAGTGGGAACTGGACCAAGGGGTCCTAGACAATATCTTCCAACTTTGGGGAACACCACAGGTCGACCTGTTTGCATCCCCCCAAAACGCAAAACTTCCCACCTTTCTGCTCGTCTGCTCTAGAGCGAGGCGCTTTCTGGAACGGACGCCTGTCTCTAAGACTGGAAAGACAGATTCTGTCTATGCCTTTCCCCAATTCCTCTTATCCCACGAGTCTTGCAGAAACTAGCTTCAGAAGAAGCAAGAATGATTCTGATCACTCCTTTCTGGCCCAGGCAAATCTGGTTCTCTCTTCTACAACAATATTCAGAGGATCCTCCTCTTCCTCTTCCTCTATCTCGAGGTTTGTTGACCCAGGATCAGGGGACCCTGGTCCATCCAGGCCTCAAATCCCTTCAACTGCATGCATGGCTCCTGCAGACCTAGCCCAATCCCATTTTGGGGTGTCTCCCAAAGTAGCGTAGATTTTAGTGGAGGCCAGAAAACCCTCCACCAGATCCACTTATGCCATGAAGTGGAAAAGATTCACTATTTGGGCCACCTCCAAGAATGTGGAGCCCTTCTCCTGTTCAGCGGGGCTTCTGCTGGAGTATCTACATCATCTGTTCGACCTGGGTCTCAGCCATTCCTCTTTGAAGGTACACATGGCGGCCATTTCGGCCTATCATGTTCCCTTCGCAGACAAAGCTTTCACTCAACTGGAAGTCTCTAAGACCTTTCTCAGAGGGGTCCTCCATTTGAGACCCCCCATCCGTACTCCTGCCGCCCCTTGGGACTTGAATTTTGTTCTCGAGAAACTTACCCTTCCTCCCTTCGAACCTGCAGCTTCTGCAGATTTGAAGTTTCTTTCGTGGAAGACACTCTTCTTGGTGGCCATTACTTCGGCTCGAAGAATCTCCGAGTTCTAGGCCCTGATGTAAAACTCTGCTTGATTTTTCACAAGGAACAGAGTTGCCCTTCGCATGAATCCTAAGTTTCTACCTAAAGTAGTAGCAGAGTCTACCTTAAATCAGTCCATAGAGCTACCTGCCTTTTTTACGCAGTACTCTAATCAAGGGGAATATTTACTCCATATTATGGATGTTCACCGTATTCTGAGATACTACACCAACAGGACGAAGGATCTCAGAAAGACTGATCAGTTGTTCATCTCTTTTGCTCACAAAAGGGAAGGCAATGCAGTTTCCAAGCAATGCCTGTCTAAGTGGTTGGCTTATTGCATCACTTTCTGTTATGACAAATACCACAAGACCCTCCCGGGTCAAGTCAGAGGCCACTCCACAAGAGGAGTGCTGCCTCTGCAGCTTGTTTCAAGAATGTGTCTGCAGCAGACATATGCACTACCGCCACCTGGACTTCCGTCCATACCTTTATGAAACACTACAGTTTGGATATTGCCTCTCGCCGTAGAGTTAGGCTTTGGCTAGCTGTTTTGGCAAGGCCTCCTGTCTTGAGGCTTGCACAGCTAGAGCTACTTCTTGGAGTAGTTTCTCTCCCAGTGCCTTTCTTTGTTCCAGACTGCTTGGGATTCAGTCCTATATGCAATTACCTACTGCAAGAGCCCTCTCAGTAAGATAGTACAGTTACACTTAAGAACTTACCGTAACAGTAGATCTTGAGAGAGGCTCTTCTACAGTAAATATCTATCCAACCCTCCATCCCCCTAGGCTTTTCAGCTCCTTTTCCATATAGAAATATCTGCTCTCTCTCGTCCAGCCTCTTTCGGCCTGTGGCGGGAAAGAACTGGAAGGCGGAGTCCGGACCCCTTTATACCGACGTCTCCTGATGCCGGTCACCTGATGTGGCGGCCCTCGCCAGGGACTGCTAGCTAGAAATTTTTCCGTGGGGTCCTGCCGCCTGCCGGCATCAGTCCTATATGTGTAATTACCTACTGCAAGAGCCTCTCTCGAAGATCTACTGTTATGGTAAGTTCTTACATAACTGTACTTTCTGGGAGTCAGTTGGGGAGCCTGAGCATTTTGCTTTAGCCCAAAGGTCATCCTGATATTTCATCATTGCTAGAAGTTTGGGGAGATCCAGAAGTACAGGAGTCCCTATATTTTTTGCTTAGTGAAGGGAGCGAGATATTACAAGACTCATTGAAATGCAGAATGAACCCATCCAGGGCAACGTCAGCATCATCCGTATTGTCTAGGAAGCTCCAATCTAGGTGGCCCAAGTGAATTTTTAAGGCAGACAGTTTTCCTTTTTTCAAGACTCGGCTGGTGACTGTTTTAGCTGGGACTTTGGGTGACTTATTAGACCAGTGGAAAAGGATGGGGGAGTGATCACTGAGGGAATCCGGTAGAACAGTGGTGTAGGTTATCCTCTCCGGTGTGTTAGTGATAACCCAGTCAATCAGGGAACTTGTGCCTGAGTGATTGTTAAGGCGACTAGGGGAGTTCACAGTCTGTGTCAGGTTTAGGGCTAGGAGTGCATCTTTATAAGGGGCAACATCTGGGGATGTCCAATTAATATTGAAGTCCCCCATTATTATTAGTTCAGAGTTCTGGTGATGTTCAGCAGGGTAGTCCTGGATAATTTTGAAATCACTGGTTTGGTGCTTGGGGAGATATAAACTGAGGAAGACCGTTATTGTTTTGACGTTAGTACCAAGTAGTACTTTTATCGCTAGGAGTTGAGTTCTACAGTTGAAGACAATAGGAGGTAACATTTGTGCCTACAGGTGTTCTTTTAGGTAGAGGACACACCCACCACCATGTTTTCCTATTCTGTCCAGTCTAAATGAGGTGTATCCTGGGAGCTGGATGGCTGTATCAGCAATTCGAGGATTAAGCCAAGTTTCAACTACCAATATGATATCCGGCTGGTGCTGGGTAACCCAGATTTGTAGGTCATCAAATTTTGCTAAGAGACTGCAAATATTGATTGAGGCTAGAGTTAGCCCACAGCACCTGCCAGGTTCAGCTGGTGCATTTGGATTCATTGCCATATTTGCCATTGTGCCAGGGTTCGGGTACATGTTCCCGTAGAGAAGCAAAAGCAGCCAGGCCAGACGAAGTGCCTGTCTCTTTAGGTTCTGTAGTCTCAGTGCCCGAGAGTGTCTTTTGGATGCGTGCTATGTAACGCTGGATCTGGTAAATAAGATAGTTGTGATTGGTGGAGGGAGGGGATGCATGGTCCACCCCAATTCCATACAATATGTGAGGAAGGGAGTTGTAATAGAGTGAGTCTTTAGCACAAAGGTAGAGGTGAATCTGGGGCATTATTGGTGGGGAGAGAGAATGAATTTTATTTTTAGAGGACAGTTTATATTGTTGTCTGATGACATTGAATCTGTAGGCACCAGCATTTGACATATAGCGAGCAGACAGATCACTTTTATGAGGAACATTG
This sequence comes from Neoceratodus forsteri, assembly GCA_016271365.2. Classification (NCBI taxonomy): domain Eukaryota; kingdom Metazoa; phylum Chordata; order Ceratodontiformes; family Ceratodontidae; genus Neoceratodus; species Neoceratodus forsteri. Next base: position 1,422,225,044 of record CM028131.1, on the reverse strand, counting down.
TGCAGGGAGTTACGTGAATGTGGTGGGGAACCAGGCAAGCAGTGTGAGTCACAGGGGTGGGATGAGAGGATGATGTTAAGGAACAAGAGATTTAGTATTTGTTGGAGTGTGAGGCACTATACCAGGGGTTGTGTCGGAGTGAGAGGCACTTCTCGAGGGGCCGTGGGAGGGGGCCTAGTAAGTCACTTCAGCAGGCCAAAGTGCCGAACCAAACAGGGTCAGTCAGAGGGAGTGGGAGGAGAGCGGGGGTGTGGCCTAACTGTATTTAATAGAGGCCGGGGTCGGGATGGGCAGATGGGATGCAATACAAGATAGGGAGGAAGCAGCATAAAGCCGCGTGGTACAATTTAAAAAAAAAGTTTGCTGCACAGGACCGAGCTAGCTGGAGAGGCTGAGATTCCCACTGTATCCAATCACGGGAAGCCATTGCCATGACTGTCCAGTAGCGTGGCCGAGTTATCAGGGCGCTGACCACTGGGGGCAGGAGCCGTACTCGGTTCAGACTGGAGCTCCGTGGAGAAGCACTGAAGATTACCTTGTTTCCTGTGGCTGGTGTCCGAGGAGGGGTTACGGCCTGAGAAGAGCCATGTCCAGAGGGCTGGAGCTGTTTCGTGATGTAAACATATAACAAAGCACAAAAAGACCATACAGTTACAGTAATCAACATGATCAGATACTTCATGAAATTTCTGTGACATCGCTAGAGAAATTCCTTGTCTGCCTGCAGCACCACTATAGGACCACCAGAGACACTCTCTTTAGAAATACAGTATTGGGAATATCTGTCCATGTCTTTTGCTGCAGCTGTACTACTCTGATGCTGTAGCTGATGCTCCAGCATTCAGTTGTGCTGTACCACCATTCTTTATTGTGTCAACCTCACCCGGTTACCAAAGACTAAAATAAAATAAATAAATAAATAAATTTGGATTATTTATATCACATCTTCAGTTTTGCCATTTAAACTGAAGTCGCTGTAGAGATGTCACATACATTCTGTGAATGTGTGACCTGAAAACATCAGATTTTCTCTGAGCCATTTCCTCCACCAGCAAACTTCTCCCTGGCGTTAGCCATGGATTTAGATGAGTTGTTCAAGTTATCATGGCTAAGGTGGGAGCAATGTGATCTGAGGATGACTGAAGCAAGACGAATAATTGAAGGACAGGAGAATGGGTTTGGCTGGCACTTGGATCCATTTTATCTAATCTCCCAAAAACTGTGAGCACTGGGTGGCAGGTCCAAGAGTTCCAGCAGTAGTGCATGTTCTGAAGGTAGCGGGGGCCCAGATTGCCTGTCTGGAACCTCTTGGCCAAGTTATATACTGGCACGAGTTGTTCCCTGACTTGGGTAGTGGCCTTGCATTGTTGAGGTGGCAGTAGCTCTGTTGGGGTTCTGGGGCAGTTTCTGGGTAGGCCCAGTCTCGCTGACCAGTACTGATGGGCTGCTGGAGGAGGATGCTTTGAGAGAGTATCCTGGGACTTTTGCTGAGTTTTTCCTGTTGATATTGACTGCCATTTTCTGAGGTGGCCAAGTGAGGTTGGCCTCTCTATTACAATTACTAGATGTTTCGTTTCTGGACAGTTTTTAGGAAGTGACTTGAACTGTTGTGTACTTCCCTCTCAGTGGCAGGAGATGGGGATCTAATTTATACATTTAAGAGTGGACATACTAAGGATGTTATAGACTTCATGAACTTAGGTTAATATTTCAGACCCTCCAACTGTACCGCTTTTGGCAATACAATACTGGATTTCTTACAGTGGTACTGGATCCAGGCTACTTCTAAGTGTGTATCAGTTTTGGCCACCTGAAAAATACTTTAATTTATTATGTAGTTCCCTGGCAATCTTGTTTGCTGCAGTGAGTGCAGCTAGTTCAAGCACGGTGGTCTGAGAGGGAAAGACTTAATTTATTGTTGTAGTTTTCTCAATCTTGTCTGTTGCAGTGAAAGTGCAAGCACGGTGGTCGAGAGGGGAAAGAAAGCATCTGTCCCATCCCCATGGTAATCACCACTCTACTGACATGTGCCCGGTGCTGCCGGCTTGCCAGTGAACCCCAGAAGCAGCTGAGCTGCTACAGTCTGGATGTTTCCCCGACACTTGGTGGGAGTGTCTCTGTGTGGATCTAGTCGGAGTTAGCTGTTGGTCACTGAGCTGAGCAACAATAAATTACAGTGCTCTCCAACATAACACCTCCACAAACCATATAAAAACTACAAACAGGTATCTGCCTCTATCTCCAAAATCAAACAAAGGGGCAGAGGACACTGCAGATCAGGACACTACAGGTCAGGAGCTAGCACAACAAAACTCGTCCAAAACTGGAACCAAAATAAAAAAAGCAAAAAGGAAATCCAAAAAACTTCTGATTATAGGAGACACCATTATTCAGGAAGTTGATACCTATTTCCAGCCAGGGGTAATGGTCAGATGTCTCCCAGGTACATCTGCTTGGAGAGACACTGACCACATTGCTAAAATTGTTCAGGAAGCAGGAGAAATCATTGATGTCCTGGTACACATAGGGACTAACAATCTCGCTAACTGGTCAGTGGTGGAGACCAAGGAACACCTGACCAGGCTGGGTGACAAACTGTCATCGATTTCATCTGACATCTCCTTCTCTGAGTTCCTGCCAGTCTGGGAAAAGGGGACAGATGGACAGAAGGTCAGAGGAGGGGAGATAGAGGAACTAGACATGTGGCTCAAGGGCTGGTGCCAGGAAAAAGGACACAAATTTGTAGGGAACTGGCAACAGTTTTGGGAGCGAAAGTTCTCTAAATTTGATCGACTGCATCTGACTAAGGAGGAAGTCAGTGCATTGGGGCAGAGGTTTGATGTCTTTGCAGAATATTTAAACTAGCAAATGGAGAGAGGGGTGCAGCACCCCATACGTCGAATGGGAAGAACACCCTTCCCCCCTCAACTAGTGGTCAAACAGGAGTTCAGCATGTTTGTAGTTCATTTGCATCACCAGGTAAGGAAAAAGGTCTGTCTCCCCATACAATGCACAGGGGAAATGCCAAACCTCGCCCAGCAACTAACACACCGAAATCTGGCCAATGGAAAATCATGTACACAAATGCTCGCAGTCTGGGAAACATTTTATCCCAGACCTGCAGGCAATAATGACAGAAGCTAAACTGGACATAGTAGCCATTAGCGAGACATGGTTTACCAGTTACCACACTTGGGAGACTTCAGTACCTGGCTATGTCTGTTCAGAAGAGACCGAGGTGCAAAACAGAATTAGGTAGCCCTTTATGTCAATATGAAAATATCAAAGCTACAGAAATTCAGAATACACATAAGGAGCCAGAAGAACTATGGGTCACCCTGGAAACAGGAAATGGGAAAGCCATACGAACTGGTATTGTGTACAGGCCTCCAAACCAGGGGGAGGACATAAACACATTACTGTTAGAAGATATACAAAACATGACAGCTAAAGGGGAGGTTCTGATAATGGGAGTCTTCAACATGCCAGATACAGATTAGTCAATACCAGCAGGAACATCTGCCAGAACTAGACACATGGTGGATTCCCTGCAGAGGGAGGGCCTCAAACAACTGGTACAACAATCCACAAGAGACAGGGCTATCCTAGATCTAGTACTGACTAACAGGGAAAGGATCACAGATCTCCAGGTAGAAGGTCACCTGGGGGCCAGTGACCATCACATGGTACGGTTCAATTTGGGTACTAGAACTAAATCATCCAATCCAAGACAAAAATATGAGACTTCAGAGGAGCTGACTTTGATAAGATGGCCAACAGAGTTAAGCTAGCCCTGGCAAAAAGAAATACAGGTGAGGGGTACAGGCAAAGTGGGCAAGCATTAAGGATGCAATACTTGAAGCAACATCCCATTGTGTTATAGAGAAAAGGAAGTGCAAAACAAGAAGGAAACCACTTTGGTTCTCAAAAACAGTAGCTGAAGAGAAGGTAGAGCAGGGCCCACAGCTCAGCACAATGGACACAGTGGGGAGAGAGGTCTGCACTAGTCCCTTCACAAAAGAAAGGGTCCTACAAGAGCTCAATAAGCTCAGGGTGGACAAGGCAATGGGACCTGATTGCATACATCCCAGGGTACTAAAGGAGCTAAGGGTGGAACTAGCAGAGCCATTATCAGAACTGTTTAGTGAGTCTCTGAGCCCAGGAGAGGTCCCAGAAAACTGGAGAAGGGTTATGTGACCCTGCTCCACAAGAGTGGTAGCAGGGAGGAGGCAGGAACTACAGACCAGTCAGTGTTACCTCAGTAGTGGGCAAGATTATGGAGGCATCCTTAAGGAAAGGATAGTGCAACACCTGGAATCCATAGGAGCACAGGATCCAAGACAGCATGGGTTTATAAAAGAAAGGTCCTGTCAAACTAATCTTATAGATTTCTTTGAATGGGTAACCAGAATGGTGGACCAAGGGGAGCAGTTGATGTAGCCTCACCTTGACTTCAGCAAAGCTTTCGATACTGTTCCACATAGAAGATTGATTAATAAGCTGGGTAGGCTCGGGGTGGTTCAGAAGTTGGTCAGCTGGGTGGCAAACTGGTTGACAGGCAGAAAACAGAGAGTAGTGATAAACGGTATGTAACCCCTAGATGGCACTATCCCAGGGGCTACTACCCCTGCCTGATTTGCCACTAACAGGTTGAGGGGCCTGGATCCAATGGCGGGTGCCTCCACCCAGAGGTCAGGGTTTGCAATAGTTAAACTAACTTGGTCACAGCCCTCTGGGACACTGCAACCCCCCTTTCTTCCCACTAGTGGCCCACACAATATATCAGAATTACCTTCACAGTATACACTTACCCCAGGTCTGGTTCCGGCACTGGGACCTCCTGTGAAATGAGATACAGTGCAACAATCACAGTACAGTACTTTAACATAGACAAATACCTCAGGCAGTATAACTTTGCTGAAACAAGCAGTTCTGATTTATTTAGGGAGATATAACAAGGACAGGGGAAATCAGGTTAATTAGCTTATCACCTAATAATTAATTCATTTATGGCTCTGTGCACAGGCCTATCCCTATCAGTTACTGTCCCTGGGTACCCAAGCCCTAGTGGCTAGTCCAAACCGTGGCAGCTGGTAGGGCCCTTTCACACAGAGAAAAGGAGAATTAAACAGTCAGCAGTACAGTAATTCCATTTGGATTTAATGTGGCAATTCAACAGGAGCGACCCTGAATTAGTACTCACGACCTCCAAATAAGATAGGGTCCTTCAATGTCAGCAGGGCTCACTTGAGGTACACAAACCTCTTCACACATCCATATAAAAGAAAGCACTATACCAGGCAGGCTGCATCTGTATCCCGATCGCAATTACTGCACAATACCCGGAGAACACACAGCAGATTCAGTTCCTGACAGACCGAATGCAATTTTCAGCAATTCCTCCAGTCTTCTACAGGGTGAGCCTGGTTTCTACTCTTCAGAGATCCTTTGATTCTTTTCACAGGACGGATCAGTCCTAACAAGCTGTTACACAAGCTGCAGACCGGAACTCTGGGCCTTACACACTTTTGACTAAAACTGCACACTGAAAAAGCACAGGCTCCTTCCTTCTTCACTGCCAAAACTCAACTGAAACTCCAACCGACAAAAACCGGCACTTCCTTTGAGTTCCTCCCAGTTCTTGACTGGATTGGCTGTCACTCACAATAGACTGCTGCTGTTGGTCCAAAAGGCACTGAAGTCTAAACTACATCTCCCAGAGTCACTGCCCATACAATCCTCTTGTGGCTGGCTCAGATTATGAGTCCAAGTTCTGATTCGTCCAAGGCACCATTTTAGAGCTAGCTTACCCACACTGATTGGTCCAGTTCAGCAGTTCAAAACTAGAATGGGGAACTAGCAGACACAGTTCTGACTGCAAAGAAAGCAGGTTAGACAAACTGTAATTTCATTATTACTCAAATAATTTCTGGTAAACAGTTACATCTTTCAGATAGGTTCCCTTGCACTTCTAGTGACTGCAAAATTAAGTGAATTGGCAGCAGCTCGAGTGGTACTCAAGAGAAGCACACAGTCCCCCATACAACTAATTATGTCTGCAAGCAGACAGCTCTTAAGAGACAGTACCAGAGGTTCTAAAACACTCACTGATAAATGGCTTAAATGCCAAACACCATTCAGGCTTGGAGCATTCAAGCAAGCTCCTGAAGTATTTTATAAACCCCCATTTGCAGGGGTTACACCTTCCTGGCCTGGGAAAGCTTGACGTCAGTGCCAAGCAAGTCTCATAAGTTTTAACTGCAACCATATACATTTGCATTAGGCTCGACATGTAATCATCAGTCAATATATCATTTTACCAAGAACACATTTCTGAAACATTGCAGTACGTCCACTTTACACAGTATTACACACACATTGTACCATAACTCAAGTTATTACCTCTTGTACATGAAACCTGAAGAGAGGGCCCTTCCCTATCAGTTACCTTTGGGCTGGACGGGCAAGGACACCATACTTGGAGGGCAACACAAGTAACTTGGAGTTAGCACTGACGCTCAGTTTGGGCAATGAGCTGGGGACACATACACTCCTTTATGGACAACATTGAGAGGCAAATCCACAGGCCTCCCAAGGGAATCATAACTGAGGTGCACCACAGGCTTTACAGCTCGACCAGTCTTTCTAGGGAACTGTTATAGTCTCTGCACTCTGAGCCTCATTTTCAGCATTGTCTTCACTTGTCAGAGTCTCCATGGGGTAGAGAGGCTAGAACTTGGGGCACTTTCAGCTCCAGGAGTTACAGTTTCTGAGTCCACAACATTTGGCTCTCATGGAGAGCTTTGACACTGGCAGTGGACTGTCAGGGCACTCAAAATACTCTTCTTGTTCGGTGTATCACCAGTCTGCCCCAATCTATCATTTTCCTCCCTGAAAGCTCAAACAGTTCAACCATGCACAATGATTCCATTTCATCTGATCTGATGCTTTGCACTTCACTTTCTGGGAGCATTGGCTCAGGGATGAAGCTGGGGGCTTAGACAGTCCAGAAGGCCCAGCTTGTCTCCAGTATTGACTAGGAGATTGCCCCGAAACAATTGACTCAGTTCAGTAAGAAGGATAGTATTCAAAGTCACTCTCACTTTCTTCCGATGTGGACTGACAGTCATGCTCAACTGGGACTTGTGGAGGGAAACACTTAACTTTGCTTCTGTAGGTGCAGACTTTCTTGATCTTTTCTTAGCAGCAGCTCTAGTCACTGGTCCAGAGGGGCATCTTCTAGGGCTCAGACTCAATTAAGATTTGTCCAATGGGCAGTAAATGATTTCTATGCATTGTTTTTACATCTTTGAATTATTCTCAGGCCTTACTTTGTACACTGGCAGATCATCTAGTTTGCCCACTACAATGTGAGGAGATGATTGCCATCTGTCAGCAATCTTGTGCTTGCCATGCAGTCCCAGATTTCTTAGATACCGATCTCCTCCTGGAGTTCCTGTGCTTTCACCTTTTATCATACCTTTCTTTGTTGGCCAGATTTCTTTTGGCAGCCATGGTTTGAGCCAGTTGGTACGCATGAGTTAGCTGGGCCTTTAACTTTTGCACATACTGTAAATAGTTGTCAGCTTGAACCCCATCAGAGAGAGACCCCAAAACACACATCTACTGGTAGTCGAGCTTCTCTTCCAAACATCAGGCGTAGGGGAGAATCCAGTGGCATCACTTTGGTGCAGTTATAAGCATGTACCAGGGTGCTAATTTGTTGGCTCCATCTAGGCTTGTCCTTTGGGTGCAGGGTGCCTAGTATATCTAGCAAAGTGCGGCTGGAAGCGTTCAGGCTGTGGGTCCCCTGGGGCAGTAGGAGTGGTTCTGGACTTTCGCACTCCCTCAGAGAAAGCATCTCTTTGATCAGACGACTCTCAAAGTCTCTCCTTGATCAGAATGGATTCTTTGTGGAGCCCCATAGTGAACAAAGATTTTCTACAAGTACTTTGGCCACAGTGGATGCTTTCTGGTCTTTGGTGGGAAAGCTTGGGCATATCTCGTGAAATGGTCAGTGACCACCAGCACATTACTGATATTTCTTTGATCTGACTCCAAACTTAGAAAATCAATACAGACCAACTCCATGGGTGCACTGGTGGTGATGTTAACAAGGGGGCAGCCCTCTGGGCAAAGCTTTCCTCTTAAGCAGCTGCATCATAAGTTCGAATGTGTTGCTCCACATCAGCCCCCATCTTAGGCCAATAGAATCTGGATCTCACCAAGTCAAGTGTTCTGTCTATACCAAGGTGCCCCATGTGGTTGTGCAAGGACCTCAGTACTGAGTCTCTCAAAGGCAGTGGAGCACTAGTTGTTGTTTGTCTACTTGTCCCCTCTGTCTACTGTTTCTCTGTATAACAGTTTATTGATCAGTTTCAACTTAGGGACCTTCTTTGTATAACAGTGCAGTTCTCAAATCAGTGGAGCGTGATTTGACACATCTTTCCTGCATAGAGGGCTTCTAAAGCTGCTTTGATCATGGGATCTGGATTGAGCCTCACTAATACTGTCATTGTCCAGCTGAGCAGTGCACCAATGTCTATTGCAGAAAAGTGGCAATAAGCAGCAGGTATGCAATTCTCAGAGGCTCCTAAGCAATCCACCATGCAGTCCACTGCGTCTGTGGACATTTGTTCCTCCCTGTCAAACTTCCGGCAGAGTGCCCGAATGTCAGGTTCTGCCAATCGGACCCAATCATTCTGGGGAACAGGCCTCCGGGAGAGAGCATCAGCATCTATGTGGTTCAGACCTGCTCGGTATTCGAGAGCATAGTCATATGTAGATAATGCAGAAAGCCACCTATGGCCAGTGGCATCCAACTTAGCTGAGGTCTGCACATAGGTCAAAGGATTATTGTCAGTTTTTACTAGTATTTTAGCCCCATACAAGTACTCATGGAATTGGTCAACAATAGCCCACTTCAAAGCTAGGAACTCTAACTTATGTACAGGATAGTTCTTTTCAGATGGTCAGCTTCTACTGGCAAAGGCCACTGGTCTCAGGCCATTCTCGTGCTCTTGGTACAACACAGCCCCCAACCCTTGCAAGCTAGCATCAGTGTGCAGGGACGGTTTTCTTGGATCGGCATAGGCCAGCACTGGAGCATGGGTAAGTTGATATATGATCTCATGAAAAGCAGTCTCACAATCAGGAGTCCAGCGGGCCCCAAATACTTCACTCGGATGAAAATACACTCTTTCAGTCTTGAGGGACGCTGACTTTTGGTATTTTTGTGGGTTGGGGATACCCTTGAGTAAGGTTAAGTAAAGGTGGATCACTCTTGAATAGTCCTTGATGAAGCGCCGTAATAACCACAGAATCCCAGGAATCTTTGCAGTTCTTTTAGATTTTTGGGCTGTGGCCAGGTGGTCAAGGCCTCAACTTTACTTGGGTCGGTCTCTATTCCTCGTGGATACTATGTGTCCCACATACTTTACTGATGTTTGAAAGAATTGACACTTATCAATGGACAGTTTAAGGCCAAAGTCCTCCAGTCGGTCCAATACCTAAATAATCTGCTCTCATGTTCCTCCAGTGAGCTGCCAAACACAATGACATCATCTAGGTATACCAGGCACTCTAGTAAGTTCATGTCCCCACTGCACGCTCCATCAATCGTTGAAAAGTGGCTGGGGCACCTGAAATCCTTGAGGCATCCTCATGAATTCATAGAAGCCAAGCGGACAGATAAAGGCCGTCTTTCTCACGGTCCTCTGGGGCCATCGGGATCTGGTAGTACCCACTCGTGAGATCCAGCACAGAGAAACCACTTGCCCCCGCTTAGGCAGTCCAAAGCATCCTGAATGCGGGCATTGTGTACTGATCAGGATAGTCCGCCGTTTAAGGTGCGATAATCCACACACATCCTTACTGTTCCATTCTTTTTCCACTACCACAATGGGGAAGCATAAGGGCTTCTGGATTCTTGTATTACACCAGCAGCTAACATCTCTTGCAGATGCCGTCTCACATCATCTATGTCAGCAGGTGCCAGGCGTCGAGACCTCTCACTTAAATGGTCTTTCGTCATGCAGCCGGATATTGTGCTCAGCTCCTGCACGCATCCTACATCCCATTCCTTTAAAGAAAACACCTGGTCTCTCTGGGCAAGCTTCTCACTGATCCTCACTTTCCATTCAGCTGGCAGCGGGAGTCGCCGAAATCAAACAAGTCAGGGCGTTACTCTGTCATTCTTCCTTGAACTCTTGCTGCTGGTAGCACTGCAGTGTCTCACAATGCACATTAGCCAGGATGCAACCTCTGTTTACTCGAATGTCTTTCAGACACATTATGAACTTGGACCATTACCCTTCTGGCATAAGCATGGGCTCTAGCGGGCAAAATACTAGGCTGACCAGCAGTCCCTCTGGCAATTTTCCATCGCCTGGGCATCCAACATTAATATTTTATTCTTAACATCCTTTCTGATACGGACCTCTCCCTGTAAGGTACACTGGGCATTTGGCGCCAGGATCAGAGACTCAGGATCCTTCTTCCATACAATTCCGACCGGTTCCTCTGGTTCTGTTTTTCAGCATCTCTCTGTGCCTCATAGGCCTTCTTAATTAAAGCCGAACTCTTAAAGCTCTACTAGTCTTTGACCCCTGTTTTCATAACACAACTGTGCCAGCCTTCCGAACATATGAGCATTGTTCCAATCAACAAAGGGACACCATCATACAGTCCAGTGGGGGACACACTAAGGCTAGGGTCTCTACTTGTTCGGCCACTCCAGCCACGGAGGTGGGGAAAGACAGCCAAATTCGGATATACCTGGAATAGGGTAGGCCTTCCACTTAACCCCATACATGCAGTCCTTCTAATGGTTGTAAGGGTACGCCTGACAAATGCTTCTGATACCAATCCTGGAACATAATTGTCACTTGGGAGCCACTGTCTCATACAGCTCTTGTAGACACTCCATTCACCTTTACAGTGGTCTCCATGGAGGGACCCACTATTCTAGACCAGTCTGGAGAGGCGGTAGTGGGGCCTGGGCAACTGACCTTGCCACAAAGGACGTGAATTAGCATTTTTGGTGCCTCACTGGGATCATGTCGTGACCTCTTAACCACTGATTTCTTCTCCAAGCTCTCCTTGTAGCCTATATGCAACTTTGTCAGTGTCTTTTGGGGACTGGCATTCCCTTTTCATGTGCCCATCTTTCCCACAGTTATAGCAAAACATACTTTCTGGAGTTTGAGCTGGCCGAGGCGCCACACTGGGAGCCAGGGCGGGGGTATTACTAACTGGAAACCTTGGTGCCATCTCTGTCTGCGGCGTGATAAGCATTTGGAGACATCTCGTCAGTTTCTCCACTTCCATGGTCAAGGAATCGAGTTCGGAGCTGTTATCAGCAGGAGATACATGGGTGGGTACCCACACCCCCATAGCAGATGCAGTCGGATATAGGTCAGGGCCCGTACTTGCAGGCGTGGCCTTCATAAAGGGACTGTTTTTGAATTCCCGGATCTCTCTCAACAGTTCGCCCCATTGTGACATATCTTTTTCCTTGTCAGAGCACTCATTGACTGCCAACCTCTGCCCCTGAACTTCACTTGATGGGTCACTCAGTCACTGGTCGACCTGCAGCTATTGGTGCAGGTCCTCCCGAGCTCGCTTCTTTTCTCAACTCCCGAATTTCTCATTAACCATCATAGGAGGGTGGGATTCCAGTCGATCTGCCAGGCGAACTGAAGCAACAGCAGTTCTGAGAAGGGCAGACTTAAGGATCCTGTCCAGCCTGGTTCGTCCAGTTCAATCGCTAGCAAACTACCTTTTCTGAGGCATTCTTGCAACAATTTTTCCAGCCGAGATACATACACAGACAACAACTCCCCTTGGTACTGTTGTGCATCTCTTACTCTCCACCATAGGTCCTCATCAGAATCTGGGCTCCCATACACATTCTCCAAGGCCTCAAGATAGGCCTGTGCAGTCGCTTCAGGGTTACTGGCCTGCTTAGCACGGATGGTAGCCAGGCAGGACCTCGGAGGCTCACTAACCCTCTTCGCCGCCTTCCGAGCATTGCCATTCTAGCACTTGGGGCAACATAGTCTATCCAGGTCTCCCAGTCATCCTCCCTTGGGGGTGGGAGGGTGCCAGAGAAGATCCTCAACCTTCGGTAAGAGTCGTGACTAATGGCAGATGCAGAAATAGGAGTCTGCATTGGTTCAGCCACCATTACGGGCACTGGAGCAGGAGAGGGTGTTGGGGGAGAACACCCCAGGTGGTAAGAATAGTTTCTTCAAGTCCTCCACAGTTTTCCTCTCCCAGCAACCATTCAGCAAATTTTTCCTCAAAGTTTCAGATAGTGGTGGGGCTGATTCCCCGGTCTTTACTGTCCTTAGTTATCACCTCCAAGCAGTGAGGGCTCCTCTGGGGTAATGGTCTGTGGCACTTTGGAGCTATCTATGGGATCCTTAAACTCTACTAGGGCCAGGAAAGTGTGGGTGAGCAGATTAGCATGCCGACCCACCACCACAGGGTTTTGTAAACCTTCCACCTTGGAAAGTACTCCTGCACAGTGTCCCAGTTGATACCCAGGGGATGTCCAGGATAAGCATAGCATTTTGGGGTCGATCTCCTCCCAGTACACCACTCCACCAGCCGTGCACAGCCACTTCTGTCGGGTACCCATTTTTTCTTAACAGTGGTTCGTGAATATGGCCACTAGAGGACACACAATCCCAGCGGTGAGCCTCCAAGATGTAACCCCTAGATGGCACTATCCCAGGGGCTACTACCCTGCCTGATTTGCCACTAACAGGTTGAGGGGCCTGGATCCAATGGCGGGTGCCTCACCCAGAGGTCAGGGTTTGCAATAGTTAAACTAACTTGGTCACAGCCTCTGGGACACTGCAACCCCCTTTCTTCCCACTAGTGGCCCACAATATATCAGAATTACCTTCACAGTATACACTTACCCCCAGGTCTGGTTCCGGCACTGGGACCTCCTGTGAAATGAGATACAGTGCAACAATCACAGTACAGTACTTAACATAGACAAATACCTCAGGCAGTATAACTTTGCTGAAACAAGCAGTTCTGATTTATTTAGGAGATATAACAAGGACAGGGGAAATCAGGTTAATTAGCTTATCACTCTAATAATCTACCTTCTGGCTCTGTGCACAGGCCTATCCCTATCAGTTACTGTCCCTGGGTACCCAAGGCCTAGTGGCTAGTCCAAACCGTGGCAGCTGGTAGGGCCCTTTCACACAGAGAAAAGGAGAATTAAACAGTCAGCAGTACAGTAATTCCATTTGGATTTAATGTGGCAATTCAACAGGAGCGACCCTGAATTAGTACTCACGACTCCAAATAAGATAGGGTCCTTCAATGTCAGCAGGGCTCACTTGAGGTACACAAACCTCTTCACACATCCATATAAAAGAAAGCACTATACCAGGCAGGCTGCATCTGTATCCCGATCGCAATTACTGCACAATACCCGGGAGAACACACAGCAGATTCAGTTCCTGACAGACCGAATGCAATTTTCAGCAATTCCTCCAGTCTTCTACAGGGTGAGCCTGGTTTCTACTCTTCAGAGATCCTTTGATTCTTTTCACAGGACGGATTCAGTCCTAACAAGCTGTTACACAAGCTGCAGACCGGAACTCTGGGCCTTACACACGTTTTTTGACTAAAACTGCACACTGAAAAGCACAGGGCCCTTCCTTCTTCACTGCCAAAACTCAACTGAAACTCCAACCGACAAAAACCGGCACTTCCTTTGAGTTCCTCCCAGTTCTTGACTGGATTGGCTGTCACCACAATAGACTGCTGCTGTTGGTCCAAAAGGCACTGAAGTCTAAACTACATCTCCCAGAGTCACTGCCCATACAATCCTCTTGTGGCTGGCTCAGATTATGAGTCCAAGTTCTGATTCGTCCAAGGCACCATTTTAGAGCTAGCTTACCCCACACTGATTGGTCCAGTTCAGCAGTTCAAAACTAGAATGGGAACTAGCAGACACAGTTCTGACTGCAAAGAAAGCAGGTTAGACAAACTGTAATTTCATTATTACTCTAAATAATTTCTGGTAAACAGTTACATCTTTCAGATAGGTTCCTTTGCACTCCTAGTGACTGCAAAAATTAAGTGAATTGGCAGCAGCTCGAGTGGTACTCAGAGAAGCACACAGTCCCCCATACAACTAATTATGTCTGCAAGCAGACAGCTCTTAAAGAGACAGTACCAGAGGTTCTAAAAACACTCACTGATAAATGGCTTAAATGCCAAACACCATTCAGGCTTGGAGCATTCAAGCAAGCTCCTGGAAGTATTTTATAAACCCCCATTTGCAGGGGGGTTACAGGTATACAGTCAGAAGAGATGCAAGTCACAAGTGGGATACCTCAGGGATCAGTCCTGGGTCCAGTCCTCTTTAATATCTTCATCAGTGACATTGCAGATGGACTGGAGGGTAAGGTTTGTCAGTTTGCAGATAACACCAAGATCTGCAACAGAGTAGATGATCCAGATGGGGTGGGCAGAATGAGATGAGATCTGGATAAACTAGCAAAATGGTTGGAAGAGTGGCAACTGGGGTTTAACGCAAAGAAGTGCAAGATCATGCACGTAGGGAAGAGAAACCCTGAAGCCACCTATAGGCTGGGAGGGAGTTGCTGGCAGTCACAAGGGGAGAAAAGACTTGGGCATCATCATCACCGATGACCTGAAATCATCCAGCAGACCACTAAAGCAGTAGGTGAGGCTAGGGGGATGTTGGGGTGTACCTAGTAGGGGTATCACAAGTCATAAAAGGGAGGTAATAATCCCTCTTTACAAGACACTGGTTAGGCTCCCATCTGGAGTACTGCGTGCAGTACTGGAGGCCACACCTTCACAAGGACATTAACCAAATGGAGGCAGTCCAGAGAAGGGCAACCAAAATGGTGCAGGGACTGCATCAGAAAACATATGAGGACAGATTAACGGAGCTCAATATGTATACCCTAGAGCAAAGGAGGGAGAGAGGTGATGGATCGAAATATTCAAACACCTTAAGGGCATTAACAAGGTGAAAGAGTCTAACATGTTTCAATGTAAGAAAATAGCAGGACAAGAGGACACAGCATGAGATTAGAGGGAGGCCGATTAAGGGGTAATGTGAGGAAGTTCTTTTTCACAGAAAGGTGGTGGATGCATGGAACGGCCTACCTCAGGAAGTGGTGGATATGAATATAGTGCAGGGCTTCAAACAGGCATGGGATAGGCATAACAGAGCAATACAGATAAGTATGAATAGATAGGCCAGTGACAGAGCAAAGGCCGATAGCACATTCATAAGGTAGAAAAAGAAATGGGCAGACTGGATGGGCCTTGTGGTCCTTATCTGCTGTCAACTTCTATGTTTCTATGTTATGTCAGGTGTTTGTTCTGGACAAGCGCAGCATCTCTCCTCGATCTATCCCGCTGTCCGCAGCTCGGGCTTTAATTCTGTAGCAGCGCTAAGTTAAATCAGACTTAGCTGAACAAGTCTGTAATCTTTCTTCTCCGATATGCCGTCGGGTTAGGTGGGACCTCTGTGACTGTGGAGACATTGTCAATCCCCTCACTGCAGTGCTGCACTCTGAGTTCGGCTAACATCCAAACAGACCAGCTGCATAAGGTAAGGCAGAAGTTCAAGAAATAAATCAAACTGACCAGATGCCTGCAGCATTGCCTGTACGTGATGGTGTAGCCAACATTTTTCTTCTTTTTAAACTGCTTAGCTAGGCAACACTCTGACTGGAGTCAAGTGACTCTTTAATTCAAATTACCAAACATAAATTCTCCTTTTTATTTTTTTTACCAGGAGAGACACACAAAGCTGAAAGCTTGTTTACAGGTGCGATCTGGGAAGCACAAGGAAGTTAAGTGACTTGCTCAGGGTCACACAGTATGCAAGTGGGGGCTGTGGGATTCAAACCCAGGTCTCCAGGTTTGCAGCTCAGAGCCTTAAACCACTGCGCTATACCACCTACAGCTTATTTTTTTACAAGAGCATGTAGAAGGATATGGCATTAATTGAACGGGCCCTTGGATACTCACGGGAATTAGCAACAGTGGGGGTGCTCCCCCCCCCAAACTCACGTGTACGTATTTTCATCTGTCAGATGTTGGAGGGTCTGATATTTGTGCATAATACTGTTTTGTAATATAAGCAGCACCAGCTGCTGGTTTTCCTATTTTATTTATTTTGGTTTTATTTTCTGTATTTTATATTGAATATTCTATTTTGTATGTTTGGAGTGAGTGATTAGGGAGATGTGTATTTATTGGATGAATGTGGTATAAATGGGGATTGGGGTAGTGGGTTTAAAATCTTTGTTGCTTGGGGTTTTGATGTTATTGTAGTTAGCGAGTTGAATCTGTAATTTAGTCCATTCAGTGAGGTACAGGATGTGTTTAGGTCTGGAGGCCCTAGCGTGCTCCTACACCTTGAAACTGCTTCACCAGCTCCATCTTTTCCAGACCCCAGTCTCTCCAGAGGTGGTCTTGGATCATTGTCAGAGACTAAGGATACTAAGAAAGTGGCGCATGGGCTGGAAGTGTGATCCTGAAGTGGGAGCTGAGGAGAGCAGGATTGGGAGTGTTAGGCTGAGTAGACAGCCTGGGTTTAGGAGGGTCATGTAGTGGGGTCCTTACTGCCATGTTCCATGACCCAGGGAGCCTCGTAGGAGTGGGGGACAGGTAGTAGAAGAGCTGACTGCTCCAGCTTATCCCCCTTCATGGCATGTTGGGCAGTGTCAGATCCCTATGAAATAAAAGCCGTGGTGTTGGATTTCATCACAGATTCCTCTGGGGTCCTGGTATGGTTCATTGAGACCTTGGTGATGACTCTGGGCCTGTTCTAGAGGTGGCAGTCCCAGCCAGGTTCTTGTTGCTATACTGCCTGAGGTGGAAGCACAGGGGTGCTGGGGAGACCATCTGTTTTAGATCCTGCTTGAGGCTAATAGCATACCCGTTGAAGGGGGTGGGATCATTTGAATGTGTGGCAATGGAGGATGATGTGGGTGTGAAGTGTAGAATTCTGCTTGTGTACTGCCCTTGAGGTCAGGAACAGGAGTTCCTATGGGAATATGCAGATTTCATTGTTGGCCTATCATTGAATGCCCCAAACCTTATTTTGTTGGGAGTTTTCAGTGTGTGGGATAATGATGAAACCCAGCAGTTTGCTCAACAATTCCTCCAGTTGATGGAATCACTGAGCCTTACTCAGGTTGTTTCCTTCGGCATCCATGAATACAGCCACAGCTTGGACCTCATCTTCTCATTGGGGCTGCACATCTGTGATATCAGGGTGGATACAGTAGGGTGGTTGGATCACCATGCTGTTAGATTTCATGGAGGGGGTCCACTGAAAGTCATCCCCACTGTGGAGATGATCCAGGACCGTTCTTGAGGTGCTTTAACACAGGAAAATTTCCTGGTGGCGTTGGACATCTCAGGTATGGAAGCAGCATGTGATGGGGCATGAAGGCAGCAGCTTATGACTATAATCCAGCCATTACAGCAGCGCATGACTCCTCTCACTGATCTGTGTCTGACCACTGACCCTTTTGCAGTTCGCCATGCTAGTTAATGATGAGCTGAGGTAGCTGAAAGCAACTGGGCGGAGGGTGGAGCTGCTCTGAAGAGGTCTGGTTTGATGGATGACAGGATAGCTCTGAGGTCCCATTAAAATGACTGTCAGAGGACAATAACCCTAGGAAAGTTCCTGTCCTGGGTTATTACCTCAGGAAGAAATAGGCCTGCCAACTGTTCCGCACTGTTGACAAGTTGCACAATCCTGACTGTCTACAGTCCAGAGGAGTTTTGTTTGAAGAAAAATGTGAGGAGTTTTGGTCTTTCTTTCTGTACAGCATGTCCTCCATTGCAGCTGGAATCTTGACAGGTGGCCGGTTAGGGGCCGGCAGTAGTGTAATGGAGAGGTGCGAGGACACCTCGTGGGGCTTGAGTGAGTTCCAGATGGTTATTATGGAGGAGGTGCTCAATGTGATGGCGTTACACCCCACTTACTACATGTCTGATACTGGGCCTGCTCAGTTGTTGGTTGAATGCCAGATGGCCCTAGGTCTGTTGTTTGCCAGCACTGTTGAAGGTTTTCTAATGGAGGGCTGTTTCCCACTGGCTCTGAAAAAAGCCATGGTGAGACCACCCCTAAAGAAACTATCTTTAGACTCAGATGTTTTATCAAACTACAGGCTGGTCTTGAACTTTTTCTTTCTATGGAAGGTTATCGAGAAGGTGGTAGCAGTGCAGTTGGAGGCTCACCTCAAGAGTTTTGACATCTATGAACTGCTCCAATTGGGTTTCAGACCTTGCCACAGTACAGAGACTATGCTTGTCATGGTGTCTGATGATCTGTTGTTCGTGAGAGATGGGGGAGTGCTTAATTGTTATTCCCCTGGATCTCTCATCAGTATTTGACACTGTGGACCATGGGGTTTTGATTAAGCACCTTAGATAATACAGAGGATTCACCAGAACCACTTTAAGGTGCTTTGAGTCCTTCCTCGATGGCAGAATGCAGCAGGTTGTGATGGGAACTTTCTCATCGCAGCCAGTGGCTGTCTGCTGTGGTGTCCCTCAGGGCTCGATTCTTTCCCTCATGTAGTTTGCGGTGTACGTGCTGCTACTGGAACAGGTTATCAGACAGTATGGGGTGAGTTTTCACTGTTGTGCAGACAATACTCAACTGTACATATCCTTTACATCAGATGGGTGAGAGGCGGTCGCTGTGCTGGAGTGCTGTCTTAAATAAATTTCTGATTGAATGGCCTCCAGCTGGCTGAGTCTCAATCTGGCTAAGATAGAGCTGTTGCTGGTGGAACCAGGTCCTCGAGGGTGGACTAGAAGATATGGTGCTGTCAGAATTTCATCTCTGACCAGCCCATTTCTGACAGCTGTGGATTGGGTCGGAAACCTGGGAGTCACTGTAGATTCATGGCTGACACTAGACTATCAGGTATTGGAGGTGGTCTGCAATGGATTTTTACAGCTAAGGAATACTTCTTGGATTAGACCCTATCTATCACTAGAGGACCTGGCAAACCTAGTACATGCCTTTGTGACCTCGAGACTCGATTACTTGTACTACTCTATACCTAGGGCTATCTGGAGGTTTGGTGCATTGCCTGTAGCTGGTGCAGAATGCCATGACCAGGTTGATGGCTGATGTGTCGTACAGAGATCGTATTATACCTGTGCTGCTACAGCTGCTCTGGCTTCCAATAAAATGGCGCACCATCTTTAAAGCATCAGTGCATCAAAGATTCAAGGCATCTTCAAGTTTTATTTGGCAGTAGAATTTTCTTGTTAAACCAAAATTTGAGCATTTCATAAATCCCTTGGTCTGTCCCCACCTGTCCTGAGTTGGTTCAGTAATTACCTCCAGGGTAGGCAGCAACTTATCAAATTCAGCAAGGTCCTCTCAGGCACTACTCTTGTGACCTCCGGTGTTCCCCAGGGATCAGTCCCGGGGCCCCTTCTCTTCTCTGTATTTGTCAACAATCTACCAGCTACTGCTACCAACTGTAGTACTATCCTATACGCGGATGACCTGGTCATCCTCACCCATTCCCGGGACATTAGTCATCAACCATCATCTTAGTGAGAAATTCAGAAATATCCAATCCTGGGTAACGACTCACAAGTTGGTCCCCAACCTAAAAAAAACTCAGGCCATGCTTTTTGGGTCCCTGGCCAAGATTAAGGCCTCCCCTGCTTGCCCATCTGTGTGTTACTGGTATCAGTGGTACTCCTCTTCTAACCAATGACTCCATCAAATACCTTGGGGTAACACTGGACCTCCAATTTGACCTTGGGTGCCATATCCAAAATGTATGCAGAGCTGTCAACGGCAAACTGGGTCTGACCTACAGAGTGAAGAAAAATCTTACATCTGCTGCTCGCCTTGCATTGGCCAGAGGAGTGTTGCTTCCTTCTCTTTGCTATGGACTTCTCCTGTTTGCACGCACCTGCAAAGTTCATCTCACTAGATGGAACACAGCCTACAATAACATTTACCACTTTGCACTTGCTGCCCCTCGCCTCACCCACCACTGTGACCTATATGACAAACTCGGGTGGCTCTCCCACCCAACCACATGAACTTTGTCCTGGGCTGCTTCATGGGCAAGGTGCTCAGTACTGGTACTCCCCCAGGGCTGGCTGAGCTTCTCAAACCAGCTGTCTCTTCTACCTACTCCCTCAGGTCTCTGGGCCCTGGCTTTCTTAAAGTCCCTAACACCCGCACACAAATGGGGGACAGGGATTTGCTTCATGTGCCCCTAGGCTATGGAACTCTTTTCCCGCTCAAGTCCACTCCTCCCCCTCCCCCTCCCACTCATGCCTCCAGAGCTCCCTGTGGTATTACTTGAAGCTCTCCTCTGCATGTGGGTGTCCTAGACCTCTGTAGTTAGTTCCGGTCCCCTGCACTGGACTCGCATGTCCTTCCTGGCACCCCTCTTGCAGCTCCTGCTAACGCAGCCTGTCTAACTGGACTCTGAGGTGCATATAATGTATTTTTTTCTGTATTTCAGGAGATACTCAGACTGTGGCTCTGTTTGTGGCTCGGAGCCATGTATACCTTGTAAAATTGTACTGTTCCTAGCCTTGGTGTCTCTATGTATATATATTCCTGTACCTATCTTAACTGTGCTTACTGTCCACTGGTTATGTTCACATGGTTCTATTTTGACGCTGTATACTGCCTAACTTGTGTCATGTTGTTCTCTATATGAACCTGTATCTCACTGTATCTATCTCATTGTACTCTCCCAGGTCGTACCTGAAAATAGGCATATAACTTGTCTAGTGTACTTGCCTGGTCAACAAAAGCTAAATAAATAAATAAATGGTTTGATTGCTTTTCTCAAGAAAAAGATGGCCACCACATTTGCATAGAAATAGCACTGTAGACCTGGCAGGTGAGGATCAAGAAAATGTGAAAAAACCTCATGTTGTGCAGCATAGGTGGTAGCTATAAAAGTAGATTTGACAGGTATGCTAATATTGTTATTAATTGTATCTGAAATTTGCTTTTTGGAAAAACATTTTTTGTTGCACTGCTGCTTTAAGATTGCTTTGTTAACACGCAAAGCCCTGCATGGTTCAGGCCCCACATACCTGAAAGACCTCTTGGCCTGGTATGCTCCCAGCCGCTCTCTCCGCTCCACAGAAGAGTTGTTGCTAGCTGTCTCTAGACTCCCGTTTTATGCCGTCTGGTGACTGGGCGTTCTCGGTGCTGACACCTGCAATTTGAAACTCCCTGCTATACCATGTTAGGGGTTTCCCCTCGGCTGAGGCATTTAAATGGGCCCTGAAACACCACCTTTTTGAATTAACATATGGGCAAAAGAAAAGCAATTTTATTTATATAGCACCCCCCATCCCAAGGGCCCAGGGCACTTAACATGCAGTCATAAAATCATAACATTATAAAACTCAGGAATGTTAAAATATATACAGAGGTACTAGTCCGGAGAATATTAATTATCATGGTTTTATGATGTATGTTAAGCACCCTGGGCCCTTGGGACATGGCACTATATAAATTCAGTTGCCTTGCCTGTAGGGGGCTGCTGCAATCACTGCAAAAGGTACTAACATGACAAGAACTGCAAATACAGTGCACACCAAGCCCAAATACCAAAACGTTTATTTGAATCAGAAGTTTCAGTGCAAACCACCAGTCAGTGCTGCTCAGATACAGAAGGGAGACCAGCCATCAACACATTTTACGCCATGAGGATACTTCTACCGGGGGTGAGGTTGGTCTGTCTGTAGCTCAGAAACCAGAGTCCCTTTGAGTAAAACCACTGGACTGAATAACAGCTCTAAGAACTGGATGATCCACTCAAAAACTGGACAGGTGGCAACCGTATAAAGACAGCTTGCCCTCCTCCCCCATTGTGTGAGTTCTGACTGTAGACTCCCTTGTTTTTCCTTCCCCTAACCCTGACCCTAGTCCCACTCTGGACATTTTTCTCCCATTCTTTTCTGTCTTACTCCCTTGGGTACATCTAGCATCTGTAAATTAGCTGCTCACAGCTTCGTATGCCTTTCTGGTAAAAAATCTCTTTAAATAAATAAATGACTTTCAAGTTCTGTCTAAAATGGTTTTGCATGCTGCATCGATGGCACATGAGCGTGCCTACCCATCATATGTGAGCAGACTCCCTGGCCACCACACTGACCCACTGTGGTGTTGGGTGACTGCAGCATCCTTCTCTGGCTGGGATGCATTGCACATGGCAGTGTTTTTCCAAGCCTGAATTTAGATTTATTGGAGTAAATGGTATCACCAAGGGGGTTAAAGTTAATACAAAACACCAGAAAAAAACACTTAAAACATCAGTATAGGCAGCCCGTCAGCGCAGTCGTAGCACTAGCGATTGTAGCGCTGGTGACTTGCATTCAAGAAGGAGTATAGGCTCCTAGGGGTGTGCCGGGTGAGGAAGGATTTAGAGTCCCAGCGACTGCTCTCCTGCCTCAGTGTGGGGTCATCACTGCTCCCGCTGCTTGCCTGCCACCTGCTGGAGACTAGGTGGGAGCACAGCTGAGCACAGAATGGAAGGGTAGTAACCAGATAGCTGGCATGCATGTTTGCATCATTGCACACCAGCACCACTGGGGAGAAAACCATGAGCATGGAGAAAAAAGCCTGGTCTGGTCATGCTGATACTCCTTGCTGGCTCTCGCACAACAAACACGGCAGGCCACCCACCACGATATGATCCTGGGCAAGTGGTATATAACTGGAGAGAAGGTTGGTGACAAGGCTAGGGGTGCTGTTGGCAGAACCAGGGAAACAGAAAATGCTTGGTTAAAAAAGAATAAAAGAAAACAAACATCAGCATATATATAATATATATTTCTATATAACTGCCTGTCTGGCTGCAGGGATTTAGGCTCACGCCTGATTCCAGGTGCCTGCATGGAAGTACAGTGCCCTTAGTTTGAGTAACTGGGTGGCCCTTATTTTTTTAGCACATTTGTTTCCTCTTAGCATCACTGCTGGTAAATCTTTTAACCTCTGTCAGTGCAACCTGCCCAGTTACGAATCCTAATCCCACCGCAACTCCTCCCAGAATACCACACCTTGGCTCAACTCTGGCACCTCCTCAGCTTACCCCCTGAGGTGAAGCCGTGCCATTCAGTACCTTCACAGGCAGAAACATAGAAACATAGACTTTGACAACAGATAAGAACCGCTTGACCCACCCGGTCTGTCCATTTCCCTACCTATTGGATAAGCTGCAGATCCTAGTTAACCAACAGCCTACTTCCTCCTACCCCCCACTAGAATTGCTTTATGTCTGTCCCATGCATTCTTGAATTCCCCCACTGTTTTTGACCCCACAACCTCCTCAGGAAGGCCGTTCCATGCATCCACCACCCTCCATGAAAAAATACTTTCTCACATTGCCCCTGAGCCATCCCTTCTCTATCTTCAAATTGCCCCTTGTTCTTGCACATCTCTTTTTCTGAAAGATGCTACCCTCTTGGACTTTGTTGACTCCCTTGAGGTACTTAAATGTTTCTATCATATCCCCTTTCCTCCTTTCCTCGAGGGTATACATATTAAGCTCCTTTAGTCTCTCTTCATATGGCTTCTGGTGCAGACCCTGCACCATTTTAGTTGCCCTCCTCTGACTTCCTCCATCCTGTCTATGTCTTTGGAGATGAGGTTCCAGAACTGCATGCAGTATTCCAGATGGGGTCTCACCAACTGTCTGTACAGAGCGATAACAACTTCTTATTTTCTACTGATGATGCCTCTCCCTATGCATCCCAGTATCCCCCTAGCCCTCCTTACTGCCTTCTCACATTGCTTGCATACCTTTAAGTCATCTGATATGACTACCCCCAGGTCCCTTTCCATTTTTGTTGTTGTTAGTACCTCCCCCCACATTGTCTACTCTTCCCTTGGGTTTTTGTTTCCCAGGTGCATTACATTGCACTTCTTTGCATTGAATCTAAACTGCCATACTTTTGACCATTCCTCCAACCTTGCCAAGTCCCTTCTCATCCGTTCCACTCCCCCTTGTGTATCAACCCCGTTGCAGATCTTTGTGTTGTCTGCAAAGAGGCATACTTTCCCTTCTAGTCCCTCTGCAATGTCACCTATAAAGACATTAAAGAGGACCAGTCCCAGTACTGAACCCTGCGGTATCCCACTAGTAATCTCCCTTTCTTCAGAATGGACTCCATTTACTATTACCCTCTGCCTCCTGTTGTCCAGCCAATGTTTTACCCAGGCTACCATCCCGGGACCCACTCCCAGGTTGGCTAACTTGTTTATTAATCTTTTGTGTGGGACTGTGTCAAATGCCTTGCTAAAGTCTAGGTAGGCCATGTCCACAGCCCCTCCCTGGTCTACTACTTTGATCACCCAATCAGAGAAATCAATTAGATTCATCTGACATGACCTTCCCGCTGTGAATCCATGATGCCTTGTGTCCTGTGCCCCACTGGCCTCTAGGTACTCAACAGTTCTTTCCTTCAGAAGTGATTCCATCACTTTCCCTACCACTGAGGTCAAACTAACAGGTCTGTAGTTTCCTGCCTCTGTCTTGCTCCCACTTTTGTGAAGGGGAATCACATCCGCCCTCCTCCAGTCCTCAGGTACCACACTATCCTCCCATAATTTGTTAAAAAGGGTAGTCAGTGGTGTCACTAGTTCTCCCTTTAGTTCTTTTAGAATACTGGGGTGAATCCCATCAGGCCCCATTGCTTTGTCCACCTTCAGTTTTAGGAGTTCTTTCAGGACCCTTTCTTCTGTGAATGGACTGATATCGACCCCCCCATCCAGAGTGCTTCTATTCTTTGGTTTAGGTAGCTCCCTCTCCTCTTCTTTTGTGAATACTGAGCAGAAGTATTCATTCAGTATCCCTGCTTTTTCACTGTCACCTCTGCCCACCTCCCACCTCTTTCCTTTATTAAGCCTCACTATCCTTCCTTGGTCTTTCTTCGCTCCCTAATGTACCTATAAAAAGTTTTATTCCTCTTCTTAAATGAGTTGGCTGTCTTTTCCTCAGTTTGGGCCTTTGCTTTTCTGGCTGCCTTCCCCACTTCCTTCTGCTTTAACTGGTACAGTTCTCTTTCCTGCTCCTTCTGTGTTTCCTTATATTTCCTGAATGCTAACTTTTTTTTCCTAACCTTCCCCACCACCTCTTTTGAGAACCATAGTGGTGTTTTCCTTCATTTTGTTTTGTTGATGTGCTTTACACAAAGGCTTGTAGCCTGTGTGATGACTGTTCTGATTTTTCCCCATTGTTCCTCCACCACTCCTTCTTGCCCATTTGCCAGTGCTTTTCTGAGGCACTCTCCCATTTTCCCAAAGTCAGCCCTCCTAAAGTCCAATACTCTTGCTTTTCTATGGCTTGACTCTACGGCTGTGTTTATCATGAACCACACTGTTTGGTGGTCGCTTGTTCCCAGATGGCTACCCACTTCTAAATCCGAGATCCTCTCTCCATCCCCGTTTGAGAGTACCGGGTCTAAGAGTGCTCCCTTCTGAGTGGGTTCCAACACTAGCTGTCTGAGGCAGGCCCCCTATAGGGCATCGGGAATGACCCTGCTCTTGGATGTGGCTGCAACAAAGGTACTCCAGTTAACATCTGGCATATTCAGGACCCCCATCAACAATATCTCCCCTTTTTCTGCCATTCTAAGGATGCCTTCTATCATTTCCTTGTCCATTGCCTCCTCTTGAGATGGGGGTCTGTATACTACCATCATGCAGATTGTGGTGCCATTTCCTGACTCCAGAGTGACCCACAGTGCCTCCTCTCCTCCCTGTTTACCCTTTAGTTCCATTGCTTTGATCGCTTCCCTTACATAGAGAGCTACTCCTCCTCCTCTTTTACCCTCCCTGTCCTTCCTGTAGATTATGTACCCTGGTATGTTGACATCCCAGCCATGGTTCTCTGTGTACCATGTTTCTGTGACTGCCACAATATACAGGCATCACTCTTCCATCAAGGCCACTAGTTCAGGGAGCTTGTTACCCAGCCTATGGGCATTGGTACTCATCGCCCTCCATTTTTTGATGGCCTTACCCCTTTTAACCCCATCCCTGTCCTTACTGCCTTTTTCTCCATTTACTGCAGTCCTGTTCCCTATTGACTTCTCTACCTTGGTGTTTACCTCACTAACCACCCTGTTTTGTGGGGGGGGGCTGGGATTTCCCCTGCTCCTTTTCAGTGCCTCCCCCCTTGGCTAGTTTAAATGCTTGCCAATGAAGCATTTACACCTATCACCTAGGATCCTGGTTCCCCTCCCGGATGATGCAGGCCATCATGCCAGTATAGGCCTGTATCCCTCCATGCGGACCCCCTGAGCCAGAACCCTGAGCTCCGTACCAGTTTTTCAACCATTCATTGAATCCCATGGTGCAGAGTACCCTAGCCTCACCCTTGCTGTAGACAGGCAGCACCTCAGAGAAGGTTACCGTATGTGCTATTTGTCTAATGCCCCTCCTCAACTCCACAAACTCCTCTTGCACTGCTCTGATTCCATTCCCAGCCAGGTCATTTGTCCCTAGGTGGACAATGACATCCAGCTCCCTCCCCTGTGTAGCTGCTTCCGCAATCCTGAGGATTTGCTCCCTGTCCCTCTAAGCCGTGGTGCCAGGCAGGCACCTTACCTCCCTCTCTCCTCCCTCCCCCAGTTCTAACCCCCTAACGATTGCATCCCCCGCCAGGAGTTGTTTCCTTCCCCTGTGGGGTCCCATGCCACCCTCCTGTGGGTCTCCTATGTGGAGGTTCCCAGCATCCTCCTTGGACTCCACTGCAGGTGCCTCCTTAGAGGAACCACTCTCCACCAGAATGACGTATGAATTGTGGCGAGGTACAACTGGAGGGATGCGTCTCTGTTCCACCACCCTCACCCTCCCTGACACCACCTTGGTCCAACCACTCCTCTTTTTTATCATATAATAATTTTTATTGTTTTACATCATTATGTTACAAATAATATGCACACACCTAATTACATAACCACATACTCATACACATAAGCCATGTAGGTGCATAACTTAAACATAAAAGATAGGTCTAGGCCAATCAAAAAAAAAAAAGGGGGGGGATACCAAGACATTACCAAGAAATTTATAGCCATCATGACCAAAATCAAACAGCAGTAGCCTTATAGAGTTCAACTTCCCCTATTATTATTCATAATATCAGATGCCTTCCATTAAACCCCTTTATGTTTCAAACAATAAAAATAACCATATTTAATCCATCAAATCAGCCCCATCAAACAAACGATAATTAGAGATAATTACAAGTCCATAGTCACCAGATTCTCTAAAATTTCATGTTCCAGTGAGGTAGGGGACTCTGCTGTCTCCTGGGATGACTATTGCGCTCGGAAGTAGGAGGTCAGTTGATCAACATCAAAAAATATATGTATTTTGCCATCTTTTACAATCTTCACCTTTGCTGGCGGTAACAAAGAGAACTGTGCACCAATTTCCAAGATCTCTTGATGGTAGGATTGAAACCTTCGTCTTTCGCTGTTGGGTAGCATAGCAGAAATCAGGATATGTAAGCAATAAGACCGACGAGGGTGTCACGTTAGACAGTTTAACACATGGCTAGGAGGCGTAGTGAGCATCTAGGCCACCCGGCCGGTGCCTCCCAGCCTCCTAGCCATGTGTTAAACTGTCTAACGCACACCCTGGAGTGGCTTATTGCGCTTATGAAATGGGAAATATATTTAGAGACATTAATCATGACAATATAGTTGTTAAAAGTAAATATTTTTTTATTTATTAAAACAGATAACCTTCCGCTCAAAAAAATAGATCCATGTTTTTCCACTTTAACATTTTGTATTTTAACAGTTTAACAGTAAAACACACTGTTTTAATTTTAATAATATTAGAAATGTGTGATTTAATTGATTTCATTAACTGTTCATTAACTTAGAACTTATATTTTACTTTGAACTGTTCATTAACTGCTACTTTACTTCACTTTGAAAAATATTTCACTTTGAAAAATAAACAGGAGCATTAAAGTCATTGTGCAGTTGTGCATAGTTACTCCTGCAAATTGAGGCTGTGGGGACTGTTGATTTAGGTCTGGAATCATTTTTGCCTCGGTGGTACTGGATCTGCAGCTTTATTTATTAATAAGTTCTGCTTGTTTCCATCGGGTGTCACTGTGGGGCTTGAAACTTGGTTGGGACTTGAGGTTTCTTCTTTTGGTGCGAGTATTTGACACCATTTCCATCTGTCGTCTGGCTTTGCACGCCAGTAGCTCTGGAGGCTGGCTTCGTTTTTGTGTCCTGTAATTGCCATTATTTAGCGGTTTTGTAAGCCAGCATCAGACAACATTTGTACCATGTCGCCGAGGCAGTGGTTCGTGTAGCGTTAGAGAGACAAGCTTTATTTAGCCTGCACATGAATGTGGAGAGATAGTTTACACCATGGGCTCTGATGAATACCATACCGGAGGGAGTCAAGCTGCTGTTGTGGAAGTTTCATGGGTGTAAGTACAGAGCTTTGGGATTTGGTGGAAGCTTGGTTATGTAGAATTTCAAACTTTGAACTGGGCAAAGTGGATTGCCTGGCTGAGCATACATTAAACCACGGTTAGACGATTTTTGTGTTTCAAGTGGATTGTTGTGGTTTTTTGTATGTTCGTTGAAATTCAGGATCGCAAATTCGGTACCATTTTCGTCCTGTTTGATTGAAAAATGTTCTGGTTTTAGTTGCCGGACACCTTCCCGACCACGCCTGGCCATGTATAATTGAATGTCTAACCAGACTTTACGGACAAGGCCAGGCGCAGTTCGGGGAGAACAAATGTCAGAATAACGGAGTTTCTGTAAGTCTGACTTTGTGAGGGCTTCATGGTGCTTGGACTTGTCTTGCTGGGAGCGTCTATAACTTTTCATTTTTGCTGTGAATACTGCATTACTCGACCTGAATTCTGGATCCCTCATTAGATTAAAAGGCCTGCTAATGCCTGGGGAACCGAGGTAGCGGTTTAGCGCAGCTCGGAGACCGCTGAAGCTCGAGATGGCATACCGAGTCCAGCGCTTGTACGAGCTTCCACATAAAATTTTCGGAGAACAGTGTTCAGGTCTTCTTTAGTGATAGACTGCCAGTCTATCGATGTGTTGTTAGCTGTTTCCCATTCCTTAAATACTCGGAGTGCCCACGCTGTGGATCTTATTGTATTTCTTTCATTTTCTCGTTTTCAAGGCAGTCTAGTTCGCTGAGCTGTAACTCGAAATGCTTACTCATCTACGGTAGTTTCAATTAACGCTTGACAGTCTGGGTTGCTTCTTGAGAGCTGCAGTTTACATTTACGCTTTTCTGAGTTGTAGAGGTAGAGGCTGTGGGCAGTTCTTCAAATGGCTCATTGTCTGGATGCATTAATAGTTCCATATCTTGTTGTGAAAGGCTGATATCAAAGTTGGGTTCAGGAAATATGCCATTGCTATATACTGGTTTTGTCAGTTTCAATTGCTATTAACAAGATGGCTTATTTCAGATTTGCCAACATTCTAATTGGCATTTACTAGGATTAGTGCCCACAGGGCACTGCTGGTCCTTTTTTGTCAAGCGTTAGACAGAATATCACACAGGTATGGACCAATCAGCACTTCTAGATTCTGATGCCCATTTCATAAATGTATATAATATCTATGCCGGTATATTCCAGAGCCCCTCTAAGCCTGGCCAGCTTAAAAATGTATTCTTGATCAGAGTCAAAAGCAAAAGTGGCAAGGATTGTAGATTTTTTGATATAGCTGAAACATTATGCTGCCGTTTAACAACCTGAAATGCTTTTGTGATAAAGGGGGGATTCTCTTGGGGCAGATGAAATGTTTTTATCAAAATATCCTTCACCAAATTTCTTATAGAGTCGAAATTAGCATCCAACTGATCTGGAACCCCAAGAATGCGAACATTTATGTAACGTAACAAATTTTCAGCATTTTTTAGCTTTCTATTAATGTTATGGTTGTCCTTTATAAGACTCTCACAATTTGCTTCAACTGCCTGGATTTTGGCAGCTTGTTTATCTATTTCTGCAGAATTTTGTAGTACAATTTTCTTTGTCCCTTCAGAAGTAGCTCTAACGGAATTGACTTCAGATTGTAAAAATTCAATTTTCTTTAAAATTGCATCAAAGCAACGGTCACTCCTTTCTGTCCACGCTAGTATTTTATCTAAAGTGTTTCCCAGTTTCTCAAGGGTATATCCACTAGCCCCAAAAGGGGGAAGATTGTTGGATAAATTCAGCTTGTCTCTGTTGCTAACCAGTTTGAATATTTTGCTGTTTGCTTGCCTCAGCTGCATCCGTGGATATTTTTGCTGGGGTAATAGGAAGCATCTTATCAAAAGCCTGCAGGGTGACTGGTGAGCTACTGACAACCCCACCACCACCACTGTCCAGGCTAGGTTTAGCAGGAGGAACTGCTGCTCAAGCTGGCCCAACCTCAGGGAAACAAATTCAGAGACCGATCCACCCTTGCTTCTCCATGAATCCATTCAAGCGTTTTTCACCACTTACCACTCAATACTGAAGAAATAAAGCAAGGTAGGTTGAAAACTCCAAAAGAAGACTTAAACAAAGTCAAACAATGTCCACACGCTACAATTTTACTCCCATGGATCGTTAGAACACTAACACCGAACCGTTCCTGTCGTCGGCCATCTTGCTCCCCACCTTGGTCCAACTGCTCCTCTTTCTTGGCAACCTCAGAGGCAGCGGCGGTGGCCCTGGTGGTCCCTGGGCAGGGGAGGAGGTTTCATGAATCCTAGCCAGGTTTGTCTGAAGACAGACAACCTCTTCCCTCAGACCAGAGAGGTTCCTGTAAACAGGGCAGCATCGCAGCCTCCAGAACGTCTCCTGGAAGACTGCTGCCCCACAGCCATTGCACTGCACCACTCCCATCATGTCTTATTTTGTGGCCCCTCTCCTGTTGCTTTCTATATTTACTCTCGCCTCCCTCTATTTATTTTTCCACCTACTTTCCTACTGTCTATGTGCCCTTACAGCTCTCGCCCTTCCTGTTATGGGACAGGAACTGCCTATATTCTTCGGTAGCCCCTTCTTCCTTGCTCAGAGTCAGATCTCCAGCAGCTGGGGAGCTATCTTTTCCTTCAAGGATGACACTTATGTGTCTCAGTGATCCTTCCTTTCTACTGCCAAACAGGAAATTCCTGTTGTCAGTCAAATCCAGTGCCTATAAAAGTGAAACTGGCTGAGGGTGGAGGGAGGAAGGAGGGCAATTAGTAAGAAAAGTTCTAGCTCTTTAGCCACACCCCAATTAACTGCTGTCCTCCTGACTTAGCAAACTGAGAAGCTGATACAGTCCCCTTTCCCAACACAAAAAAACACACTGACTCTCTTTTTTTAACCCTAAGACCCCACACTTCTAATAAAGTATCTGGTTGCTTAATCCCAACAGGCTCTGACTCCTGCTGAGTTAGAAGTGTTCTAGTAGTAAGAAAAGTTCTAGCTCTTTAGTCAACTGCTCCTTGCTCTGAAAGCAAGATTGCTGTCTGCCAAAAGCTAGCAGCAGGGAACTATAATTGGAGACACCTGGTTTTCTGCTGCCTAAGCCACACCCCCAATTAACTGCTCTATTCCTGACTTAGCAAACTGAGAATCTGATACAGCCCCTTCTCCCAACACAGAAAAACATACTGACTCTCCTTTTTACCCAGCTGAGACCCCACACTTCTAATAAAGTATCTGGTTGCTTAATCTCAACAGGCTCTGACTCCGCTGAATTAGAAGTGTTCTATTAGTAAGAAAAGTTCCAGCACTCCCAAAATCTCGCAAGCAGCTTCTAGGGACACTAGCACCCCTGGAGGTGTTCAGGAGGTGGGAGAATGGGACCCAGGTGACTGTGGAGTGGGTCAGGACATCACTTGCCTAGTCAGTGGTACCATTTTACGGGTGCGGGTGGAGCCTGCTGCCATTTTGGGATCACACTGAAAATGAGTCACTGTGGCATGCTTCCATTGGAGTTTTGGAAGTATCCATCTGAAACCCCAACAGAGCTTGAAACAGTCCGCCATGGTCACTCGCTGCAGAGCTACAACGGCACTATTTTGGCCACTACTTTGCATTCTGGATGAGAACTGGGCATGCACGCTGTGTGCATTCACAGTTCTGCTAACACCACCATCTTGGGAATGGCAGTATGCCATTCACCTCAACTAATGCATCATTTCGTTCCGCACATGCACAGTTGTGTTCCACCGCCATCTTGGGGATGGCATTCAGTGGCGCTCATTCCTTGGAGCTTCTTCATCGCCACAGCCAGATAGGCTCTGGCTAGAGTTTGTTTTGGTTTGCTCCATCCACTGAGAGTGTATACTAATTTCATTGGGTGCTGACTGGCCAAATGTATCAAAGCCATCTTACTTTACCCACTCAGCTTGTGCACATTTTCCCAGCTAAAGTA
Source organism: Neoceratodus forsteri (assembly GCA_016271365.2). NCBI lineage: Eukaryota > Metazoa > Chordata > Ceratodontiformes > Ceratodontidae > Neoceratodus > Neoceratodus forsteri. The sequence goes on along the minus strand of CM028131.1, from coordinate 1,422,192,599 downwards.
CCACCTATGGTGGTGGTAAAACAGTAGGGAGCACCACCTTACCTCTACAAAAGAGAATACAGATCAAGAAAGTGCTCCTGACCAATTGGAGCTCTCCTTTCCTCTGTGTGTGAGACACTTTTATTCTGCAAAGAGTGTTTCGCAGGCAGCAGCCCTGGAAATGGGCATGTTTGGTTAAGGGTTTAAAAAAAAAAATTAACATACCATTGATCGAGCTTGATCAATAATATATTAATACGGCCACTGAGACCAATCCTACAGTTGTTAGTGTGGTCTCACATTCTTAAGGTGTCAGAATCACTCGTATTCACTTCGTGGTTCTCATACCCTACGAATGCTCATGAGACCCCTCTTACAACCATAAGGGGGTCACAGTGGTGGTACTAACTGCTGCCCTCCCCCAAAGCTGCTAGCCAAGCTGACAGAGACCCCCGAAACAGGACACAAGCAGGTACATGGCGAGGAGGCGCGCAACAGATCAGACTGTTCAAATCTGTGTTTGCCTGCTGACATTTTGCGTCGGCTCCCCACCGCCACCACCACTACACTTGGTTGGCATTTACTTTATAGCTGTTACCACAGTCACGTGCATGCAGACAAAAAACCTGTCAGTCTTTTCTCCATCTGCTGGTTATCCACAGCCACCACTAGAGGCCGTCACCTACATTATTCACATCTTTCCTCTGTACCATAGTGTCTGCCCTATTTCTACTACCTTCCTGCCTACCCTATAATGTTTGCTCACTCACTGTCCCCTATGTCCTGTCTGCCTTATCTTCTTTTCCTACTATGCAGTCTCCCAACCACTCTTTTGCCACTTCCGGTTCCTCAGCCAAGTTTGCGCTTAGATGAACCAGCTATTGACCACATACTTGTTGTTATCAGGACTGTTAACCACCAACCTGAGGTGACTATCCTGACTTCTCCTACAGTCGCTCACACCCCTTTTTTACCCCCTCATCTCCTCATAACCACATAAATTCTCTCCCTCTCTATTCCCATTCCACCTCTGCACACCCCTCTAAGTTCTCTCATTCACCCTGCTCCTCTAAACTCCTCTAAGCTCCTCAAACTATCCTTACTTCGTCATGCCCTCATCCTTCTCCTTTTATCAGGTACCATTCACCCAAACCCTGGCCCTCCAGCACCCTACCCCCCCTTGCAGGAATGAGTAATAATGGCCTGCGTATATCCTCTATGAATATCTGGAGCTTGAGGAACAAAATTACCCCACTCCAAGCCTGGATAGCTGAACACTCCCCTGACATCCTAGCCCTGACTGAAACCTGGCTGTCACATGGCACCCCAGATGCTTCAGTGTCCTTAGATGGATATTCAATTTTCAGAACTGAAAGGCTCAGAAAAACAGGTGGTGGCTGCGCCATTTACACCAGGAATCCCCTGCAAGCCCTCCCTCGCTCCCTCCCATCCCTTGTTCATGGTGCCCAGGCTCTTGCCATTAAAATACTAGGCAGTTAAAATAAAAATATAAACTTTGTGGTCTCCTATATTCCCCCTCGGGACCAGAAGTCAGCCTTTAAAGAAATCTTGTCTACCTTATCATCCCTCCCCAACAACACTGGAACAGCCAAGCTTTTCATGGACTCGGCTGCTGCTTGACCTTGTCCAGATAGTCCAATCACCTACTCAGTTAAACTACAATACTGGTTTGTCCACCCTATTAGACCTTGTTTTCACCAACCGTCCTGAACACATCTCCCAGGTCTATGTCCTCTCTGACTTCCTTAGTGACCACTCCCCTGTCACTTGTCAATGGTCAAATAAGTCCCCCCTCCTCTCCTCTCCTCTCCCCCCACCCCACCTACATCAGATGCTTAAAAAGGGCTCTCTCCCTAAACTTAAAGCCTTTCTTCAGACCTGGTACTGGTCCCCCATTTTCCGCACTGACAACGTGGATACTGCCCTCACCCACTTTATCAACACTTTCAACCACACCTGTGACATTTTTGCCCCTCTAAAAAAGCAATACATCAAAATGAGAAACAATCCCTGGGGTATCCCCTGAACTACTTGAAATGATGCACCACAGAGATAACCTCTGGCTAAGGGCAATAGATTCCAGACACCCCAGGGATAGGCAACTTTACCAAGAAGCCAGAAACAAGTGCACCTGGGCAATCCACCAAGCCAAAGCAAGCCACTACCAACAAGTCATTTTGGCTGCATGGGGCTCTAGTAATGATTTATGGCATAACATTAAAGAAATCACTGGGAAAGTTGCCCATTTACCACCTTCCCAGTTCTCGATCAATGGTACACTAGTCCAGGACCCACTAACCATCGCGGACACCCTTAACAGGACGTTCTCAGATCTTAGCAAAGTACTGCCCTTGAACTTCTTTGGTGTTCCTTCAACCTCAGATCCCCCTCCAGACCCATCAAATCACCCCTTTGTTTCAAAACTCTTCCCCAGCTATGCTCGTAGATATATCTCTATATTCATCACCAAATCTAGGTATAGTGGTGATATCATCAACTTAAAATTGCTAAGGCTCATGCTTGACAAAGTTCTCCCCTCTTACTAAAATCTTTAATCTAGTCCTCTGTCTTGGGCAGTTCCCATCTGCCTGGAAATGTGCTGTCATCACACCCTTACATAAGGGCGGTGACTGTACTGCCCCCAATAACTATCATCCCATCTTCATCCTGCCCCCCTCTCCAAGGCTGTGGAGAAGGTTATCTCTGACCAGCTCACTGACTATCTCAACTACCACAACCTACTGTCCCCTGTCCAACATGGCTTCTGCACTGGTCACAGCACAACTACTGCCCTACTTGAATACACATCTTTCATCCATCAAGTCCTTGACAGCAGTCAGCTAGTAGGATCTGTCTATATAGACCTTACCAAGGCATTCAGTACTGTCAATCACGCTCTTCTGCTCTAATCCCTCCCTTCTCTAGATCTTACCCCTGAGGTAGTGTCCTGGTTTGCCAGCTATCTCACAGACCGCACCCAACAGGTCAGAATCAGGTCCACCCTCTCTTCCCGTAGTCCCGTCCTCTCTGGGTTCCCCCTAGGATCCGTACTTTGTACTCTCCTTTAGCCTGTTCCTAAATCCCTTCCCTTCCTGTCCAGGTGAAATGCTCATATGCGGATGACGCGATTATCTGTGAATGTCATCCCAACCCCAACACACTCCAAAATATGCTCCAGGTGCATTTCCAAACCATAGAATCATGGTTCATTGAACACAAATTAATTCTTAATTGTAGCAAAACCAAATCCATGACCTTTACCCACCGACAAAGCCATTATCGCAACCTAGCCCTTAACATATGTAACTCCGGGAATATCTCCATTATGCAGATCTGCTCTTTCAGGTATCTGGGGCTTACCATTGATACGCGTCCCTCCTATAAGGACCACATACAAGGCCTATTATCGGTGCTTAGCTCCAGGATAGAACTGCTATACCGACACAAACACTTCCTTTCCCCTGAGGCCCTCCAACTGGCTGTATTCTCCTTTGTCCTCTCCTTATTCGACTATGACCTACTGATTTATGGCTCAGCTGATCCAGCCTCCCTATAGTGGATTAAGACTTCCCTGAATAAGGCCTGCAGACTGGTCACTGGGCATGACAGACTGACCCACACTTGTTATTGTGCAAGTCGGTGGGATGGCTGAATCTAGATGATAGACTCAAATATCATACCTGTATTTTGGCCAAAAAAATATCCCTCTAATTCACCCCCCTTGGGCTCGACCCTCTAGTTACCGTGGCAACCCATGCCTGAAACTCCAGAAGCGCTGCTAGGTCCTCTCACTCTGTCCTTCGCTGCAGAACCTCACTGTGTCAAAGGGCTTTTTGTTACCGGGTCCCCTTATGGCTCAACAAACTCCCAGCATCAATCATCCACCTACCCACCCTTGGCCAATTTAAAAAGGCCCTAAAGGGCTTCCTACTTGAGCACTCCACATGTGATTTCTGCTGACCCAAGCCCATGAATCTGGTCTCCTCTGTAAACAACTTACACCTCCTGCACTGGATCTCAGTGTTTGGGTCACCTAAACCCATGATCAAATTGTCAATAGTGTGCTCTTTGTATAACTAGGGACCATTTGGCCTGCTGTACCTTTCTGTATAAATATGTGTTAATTGCATACTCTGTTTAACTATGGCCTGGTTGATTTGCATGTAGATATGTAACAACTGTTGTGTAGCTTTGTCTAACTTCACTCCACTTTTGTGTAATATGCTGACTATGAATTAGCAAATTGTTGTCCTATGTAGTCCTGATGTGAGCCTTTGCAAAAGAGTCTTTGACTCAAAGGTTGTATTCCAATGCATCAAATAAATAAATAAATAACATGCAAGAGTGTCCACTGGAATGCTCAGTCCATTTTCCCCCTGCTTCCACAATGTTTTGTGCCATAGCCAGACAGCTTGTATCAACTCATTAACCTCCATGTTTCTTGGAAAGAAAAGGAATTTGGTTTCTATAGCTCCTTTCATACACACTGTATCTCAAACTGCTCCTGGACATTCCACCATTTTCTGAGGATTGTACTCTCTGAGGTCAGGAGCATGACAGGGAGCCTCCTCCTTTTGTCTAACTTCCTGCCCTGTACTCCCATTGTCTGCTGTCCTGGCAATCCCTGCCCTGCCTAAATCTTCTGACATCTTCCCTCTCCAAAGGCTTCAAGCCCTCAGAACTCCCTCAACCAGGAAAGCAGCTAATGCAGCCCAGGTACAGAGCAAATTGTGGTACTGTGTTAGCTCCACTCCTGCTTGCACAGTAACTGCTGCACCCTCCCACCCCATGCTCAGCTTTACCCTTTATAGGCAAGGGCCCTGGAATTTGGTCATGTTGCGAATTTCACGAGAATTTGCATCATGCCGCTGAATATATAGAGTGCCGTAGAATTCATTGTTTTATGGAATTTTCATATAAATATACTGTTTTCCATAGTGTCAGGCTTTTTTCCCATCTCGCTTATTCCCATCCTCTATGCTCAGCATATGATGTCATCGATGACATCACATCATATTTAGACAATGACAGGACTGCATCCTGCCAGAGAAATTAATAAATCATGCCGCAGAAATCAGAAAATGCTGCCACAGAACACCAGGGGCCCTGTTTATAGGTTGTTTGTGTCACTGGGACAAAGATGACCTGGTGGAAACAATCACCCAAGTTTCCCTTTAGCAGTTTATACTACATGGGCACTAGGAGTCATTGTTGTGTCTGACTTTCTTCTCCTAGACCTCTAGTATAATAAACTCTACCTGTGCTGGATAGTGCTCCTCCTCTTTACTTCCCTGCTCACCTCTGGTGAAGTCTCTACCACCACCACCTGCTGCTGCTCTGTACTCCTACCTGGGTTTCAAACCCTCAACTTTCCACACCAGAGGCAGTGATCCTAACCCTCTAAGTCATCTCAGAGGTGCAATTATAACTTACTTGTCAAAACCCTTATCCTTTCTGTCTCTCCCCCTCCACTGTATTCTGTGACACCTTTCACTTGGCCACCCAGCCTTGCTGTGTTCCCCAATACCCTTTCTCAGCCTTTACTTCTTCTGTTGCTGCTTTACTCAGTTTCAGAAATACATACTCATTTCAAATTACTAAATACATCTTTCCCTCACATAAAATACTTTCCTCTTTTTAATTTTCCTTTCTGATTCAGCCCTCCTGTGAGATTCAATCAACCACCTGGGTGTATGCTCCTCCCAAAGTCTGTGACACTTTCCACTAGGCCACCCAACCTTCCTGCTTTCTCTAATACCCTTCTCAACCTTTACTTCTTCTACTGCTGCTTTACTCCTCAGAAATATATACTCATTCCAGATTCTGAAATATATCTTGACCCTACTCCATCCTTCCTCTGGTTCTCCACCACCTGCTTCTTGTTGCACCTTATAAAATTCTTCCCCACCTGCTTCCTTCTACACCATATACAATTCTTCCTCTCCCCCAATTTTTCTCTTCTGATTCATCTCCCACTGTGAGTTTCAATCAGCTGCCTGTGGTGTGTGTTCCTCACTAGAGACTGTGACACCTTACACTCGGCCATTCAGTCTTCCTGTTTTTCCCATCCCTTTTAATCTTCTACCTTTTTCTGTTGCTGCTCTGTTTGTGATTCAGTAATATATACCTCTGTTTCATCTATTCACCACTAGGGGCAGTGATTAAATCATGTATCTTGCTAGACATAAATAATTTATTCTGCGGTGGAGACTGGTAGTTCCTTTACAACCTGGAGTGTTCCTATATCCTACTCCCCAACCACACCCCTTGGCAGTAGTTATTGACGCCTGTCATCCCATTTCTATTATACTTAGAGCCCCTTTACCTTCCCTAGTTTAGTCTCATCTCACTGCTATTTGTCAACCCCCCCTGTTGCCCCAGTCATGCCATGCTACCTGTTGGGTATTGGGCAGCAAGGGACATGGAGACATACAACGCGCATCATACCTTATTACGTTGTCTCGTATTGCTAAGCACCTTTTATCTTAATAATGATCCTTCTATCTTCTGGGATTATCCTGTTAATAGTTAAGTGCATTATCTTCTGTGCAGTTGCAGTGTTTAACTGGCACTGATTATCAGGAAGTCCAGCTTATATCCGCATCCTATGTCATCATTTTACAGTCTTGCAGCATTAATTCATCCTGCCTGTGTGGCAATTTATGCATCACACTTCACCAATGTGCCGCTCCTACAAATCTTCAGTTACCCCATACTTCCCAAATGGGGCCGGCTATTATTCCTTAAAATAATACTCTATGGACTCAAGAAACTTCTCCTCTTATTGTTACTTTGCTCTGGGAATGTAAAACTAAATTCTGGTCCCTTAATGCATACTGAAGCTCCCTCTGATCTACCACATCTAAAAGTCCTGAGTTTCTTACATACCAATGCTCAAAAAACACAATATAATTCAGGCATGGGTATGTCACACCAAGCCTGATGTGCTGGTGATTTCAGAATCCTGGCTAAAAGGCTCGACCCCCGATCATGAAATTAATATCTCTTTATACAACGTTTATAAGACTGATAGGCCATTGGGGGTCGCAATATATGTCTTAGATAAATTCACGACATCGGTCATTGACTCATCTACTGTACCAAAAGAGTTTGAAAGCCTCACTTTAAAGGTCTCTTTATCATCTGATGAGTCTATGGTCATTACAGGTTGTTATAGACTCCTGTCATGGGGCCTAGAGTTGTTATCACATCTCCGTAAACTGCTGGAAGCACCTCGTACAGAATCGATCATCATGGGAGACTTTAACTTTGACTGGAATTCCCATTGCTCCAAACCCTTAAAAGAATTATGCGACGCCTATGGCCTCACTCAGCTTGTTCCTGAGCTTACTCACCCAAATACTAAAAACCCTACTCATAGTACCCTTCTTTATTTAATCTTTGTTAGCAAACCTCACAAAATCTCACATACCGGAGTATTCCACAATGACATCAGTGATCACAGGGCAATAGGATGTGTGAGGTCTATACCAAAGCTTACATCCACCTCGTTTCATATATAAAAGGAGTCACCTCAAATTCAACTGCACCGATTTTCTGGCTGATTTAAGTCAGATAAGATGGCATGATTTTTATCTTGCACCTACAGTCACACAGTCCTATAACCTATTTCAGAACCGTGTCCTGAAGGTGATCAACAAACATGCACCTCTAGCAAAAATCAGAACAAGGGAAAGGTCCTGTCCTTGGTTTACTACTGCATTAAAATCAGCCTTGCAGGCCAGAGATGTACTATGGAAGAGGGCATGTAAACCAAATTAGCAGTTCATTGAGTGGCCTTCAGAGCTGCCAGGAACCAAATCACTAAACTCATAAGGACCGAAAAAGTAAAGTATTTTCAATCAGCTTTGGATTCCTCCAAAAATAATGCTGCCAAATTCTGGCAAATTCTAAGGGAAATAGAAGGGCATAGCTCATCATCATAGCTGCCTTCTAAGATTGTTACCGGTGATCATACTTTTACAAGCAAACAATGCATCCTAGAACAATTAAATAATCATTTTGCCACAGCTGGATTAGCCTTTGACACCTCTCCAGCAAACAACATTCTCACCCAGTCCTGCAACTCAGACCCATCCCGCCCTACCCCATGGTTTCCCAACAAAGAACAAAGTTTAGCTTTAGCCCTATATCCTTCAAGCAGGTTGAGGACCTCTTAATTTCTCTGGACACCAAAAAAAGCACTGGAGCTGATCAGCTCGAACCCTTCTTTCTAAAGCTAGGACACCACTTTCTGACATCTCCTATCACCCATCTTTTCAACTTGTCTCTTTCAGAAGGGGTTCTTCCATCCATTTGAAAAATAGTACATATTATCCCTCTTTTTAAGTCTGATGACACATGTGACCTTAATAACTACTAGCCCCTATCACTGCTACCCATCTTATCGAAAATTACTTGAAAATCTGGTTAACTTACAACTACGAGAACACCTAGAAACCTCCAACATTCACTGTCCTTACAATCCAATTTAGACCAAAACATAGTACGGTATCTGCCTTGGCTAAAGTGACACATGATTGGCAAATTGCACTGGACTTTAAAACCCACGCCAGCGCAGTCTTTTTGACCTGAGCAAGGCATTTGATGTCGAGACCATGATTTATTATTGTATAAGGTGCTAGCATTGGTCTCACACCATCACCTTGGTAATGGTTCTCCTGCTACCTCATAGGTAGACAACAATAGGTCAGAGCTCAAGAGGACCTCCCCTCCCTTAAAACCTTGCAGAGAAGAGTTCTGCAGGACAGCAAATGTCCAGCTTTTTGCTGACAACACAGTATTTTATGTTGCTAGACCAGTCCTTGAGCTTGCATGCTCAGAGCTGCAGCAGGAATTTAACCTGCTACAACTAAACCTTTTTCACCTGAAACTGTTGCTTAATGCAAAGAAGACTAAAGTCATGTTTCTCTCCCACCAAGCCCATGTGGTAAATGTAAACTCCCTGGACGCCAAGCTCCAGATTGTGACCCTTCTGGGGGAATCATTTGAGGTAGTGGATAAATTCTAATATTTGGGATTTTGGCTTGATTGCTGGCTCTCATTCATTACACATATCAAAGAACTTTCCAAAAGCTAAGAAAAGGCTAGGTCTATTCTTCAGAATCAAACATCTACTTAACCAGAAGGCAAAAATAAGGCTGGCACAGACCACATTTCTCCTCCTTGTTGACTATGCAGATTTTCTCTATAGCCATTGCTCAGCACCACCTTAGCTAAACTGGATACACTGTACCATACAGCATTAAAATTCATTATCAATGCCTGTTTTAAAACCCACCACTGCTCCCTCTATGCACAACTTAGCTGGCCTTCGCTTTGCACAAGGAGGTTGAAAAGTGCCTCCATTTGGGCCTATAGAGCCATCACCAATAAACCTCCTCTCTGTATCTCTGATCTACTCAAGTGTACTCCAGGCATATATTTGCTCAGAAGATACCCTTATACTGTGCTCGACATACCTAGGATAAGAACTCGCTAAGACGCATCATCCCTAAGTTATGCTTTCCTCACTGTGGTGGAATACCCTCCAAACATCTTTAAAACTCATGCAAATTGTTGGGTTGCACACCTTTAAATCCTTGCTGATACACTCATTGCAGGAAACTTGCAACTGTTATTCTTAATCTGAACAAAACCTCCTGAGGAACCTTTGTTGTACCACCCATACAGCACTTATTGCCTTCTTTTAGTCGATTGTTGTCATTACTGCACTTATTGTCCCCTTTCAGCCTGATGAATTTCATGAGTTCTTCCTTTCTCCCCATCCTTCCTGTTTCCAAAAACTGCACATCAGAACTTTAATGTCCTATCCCACTGTATCTGCTCCCTTATTGTGTATGTAGTCCTACATTGTTAGAAATTATCAATGAATGTATTTGTAATTGTATTGCCATTTTCACTTATAAAAGCACAATGTCCTTAGTACTGTATTTATATTGCCTCATCCTATTGTATCCTTCCAGGACCACCTTGTAAATGAGTCCGCTTAATGGTATAATTCCTGGTAAAATAAAAATTTAATTAAATTGAAAACTACAAGAATTTGGATTCATGTAGCATGTATCATACACACTCTATCCCAAAGGACAAGAATTTGGATTCATGTAATGCCTTTCATACACATTGTATCCCAAAGGAAAGAATTTGGATTCATGTATTGCCTTTCATATGCACTGTATCCCAAAGAAAAGGAATTTGGTTTGACATAGTGCCTTCCACGCACACTGTATCCCAAAGGACAATAATTTGGGTTCATGTAGTGCCTTTCATACACACTGTATGTATCCCAAAGGAAAGGAATTTGGATTCATATAGCACCTTTCATACACACTGTATCCCAATAGAAAGGAATTTGGTTTCATGTAGTGCCTTTGATATGCACTATATCCCAAAGGACAAGAAGTTTGATTTATGTAGCACCTTCCATACTCATTGTATCAAAAAGGACAAGAATTTGGAATCATGTAGCACCTGTCATATACATCATATCCCAAAGGAATATGGATTCATGTAGTGCCCTTTGTATGCTCTGTATCCCAAAGGAAAGGAATTTGGCTTCACATAGCGCCTTTCATACACACTGCATCCCAAAGGACAAGAATTTGGATTCATGTAGCGCCTTTCATACACATTGTATCCCAAAGGAAAGGAATTTGGATTCATGTTGCACCTTTCATACTCACTGCATCCCAAATGAAAATAATTTGGTTTCATGTAGCGCCTTTCATACACACTGTATCCCAAAGTACAATAATTTGGATTCATGTAGCTCCTTTCATTCACTCTGTATCCCATAGGAATGGAATTTGGTTTCATGTAGCACCTTTCATAGATGCTGTATCCCAAAGGAAAGGAATTTGGATTCACATAGCACCTTTCATACACACTGTGTCCCAAATGACAAGAATTTGGTTTCATGCACAGTTGGGTAGTAACGCGTTACAAGTAAGGTGTTACTGTAATTAGATTACATTGCCCAGTAACGCATACTTGTAACTGATTACTTATAGAAAAATGTAATGCAGTTGAGTTACTAATTACATTTTTCTACAAGTAATGCATTACTTGTAACGATAGTTTACATATTACTTTGCCGCTTTGCCTCTACTTTTCTAAGAGCCTGCATGGAGGAGGAAGACAAGCAAGTGTCAAGTGAACAGTGATTTAATTGCTCAGTATGTTATTCTGTGTTCTGTGGGCCCCTCTCCCTTTGATATCCTCTGCAGGGTGCCAGTGCCAGCAGTCAGATAAATCCTCATCCGCAGTTCACCATTGTCAATTTATGGCACACGAAACACTGCCCACCCCCGATTTGCCTTTGCTAGTCTCTGTCTGTTTGCTGCTGAATGAAGAAGACCAGAGACAAGTAGCAAAGGCATGACAGAGGGTTTATACCAAAAATTAGCTTAGGGAAAGATTCTTCCTTAAGCTAATTGGACAGCGGAGTGCGTGATCACTGGTGGTGGGCTCAACTACTACCTCTAAATTACCTCCTTTAATGTAGGGTGCTAGTAGTTCCTTTTACCCTTTGTGCTGTTGAGCATTTGTGCACCCTGTATGTAGCAGGCAATCCTTCCTGACTTCGTTTCTGTGAGCCCTAGGTGGAGCATGGAGGATAGGTCAAGGAGATATACATTTTTTTTTTTTTTTAGTCTTTGGTAACCGGGTAAGGCCCACTAGGCACAACTGCCTGTTTTCAGGGGTGACCTGGGAGCACTGGGCAGTTAAGTGACTTGCTCAGAGTCACACAGTATGCAAGTGGAGGTTGTGAGAATCAAACTCAGGTCTGCAGTGCTGGGTGTATCAAGCTCATTCACACCTCATTCCTCTAACCTCTAGGCTATACTGCCAGCAAATGTTAAACTTGTTGTTGGAGCCGGAGGTACCAGGAGCAGCATGTCATGCTGTGGCTGACTGATAGACATAATAACAACCTTAGGTGAGCTACTATGGTACAGTAAAAAATAAAACAGAAAAGAAATACCTTCACTAGGTTATTGTCACTAAATACAGACAGCAATGTGATTTCCACATAAACCAAGGACCATGTAGTCTTCTGTTCTGTGCGACTGTATGCTACATTTCAGTGTGTATCTGATCAAATCAAATAGTTGGGCTATGCAATGCAGCATATATGGAGTACCTCTAAGTCTAAGGCATTTCTGTAGTTTTTATGACCCAGATCACCATGGTTGGTGAGAAATGCCCTATAATATTTGTTTGTATTTTTGCAACTGAAAAGTAGTTAAGAGGATCAGTAAATGGAACTGTGAAGTTGAATGTTTTATTAATGTGGTAACAAGTGTATGCAGCTAGGTGGGATTCTTGTTTACGCAGAATAATTTGCTGACTTAAAGTTACAAATCAACTCGACTCCCCAACCCAAGTCTGACTTCCAGAAGAAATTCTGTTACAAGAGAAAAAAAAAAAAACTGGTAGGCATACTGTATACATACTCTGTGGCCAGGTTGGGACGAGTGGGGCAAGGGAGGCAAGGCAGGAGTAGTTGCCAGACATAATAATAATAATAACAGTGCACTTGAGGTGGTATCTGAGGTGGGTGCAGCCGCACCTAGGCAGGACTGACAGTGCCTCGGTCATAAGATGAATGAACAGTTCTTTATTAAATCCAGTAAATCCGGCAGAAAGAATGAAAAAAAAGGTACAATCTACTTCTGTTGAAATCCAACACCTGCTCACTGTGTGCAGTGTCACTGGGTTCTTTTTACTGGATTTAATAAAGAACTGTTCATTTTGCCTATAAGAAACCACTGCTACAGTGAATCCTTTTTTTCATATTTAGAAACTGAACTGAATCTTCAATTATAAAGGAAATGGCAATTACAGCTCTGAAACTTGTACAGATGCTGGTCCCCCTGTATTATCACAATCAGTCAAATAAAGAAACAGAATGAGGTGGCCGTCGGCCTTTATGTGTTAAATCAGGGATAGGAGAAAATGTGGTATAGTGAATAATAAAACGGCAAACGTCAGAGTGGTAAATAAAGGCCCACTCACCAAAGAAATTTTGTTTGTATCAATACATCTTTTTACTATCATAAATTCAGATACAGTGCAAAGAATCCAAACATATTCTGCAGAATTCCACTGGTATACATTTTGGAAAAACCTTCATCAGTACAGTACCATATCTACTACAAATAAAATCATTAAATGCACTATTGCAAGTTATTCAAATCAAAAATTCCAGCAAGGATAACGAGTAACACATATATTAAGGCACCACTCGTTAAACTCTGCTCACCAGTTCAAGACTATACTGCTTGCCATAGTTCTATCTGCTTGATAAGCATATAGCAAACAAATGGACCTCCTAAAAAAATTCTTTGATAAAAATAATATTTTATCATTGAATTTTACAAGGAGTCCTAATCATAAATCTCATACACATTTGTATATATGTGCTTGTTATAAAGTTCCAGCACTGAAACATTTTACAGACTGTTTGTTACATAAAAATAAATTTCTTATCGTTAACAAATCACATAGGCACTTTGCGTATGAATATAGCTAGGGATGTAAGTTTGTCATGACAGTCATAAACATCATGGATTCCATGATGTTTGGTCTTTATTCAAGACTTCCATGACTTTCACTATTGTCATCAAAATGTAGCAATGATGACAGTGCCACAACGTTTATTAATGTTTACTAATGATTTCATCGAACAACTGATGGGTCATTAAAACCTCATCCATGACAAGCGTACATCCCTCAATATAGCTAAATAAACATATGAATAGCTTGAATTATCAATATCATGGGATTCCAGCACTTCAGTATTTAACAAGGTGCTAACCGTTTCATAATTAAATGTTGCAAACAAATCAAATATGCACTTTGCTTCCCTATACAGCCTCAAAATCAAACCAAACCTGTAAAAACTTGATTATTTGTGCTTAACACCATTAATCTAAACTATAAAACTGGTACAAATGTAAGCATCTCTTTTAATAGTCACAAAAATATTTTTTAGTTGCCTGGTCCAAGGAATTGCACTTACTTACCCAATTAACAGTGCTGCATACGTGCCTTAAAATATTAGCGTCTTGGTTTCATTATACAAATCTGAAACACACAGTATTAAATTGCATGGATAAAATCATAAGTTCCCGAAGATGATTCAAAATAAATGAATGTTTGTGAAATTTACCCTGAACAATCTCCACAAGTCTTCTTCTAGCTGTTTCTGTTAAAATAACATCTTGTTGGCATCTCATTGCAGTGTAAAAAGATCGAAGAATGAACTTTCCTAGTAGTTCTTCAAAGCAAGCACTTGTTCAAAAAGGTAATGGTGTGGCAGGACCTATATAAACGCAAAAGAAGTTCATTCTTTTATCTTTTTATACTGCAATGAGTAGCCAACAAGATATTATTTTAACAGAAACAGCTAGAAGGGTTATCTGAAATGGTTAGCACCTTGTTAAATATTGAAGTGCTGGAATCCCATGATACTGATAAGTCAAGCTATTCATATGTTTATATAGCTATATTCATACGCAAAGTGCATATGTGATTTGTTAACAATAAGAAATTGATTTTGATGTAATAAGCAGTCTGTAAAACATTTCAGTGCTGGAACTTTATAACAAGCACATGTATACTAATGTGTATGAGATTTATGATTAGGGCTCCTTGTAAAATTAAATGGCAAAATATTATTTTTATAAAATAATTTTTTAGGAGGTCCATTTTTATGCTATGCTTATCAAGCAGATAGAACTATGGCAAGCAGTATAGTCTTGAACTGGTGAGCAGAGTTTAACGAGTGGTGCCTTAATATATGTGTTATTCATTATCCTTGTTGGAATTTTTGATTTGAATAACTTGCAATAGTGCATTTAATGATTTTATTTGCAGTAGATATGGTACTGTACTGATGAAGGTTTTTCCAAAATGTATACCAGTGGAATTCTGCAGAATATGTGTGGTTTCTTTGCACTGTATCTGAATTTATGATAGTAAAAAGATATATTGATACAAACAAAATTTCTTTGGTGAGTGGGCCTTTATTTACCACTCTGACGTTTGCTGTTTCATTGTCAGTGATTGGTGTAGGCTCCTCCCTTAATAAAGCTTTTTCTTTTTATTGAGGTTGGCTGGGCTGGACCCTTACCTTCTTTGATAGTGAACAAGAACAAATCATTTACCATAAAGAGTTTATTTCGTCTCATGCTTAAAATGGATTGGTTTGTGAAAGCTGATAAAAATAGCACTTTCTGTACATGTTTCTTCTCTATTCTGTGTGAGTGTATAAAACTTGAATACTGTGTGTACATTGTATGGTGAGTCCTTTTTTCATATTTAGAAGCTGAACTGAATCTTTAGTTCCAAAGGGAACGGCAGTTACAGATGGAGGTACGCCCCTCCCCCTGTGTTATCAAGGACTGAATTAACATTTTAAAAATGGAATCCTAAACAAATTACTTTGCTACAGAGCATCCATTTTAAAAATAACTGCACCTGTTACATTGAAGTGTCTCTGTCCAATCACATTTCCCTTTAAATGTGGCACATCAAATGAGCCCAGCAAAATTGTAAATACAAGTTGGTGTTTTGTTTAATTCATGAAAATTGTTAAAAGTTATTTGTAAAGCTGAAACTGTCAGCTCCAAGTTACAGTTTCCTTATCAGATCGGTCCCCCGACAATCGCACTGAATGCCTACTCTCTGCTGACTGCCTCTTACTTGATTAATGACGTGGATACCAAAAAAAAAAATCTGCATGGGTGATACTGATTTTTGGGTGTAGACGGGGGTTCAGGTGGCACTGGTGACAGTCTGACAGATCAGCTGCAGCAGGGGTGGTGGTACCCAGCCTGCACAAGGCAGTAGGCATGGCCAGACAGACTGGGCAGTGTCATGTCAGTAGACCAAGAGGGAGTTAAAATATTGTATTTGACACAAAGGAACAAATTGGTGAATCTCTTTTCTAAAATGGTCCCTTGATTGTACTACCTTTATTTTAAATGTAATTATTGTTAATTTTCACCACAGTACCCCTTCTATCTACTTTTATTTGAAACTGGCTCAACACCCCCCCCCTCCATATTTGGGGGAATCCATGTGGCCATTATAATTATTAAAGATTATATATTAAAGCACTAGCAGTGTGCCAGTGTCCCTCCCTACCCCAAACAGTGATTTTAACTACTCAGCTGAGAAAAATGTGCTGTCCCTTTAACAGAGACAGTGTTGTTCTAAAGTTGGCCTTTTCCTGATGGCCTGGAATACCTGCTCCTTTTCTCCTCATGGTTTATATCAGTTTGACATTTGAGAATCTGGCACTGTCACTGGAGGGGCTCAAAGTCTGTTTTTCAACCCATTCCAGAAACTCTCAATCCCATACTTTTATCCTTGGATTTAATTAAATACAGAAAAAACAATACCCTGCCTGAGCCTCCTCCCCTCAAAGAGACATGGGGCTGGATATTCAAACTGCGCCCAAAAAGTGCGCAACAGCAGGAGCAAGCGCAAGTCACTTGCGCACATGTGCAATAGACGCGATATTCAAACATGAAGCAAGCCAAATTGCGCAACAAGCCAGCGTCTGAATATCGCACAACCTGCGCTATAGCGCAACCAGGAAGGGGAAGCTGAGCAGAGATGATGCGCTATGGCGCAATAAGGGCTGCCCAGCTGAGCAGCCCAGAGGTGCCATAGCGCAAGCAGGGAGCCCCCCAGCAGCAGAACAATGGAACTGCACAACCAGGGAGGTAGGCAGGGGCCCACCACCCATGCCACAGATGGGCACAGGGACACACTGCAGAACCAACAATGTACCCCCACACCCCAAGCACAGCATAACTGGGGGAGGGATGGAACAGCCATCGGACCATGGGGACAAGCAAACAAAGCACAGCTGGGCCATGGTGCCCCAGCACACCCACCGGCAAGCTGAGACTGCCACACAAGGAGGGCGGACCACCCATGGCACAGCAGCCCCCTGCACAGCACACCTGCAACCGCGACCCCAAGACACCCCCCATGAGCAGTGACCACCACTGCGGGAATCCCCATGCATACCACCACCCCCCCACTGCCACACTGCAACCTCGTGTACCACAGAACCATACAAGCCAGACCCACCATGAGCCACAGCAGCCTGCACAGACACCCACAGTGGTGTGTGGAAGCATGCAGCACACTGGATGCAACACAGTGCAGGGGCAAACACATACCCATACCCACGGGGACACTAACACAGGGACGCAGTAGTGTGGCAGCCAAGCCCCCAGTGTGGGCCCATGAAAACTGTGCACGCACAGCCTGCAGTCCCTCATGGCACAGGGGTGACACCCACCCTGTGCATGAACTGTGGCCCTGTACGCCACCAGCAGATGCCTGGATCTCAAGTCACAGACAGTGGTGCACAGCCCCTGCACTACACACAAGCCGCAGCATGGAGGTGGGACAGCAACTACAGAGGCCATAGTGTCACCCGAGGCAAACATGCACCACACCATTGACAGGAGGCAACCCAGCATGGTGATGGTCACAGTGGATGACCTGCAGGGACAGCCACCACTGAGAAGGCAGCAGACCTCGCAGGCCACAGACATGCAAGGGTGTCAGCTGCACAGGCCAAGGATGGGTTGGCAGGAGCACAGTGGACACAGAGCAGGCACCATGGACCACTGCACACAGTAATGCAATGCACAGGGAACAACACACACACCACAAATACCGACTGATGGCCACTCCCACACCAGAGACACTTCCCCACGCACACACACACACACACACACACATATACCCATGACTGAACCACCCCAGATGCCATGCACACCACTGCAACTGAGCACCTATAGCCAGCTGCAAATCAGAGACCACCACAGTATTCATATCAAAATAACTGTATTCCAAAAATATAACAACAACAGCTATTTACAATTATGTACAAACATGGGGTGGAGGGACAGGAACAAGGTGGGGGTGGGTAAGGGGCAGGGGTGAACATATGGGAGAGGGAAGGCGGGGTGTGAGGGTTGGTCAAAGGGGAGGTTGTCTCTTCACTGGCGACCAGCCTGGTCCCTCTGCCTGGGGCTGTTGTCTGGGTCACCTCCTCCTCCTCACGCCATGCTGCTGCAGATCCCGCAGGATGGCAAGGGACTCTTGCGCCACCCGCACAAGGTCCTGGATGGACCTCTACATTCGCACGAGTATCCGCACACCTAGGACAAGGGATCAAAGTCAATGGGTGTGACTGTCCATCCCCCTGCAGCCCACCCAGTATGCATGGCAGACAGCCATGTGCCACGCTCCTGTGATGGTGTGCGCCCACCCACAGTGACTGTGTCCACAAGACATGCCCAACCAGGCAGCAACAGCCATGTGTACCACTGCACACACCCACCGCCCATGTCCAGCACAGCACAACCAAAGCCGTACAGTAACATGGCTATGCGGTGAGCAGGCAGTGCCACAGCCATGTGCCCAGTGCACGCATGGACCACCATTGACGCACTCCCAGACATGCAGTGGCACTGGACAGTGCTGACTGTCACATGTCGCGTGCATGGCAGTGGTGTCCATGGATGGTGGCCATGCCCTGCCTCCCACCCTGTCACACAGCATGCAATAGCAATCATGGTGTCATGGCACTCACCCTCATCGGATGCTGCTGGCGCAGGGTTGTTCACCACGATCCGGTCCTGCAGCCACCACCTCCGCTGTTGCTCCAAATTCCTCCTCCGCCGGCCACGCCTGTGGGAGACAAAAGGAGAGAAACACATCAGTACAAACCCAAAGCATATTCCCCGCCCCAATGTGTGTGCCCACCCACCCAGCCAGACCCACCCATCCCATACCCTGTAAACACCGCCACAGCCAACCCTAGACCATCCCTCCCTATGTGCTGGACACATGAGACAGTGTTACCCATATGGACCATACAAGTGTGTAGACGATCACCCACCTGGACGAGGCACCACGCCCTCCTGGCACGCGACCGCAGACGCGCCAGTAGCTCCGCCCTCCATCTCAGGTCCCAATACCAGTGCCTGCACTGTTCGGGCCGCTCTCCCAGGCCAGTGGCCGCCCAGGTCAGTGGCCACCTCTTCCCAGACCTGGGTCCTGGCCCGTCCAGTGGCACCTCACCAAACAGTGGCCATAGTGTGGCTCCACAGTGGCCACAAGGTTGGCCAGCTCAAGGGCATCCCACTGAGGGCCCCTCCATGCGCCATCCTAATGCCATAGTAGACAATATGGCGCCCAGCGGGCAACCCCACGTGGAAGTGCTGGGCGCGATATCGCCGCTTATTCTCATCGCTACTGCCACCAAACAGCCGAGCAGAGCCGCATACATGCCAGATGTACAGCGCCAGGGGCAAAGGTCGGCACAAGGTCAGGGTCAGTGGCGACAACACGCATACGCCATCGGACGCCTACACGCCTGCACCGATCGGTCACCCGCGTGCCAGTGCCACACTGACTATTGCGCAGTTGTGCCACAGCGCCATTTGGTTCCCAGCGCTGTAGCGCCACTGGCACAATGGTGGCTATGTCCTGAATTGCTGATCGCGCACAGCACGCCATCAGCTGGCAGACACCTGCGAAGCCACCTGGGCATGCACAATGTGGTGTACACATACAGTCACGGAAATGCCTATTGGCTCAGCTGCTCAACCAGTATGCAGTTAACGGCGCGATATTCAGCCGACACATGCAAATCATCTGATCAGCCATTCAAAGGTGCAGGGCGCGATTTGCATCTCATTACAGTTGCTCCACTCCTAATTTGCATGCATTGCGCCTATAAATGTGCGATACTGGGCTGCGCTGGCCAGATTCGGTTACTGCAGGTGAGAGGTGGGTTGCATGCTGTGTGATGTTCTGGACAATGGTCATGGGATACCGCTGTAGACTGCACAGTGACAGGTGTCCACTTCCACCCATACAGACCGACATGACCGAGCAGAGCCAAGGTGAGGGTGAGGATGGTGGGCGGAGGAGGAGGCTCAACTTCACCACGGCGGAGACAGAGGCCCTCTTCCAGGCCTACCTGAAGGAGGAGCCACTACTGAGTGGACGGCGGGGCACCCCTCAGGCCCGTGTGGCTGCATGGGAGGGGGTAGCTCGGGCAGTGAACCTGCACGGAAGCCACCAGCGCTCCGTGCAGGAATGCAAAAAGAAGATGGGGACAGACCGCAGGAGGGTGAAGGAGAAGGTGGCAGCCCTCAGGGCGGCACGTGCTGGCACAGGCGGGGGCCAGCCAGCGGTGGCGGAGCTGACCCCGGCTGAGGACCGACTGGCTGCATCAATGCAGTGGAGTGCTATTGAGGGCGTATCAGGAGGTGGATTCCAGACAGGTGGAAGCCCATCACTGCACGGTATGACATGGTGGTGGTGTTGGGGGGGAGGTTGTTCACATGCACTCACATGTCCTCACTTTCTGTTACAGATCCTTTTCGTCTTCAGGGGATGGTGGTGGTGGGTCCAGGCAGTGAGGAAGACCTGCCGGAGTTGGAGAAGGGTCCATCCACCTCTGTCACCAGCCAGCATGCACTGCACCAGCATGCACGCCTGGCTGCCAACTCTGTTGTCGGTGAGTCAGGTGTGGGGGGTGCACAGCCTGTGTCTCAGCAGTCTGGCATGCAAGCATGCCAGCACGCTGTGACTGTGGCTGTAGCACGACCTGCACCATTGATGATGCAAGGACTGCAATGGCAGTGACGGTGTGTCCCATGACGGACACACAGCAGGCCAGCACGTGCCCCTGGGCCTAGCTGGTTCCAACGGTGGCCAGCATGTCGGCACAGTCCCAGGCTGTGCCTGTCAGCACCGTGGGCAGCACCAGTGGCTGTGCAGGTGTCTGGCACTGCTGGCGCCACAGCAGTGGAACGAGTGGTCCCTGGGGCACAGCGTTGGAGGGCAGCAGCAGCAGTCACCCACCAGGTCTGGGGGACAGTGTCCAGCGGTGGCACATGCCCACCGCCTTTGATATGCCCATTCCTGGTCCTGGTGAACAGCGCCCACCCTCAAGGGGTGTTGAGCATCAGGACCTTCCATACCCTGGGGACAGGATGCCGCTGTGGCACAGTACCCATTTGAAGAGCACACCCGCCTGCTGCGGAATCAGTACAGCAGCAAAGGCGGTTGCAACGTCCGTGGAGGCACTGTGCTGGCTGTGGAGCGCACAGCAGGGACTGTGCTCTGATCCTTGCAGAGATGGTCCATAGCGGATGGATGTGACCGCCATTGACAGGCAGACCCAGGCATTGGTCGCTGTCGCGGGCTGCATTGGGCACACAAGCAGGTGCCCCTGTACCGCACTACCACAGCACGCCTCCACTCCCCATTCCTGGTGTCGTGGTGACACCCAGCCTGTCAACGCCGGTTCTGCTGTGGCATCCTGAGCACCCTCGGCAGGTATGTTTGGCATACTATAGACCCCAATGCGGACAAGGTCACGATCGAAGCAGTGGGACCCCTGGTAGTCCATCGGTGCCACCCCATGTGGCCCCTGCTCAGCCTGCCAGTGCTGTTGGGTCACAGCGGGCTGCCCACGATCCGCTGTGGCCATGGGAACAGTGCAACATGACTGACCTGTCTTCCAGCAGCGGGCCCTGTCTGGTGCTGCCCTCAGGTGCAATGCGCTATGGTGGGCAGCACTCGTGGGTGCCCCGCCCATCACGCCGACATTGGACCACCTGCACACCATCCCAACTGCTGTCCACAGGTGCATGTGCATGATGATGCCTGCATTGTACTGTACAATTGGTCAAGGGTGCCCAGCATCTGACACACGATTTGGACAGTACAGGTGGTGGGTGTGGTCTGTGGATCTGTGTGTTTGCCATGTCTGTTCCTGCTCTGCTGTGCACCTGCCCATGTACGCTTTGTGCCTGGTGTGTGTGTGTGTGTGTGTGTGTGTGTGTGTGTGTGTCCATATGACTGTTCACCCCTCCCTGATGGTGTGTTAGTGTGCCTGGTCCCTTCCACTCCCTGCCGTCATGCACCCTGGTGTGTTACTCTGTGTGTCCTGTGGGTTGCGCCAGGACAGTGTTGGCTGCACATGGCCCTTGACTTACCTGTGTCGTGCATAATGCTCCTCCGTGATGGTGTCCTGGTGCAGCTGGGCCTGCTGGATCAGTCGGGGTCCCGCCGTCCAAGGGGCTGCTCATCACCATCATCACCGCGCCGCTGGCGCCCCATCGCTGTCCTCCTCGACCTGAATGGCTATCCCACAGTCTTTGGCCATGTTGTGCAGGATACAACAGGCCAGGAATATCCCACAGGCCTTTGAGGGGCTGTACCGTAGGGCACCGCCGGAGGTGTCTAGGCATCGAAGTGTGCCTTGAGCATCCCAAACACCCACTCGATGATGTTGGCGTATGCATGGCATGCGCCCATTATAGCGCTGTGCGATGGGATCATGGGGCACCGGTATGGTGTGAGCAGCCAGGGACGGGGTGGGTATCCGCTGTCACCTGTGTGGAGATGGTGGAGATGAGTATCATGTTCAGGTCCATATTGCCAATATCCCTGTGTGCCACTACCATAGCACCTGTAGCATTCCCACCCTTGCCCCACGCTTGCAATTCCTACATGCATACTCACCCACTAGATGGCCTGTGGGATGTCCCCACTCTCAATCGATGGCACAGTGCGGACTGATACCATATGAAGGCATCATGTGCTCCATCAGGTGTGTGGCACAGATATTGATTATGCGCCCAGTGGCATCACACACCACCTGGCAGTTGACACTGGAATAGCCCTTCCTGTTCCTATATGCAGCCCCATCGGGCCAGGTGGCGCGAATGGCCACATGGTGGTGTTCATGGTCTCCCAGCACACCAGGCATACGTGCTACCCTGTGGAACTCCTGCATGTTTGCTGTATGCTCTGCCGTGGTGTTGGGGGAAATGGATGTGTCTGCAGCATGTGGCAGCAGTGCGCTGAGGAATTGGGTGAGGATGCGGACGGGTCGACTGTGTGTGATGCCTGTGGTGTCCCCTGTCAGCCTTCTGGAAGGTGCCTGTGGCGAGCAGGCACATGCAGGCTGTCACCTTGGTCTCCACCGACAGAGCGTGACTCGGCCGTGAGGGTGCCTGCATCACATCACTGCACAGCTCACAGAGCCGCCTCAGTATTGCCCTGTTCAGGCGGCACCGCCCACGATCTCTACATCTGTGTACAGCTCAAAGCTGATGCGGCATGGTACTGCCTGTTGGGGGCGTGATCACTGATGGGCCCTTCCACAGCCACGCCCCTGCAGCATGCATTCTCACCCTCATTACAGCTTCCATGTGGAAGCTGGCACTGTCCATCTCCTGGCTTGTGACACTTCCGGCTGATGTTGCTCTGTTACCCCGCTGTCCTGACTGCTACTCCACTGCACCGGTACCCCGCTGGCCTCTGCAGCCTATGGCCCACACAATTTCCCTTTGCCTGCCCTGTTCTGGATCCTGTCGCTGTCTGTCTCTCTGTCTGTCTCACTTGGCATCCCTGTAGCCTCTTTGCGCCTCTACTTGAGCCTTTTATTTTGGCTCATTTCGCTAGGTGGCTAACCTTCCAGTTGTTCTTCTGCTATTACATTGCGCAACCTTTGAATATCGTGATTGCGCTTTATGCATGGATTCACCCTCGGTTGTGCATGCCTCATTTGCATTGTGCTGTTGCTCAGCCTGTTTTCAGTGGCGCAACTGCCTCCTGCTGAATATCGCAGAATGGCGCAAATTTGGACTTGCGCATGCGCAACCCTTTTGAATATCCCACCCATTATATATTCAGTGGTTTAAACCTTTGTGCAGGTATATTCCAATTATGTGTATTAAAAAGAACACAATGTTGTGTACAAATGGGGTAGCTGTGAAGCCAACCTAGCTATCTGGTTGTATTGCACCCTAAACCTAGACAGCATACTCTCCCCAGCGGCAACACAAAACAAAATAACTATATGCAATGACAATATAAAACAACTTTGAGAACTTTAATAATCTACTGGAGGGAAGCAAAAGGAATTCACTCTATAAAGGTCCCACTCTTTGATACCTAGTTTCTGCTAAAATGGAGGAATAAGAACATTCCCTCCTCTAAAGCTGTGTTGGACATTCACTTAGAGAGCCCCTGACACAGTTGAGACAACTCTGAAGAAATATAATATTCAGGCATACAGTAAATGTAGCTTATATTTTGTATTTCATTCTATAATTCTCACCCTTATTTTCTTATTACTAATGCATGACTACAGCATCCCTACCCTTTTAGGTCTGGCTGTCTGCCTACACCTGATATCATTATTCTGTTTATGATATCGAAATATGTTACTGTGGAGATAATTATGATGTTATAAACAGGGTATTGTGATGTCATGTGTAGAGAAACAGCCAGAGTAAATATATTCTAGGGGACGGGGATCTTATTTTCATGCAACTATTTTCAGTAATAAAGAAAATGGGGAATTAATTATTGAACATATATGAAGTAATAAAGAAAATGAGATGGAGTTGAATATAAATCTTACTTTTTTCAAAGTTTTCCTAATGCTGTCAGGAGCTCTTTAAGTCTGGAGCAGAATTTTCTTTTCACTCATGCAGAGTTATTCTTTTAAAACCTGCTGCAAGAAGAAGAAGCCATTTTTCTCATCTTTATCTGGAAAATGGAAGTTGTACCAGTATCCCCAAGAATAAAAATCCTGGGATCAATCGAGCAAGTTTGCTGTATCAGTGTAAAACCTGAAAGCACACTTTCTTTATAACTGTCCAGCCATGAAATGTCATACTAGGACAGTCCCAAAGCACAGGTGTCAACATGGCTCAGGTCATAGCACACCTGCCTCTGGACCAGAAGATGGTAGGTTCTCATCCTACCCATGAGATTGGACTTGCACCTAAAATGCTGGCATCCGAGTGCAGTATTGGGGGGTGCTGTAATGCTGGGGTATGCCGTCCTTCAGATGAGACATTAAACTGATGTCCTTTTTACCCATCCTGGTGCTGTCCAGGTGGAAGTAAAATAACCCAGGGCACTCTTCACAAAGAGTAGGGGACATTCCCAATGTCCTGGCCAACATCCCCCCTTCCCATAAATTGGTTCATGCAATTGTCCAGGCAATGTTTGGGTGCTGATCTGCGATATGGCCGTCACTACACATGTAGAACCATTCATACACACTGTATCCAAAAGGAAAGGAATTTGGTTTCATGTAGCACCTTTCATACACACTGTATCCCAAAGGAATGGAGTTTGGTTTTATGTATTATCTTTCATACATACTGTATCACAAAGGAAAGGAATTTGGATTCATGTAACACCTTTCATATGCATTGTTTCCCAAAAGAAAGGAATCTGGATTCATGTAGTGCCTTTCATACACACCGTATCCCAAAGGAAAGGAACTGGATTTATTTTAGCACCTTTCTTACGCACTATATCCCAAAGGAAAGGAATTTGGTTTTGTGTAGCACCTTTCAGTGGCAGAGCCAGCATTAATAAAGATCCTTCGGCAGCAGGACCCTTCTTAGACCATTGCATGGGGCAGAACCAATCAAACACAATATATTTCCAACACAATAAAAATTAATTGCACCACAGTCCACTACCAATAGTTACCATGTTCAGCACAAGATAATAGAAACAGAACTTTTCTGACTGCTTGTTAACAGCCCATCCCCTTTTAGCCTGTCCTCATTCATTATTGCCACAGGACCCTTTTTGTAAAATCCTAGATCTGACATTGGCACCTTTCATACACACTGTATCCCAAAGGAAAGGTATTTGGATTCATGTAGCACCTTCCATACTCGCTGTATCCCAAAGCAAAGGCATTCACAAGCAATAACACATGAAAGGGCATGTATTTCTAGAGAATTAATGCATGCCCCAGGTGAGTTGGGAGGCACGAGGTCAAAGCCCAAGTGCCTTTCAGTGCATCCAGGAAGTGCACTAATTCTCAAGAAATCCATGCCATGGAGTGGGTTATTGCACTTATAATATGGAAAAAAGGATTTTATTTTAATGACGAAATTTGTATTTCCATGTAGTTAGGCTGTTGCTAGGTAGATTAGGTTAGGTTAGTTAAGCAAAGTGGGTGTCCTGGGGAACCAATGTATGGTCCGATATGTTTAGACCAATTAAGTCTCTAGGATTACTTAATTTCATAAACCCCTTTCATGAGCACAAACAGCAGAGTGATTCAAATTAAAAGTATATGAGTGCCTGGGGAGAAAAGGCATAACTGAATATAACTACTAAGACAGCTGGCGACAGTGGTCTTATTCTGCCCAAAATCTCTATATGACTGTGCTACTAAAATGGCTACCCTGATTTTTAATTGTAGACTGAGTTATGAGGTTCAGAAAGTTTAGTAGCTCTAACAAGAGGAATCTAATAGTGATGTCATACAAGTCTGCATCATCTTGGCAGTGTCAGTGGCTCAGTAGGTAGTACACTCGCCTCTGAGGCCAGGAGATCAGAGGGCTGTGGGTTCAGTTCCCACATCTGGCACTTGGGTTAATATCCCAGTACTGACACTGTAGTGCAGCATGAGAGGGGTGCTGCACTTCTGAGATGCCGTCTGTCAGATGAGACGTTAAACCGAGGTCCCATCTGCCTGGATTGTTGGTAGTTCAGGTGGATGTTAAAGATCCCATGGCACTTATCGAAAAGAGTAGGGGAAATTCCCCAGTGTCCTGGCCAAATTTCCCTCATTCACTAAAAATATCACCAACAGCTTAATCTGGTTTAAGGTCAGTTGGCATTCATCTGTATCCCCCTCCCCCGGGTCGTGCCTGAAAATAGGCAGGATTTGTCTAGTGTACTTACCCGGTCAACAAAAACTTAAAAAAAAAAAAAAAAAAAAATCTTGTGCCTCAGATGTTGCCTGGAGACAGAATAGAATTAGAAAGAAATTCAAACTCTGCACTGTGGTCAAGCTCCCCCTAGCGTTCTAATGCCAAATTTGTTTCTCTGCAGAACTAAGAGACACCCCAGAGTCCTGTACCAGTCCTAGTGACTAAGTTTATTTTATAAAGTTAAAAGTTTAAATTTGGCCTGATATGCCAGAATTACATGTTGCAAGGTCACGTGGTCCCATCTCACCAAACACATGTTTTGCTTTATCTAACCAATTCCGATTTCTCACAGAAAAATGACACCCTTTTAACCAGAGAAACTGTGGGTTTCCACGTGTTGTTTATTTTCACATTCTTGGATTATAGTGGGTCTGTGCACCTCAGTGTATACAACAACCTCCTATGTCAGACATGGAGGGGTATGTAGTTTCTTCCTACTGAAACTGGTGGAGGGAAGCTTAAAGAGGGACATACAGAGGTTCTTCTGTAAAAATCGTTGTGGAGAAGTTGAATGCATTACCAAAAGAATTGACTGACATTGAGTTCATTGGCTTCAAACACAGGTGGGATAGGCTCAGGAGAATAGTCCAAACCAGAGGAGGGAGGGAGGGTGAGCAGCGAGTGAAGTAGAAGATTGGACTAGGGAGACTACCCTGGTCCCATATTAGGTTGGGAGTGGATACTGGCAAATGGCTATTTGGCCTTTTTCTGCTATTGGAATCTATATTTCTATGTCTGTATATGATGTTTTGGTGCAACAAAAGTGTGTATGTTATTGTCTCTGTTTGCTGCACTGATGTCTTTATTTGCCATGGCCAGCTAGGCAGTGCAGTAAATAAACCTGAAGCTGAACTGTTGTCTTAGTTCACATAGTAGTTTAATTTAGCTGACTGGGGGTGGGGGGGCATTACATAATACCATGGTGCCACCTAGAAGACCATGACCAGCTAGGCAGTGCCATAAATAAACCTGAAGTTGAACCGATGTCTTAGTTCACATGGTAGCTTGCTTTAGCTGGCCAGGAGGGGGGAGGGGCATTGCCTAATACCATAGTGCCATCCAGGAGACCATGGATTATTTGGGAACCACCTAATCCCTAACTGGGTCTGGCTGGGAGATGGACACGTCATGATGGTGTGGTGCTTGGCTCTTATGGACGGATGGTGTGGGCTGACCAGCATCGAAGCACCACCTGTTGGACGAGCAAGTGGTGGCTTTGTATAAGCTATGAAGGCAGCTGCTTGTCTGCCTTCCTGCTGAGGAATAAAGGATCAGTTGTTGTAGCCCCTATCGCTGGGGTGAGGCAAGAAAGAAATGTGGGTGGGTGGGGCTGGGGAAAAGATTTAAATAAAACACAGGTATCTGATGAAATTACAACTGGTACAGTAGCACAACAGCCCTTGGATCTTTGTAAACCCAGGAGCGGGTAATCAGATCCTCCTTACATAGATGCATCCTCTCCATGATCCCCTGATAAAGTTTCAGAGCAGAATGAAGTGCTGGTGTGAGGACAAAGACTAGCCACTGTTGTCTTGCAATCAACTCAATAGCAGGTTAAACATACTCCGGTTTCCAAGTGTTTTTCTTCTCTCCCCCACACACTTCTGTGTTTCTCTCCTGGTTACTCTGACTGGCCTCATCAGCTAACATTCCTGGACTTACCTGGTCTGCTGAGGTCCTGCCACAGGATTTGTTCAATGGTGCCCACTCATTGGTTTGGGGCCTATAAGGGACCAGGTTGTAACTGTGCTGCAGTCAGACATGTTTTCCTCCATTTTCTCCCAGTGTGGCCCATATGTGTGCAATGATACGATGTGCCTGCTCCACCAATGTGTAGATGCCCCTTGTATTTGGGTATGGGGGCATCTGGGTATGGGGTCCTCCTCCCTTGCTGACCCACATTGCTGCCACCTAGATGCCTATTGGTGGCAGCTGAACTGCAGGGTGAGCTGCCTCCTCTCCAAGGACGGAGAGCCGTCCTACGGACGTTCAGTCCTGCCTCCCTCAGCTTGCCCTGAATGACCCTGGTCCATTCCCCAACCTGGGTTGCAGGTGCAGCAGGTGGTGAGAGTTCCAGTGCCTCAGCCTGCCATGCCACTGGGCTAGCCTTGCTTTGCTGTTTTGTTTGATCCCCAGTGAGGGCAGGGCTACAACTCTTGGTTACATTTTGCATTATGTTTCTGTACCATTGTAACTATGGGGTAATTACAGTGTTATTACATACATTGCATGTATTTGCTGAGTAGTGACGCATTTTATGCATGTAACTACATAGTTATTACACTGCAGTTACAGTGTAATAACGCTTAACTATTCTTGTAATAAACAGTATCTTTTTAGTTGCAGCAATTTGGACTCCAAGTCCCTCGAAGCAGCAGTCTGAAGACCAGGTTTCTACCAGAAGGCCCGAGCATGACTCCCTGGCTAATTTGCAGGTATGATACAAATTGGTATGTTTTAGAAGAAAATCCAAATTGAGCTCTGAAATCAAGCATATGCAAAATAGTGGGCCTGCTGGCATTGTGACTGATGCTAGCTGTGCCAGAATTCCAGGTTTGCATTCAGTACCCATAACACTGCTGCAGGACGACAGGAGGTGGATTGATCATCCCACAGAACACACTCCTCCTGGGAAGGCCAGGTGTAAGTCCTTGCCATCGCACTGCCTCCTGATGCATCAAGAGTACACCCAGGCAGCACAAGTGCTTCCATAAGTGATGGCTGTGCGGTGGGCAAGGTTTCTTTTTTGGAGGAACAATCTTTTTATTGAGAGTTCGCACATTACAGATTAATGCATGATATTAGATAGTGTCATTTGTAATTTCTATAATAAGTACTGAAGCATTATGTTAATCAAATTCTAGACAGTCTTATTCTATAGAGATAATTATATAACTTCATTAGAAATCTCACCCTACCGTAATAAGGATCTAAGCATTGTCATCCATGAACAGCCCTTAAAGTGCAGCTCTCTGCTACAAGAAAAAGCTTTAAACTCTCAAATTTACAATAATGCTGTTTAACATTAACATTTTCTAGTTCTTTTATACTTTATCCTGCTATTGGTCTACTGAATATTTCAGACAGTGTGGTGTACATATTACACAGAGTTTGTAAGAAAGCATCTGACTGTCCTCACAATTGTGACATATGATTCTGTTGTCAGGGTGTGCATTATGATGTCATGTACAAAAGTGGTCATTTGGTGGCAGGCAAATGCTTTTTATAAAGATTTTTTTGGTAGAATTGAAAAGTTAAAAAACGTATTCTCCAGAAAATTGTAATAGCTGAAACATCATGTTTATGAAAGTACACGCTGAAGTTATCAGAAAGCCAAAATTGCTAATTGTTTTTCTTCATTGTCTCTGGTGTCTGTTGGAGTTCTATAGGGTTGAATACTGGATCCTTTGTGTTTTAGTTCATTTCTTAATATTTTATTGTACGCAGATGATGCAGAGATTTTTTCTGGTGGTGATTACTTTGGGGAACTGCAGCATAACATTCAAACAGATTTTGATTATGTTTAGCACTGGTTTTTAGTACATAACCTTGTTTTGAATGCTTCAAAAACAAAATGCATGTTTTTTCATAACATATGAAGAAGCCAGCAGAAGAAGGCCATTTGGTCTATTAAGTCTGCTCATACTGCAGGGTCCACAGCTTGCGCTAATGTCCCTGCTCTCCCTCCCCACTCCTCTCATCCTCCCTACCCATGATCCTTACTTTCTCCAGCCTCTCTTAAAGCTGTCCACTGTCTTCAACAAGATGACCTCTTCCAGCAGCGCATTCCAAGTGTCCACCACCCTCTCTGTGAAGAAGTGCTTCCTGACCTCCCTCCTAAACCTCCCACCCTGCAGCTTAAGACTGTGCCCCTAGTGTTATGGTTACCACTCAGCTTAAAGAGACTCTCCTTATCAACCTTATTTATCCCTTTCAGGTATTTGAAGGTCCCAATCATGTCCCCTCTCTGGGACAGGTACAAGGACAAGGAGGCAGTATAGCGCAGTGGGTTAAGGCTCTGAGCTGCAGATCTGGAGACCTGGGTTTGAATCCCACAACTACCTAGGTGCATACTGTGTGATCCTGAGCAAGTCACTTAACTTCCTTGTGCTCCCAGGTCGCATCTGTAAACAAGCTTCAGCTTAGTGTTCTACTCCTGGTTAAACAATGTTCCCTTTCCCTGTCTCTCTCCTGTCTTCCAGGGAATACATGTTCAGTGCCCTCAACCTCTCCTCGTATGCCGTACCCTACTGACCCACTATCATATTTGTAGCCCTCCTCTGGACCTTCTCCAGCAGGTTAATGTGCTTTTTGAGGTGTGGGCACCAGTACTGAACTCCATACTCTAGATGCAGCCTTACTAGTGACCTGCACAAGGGCAGTATAACCTCCTCTCTCCTACTACTGATCCCCTAGATATGCATCCCAGAATCTTGTTTGTCTTTGCTGCTTTTCTTCACTGCTTGGAGTGCTTCAGGTCACTAGTGGTCATCACTCTAGGTCCTTCTCCTCATCTGATGCAAATATTAGACCCCACCCAGGTAGTACTCTGTCCTGGGATTCTTGGCTCTGATATGCATAACTTTGCATTTTTGGCATTGAAGCCAAGCTGCCAGATCCTGGACCACCTCCCCAGCTTTTCCAGATCTTCCTGTAGGTCCTGTATCCCTTCAGGTCTGTCCACTCTCCCGCAGAGCTTGGTGTCATCCATCGAAAGGCACATTTTGCCCTTAATGCCATCCTCAATGTCACTGATGAAGACAGTGAACAACACCAGCCCTAGTACAGAGCCTGTGGGACCCCACTAGTTACCTCTCTGGTACCAGATAACCTCTCCCTACAACCACCCTCTGGGTTCTGTCCTCAGCCAGTTTTCCACCATCTGGCCATCTTTTCCCTAGTCCCAAGATCCAACTTCCTGATCAACCTTTGTGAGGCACGAGTCAAAGGCCTTGCTGAAATCAAGATAGAGGATGTCTACTGCTTGGTCCCTGTCTACTGTCTTAGTGACCCAGTCAAAGAAGTCAATCAGATTTGTTTGACGGACCCCCCCCATGAACCCATGCTGCCTCGCATCCAGGAGACCATGCTCCTCTAGATAGTCCACCAACCTCTCCTTTAGTATGACTTACAATTTAGCTGACAAATGTTTGCTTTCAGTTTGTTTATTTTAAAGAATTTATTTTTAACCACAAAAAAATCTTGTTGATTACAACATCTCTCTGTGTGTCCATTTCTTAAACAAAAGCTGGATGGATTGTTGGTCGCATTTTATTTTTATTTTTAACTATACTGTCTAGGCCAATTGGCAACTACAGCCAAAACTTCCTTACCTATTTATTATTAGTTTTATTTTTTGATAATTAGACAGATGCTCTCCATTCCATTCCATTCTCAGTCTCTATATTGTTTCTTGTCACACACAGATTCTTTCTTCCCAGATACAGGACTATGAATGAGTCTCCCTTGCATGGAGGGAGTCAGTCTCCTTCATGTCTAGTTAAGCCCCCCCAAATGAAAAACTGCCCTTTGAAACAAACACTACTATTACTACACCAAAAGGCACTAAAATTGAACAAGTAGCTTTTTTCAAATATCTAGGGCTTTTTTAGATAGTTGGTTAATATATAGCTTTATATTATGCACTTGATTAAACACTTCACCAGAGATTAGGCGCATTATACAGGATTAATTCATTCTTGTTACCTTCTACAAGACTTCCATTATCTCAAACCTTCTTACTTCCTTTAATTGATTATGGTTTACTGTTCTATTCAGCGGCCCTTGAGACTAAGGTTTATAGGGTTAAAGTTTTATATAATCAGATTGCCAGGTTCGCTTCTCAGTTGCCCACCCACACTCACTATTGTGCACTCCTCAAAATGGTTCAGTGGCCCTCTCTGTCTTCTAGATTTAAGTTACAGCTTGGTATTACTGCAAGGAAAATTATATTAAATAAAGCTCCACTTAGTTTTAATGAATATTTTCAGCTTAGTGCATCATTGGTTTTACTCGATCATCTCTTAGTCTGTTTTTTCAAAATTCCTACACTTAGGACCAGTTTGGGTCAGAAATCACTGTTGTACCAAATTGCCTAATTTTTATAATTCTCTTCCACAAAATCTCACTGATATGACCCTTGGTTTTTCTGCTTTTATATTGAAGCTGGTAAATTTTCTGTCAACATTTGATCAATGTAAATGTTTTGCCTTATTTCTTGTATTTGTTTATACGTTAAGTTATTTGTATATATAGTTGTATACTGCTTTGTTGTTTACTTTTATTTATATCTGGTGGCCCATGAAAATGGGCAGTACTTGCTTATGGTTTTACCAAATTTTAAATAAATAAACCAAACCAAAGTGCAGAGTTGCTCTTCAAGGTATCAATTCACAACAGGGACTGGCAGATGCTCAAACTGAGAATATCCTGGCAGTGGCTGTGTGCCTCTGTCATCCACCATCCCTGCCCACCACTCTATGCTGGCGCAGATCCACACATGTGGATGGGGGGGTGGTGGTGGTGGGTGGGTGGAACTGGTCTAGGCTACAGGCTTCCTATCAGATGTTTGTGCTAGGCTTCCAGCGGATGCCTGCCTGTGCAGGGTGCAGAGGATGACAGGATATGGCAGTCCTCCAAGGACTGACATATCCCCACCAGAAGGCTGCAAGTTTATGAACGTTCTCTTGCTGGTGCTGATATTGTCCCAAGCCCAGTGTATGGGTTCCTAGGGCTGATGCTGAAGGGGGCTGGCCGATTGTGCCCTTTGGCCACAGTAGTAGCCATGCAAAGGGGGCACATAGCCATTAGGGTTGCACAGTCTCTGCCTTCTCCAGCAAGCATCTGCACCATTGAAACAGTTTCCAGGATCAGGTGCATGCCCCATCCCCAGCCTGTCCCATCTGCCATGGATCAGGATCGGTTGCAGAGAGAGCCAGCAGCCCGGGTTCATGGATGCACAGAGGTTCCTAAATGTGTGAAGCAGGAACTCTGTGCACAACAACCTGGAGTAACAGCCCTTTGAGGACTGGGTTGATAGACAGGTGAATATTCATGCAGAGTGAGACTTCACATGCAATCTGCAGTGAGTTTGTGTTTGAAGAGATTTCCCAAAGAGTTAAAGCAGTGCAATTTGACATTACGTGACCAGTGTTGCATCTTGTCAAGGTGTCTAAAGGGTTACCAATAGTCCATGCAATTACAATGGGAGCATGCAAACCATACCTTTATCTTAACACCCCTCATTATGAGGAAGGCACTGTTTTTGAGCTGCTTTAACAAGGATTCCAGAAAATTTATACACTTAGGAAAATGTTGTACTTGTCTGCAACCCTCATCAAGCGGGAGGAAGCATTTTTGAGCTGCATGTCACATTACCAGAGCACTCTGGGAAGCCGTGCTAACCTTTTGTGACAGTTTGCCCTTTGAGGAGAGGTCTGAGTTGCTGCAGTATGTACAGGCTGGTCTCAGTACAGCCAAGCATCAATTGCTCTGACCACAAATGCCTCTTTTGTAGGATGGGGAGGACATATTTCACACCACACAGTAAAGGAAATATGGAGCCCAACAACAAGAACAGAACACATCAGTCTGCTAGAGTTCACAGTAGTGCTTCTCTCACTAATGTCCTTTGTAGCATTGGTCAGGGACCAAGCTCCACAGATAAGACCAGACAATATAACAACAATATATTACATCCATGAGCAAGGTGGTGTAAAATTCTCAAAACTGTGCAAATATGGGATCTGGCTTATGCTCTCAGAGTATATATTTCTGCAACCCATGTGGCATGAAAAAACAATGTTCTAGCCCACTAACTAAGCAGGATGGGTCATGTGGCACACAAGTGTTCCATGAAAGAGGATGCTCTCAGCGTGCACCGGGGAAACAGGTTCCTTTGTGCTTTCTCACCCTTTCCTTTGCTACAGACCGTGTTTCTGAATGCAAAAGTTGAATGAGTAACCATGGAAGTAACCATGATTCTGGTGGCACCGTGCTGGTTTCTCACTGCTACTCAAGATGTCCACAAGAACTTAACTGTACCCTTGCAACAGGCTTTTAACAATTTCAAAGGCCAGGTGAAACATCCAAACTTGGCGTCCCTTCAACTGAAGGAGTTGTTCCTGATGGGAAAGAGTTTTCAGAACTAAGACTCTCTACTCAAGTTGTA
The DNA here is from genome assembly GCA_016271365.2 of Neoceratodus forsteri. Classification (NCBI taxonomy): domain Eukaryota; kingdom Metazoa; phylum Chordata; order Ceratodontiformes; family Ceratodontidae; genus Neoceratodus; species Neoceratodus forsteri. The sequence goes on along the minus strand of CM028131.1, from coordinate 1,422,157,586 downwards.
CAGGTCCTTAAGGTGACCAGAAAGCCAATCACAAGTAAAATGCACAATGCAAAATAGAAAAGATTGTCTGGTGTGGGGAACATTATCATTGAGCAGAGAATGCAGAGGTTTCACTGTTTCTTTATTATCTGTTACCTTTAAAGTCCCTGGGCTTAAGGACAACAACTGTAAAGACACATTTGTCAGCAGTTTCGATATTTAGGCCCAATCCCTCGTCAAAATCCTTATTTACAAATCCAGTGTTTAAAAAGTTATTTCTAGGGATGCAGATATGATGTTATATCCACATTTTCTGGCAGTTGCCTTTCCTTTAAGACTTACTGAAATATCTTCAAGCTGGCTCCTCCCACCCACCCGGTGGTAACTCCTCAGCTCTGCCCCATGATGCAAGATCTTCCTTTCCGCTGGAAGAAGCATGTTCCCTCCTTACCGCTCCCATATTGAGTAAGCCCTAGCATTAAAAATCTTTGGATTTACTTCCAAAACTTAAACTCTTTTGAGTTTCCATCTTCAACTTGATCTTCGATCACAACCGTGATGGTCGATAAGTCCACTCCTGGGTTCCACCAGTGCCCTTGCAGGCAGATATTCAGGACCGACCCGCAGACCACATGCATTTACTACCTGGGGCACGATCACGATCCTCAGGCCTGCGACATTTGTCATTCATTTCACCCTAACATTCTGGATGACCATCTCACCCACCTTAAATTGGGCCACCTGGAGCAACAGAACCAACCAGTCAAGTCTAAGGATGCCCATCGGGTAGTCTCTGTGGCCATGGGGTCCGCCAAACAGCTTGCAGCCTTTGAGGAGAAGGTGACCCAGGCTGCGTTCCACTCCTCTTCAGCTTCTGCCTTTGTGCCGCTTCAGCTGGGCTCGACTTTCATGGGTTCCTTCAAAGAATTGCGCCAGTCTCTGCGGACCCTCGGTCAGGGGCCCTCTGGGCACAAATCAAAATCCAAGAAAGAGTCCAAAAAGGAAAAAGAGAGAACTCATCGTCGATCATGGGATCGGGAGTGCTCTCGATTGAGGGCCTCTGATTCCTGCGCTTCACCAGATTTCACTTCAGTCGAATCCTTGGCCTGGCCGTAGGCTCCACGGTAATCCCATCGGGCCTGTCAGCCGAGATGCTGGTTGAGGTCCCAGCCGAGATTTTTCTCGAGCTAACCGACCAGTTGTTGACCAAAGAGGCTGACACTTCCTTGTCTAGGACTCCGGTCCTGACACAGACCGTTGGAGGGATGGATCAGTCTGCTGATCCACCACCTCTGGTCCCTGATCCTGACCAGGAGGAGCCTCAGCATTCGCCAACTCCCTCCGAGCTCCACTGCTGGTCCCCCGGTGGTCGAGGTCAAGGTCTTCGCCCATGGGTTGAGCCGGTCCCACTGACATAGGTGCTCCCACTCTCGGCACTACAGGAAGTGGCACCACCACTATTATTCATCCTCGTCCTCCTCAGGTGAGGAGAGGCTTTGGCGCAAATTGCGGTGACACTACTATGACTTGATGTGGCAACAGCTGATGCTTACCAGTGCCAGACTGACCCTGGTTTCTATCCCTGCCATCACCTGGCTGTCGCCCGAAAGGCAAACACCGTCTGCTTTGACAGAGCCAACCAAAATGGTCCCGGCTCAGCCACCTCCAGCATCTCCACCAATCGTGGTGGAACCAGCGCCTAAACAGCCACTGGTTGGCACTCTGACTAAGGAGTCTCAACCGGCCAAGGGGCTTCCCATCGGCTGTTGGTCTCCATCACTCCTGACTGTCCATGGAGGGTCAGTGAGGACTCGGGCAGCTGACCACTCTAACAACTCCTCAGAATCCGTGGGGTCCTCCCTGCACTCCCATCTGGTCAACATAGAGTCCATGGGGGACCTCTCGATAGATGAAGGCCCATCTTCCTTCATGGGGCATCTCTGTTTGATCTCTGAGCCAGCGAGTATGAAACTGGAGCCCATCCAGAAGCAGGTTCGTTACCCATTGACTGAGATCCTCGACCAGGGAGACACTCTGATGGAAGCTTTCCCAGTGGCAGAAGACATTCTTGGTCCTGCTGTGGAGCTTTGGCAGCACCCCACTTCCTGCCTTGTGCCATCTGCCCAGATGGCCCACAAATACGCAATGCTAACCGGTTCCCTTTCGGGATTCACAGAGCACCCCTTGGCCAAGGGATTGGTAGCTGACTCTGTGTTTAGGCACTCCAGCAACACCAGGGATGTTGACAAGCCACCTGATAAGGAGTCCAAGAAGTTGGACCATACGGCTGAGAAAGTCTACGCTGCCTCCTCACATGGTCTCCATCAGATGAGCTCAGCCCTCCTCATGGCCCACTTCTCCCATGCCCTCCTGGGCACCTTAGATGAGGTACTTCCTCATCTGCCTGTGGCCCTTCAGACCACGGTCAAACAGGTCTGGAACCTGGGCCATGCTGCAGCCAAATAACAGCTCCAGACAGCCATGGACATTGGGGAATTCTGTGGCCGCTCCGTGGCAGCCTCAGTGGCCATGCACCCCAGAGCTTGGCTGAGGATCTCGACCTTCAGGGTGGACACTCAACACAAACTGGCAGATGTCCCTTTTCTGGGCACCGACCTGTTCACACCCGGGGTCGTGGGTCACCTCACTCATATCGAGAAGTCCAATGCCACCTTACACTCCATGACATCTACCCAGAAGGACCCCAAGGGCTCCAAGTGGCAGCAGAAGAGGAAGCCCTTTCAGTCCACCTCAACTCCTGTGGCCAAAACAGCCTAGCCCCAGGCTGGACAACAGGCTCAGGCCTGGAGACCTTGGCCCAAGACGGTGGCCTCGGTTGTCTATAAGCCTGGAAGGAGAGGGTTCGATGGTGCCTTAGCTTTGCTCTCCTCCTCCTCTAAGCCTACCCAGTGATGGAATGAGGGGTACCTCCCTCATGCCCATCACATCTCCCCGTGGGTTCTCCCATGGGGGGCCAGCTCCTCCACTTCTTTCTGCTTGGTCCGCTGTCACCACGGACAGGTGGGTTCTAGAAGTGGTGGGTCAGGGTCTGCCTCTGGTATTCGAGTAGTACTCTCCTTGCTGAACCCACACCCCACGGGAGGACTTGGTTTCTGCAGGCATGCTGTCAGCTCTCAGAGATGACATAGCCCAGCTTCTCCTTAAGGAGGTTCTGGTTCCTGCTGCTGATCCTCAGGAACAACCAGGGTTTGTCTCCAGGTACTTCCTGGTGCCAAAGCAGATGGGGGGGGGGGCTGGTGCCCCATTCTAGATCTGCACAACCTGAACAAGTTCCTCAGGTCGCGCACCTTCAGGATGGTAACTCTGTCTCATATCATGCCACCTCTAGAGTGAAACATGTGGTTTTGCTCCCTGGATCTTCAGGATGCATTATTTTATGTCCCACTTCGTCCGTCTCATCAAAGGTTCCTCCACTTTTGAGCAGAGGGAGTCCTCTACGAGTTACAGGCCACGCCATTTGGCCTCTTCTTGGCCCTCAGGGTCTTCACCAAGTCCATTGCAGTGGTGGCAGCTTACCTGAGGTGCCGCGGGGTCCAGGTTTACCCCTACTTGGATGACTAGCTGATTGTAGGTCCCTCCAGACAGGAGGTGGAATGGTCCAGAGACCTGGCCCTCCAGACCTGCATCTCCCTTGGCCTTCTGGTCAATGAGGCCAAGTTAGAACCCATGCCCTTCCAGGTGATCAACTTCACTGGGGCAGAGCGTGACTCTTGCAGAGCCAGAGCCTGGCTCCCAGCGGACAGGGCAGAGGCTCTCTCCTCTTGTGCCCGATCATTTTGGGTTGGCCAATTGTATCCTGCCTGGGACTTCCTGCACTTGCTGGGCTACATGGTAGCCTGCACCAGCGTGGTCCATTGGGTCTGCTGGAGAATGTGCTCCCTGCAGTGGGAGCTGGCCAGCCAGTGGTCTCAACACAAGTGTCACTTTGACCAGCTGGTCACTGTGACCCAGCCGATGTGGGACACCATCCAGTGATGGTTATTCCCAGGACATCTGCAGGAAGGGATCCTGTTTGTCCGCCCAGAACTAATGGTCATCCTAATGACTGATGCCTCTCTCATGGGCTGGGGTGCCCACCTGGGGGAACATAAAGTCCACAGGCTCTGGACCCCCGAGGAGTCCTGATGCCACATCAACCTGCTGGAGCTCTGGGCAGTTTAGCTAGCACTGACTGCATTCACTCTGCACAGTCGGGGTCAGGTTGTCCAAGTCCAGATTAACAAAACCATGATCATGTACTACCTCAATAAACAGAGCAGACTGCACTCTCTGCCTTGTGCAGGGAAGCTCTCTGTGTCTGGACCCTTGTGCGCAGCCTGGAAGCGGATCTCCTAGCCATCCATGTGGTAGGAGCCTCCAGTCAGCTGGCAGACAGTCTCAACCAGGTAGACAAGGTGTCTCACGAGTGGTCTCTCCACCCAGAGTTAGTTCACAGTCTGTTCTCCCAGTGGCGCACCCCTCAGGTGGACCTGTTGGCCTCCAGGGAGAACACAAAGGTGAGACTGAGTTGTGCTCAGCCCCCTCAGCAGGGAATGCTGCAGGGGAATGCCTTCTCAAGGCCCTGGACCCCAGGCTTCTTCTGTGCCTTCCCTCAGCTTCCCTTGACCCACAGAGTGCTTCTCAAGGTCAGGAGGGACAAAGCACAGGTGATCCTGATGGCTCCGGACTGGTCATGCCAGTTCTGGTACCCCAATCTTCTTAACCTCAGCAACAGGCTTCCAAGCTGTCTTCCTCTATGCCTGGACCTGCTTTCCATCAATTAGGGGAAGGTACTTCACCTGGACCTTCAGTTCCTGCACCTGACAGCCTGATTCCTGAGCAGCTAGAGTTCCAGGCTTTGGGTCTCTCTGAAGCTGTCTTCACTATTGTGGAGGCTTTTCAGAAGGAGTCGACTAGGAAGTACTATGCCTTCAAATGGAAGAGATTCTCCTTTTGGTGTCAGGGCAAGGGGTTGGACCCTTTCTCCTGTCCAGTGGCTAGCATTCTTGATTATCTTTGGTCCCTCTCTTAGTCGGGCCTTTGGGCAACAACCCTTAAGGTGCACCTGACAACCATTTCTGCTTACTGGGCGCAGGCTGGTCAGCAGTCAGTGGTGCAGGAGAAGGTAGTCTGCACTTCTTCAAGGGCCTTGACCACATTTCCCCTCCAGTGCGTGAACCATCACCACTGTGTGACTTGCTGCTGGTTTTGGCAAAGCTCATGGGCAAGCCATTCAAACTGGTGCACACTTGTCGTATGTCTCACCTGTCATGGAAGACCGCCTTCTTGGTGGCTATCATGTCAGCCAGAAGGATCAGTGAGCTCCAGGCGCTTTCGGTGGAGTCTTCTTACCTGGTCTTCCACAAGGACAAGATTGTCCTGTGCCTCAACCCGAAGTTCTTCCCGAAGGTTGTGTCAGAGTTTCACCTTAATCGGGTGATTAATCTCACCAGTCACACCTCTGAGGCCACGCTCAGGCTCCATACTCTGGGTGTGAGGTGAGCGCTCTCTTATTACAAAGAGCTCACAGCTGGAGTTCGGGAAGAGGTTCACCAGCTGTTTGTCACCTACATTGAAGTCGCACCTGGCAGACCTGCAGCCAAGCAGACGATTGGCAGGTGGATCACATCCTGCACTGATCTCTGCTATAGGTTGGTGGGTAGGGAGCCTCCCGGATGGTTAAGGGCTCATTCCACCTGCCATACCACTGTATCAGTGGCTGCTTCAAGGGAGGTTGCTATCTAGGAAATCTGCAGGGCTGCTACCTGGAAGTCAGCACACACCTTCATTTCCCATTACAACATTGACCTAGAGTTACACTGGGATGCTGGTTTTGGGGCCTCAGTTCTTCAGTCTGTTTCCTAAATAGGGGCTGTGCACCTTGCCTACCTCCTCCCGGAGAACTGCTAGGAATCTGTCAGAAAGTGTGGATAGAACATCATATCCACATCCCTAGAAAAACAGGTTACTCACCTGTAACAGTAGTTCTAGGAGTGGTATATGATATTCATCCACTTGAACCCTCCTGACCTCCCCTGGCTTTGGCGCACAACACTGCTTCCAGCAGGCAAGATCTGATATCATGGGGTGGAGCCGAGGGAGTTACCACCAGGGTGGGTGGGAGGAGCCAGCTTGAAGACATTTCTGGCAAGTCTTAAAGGGAAAAGCAACTGCCAGAAAGTGTGGATGAACATCATATACCACTCCTAGAACTACTGTTACAGGTGAATAACGTGTTTTTAATGGCCTCTCAAATATGTATCCCTGTCAAGAAGACTATACCAGCTTGACACCTGAATCTGGTTCTCAGTCAGTTAATGTCCAGCCCCTTTGAGCCTATGTCCTCCACTGAGTTATAAGTTAGAATCAACCAGTTACAGGAACTCTGCATTGATTCCTTGTATCTAGTTTTCCTTCAGAAAAAAGTGCTCTTAAGGACCAGTGTGTAATTCTTCCTGAAGATGATGCCAAAAGTCAACCATAGAAAACTGCACTAGACCTGGTGGTGCTTTAGAAAAAAACGTGAAATGCAAACACATGGATTCTAGCACCCACCACTTCAAAATAAATGGATTCTATAAGTAAAGTACATAAAAAAATATTTCTTGGAACAAAAACCCACTCCTATGGCTATGTCCTTAAAATTTGACACAGTACTAAGAAAAACTACTGATCACCTTACGTTAAGAAAAAAAGCAACAGAAAAGTTCTAGTTCCTGTTTTTCTAAGAAATGTTTATGTAAACCCAAAAAGGTATCATGTAATATGAGCGAGTATTATTAAGCGACTCAATATGAGCGACTTAGTAATACCGCTCATAATGAGAGTGAGTGAAAAAGAAGAGCGCTAATGAAGTTACAGCGAGTGTATCACTGAGCTTCACTCATTGGAACAAGACACAATGATTTGTTTGGCCAAGCTCTGCTGAGCTGGCCGCATGGCATAGTGGCTAGAGCCACTGCTGCCAGAGCAGGCGGATCTAGCTGCAGAAGACTTTTTTTTTTTTTCCTCCTTTTTTCTATGCCATTTTCCTAACTCCACTCCCCCTGGAGTTAGCAATCTTTAGATTGCGGGGGTGGAGGAGGCTTGCCCCCCACATAAAAATATTAATTATGTTGTCTTGCACGTGCGCCGGCAACATCTTGTGGTAGTAGCACATTCAGAGGTGTGTCAGTGTTGGCAAATGCAGGGAACGCTTTAGTGGGTGCATCCCTCAGCCACCAATTAGTGAGCATGCTAGCGATGAGAGCAGTTTCAAAGAGAGCCACGGAGTTGAAAGAAATCTACCGCTCCAGTGAGGTGCAGTCTCCTCATTGGAGCGGGTGTAGAAGAGTGGTAATTACCAAAAGAATCTGTACTCTATTTTTTCCTGTTACAAGTCTGTTGCAACAGCATCCAAAACAAACCTCTTTTTCTTACTTCTCTCTGCTAACACTATGTTTTCCCCATCTACAGGTAGGCCACCTGTAGCATGTTCTCTCTGTCCCTTGACTTGTCTATTTATAGATCTCCAGGAATCTGCCACTTGTTCCCCCTCCCTGAACATTCTTGTCTCTGTTGCGGCATGATCGTGCGCACAGTTGGCTACATGATCATGCACACATTCCTCCTCGAATGTGCGAGGTAGAGTGAGCGAGTTGTACTCGCGAATTAGAAAACAAAATCTTCCTCAAACCCTTAATTTCGGGCTATAATGACAGCCTAAAGGTGTATTCTAGAATCTGCTCGCTACACTAGTTGCAGGACTGAAAATCCGGTCGCTCGCTGCAGCCTGTTGCGCACCATTGTAAAGTGCTTGTTGCAGCGCGGCTTAGAATACTACAAACAATATGTTAAAAAAAGGAATGTGCATATGTTGAAACATGTATAACAAGCATGCACACGTAGATAAAATATGGACATGCAAGGAACACGTGTTCTTCATTTAAGGGGTTTAATTTTCTTTGGGCTTAGGTTTAGGCATTTTGAATAAACCTGTGGAGTTTTGCATTCTGCAGGACTAGCTTTCGGCTGCATTTGCACTGTTACGGTCTGTATAAATGGTTCTGACTGTGCAGCAGTCCTGCGCATCAGTTTGGTTAGTGTAATAACAAAAACATATGTATAGTAATACTGTTACAGGGCTGGAAAAATGTTGTAAAAAATGAAAGAAAAAGGTACCTGTTTAATGCTGTGCACAGAATATCCCTGTTGCTAGGTGAGTCTGGGGCGTGTTCCTTCTGCTTCTTGGCCCTCTCCTGCCTCAATCTCTTATAGAACCAGCCGGCCCCTTTGACACTAGCTGTATAGGACTGAGGACTTGTGGGAGGAGCCAGAGCAGCAGTGAACCACCCAAACCAGAATTATTTTGTTTAGAACACTTTAAAATGTGATGCTACTGCCAGAATAGTATTACCTATGAAGGGACCTATCTTCTACTATGTTTCGAATGTAATTAAATTTTGTATTTACTGAAAAGTGATGCTTTGAATGGAAAAGGGGCGGAGCTGTGCTTCATCACCTGACTCCATCACTATGTAAAGAAGAACCCTTGCAGCATTAAGGCAGATTAGGGCTCAGTGGAGTTCGAATCACTAGATCCTAGCTGTGAGTGGACAACAGGGCTCAGTAAGGAGCTGACCCTATCTCTGACCCTAGTGCCTTCTAGTGATCAAGTATTGGATTGACTTATTTTGTGTTTTGATTTAAAACCCTCTTTTTATTTCTTTGGTCATTTACAGTCCACTGTTTTGATTTCTTTTGTGCTGAATAAAGCTATTTTGAGTTTGGATCCTGGTGTCTGCCTCCATCAATTCCTACACGTCTTACAAGTGGCAGATGACAAGGCTCCATTACGTGCCTTTCCTGGTGAAACATTCCAATAAATATGGCGGCTCCTGCCACCTGCCACACAATCCCCACAAAGTTGATATCAGGGATGCCCAATCCCCATGTCAGCATGTCCTTCCCCCCGTTCAATTTGTTTGCCGACGGAGGTGCCCAACCCCCATCGGCATCATGTTTCCTCCCACACACACACACTTTCTTTACTGACGGTGCTCAATTCCGTCATCATGTCCCCCCAAACTCATGGGACACTGGGAGCTCACCCCAGTGTGCCCAAAATAATTTTATTTACCTGTAAATAAAGAAACAGTCCCCTCAAGTCCAGTGCTTTTTTTACCTGTAAAGAAAAAGTCCTCATCGCCCTGCTGTGCCCCTCCCAACCCGCACTCCACCCTCTGGTCACCCCATCCCCGCACCCCCACCCTATACTTAGCTCTGGAGGGTCAGCACTGTGATCTTTTGTGGAACGGGAACACATCTGAACTCTTCAAAAGCCAACCAGGAACTGAACAAAATGTGGTAAGCTTTATAATAGCAGGCTAAGTGGGGTTTCAACTTAGGTGGATATCTCAGCCATTTTTAGGAATTTTGGTACCAGATTTTCAACATGTGGTTCTTGGGACCCCACTTCATGAACACATGCACTGTCATCTAGTTACTCGGTCCCGAAAGGTGATTTCGTGGTGACTGCGCGGAATCACCTTTCGGGACCAATTAACAAAATGACAGTGCCACTGTTCATAAGGTGGGGTTGCAAAAAGACTATGTTGCAAATTTGGTGAACAAATTCCAAAAAATGCATTACGAACGTGCATTGCGCAGTTTCCATGCATGCTTGTAACTTCGACAATTTTTAATATTTTCACTCCAGATTTTCAACATTACCATTTTTTCACACCTCCTTATGAACAGTACAGCTGTCATTTTTCACATCCTGCCCCAAATGTGTTTTCGCACCTGTGGCTTTACTTCACAATGGCGCGGTCGTTGTGGGAAATCAACTTTCAGGACAGATTAACAAAATCACAGTGCCACTGTTCATGAGAGGAGGTCCCAAAATGCCTATGTTGAAAATGTGGTTAAAAAAATCCCAAAAATAATTGCATTACGGGTGCTATGAAGTTTCTACACCGTGACTTCACTAATAATTTTTCATATTTTCCTCCAGATTTTCAGCATTGCCATTTTTTAAACCTCCTCATGAACAGTACAGCTGTCATTTTCACATCCTGCCTGAAATGAGTTTTGCACCTGTGGCACCAAATGGCGCAGTCGCTGTGCAAAATCACTTTGGCTAACAAACTGATAGTGCAACTGTTCATGAGGTGGGGTCACAAAAGACCATGTTGAAAATTTGGGTAGAAAATACCAACAACGCCAGGGCATTAGCGTTTCAACCATACGCCCACTCCTATACAGACTGACAGGTGTCAGGTGTGACTTGGGATCATTGGCTGTAATGTTCATGCACCATTCTTCACCCCCACCTGTAGCCAGTAACAGGCATCAAGGTGTGCCTTGGAGTCTTCAGCCCAAAGTTCACCCCATTCTCCTATACTGCACCCATCTCAGCGTATTTATTTATGGAATGGGTGAGCATAAGGCCCAAAGACCTAATGCACACCGCAACACTTGTCAGTGTCTGCAGGGTAGGGTGAGGTGAAATGGTGTGAGCATTATGGCTGATGACCCAAAGGCACACCCCAACGCCTGTCAGTCTCTGCAGGGTGGGGGTGAGGTTAGCGGCAGTTCAATACTTCACTGCCATTCTTATTATGCATCTCTCTAACTCCTGCACTACCAATGCCAATGCCAGCAAGACAACATTCAGCATTGACAAATGCTTGTTTTTTTGTTGCCATACGTGTTTAGTAAGGGGCCATCACTATTTGTGATGGTTGCTGTTGTACGGTGTGCCCTTTTGATGTTGGGTGCTTATTCCCTCACCATATGTGATCGGCACTGTCACAGACTTGCTGTTATCGCATAAAACCACCTGAAATGCAACTTTATTTTACCTGTTAAAAGATATAAAAGGTTTGCAAGCTCAACCCCTGTATTTACAATATAACTTAGTAAAATTAGTGGGGTGGCTCCTGGTGTGTGACCAAACAGAAACATACAGTTAAAGTACCAGGGCACTCCCCCACCCCCCATTTTGCAGTGTTTAAAGCCTACAATTTTTTAAAAGTAATTCCAATGTTCTTACTTTTCATACTTTTTGGAGGGGCTCTTAGTTCTCATTATCCAGCTGAACCATGATAAAGCCTGACCACTTCAGCAAAGTGACCACCTCCATTGGTCAGGTAAAAAGCATCACATTTTAACTTGCCATATCAGAGCTGAGGTCTCCTTGTTTCCTCTATTTTTAATAAAGAGACCACTCTCCTGGCTTCATTACTTATAGTGTGCTCTGGCCATTGAAAGGCTCACAGGTGTTTAATAGGGATCTTGCAATTAGAAGAAGGCCACAATTCTCCTACATTCAAATCAGTACAAAAGGTTTGCATGCTCAACCCCTGTATTTACAATATAATTTAATAAACCACCTGAAATTCAACTTTATTTTACCTGTTAAAAGATATGTAAAATTGTTGTTTCATTCTTCCATTGTTTTGTAAAAAGAGATTCCAGCCATATTGGTCCTTGCAAAGCAGGAGAAGATGGAAGGTTTGATACCTTTTATTGAACCAACAAGTGTCTTGTACAAAGATGGAATTATACATAAGCGTTTGGGGCCACACAGGTCCCTTCTTCAGGTGAATAGCAAAACTGAACAACATAAGCAGTATTTATGTCCACTGTGGAGCAATTAAAAATCTAATTTCTTGATTGCCTTGCATCTCCTAGGCATCTACTGTCTATTCTACCCTTACAGCCAGCCTCTGATCTCAGATCCTATCTGCATGCTTTTGTCTTCCCTGTAACTTCCTTTCATATCCTACTAACCTGTTCCTACTTAGCCCCCCTCCCTATTTCTTCTCATGTTTTTATTTTGCATCTTAGACTTTCATCTCTAGTCCCCTTAATCACTTCCTGATTTTTAATTGCTCCACAGTGGATATAAATACTGCTTATGTTGCTCAGTTTTGCTATTCACCTAAAGAAGGGACCTGTGAGGCCCCGAAAGCTTGTTCATAATTCCATCTTTGTACAAGACACTTGTTGGTCTAATAAAAGGTATCAAACCTTCCATCTTCTCTTGTTTCATTCTTGCGTGATATTCTGCTTGTGCCTATTTTACATCCAGGTATGGCTTAAAATAGGTTATGTAATGTAGTCCATCTCCTGGTAAACGAATAAAAATACAATAAGATTTTAATAGATTAATCATTAAAAATATAACTGTAAAGTCTTTCTGTGAATTTAGTTTATTTGCAAACCACTTTTCTATATTCGGTGTGTGACAGTGTTCATAAACAACAGTAAATGGCAATCAGCACATACATACAATTTCAAACACCAGAAACATCAGAACAGCTGATAGTGGTGATTGCAATAATGCAGGAAGACATGATAAAAATAGAACATTTGTGGGTTAAAGAGAAACATAAAGAGATAAAATGGAGGCTTTGCTTCAAGCTAGTATTGAGTTCAGACAACTCTGGAAGATGGCTGGGGCGGACTGACAACTGATTTATTGATCTGTCAGAACCACAACTAAAATGTGTTTTATTCTGTTGTCACCCTAAACATACATTTAGTTTGATGTTTTCATATTCACTGCTTCCTAAACCACTATACTAATTAATAAGATCCATTTAGTCATAAAGCATGACACCTAGGGCCAGATATTCAAAACTTTGCGGCAGGCAAAAAACGTTTGCGCAGGTTTAGCGTGGGATTAGCGCGGGTCGCAAAATCATGATGTATGCAAGGGGCAAAATGACATGAATACAGGCGCAATGCTATATTCAGCAACTAGTGCCACGCTAAGTGGTTTTGTCGCGACAAGCGACACATGTGGTGCATTACGTAGGAAAAGCTTGTCTTAACCCTGGGCAATCAGTTTTGCACGGCGTTTGCGCGGCTTTGCACGACCCTAACAAATAAATATGACAAATAGACAAAGCCAAACATAGAGGAAACATGCTGCTAACTGATGGCATCACAATGGTGCCATCATCTGCCACCAGTCCCAGCCATGCCAGGCAGTAAGTGGTGACCCTGCCGCCAGTGGACAGCATGGCAGTGTGACCATACAGCACACACCTGTGGATCACTCTTCTGTGGACACCAACAGATGCCAGCACACACATGCAGCACTGTGGGCATGGAGGATGTTAAGTGGAGAGTGTATGGGTGGCCAGGCTGTGCCACAGTCCAGGTGTGGCCACAAGGCTGGGACACATCATGCGGTGCACATGGGCCAGTTTTGGGAATACCCAAACACCAGTGTGCCTTTCTGATAATATATGCCCCCCCGCCACATACCGCACAGCTGTACAACTGCCACAGCACACAAAGCTGGACATGTATATGTCACTGTGAGCATCCCATGCCAGAGGTGCAGCATCTGTGGGTCACACAACAGCGTAACAGTAATGTCCACTGTCAATAAACACCTGCAGGTTGGGCCTCTCACTGTGTATAGTGCAGTCATCATCACTGCCCTATACACCATAGGCATTGCTGTGTCCACACACTACTGGCCCCCTTGCTACTGTGGTGTCTGCTGTGCACTGTAGCATGACCTACAGTGTGACAGTTGCATGCAGCACCACCACCATCTGTGCCTATGCCATGTTGTCCCAGTACAGCTGCAGGCAGCAGCACATATGAAAGTACAGTGTTCAAAACTGTATAATATTCCCCAAACTGTTTGCACAGCGCTAACACGTTTGTGCGGGTTTAGCGAAGGGCTAAACCGTTAGCCCAGTGCAAACTACTTACAAATCAGGGCACAATGAGATGCTAATTTGGATGTTTGCCAGAGATTACCTAAGTAGGCTCATTTGCATGTCACTTTTGAATATGGCAAAGTTTAGCACCGGGCAAACATGTTTGCACAGGGCTAATGGTTTAGCCCTGCGCTAAACCCGCACAAACGTGTTAGCGCTGTGCAAACAGTTCGTGGAATATTTTACAGTTTTGCACACTGTACTTTCACATATGCTGCTGCCTGCAGCTGTACTGGGTCCACGATTGCTGGCACACACATTGGCCACATAGTTCACCTCTACCTACCTTCACATCGCTGTGCACTGTGTTGCGGTTGTGGTTTGCACTTCCTGGTTGCCATGTTCAGAGCTGTCTTATTCCAGGGCTAAGTTTGCCCTGCACTCCCAGTCCAGTATGCCTGGCCTCATTCCCATGCTATATTCAGAAGCTGTTTGCGCTGGGCTATTCCTTCTGAATATGGCTTGCTTTGTGCTCTGGGCTAAGTTTGCCCGCCGGGCAGTGCTAATTTAGCTCCTGGGCAAAGTTTTGAATATCTGGCCCTTAGAGCTGTATAAAGCTCTGGAAGTTAAAAAAGTACAAAGTCATGGTTGAAATGGAAAAAGTCTGAATGGTAAGCCAGCTTTTCAGTGCAGTTCCGGCTTCTAATACTGCATAACAGAGAACTCTCTTTAATCAGCAAATCTTTGTTTCTGTAGGAGCTGTGTTTCCAGTACTGGTTCACATTGTGTTATTGTTCCATCTTTACTGGCCTTTAAGTAAACTCAGTGGATGTTTCTGGTTTACATGCCGGGGGTGAGGGCCATTTTAGAACTGAATGTTAAGCTCTTTGATTGTTGTTGCAATGCATCTTTGTTCTACTATACAATTTGTGGTTCAAGGGGACGTAAACCATATCATACAGCTTTAAAATGTAAATCAGAAACACTCATCAAATCTATAAAACAGGGCAGCAAAGATGGAACAATAACAGAATATGAGCCAGCACTTAAAAAAAAAGAGCTTTCATATGAGAAATATTACCTACAGGTTCAACACATTACTCCGGTAACAGTCTCCTCCCCTCGGGTTAATGTTTCCATGCTGCCACCATTCTGTTTTTTTTTGTTTTGTTTTTTTATCTCAACATTCTCCTTTGGCTGCTGATCGGGGAGTTGTATCTTAGCAGCGTTTGAGGTAGGGAGACACAGAGGCAATGGGAAAGGGAGCCCCATCAAATCAAATTTTGGCAATTGCAACTTTGACTGTGATGCTTCTTGAGACCAGAACATTTTACCACTGGATATTAATGTTACCCTAAACCCATACCTTTCAAACTCCTGCTTTGCAAATCTGGAACACGACTTAAAAAAATCAGATACATGACCAAAATCAAAAGTACTTCTTACAAAATAATAGTATCAGCTCAAGACGCTTGCTATATTGTGGAGCTTAGTGTGAAAAAACATTGTCTGAAGGAGAACTAGATTGTAGCATTAATGTCCAGTGATATTTTATGTTTCAAATTCCTATTTTTTAGGGACAGAAATGCCAAATTTAGGGAGGATATAGGAAAGTTTTGGGTACTAAATCAGGAACATTCCTGGCTATCGTGCACAATTGAGAGGTATGCCTAAACCTGCATACTTCCAAGTATTTGCTTGTTCCCATTAGAATATCCTATGTTCGAGTATTAGGTAGGTTTAAGTGTTATGTAGCAGTACTTTGTCATGTAAGTGTTCATTTACAATTTATTTACTCAGGGTATCCCAGCCTGGATGCACTGCCTCATTTCCATGGGTGTCATGCTTCTACCCATTTCCACAGTTGGGTGGACTGAAGCACTGGGAGGTTGAGACTTGCTCAAGGTCAAACAGTTAGTGTCTCTGGTGGGTTTGAACCTATTATTCCCTGGTTCTCATGCTGGTGTTCCAACCAGTAGGTCACACTCCCTCGACTTGTTACGGTTGATCCTCCCAAGACACTATTGTAAATGAGATTCTTCAGCACAAGCAGCTTTTCTTGGTAAACTATTTTTAAGTAAATAATAAGATATTCTTGTGGTTCTTGTACTGTTTCTGTTTGGTGTGGTGTTCTTTAATCAAATAAAAAATATTAAGGCCAGCCCAGTGGCACTGAGGGTTGAGGTGCTGGACGACGCACCTCACACCACACCGGCGACCCGGGTCCGGGAACGGACTCGAGACGCCGGGGGCTGGCAGGGGAAGGAGAGGACTGAGCATCTGTAGGGACTGTTCTCCTCTCCTGGGGTGGGTAATGAGAATGTGTTGCTCTGCAGCAGCCTCTGTGGAGACCAGGAGCACTGCAGAGGCGGCGCAAGGGGAAGAACAGCACAGCAAATGGAAATCCACTTCATGGCCAACCAGATGATGGCTGCCGGTCCTTCGCTGCCATTGATGCCCTGAAGGTGTCCTTTCCCCTCAGCAGCACCCTGGGGCCAAATATACGCTGGTTGCCCCCCCGGTGCCTTCCCCCTCGGAGGAGGGGGACCTGCCCAGTGAAGGGTTACTCTGGGTTACCCTGGGGGCAGCTGCTATGTGAGGTGGAGGGTTCAGGAAGGGACAGGTGGAGCGGTAGGGACATTGGAGGCCTGAAGGAGTGGTGGACCGTGTGGCATATAGGGGAAAAAGAAATAACACAAAAAAAATGTAACAAAGATTAACACTTACTGATAAGGTATTTATGGCATAATGGAGCACTGGCAAGAGACAGAAACAACAAAGATAACAATAGGGCAACAATTGGTTCAGTGGACTGCAACAGATAGAAATTCTATTCAGTTCTGTCTTACCCCTCCAAAAAATGCCAGTGACTGTCCAAAAGTAATGGACCCTGTCAATTCTAAATCTCCAATTCTTTGTTGACCTGTGTGTTCCATTTCTAATTACAATTTTTTAATATACATTTTTACCTTTTTCCATTTCTTTTTTCTCCCTCCCAGAGCCACAGCGTACACATACATGCATTCGCGTGGAGGCGTACGACCACATCAAGATATGGTGGCCCCTTCTGCCCCACCCTAGACTTGCATTGCCACTCCTACTACCTACGCGTCCCACTGGGCCTCCACCCGATGGGAGCGGGACTACGGAGAAGTGGGCATCCACCCCTGGAGGGGAGAGCTGGGGCTCAATCTCCAACTCTCTCCACTGAGCCTGCTCCCCAGCAACCCAAGGTTGTTCCCGAACCTGGGTCACCGGCGTGGCCTGAGGTAAGGTGCCAGTGCCTCAGCCCTCAGCACCACCAGGCCCAATTATAATTTTTTTAAAGAAGTAGGTTGTGAAAAGGCTGAAAGTTTGACAACACAGTAAACTAGAAGTGCCGGAGTTCATCTGATTGACAATGGTGGACACTACAATGTAGGCCAAAGTCTAAAAATCTATAACAAAAACGTAAGAATGCCTAGAAAAACGATTCTGCAAATGGCAACTCTAAAAATCAGCATATGAACATTACCTCAGTAAGAGAAGAAACAATGGTATTAATCTAACAGACATACGTGGGAGGCAGTATAGCGTAGGGGTTAAGGAAACTTAGCTGCAAACCTGGAGACCTGGATTTGAATCCCATCAGCCCCCACTTGCATACTGTGTGACCCTGAGCAAGTCACTTAACTTCCTTGTGCTCCCAGGTCACACCTGTAAACAAGCTCCGGCTTAGTGTGCCTTTCCTGGTTAAACAATTTCCACTTTCCCATAAGATTAGCTATTGACACAGGGGCAGAA
Source organism: Neoceratodus forsteri (assembly GCA_016271365.2). Taxonomy (NCBI): domain Eukaryota; kingdom Metazoa; phylum Chordata; order Ceratodontiformes; family Ceratodontidae; genus Neoceratodus; species Neoceratodus forsteri. Next base: position 1,422,140,157 of record CM028131.1, on the reverse strand, counting down.
GAGCTGGACAAATCCAGAAATATAATGTACTAACATTTAAATTAAAGCATTAATAATGACATTTCCCATATGTGATCAAAATCCTCTTCCTTATTATTCAAGTAATGGTGTATTCCTCCCCCCCTGCCTGAATCTCTTTCTCAGTGGTGTTGACTTTGGGTGGCATGCCCCTCGGGCACCTTGCAGTGGCATTAGCCCATAAATGTTGGGGCTGCAGTCTCCCCTGTTAATGCTACATGTATCCTTTCTAATTTATTTTATTTATTTTTTTGGTAACTGGGTAAGGCCCACTAGGCACAAGTACCTGTTTTCAGGGGTGACCCAGGAGCACTGGGGAGGTTAAGTGACTTGTTTAGAGTCACACAGTATGCAAGAGGAGGTTGTGGGAATCAAACCAGTGTCAGCAGGATTTGCCAAGCCCATTCACGGCTGGTTACTCTAACCTGTAGGCTATACTGCCAGTCCCCATTGATATAAACCTCGATGATTAGATTCAGCCATGTATGGAAACTGTGGGGATTCGAGTCCTTCCAGGACATTAAAATACACTTTTTTTTTTCAATAATACATCCTAAAGAAAAAAGTTTTTCTTGGTCCTTTGAACATCTTAGATCTATTTAATGTACCCGCCAGTAAAATAACCATCACATTCTTTTTCCACTTAATATTTGTGGCTTTTTTCACAATGAGAAGAATTTCATCTCAATAGTGAGTTTTTTGCAGGTGAGAAACATACGGATAAGAGACCCTGGGTTGTCACGGAATCTGGGCATCTATCACTGATACTCTTATCCATTTTATTTGGCCTAGTAGGGGTATAATATACTCTGTGAAGGATGTTAAACTGTATTTGTTGTCATTTTGAACATCTAAATTCATAGAATTGGAAAGCAATGATGTTTTGCCATACACTGTCACTGATGCTGCTATCTAAGTGTTGCCCCCATTTCTCTTTTAGCTGTTGTAGAGACAATTGTGTGGATCTTAATATCAAGTTATAAATGGCTGATATGGGCTTTGTGTCTGCATTTTGATTTTCTAGAATATTTACTATCAAAGATTCTCCTATGCGCCTGTTAAGAGAAGTTATATATTCTTTCAACTGTAAATGTCTAAAGAATTGATGTCTGGGGAAATGATATCCCTCTTGCACATCTCTAATTATTATTACCTGGTTCTAATTATTAATATTCCCCATTTCTGCTTAATATTAGTCATGCAGTAGTAAAAGAAATTTCAAAGGAAAAGGATTCTAGTATGCAGTTTAGCTTGTTTGTAGAAACCATTTGAGATTCTCAGTGGTACTCAGCTGTTGGGTGGGTAGATATCTGCCTTTTGCAGTTAATAGATTTTCTGCCTGACAGCGCAAGGTACAGTCTGATGTGTAGAACAGCACCTGCAAGCTGGCATGTCTAGGAAAGAAACTTATTTTTATGTAGCACCTTTAATATACACTGTATTCCAAAGCACTTTACAAGCCGTAAACAGTTGGCAAAAGCTACAAGGTACGCTGAGTGGTTAAGTGAGATTAATGGACATTAAGGAAGGCCCAGTGGAGTGAGCAGTTAGTATGCTTTTTAGTATGTACTTTCAGAAGCATAATGTTTACACATTTAAAATGTAATAGGAAACATTTCTTTTTTTAATTTTCAGTTTTCTTTTCCAAGGTTCATGACACATTTTGGTACCCTGTCCCAAATGTCTGCATAAAAAGCATGTGCCAGTCGGCCCTTGGGTGCAGTGGTAGCAGTGTGCTGGTGACCTGGGTTGATGGAGGTCTGGCTGGTTAGGAGGTGTGAGCATCCCCGAGGACACTCTTCTACAGAGGAGGGAAAGATGTGCTCCCACTGCACTACCGCCAGAGTATGAGATGGTGAGAGCATACGCGTCAGTGCATCTAGCTTGCTGGCACCTGACAACATTGCATGCTCTCAGTGGAAGGGTTGAAAACATGGGAAAAATCAAGCACCAGTTGAATAGACGAAGCCATGCCCACCACTCCATTGCAGTATCAGGCTTGATTCCACTCAGTTCTCAGGACGGCTTTAGGAGGACCTCTGCCATAAAGACCGGATGCAGTTGGGGCTTCACAGCCACAGTGTTGCAAGCAGGACTCTGTCTTTGGGGGGGAGGGCAAACCATGGGGGCCAATTATGGTGTATAGCAGGTGTCCCAGGGCTCTGGGGACAGGAGTGGAGTGACTGTAATGGTCAGATAAAGTGACACTGCCACAGGGTGGAAGGAGGCACTGACTGGTGGTCAAGGTTGATCACCAGAGTAAAAAAAAAAGGCAGGTGCCTATTCATGACTGACCTCCTAGTGCCTTTGTTAACATGGCCTGATCTGCACTGTTTCAAGCAGTACAGATGAGTTGCACTGGTGCAGATCAGCTCATGTAAATGACTTGCAGAGCATTGTAGGTCGCTCCATTGCAGCAAACTGCGACCCCTGGTTTGGTGGGACTGTGTATTGGTGCAGGTGTTTTTTGCAACCAGTGCAGTCCCATGGCACCCTATGTCAAAAACTGCAAAGCATATGCTGTACCTTCTGAATGCCACTCTTTTTTAAAATAAAGTCACTCCCTTTTCGCCAACCCGAATATCACGCCATTTTACTAAGTGCATTGGGGTCCACAAATGTCCCACAGCTTGTACAGAAATGTGCCACAGAGGGGCGAAGAAGAAAAAGGTACCTTCATAAATGGCTGCTATGTCCTGATCCCCCCCCCCCCGTGACCCATGCAGAAATATGGATCGCATCGCAGAAGTTCAGACAGTCACTGGAACTGACCCTGCAGCGATCCACAAACTTGTACATGTAAATGCTAGGCAGCAGTGTTTTGAAAGGAGTGGCAACAAACATTGCAGAGTGGAGTGCAGCAAGTGGGGTAAGTGTAAACGTGCCTAAAGACACCGTACTTTTAGTGACACTGACTTTGATGGAGTCTCAGATGGTAATCGTGAGGATAGCTGGGGACAGTCACATAATTTTTGAAAGACACGGTGAAACAAGTATTGCATTATCTGACATGTTTAGTAGACCAATAACAAGGGAATGCAGAACAAAAGTTACAAAACACTACAGTTAAATATGATTGTTGTACTTGAATAGTTTTAAACTTTTTATGTTAGTAGAGACCTGTGAGGAATTTTCAAATGGGGTGGACGCAGCCAAAAATGTGTTTTCTGCCTGTGTCTGGGTATGCCTCTGTAACCCCTAGATGGCGCTATCCCAGGGGCTACTACCCCTGCCTGATTTGCCACTAACAGGTTGAGGGGCCTGGATCCAATGGCGGGTGCCTCCACCCAGAGGTCAGGGTTTGCAATAGTTAAACTAACTTGGTCACAGCCTCTGGGACACTGCAACCCCTTCTTCCCACTAGTGGCCCACACAATATATCAGAATTACCTTCACAGTATACACTTACCCCAGGTCTGGTTCCGCACTGGGACCTCCTGTGAAATGAGATACAGTGCAACAATCACAGTACAGTACTTTACATAGACAAATACCTCAGGCAGTATAACTTTGCTGAAACAAGCAGCTCTGATTTATTTAGGGGATATAACAAGGACAGGGGAAATCAGGTTAATTAGCTTATCACTCTAATAATTCATTTATGGCTCTGTGCACAGGCCTATCCCTATCAGTTACTGTCCCTGGGTACCCAAGCCCTAGTGGCTAGTCCAAACCGTGGCAGCTGGTAGCCCTTCACACAGAGAAAAGGAGAATTAAACAGTCAGCAGTACAGTAATTCCATTTGGATTTAATGTGGCAATTCAACAGGGAGCGACCCTGAATTAGTACTCACGACCTCCAAATAAGATAGGGTCCTTCAATGTCAGCAAGGCTCACTTGAGGTACACAAACCTCTTCACACATCCATATAAAGAAAGCACTATACCAGGCAGGCTGCATCTGTATCCCGATCGCAATTACTGCACAATACCCGGAGAACACACAGCAGATTCAGTTCCTGACAGACCAATGCAATTTTCAGCAATTCCTCCAGTCTTCTACAGGTGAGCCTGGTTTCTACTCTTCAGAGATCCTTTGATTCTTTTCACAGGACCAGATTCAGTCCTAACAAGCTGTTACACAAGCTGCAGACCGGAACTCTGGGCCTTACACGTTTTTTGACTAAAACTGCACACTGAAAAGCACAGGGCTCCTTCCTTCTTCACTGCCAAAGCTCAACTGAAACTCCAACCGACAAAACTGGCACTTCCTTTGAGTTCCTCCCAGTTCTTGACTGGATTGGCTGTCACCACAATAGACTGCTGCTGTTGGTCCAAAAGGCACTGAAGTCTAAACTACATCTCCCAGAGTCACTGCCCATACAATCCTCTTGTGGCTGGCTCAGATTATGAGTCCAAGTTCTGATTCGTCCAAGGCACCATTTTAGAGCTAGCTTACCCCACACTGATTGGTCCAGTTCAGCAGTTCAAAACTAGAATGGGGAACTAGCAGACACAGTTCTGACTGCAAAGAAAGCAGGTTAGACAAACTGTAATTTCATTATTACTCTAAATAATTTCTGGCAAACAGTTACCTTTCAGATAGGTTCCCTTTGCACCCTAGTGACTGCAAAATGAAGTGAATTGGCAGCAGCTCGAGTGGTACTCAGAGAAGCACACAGTCCCCCATATAACTAAATTATGTCTGCAAGCAGACAGCTCTTAAAGAGACAGTACCAGAGGCTCTAAAACACTCACTGATAAATGGCTTAAATGCCAAACACCATTCAGGCTTGGAGCATTCAAGCAAGCTCCTGAAGTCTTTTGGGAACCCCATTTGCAGGGGTTACACCTTCCTGGTTTGGGAAGCTTGACGTCCGGCCAAGCAAGTACCTCATAAGTTTCAACTGCAACCATATACATTTGCATTAGGCTCGCACATGTAATCATCAGTCAATATATCATTTTACCAAGAACACATTTCTGAAACATTGCAGTACGTCACTTTTACACAGTATTACATACACATTGTACCATAACTCAAGCTATTACCTCTTGTACATGAAACCTGAAGAGAGGGGGCCTTCCCTATCAGTTACCTTGGGGCTGGATGGGGCAAGGCACCATACTTAGAGGGCAACACAAGTAACTTGAGTTAGCACTGATGTTCAGTTTGGGCAATGAGCTCGGGACACATACACTCCTTTATGGACAACATTGAGAGGCAAGTCCACAGGCCTCCCAAGTGAATCATAACTGAGGTGCACCACAGGCTTTACAGCTCGACCAGTCTTTCTAGGGGAACTGTTATAGTCTCTGCACTCTGATCCTCATTTTCAGCATTGTCCTCACTTGTCAGGGAGTCTCCATGGGGTAGAGAGGCTAGAACTTGGGACTTTCAGCTCCAGGAGTTACAGTTTCTGAGTCCACAACATTTGGCTCACATGGAGAGCTTTCGACACTGGCAGTGGACTGTCAGGGCACTCAAAATACTCTTCTTGTTCGGTGTATCACCAGTCTGCCCCAATCTATCATTTTCCTCCCTGAAAGCTCAAACAGTTCAACCATGCACAATGATTCCATTTCATCTGATCTGATGCTTTGCACTTCACTTTCTGGGAGCATTGGCTCCAGGGACGAAGCTGGGGCTTGGACAGTCCAGAAGGCCCAGCTTCATCTCCAGTATTGACTAGGGATTGCCCAAACAATTGACTCAGTTCGTAAGAAGGATAGTATTCAAAGTCACTCTCACTTTCTTCTGATATGGACTGACAGTCATGCTCAACTGGGACTTGTGCAGGGGAACACTTTAACTCTGCTTCTGTAGGTGCAGACTTCCTTGGTCTTTTCTTAGCAGCAGCTCTAGTCACTGGTCCAGAGGGGCATCTTCTGGGGCTCAGACTCAATCAGATTTGTCCAATGGGCAGTAAATGATTTCTATGCATTGTTTTTACATCTTTTGAATTATTCTCAGGCCTTACTTTGTACACTGGCAGATCATCTAGTTTGCCCACTACAATGTGAGGGAGATGGTGCTATCTGTCAGCAATCTTGTGCTTGCCATGCAGTCCCAGATTTCTTAGCAATACCGATCTCCCTCCTGGAGTTCCTGTGCTTTCACCTTTTATCATACCTTTCTTTGTTGGCCAGATTTCTTTTGGCAGCCATGGTTTGAGCCAGTTGGTACGCATGAGTTAGCTGGGCTTTTAACTTTGCAATATACTGTAAATAGTTGTCAGCTTGAACCCCATCAGAGAGACCCCAAAACACACATCTACTGGTAGTCGAGCTTCTTCCAAACATCAGGCGGTAGGGAGAGAATCCAGTGGCATCACTTTTGGTGCAGTTATAAGCATGTACCAGGGTGCTAATTTGTTGGCTCCATCTAGGCTTGTCCTTTGGGTGCAGGGTGCCCTAGCATATCTAGCAAAGTGCGGTTAAACGTTCAGGCTGTGGGTCCCCTGGGGGTGGTAAGGAGTGGTTCTGGACTTCGCACTCCCTACAGAGAAAGCATCTCTTTGATAAGACGACTCAAAGTCTCTCCCTTGATCAGAATGGATTCTTTGTGGAGCCCCATAGTGAACAAAAAGTTTTCTACAAGTACTTTGGCTACAGTGGATGCTTTCTGGTCTTTGGTGGGAAAGCTTGGGCATATCTCGTGAAATGGTCAGTGACCACCAGCACATTACTGATATTTCTTTGATCTGACTCCAAACTTAGAAAATCAATACAGACCAGCTCCATGGGTGCACTGGTGGTTATGTTAGCAAGGGGCAGCCCTCTGGGCAAAGATTTCCTCTGTAAGCAGCGACTACAAGTTCGAATGTGTTGCTCCACATCAGCCCCCATCTTAGGCCAATAGAATCTGGATCTCACCAAGTCAAGTGTTCTGTCTATACCAAGGTGCCCCATGTGGTTGTGCAAGGACCTCAGTACTGAGTCTCGAAGGCAGTGGGCAGCACTAGTTGTTGTTTGTCTACTTGTTCCCTCTGTCTACTGTTTCTCTGTATAACAGTTTATTGATCAGTTTCAACTTAGGACCTTCTTTGTATAACAGTGCAGTTCTCAAATCAGTGGGAGCTTAATTTGGACACATCTTTTCCTGCATAGAGGGCTTCTAAAGTTGCTTGATCATGGGATCGCGGGATTGAGCCCGGCCAATACTGTCATTGTCCAGCTGAGGCAGTGCACCAATGTCTATTGCAGAAAAGTGGCAATAAGCAGCAGGTATGCAATTCCAAGGCTCCCAAGCAATCCACCATGCAGTCCACTGCGTCCGTGGACATTTGTTCCTCCCTGTCAAACTTCTCGGCAGAGTGCCCGAATGTCAGGTTCTGCCAATCGGACCCAATCATTCTGGGGAACAGGCCTCCGGAGAGAGCATCAGCATCTATGTGGTTCAGACCTGCTCGGTATTCGAGAGCATAGTCATATGTAGATAATGCAGAAAGCCACCTATGGCCAGTGGCATCCAACTTAGCTGAGGTCTGCACATAGGTCAAAGGATTATTGTCAGTTTTACTAGTATTTTAGCCCCTACAAGTACTCATGGAATTGGTCAACAATAGCCCACTTCAAAGCTAGGAACTCTAACTTATGTACAGGATAGTTCTTTTCGGATGGGGTCAGGCTTCTACTGGCAAAGGCCACTGGTCTCAGGCCATTCTGTGCTCTTGGTACAACACAGCCCCAACCCTTGCAAGCTAGCATCAGTGTGCAGGACTAAGGTTTTCTTGGATCGGCATAGGCCAGCACTGGAGCATGGGTAAGTTGATATGATCTCATGAAAAGCAGTCTCACAATCAGGAGTCCAGCGGCCCCAAATACTTCACTTGGATGAAAATACACTCTTTCAGTCTTGAGGGACGCTGACTTTTGGTATTTTTTGTGGGTTGGGGATACCCTTTGAGTAATGTTATAAAGGCGGGATCACTCTTGAATAGTCCTTGATGAAGCTACCGATAATAACCACAGAATCCCAGGAATCTTTGCAGTTCTTTTAGATTTTGGGCTGTGGCAGGTGGTCAAGGCCTCAACTTTACTTGGGTCGGTCTCTATTCCTCGGTGGATACTATGTGTCCCACATACTTTACTGATGTTTGAAAGAATTGACACTTATCAATGGACAGTTTAAGGCCAAAGTCCTCCAGTCGGTCCAATACCTTAAATAATCTGCTCTCATGTTCCTCCAGTGAGCTGCCAAATACAATAACATCATCTAGGTATACCAGGCACTCTAGTAAGTTCATGTCCCCACTGCACGCTCCATCAATCGTTGAAAAGTGGCTGGGGCACCTGAAATCCCTTGAGGCATCCTCCTGAATTCATAGAAGCTAAGCGGACAGATAAAGGCCGTCTTCTCACGGTCCTCTGGGGCCATCGATCTGGTAGTACCCACTGCGAGATCCAGCACAGAGAACCACTTGCTCCTGCTTAGGCAGTCCAAGCATCCTGAATGCGGGGCATTGTGTACTGATCAGGGATAGTCCGCCGGTTTAAGGTGCGATAATCCACACACATCCTTACTGTTCCATTCTTTTTCCTCACTACCACAATGGGGGAAGCATAAGGGCTTCTGGATTCTTGTATTACACCAGCAGCTAACATCTCTTGCAGATGCCGTCTCACATCATCTATGTCAGCAGGTGCCAGGCGTCGAGACCTCTCACGAAATGGTCTTTCGTCATGCAGCCGGATATTGTGCTCAGCTCCTTGCACGCATCCTACATCCCATTCCTTTAAAGAAAACACCTGGTCTCTGGGCAAGCTTCTCACTGATCCTCACTTTCCATTCAGCTGGCAGCGGGAGTCGCAAAATCAAAGATGTCAGGCTACTCTGTCATTCTTCCTTGAACTTTGCTGCTGGGTAGCACTGCAGTGTCTGCACAATGCACATTAGCCAGGATGCAACCTCTGTTTACTCGAATGTCTCTTTCAGACACATTATGAACTTGGACCATTACCCTTCTGGCATAAGCATGGGCTCTAGCGGCAAAATACTAGGCTTGACCAGCAGTCCCTCTGGCAATTTTCCATCGCTTGGTGCATCCAACATTAATATTTTATTCTTAACATCCTTTCTGATACGGACCTCCCTAAGGTACACTGGGCATTTGGCGCCAGGATCAGAGACTCAGGATCCTTCTTCCATACAATTCTGACCGGTTCCTCTGGTTCTGTTTTTCAGCATCTCTCTGTGCCTCATAGGCCTTCTTAATTAAAGCCGGAACTCTTAAAGCTCTACTAGTCTTTGACCCTGTTTTTCATAACACAACTGTGCCAGCCTTCCGAACATATGAGCATTTGTTCCAATCAACAAAGGGACACCATCATACAGTCCAGTGGGGGACACACTAAGGCTAGGGTCTCTACTTGTTCGGCCACCCAGCCACGGAGGTGGGGAAAGACAGCCAAATTTGGATATACCCGAATAGGGTAGGCCTTCTCACTTAACCCCATACATGCAGTCCTTCTAATGGTTGTAAGGGTACGTCAGACAAATGCTTCTGATACCAATCCTGGAACATAATTGTCACTTGGGAGCCACTGTCTAATACAGCTCTTGTAGACACTCCATTCACCTTTACAGTGGTCTCCATGGAGGGACCCACTATTCTAGACCAGTCTGGAGAGGCGTAGTGGGGGCCTGGGCAACTGACCTTGCCACAAAAGGACGTGAATTAGCATTTTTGGTGCCTCACTGGGATCATGTCGTGCACCTCTTAACCACTGATTTCTTCTCCAAGCTCTCCTTGTAGCCTATATGCAACTTTGTCAGTGTCTTTTGGGGACTGGCATTCCCTTTCATGTGCCCATCTTTCCCACAATTATAGCAAAACATACTTTCTGGAGTTTGAGCTGGCCGGAGGCGCCACACTGGGAGCCAGGGCGGGGGTATTACTAACTGGAAACCTTGGTGCCATCTCTGTCTGCGGCGTGATAAGCATTTGGAGACATCTCGTCAGTTTCTCCACTTCCATGGTCAAGGAATCGAGTTCGGAGCTGTTATCAGCAGGAGATACATGGGTGGGTACCCCCACCCCCATAGCAGATGCAGTCGGATATAGGTCAGGGCCCGTACTTGCAGGTGTGGCCTTCATAAAGGGACTGTTTTTGAATTCCCGGATCTCTCTCAACAGTTCGCCCCATTGTGGCATATCCTTTTCCTTGTCAGAGCACTCATTGACTGCCAACCTCTGCCCCTGAACTTCACTTGATGGGTCACCCTCAGTCACTCGGGTCGTAGCCGCAGCTATTGGTGCAGGTCCCTCCCGAGGTCGTCTTTTCTCAACTCCTCGAATTCTCTCATTAACTCATCATAGGAGGGTGGGATTCCAGTCGATCTGCCAGGCGAACTGAAGCAACAGCAGTTCTGAGAAGGGGCAGACTTAAGGATCCTGTCCAGCCTGGTTCGGTCCAGTTCAATCGCTGGCAAACTACCTTTTCTGAGGCATTTTGCAACAATTTTTCCAGCGAGATACATACACAGACAACAACTCCCCTTGGTACTGTTGTGCATCTCTTACTCTCCACCATAGGTCCTCATCAGAATCTGGGCTCCATACACACATTCTCCAAGGCCTCAAGATAGGCCTGTGCAGTCGCTTCAGGGTTACTGGCCCGTTTAGCACGGATGGTAGCCAGGGCAGGACCTCGAGGCTCTCACTAACCCTCTTTCGCCGCCTTCCGAGCATTGCCATTCTAGCACTTGGGGGCAACATAGTTCTATCCAGGTCTCCCAGTCATCCTCCCTTTGGGGTGGGAGGGTGCCAGAGAAGATCCTCAACCTTCGGTAAGAGTCGTGACTAATGGCAGGTGCAGAAATAGGAGTCTGCATTGGTTCAGCCACCATTCACGGGCACTGGAGCAGAGAGGGTGTTGGGGAGGAACACCCAGGTGGCAAGAATAGTTTCTTCAAGTCCTCCACAGTTTTCCTCTCCCAGCAACCATTCAGCAAATTTCTCCTCAAAAGTTTCAGATAGTGGTTGGGGCTGATTCCCCCGGTCTTTACTGTCCTTAGTTATCACTCTCAAGCAGTGAGGGCTCCCTCTGGGGTAATGGTCTGTGGCACTTGGAGCTATCTATGGGATCCTTAAACTCTACTAGGGCCAGGAAAGTGTGGGTGAGCAGATTAGCATGCCGACCCACCACCACAGGGTTTTGTAAACCTTCCACCTTGGAAAGTACTCCTGCACAGTGTCCGTGTTGATACCCAGGGGATGTCCAGGATAAGCATAGCATTTTGGGGTCGATCTCCTCCCCAGTACACCACTCCACCAGCCGTGCACAGCCACTTCTGTCGGGTACCCATTTTTTTCTTAACAGTGGTTCGTGAATATGGCCACTAGAGGACACATAATCCCAGCGGTGCCTCCAAGATGTAACCCCTAGATGGCGCTTATCCCAGGGGCTACTACCCTGCCTGATTTGCCACTAACAGGTTGAGGGGCCTGGATCCAATGGCGGTGCCTCCAGCCAGAGGTCAGGGTTTGCAATAGTTAAACTAACTTGGTCACAGCCCTCTGGGACACTGCAACCCCTTTCTTCCCACTAGTGGCCCACACAATATATCAGAATTACCTTCACAGTATACACTTACCCCCAGGTCTGGTTCCGGCACTGGGACCTCCTGTGAAATGAGATACAGTGCAACAATCACAGTACAGTACTTTAACATAGACAAATACCTCAGGCAGTATAACTTTGCTGAAACAAGCAGCTCTGATTTATTTAGGGGATATAACAAGGACAGGGGAAATCAGGTTAATTAGCTTATCACTCTAATAATCTATCATGGCTCTGTGCACAGGCCTATCCCTATCAGTTACTGTTCCTGGGTACCCAAGCCCTAGTGGCTAGTCCAAACTGTGGTAGCTGGTAGGGGCCCTTTCACACAGAGAAAAGGAGAATTAAACAGTCAGCAGTACAGTAATTCCATTTGGATTTAATGTGGCAATTCAACAGGGGAGCTTACCCTGAATTAGTACTCACGACCTCCAAATAAGATAGGGTCCTTCAATGTCAGCAGGGCTCACTTGAGGTACACAAACCTCTTCACACATCCATATAAAAGAAAGCACTATACCAGGCAGGCTGCATCTGTATCCCGATCGCATTACTGCACAATACCTGGAGAACACACAGCAGATTCAGTTCCTGACAGACCGAATGCAATTTTCAGCAATTCCTCCAGTCTTCTACAGGGTGAGCCTGGTTTCTACTCTTCAGAGATCCTTTGATTCTTTTCACAGGACGGATTCAGTCCTAACAAGCTGTTACACAAGCTGCAGACCGGAACTCTGGGCCTTACACACGTTTTTTGACTAAAACTGCACACTGAAAAGCACAGGGCTCCTTCCTTCTTCACTGCCAAAGCTCAACTGAAACTCCAACCGACAAAACCGGCACTTCCTTTGAGTTCCTCCCAGTTCTTGACTGGATTGGCTGTCACTCACAATAGACTGCTGCTGTTGGTCCAAAAGGCACTGAAGTCTAAACTACATCTCCCAGAGTCACTGCCCATACAATCCTCTTGTGGCTGGCTCAGATTATGAGTCCAAGTTCTGATTCGTCCAAGGCACCATTTTAGAGCTAGCTTACCCACACTGATTGGTCCAGTTCAGCAGTTCAAAACTAGAATGGGGAACTAGCAGACACAGTTCTGACTGCAAAGAAAGCAGGTTAGACAAACTGTAATTTCATTATTACTCTAAATAATTTCTGGCAAACAGTTACATCTTTCAGATAGGTTCCCTTTGCACTCCTAGTGACTGCAAAAATGAAGTGAATTGGCAGCAGCTCGAGTGGTACTCAGAGAAGCACACAGTCCCCCCATATAAACTAATTATGTCTGCAAGAAGACAGCTCTTAAAGAGACAGTACCAGAGGCTCTAAAAACACTCACTGATAAATGGCTTAAATGCCAAACACCATTCAGGCTTGGAGCATTCAAGCAAGCTCCTGGAAGTCTTTTGGGAACCCCCATTTGCAGGGGGGTTACACCTCTTTGTGCCAAAACTCAATATCACAATTTTCAAAGGGTAATGAGTATTTTCTTTTTTTTTATCTGTACTTTATCCTCCTTTCTCCCCTGGTGCCCCCCATCCTAGTGACCCCCCAGCCCCAACACCTAGCTCCTCCAGGATCTTACCTTGTGTTCACCTGTCCTAGCCACAAGACCTGGCTTGCCTAACCATTGGTGTGCGATCCTGTGGGGGGTCAATCGTCATCCCTACTGGCTGGGTATTTTCCACCATTTTCGTCCGTTCCTCCCCGTTGCTGGGGCACGACACATCAGCGCGCGTATGTGGAGGCATACGCATGCTGCTGAGTCCCGCAGCACCCACCCTTCATTGGCGTCCCCATCCCATTCTACCCTCAGGCCTCCATCTGGGGGCAGTCATTCAGTGGGACTGCCAAGCCTCCTTCCCCAGGAGAGGAGAGCTGTCCTCCGGATGCTTGATCCTCTCCCTCCCCGGCTGACCCCCGGTGACCCGCACACACCGTCAACATGGGTTGCCAGAGTGGCAGGAGGTAAGGCATGATGCCTCCACCCTCCACGCCACTGGGCCGGCTCAGGGTAACAAGTATTTGCAACAGTTTCAATGATTTGCCTGCACTCAAAGGGTTAATACCAAGACCATATGAAAGCAAGGAGATTAAGCATAGGGACTAAATGATCCTCTGACTCCACAGGTTTGAAAAACTAGGATAAGTAGACCCAATATAGTTCACATTTTATATACTTAATCTTCCTCTTATTCGCTGAAATGTTCATGAAAGCAGCATCTCTGCCACTTGGCTTTCATCTGCTGTCATTGCTTGTCTGCAGGTGACATTGATAATCGATAAAATGGGCCACGAAGATTTTGTAACCTCATTGACTGGAACATGTCACATGACTATTAATTATTTTCTGAAAACTGCACACCTCACCAGAACAACATATGTTTTCAACAGATAAAAGCTCTGTTTATAAGTGAGATAACGCACTCCATGATGTGTGGTCATAAGGGAATGTTGCACTGGTAGACCATTTAAGGCCCTGTACACACTTACGAGGTGGGTTTTAAACCATTTTTTAAAACGGTTTAACTCTTACCATGTTAGGCCCTGTACACACTAGGCTTCATAAACTGTTTTAAGCAAGTTAAAATGGTTTAAGAAGCCCTAACTCGGTTTGTGTCCACATTACAGCGTGATTTAAACCGTTTTTAAAAAACGTGCTAAAACCCTGCTAGGTACCTAGTCTTTAGCCCGATTTTAAAAACAGTTTAAGCTAAACACAGTTGCACTCATCAGTGTGTACAGGCTACTGTGTTACCTCTGTACTGTGTTACAGTGTATCCGTGGGCAATAATAGGAATGCTGGGATACACTGCCCATGGATGCACGGCAAGATTGAAGGCTGACCTGATTAATGTGGCCAGGGAGCATGTTATAACCTGGTTTCAAAACCATGTTTAAATACTATTATACCGTGATGTGGCTGCAGTAGCACAGTGAGTACAGTCCCCTCCACTTATATCGCCCACGCTTTATACGGGCAATCGCTTTTAACAGGCAGATTGCTGTTTCCACTTGCCAAATTCAATGCCCGCAATGAAAAAAAATGCTGGATATAGCGATCTATGCCCGCCTTCTATTTCAGGCAGATTAGCTGCTATAGCTTCAAAAATTCAGCAAGCCGAAGTGTTAATTATCTGTCTCACAGCTAATCAGCCCAAAATAGAAGTCAGGCATAGGGCGCTAACTATGCGCTAATCGGTCCCGGCTTAGGTGGATGAAGGTTTCCCCTAATGGCTTCAGACACTTTCAGTTGTTGCAGTTAAGGGATCCATCCTAAAGAAAAGAAGAAGGGCTTTTACAAGAGAAAAACACTGCTTTTGATTTCTTCAAGAGGGCTGGCTACAAGGAAGGTGAGGACCGAACTGTGCACGGAATGGGAGTACAGCTGAATACAGTCAGAGCTGTAAAAGCAGGAAGCCAGTGAAAATGAAATGATTCCGTCTCCGAATACCTATTCTGGGTAAATATGTTGGGAGGTACTGTACTGTCTTGACCGTCAAGGTTTCTTTTCCTATACTGTACTGCTACTGGATTATATCGCTGCTAACAGCGAGAGCAGAGTTACTGGATTCGAGGAAGGTGGGTGAGAGCAGACTAACATAGCAGCAAGGACTAGCGGGAGTACGGAGATCTGCACATCGATGTAAAATTGATTGTTTTTATTACTGCGGGCACGCATTATAACAGGCAGAATCTGCTTACACAGATGTGCCCGTTATAAGCGGCTTTGACTGTATTAACCTGGTTTAAAAAAACAGTTTTGAAAACGACAGTGTAGTGTGTACAGGGCAATAGTGCGTCCACACTGCTGCCCTAACCCAGTTTTTGAAGTGTTTTAAAACCCGCATAGTGTACACACTCTGGAACCTCTCAGAGCGATGCCTGTAACCATGCTGTGCATAGTGGAGGACCAGCAAAGAACGGGATGAATACGGTAGCGTGTACTCACTGGTAAGTGCAACTGTGTTCAGCTTAAACCATTTTTAAAACTGGGCTAAAGACTAGGTACCTAGCAGGGTTTTTGCACGTTTTTTAAAAACGGTTTAAATGACACTGTAATGTGTCCGCAAACCGTGTTAGCGCTTCTTAAACCATTTTAACTTGCTTAAAATGGTTTAAGAAGCCTAGTGTGTACAGGACCCAACAGTGCAGATGTAACCTATACCCTGGCCAAGAGCAGCATCTGTGTGCCGGGACACCCCTAACTTGTACACAGAACAAGGCAACATGCCACAGGTTGGCATAACCAATAGGCATCACCCCTAGCGCTCGGATAAATACCTGGCTCAGCAGTCTAAAGGGGTTGGGGGGTTAGGGTACAAAATAACATTTATATTTACTCCAGGTTCTGGGAGAGAGGTGCCAGGGCTACACTAGGTCTACATTCTGAGGGAGCCCATAAAAGTTCACACTCTGGAAGCACAGATATAATGTCCACTACTGAAGATGGGATTTTACAGTATGGTTTTATTCACACAAGTTGGTAAAAAATGCAGAAAGGGGTGGTTCCCCAGGTTTGACACTATACACACAGGAGCAAGAAACTTTCTTTTCCAGAACAACAACTGTTTGTGCATTTTAGAACATGTTTTTCCTCACACACACATTCGAACTGTCCATTCCTCTGTACTAGGAATCTCTGGACTTTTGCTTTCCAAAAAGTGTATATCTTGTGGTAGTTGCCACACACTTAAACAACATTTCAATAAACTCTTCCTGACGTGATGCCCTTTGTTAACATGCCCAGATTAACCTGATGTCCATATGTGAACCAGTTAGCCCTGACTGAGGAATAAACGGGTTATGCCCAATCCGGCCCCAACCAGTCTCTGCCATTCCTTCTGGGTTCCACCAAATGAGCCTGTATTTCCCCATGAAGTGCTAAGGGCCTCCCAAACTTTAAAACTGAACATTCAGCACATTTTTGTGGTGATGCAGGGGCCCTGACAGGTACACTCTAGCCTTATCTCTGGGCACATACACCTCAGACCAACCCCTAAGAACAGTCCCATGAACCTGTACTCACGGTTTTGTTTGTCCCTTTGCTACAGACATGGAAGCAGGAAGAAAAACACCTCTTCCCTTTACTGGTAGCTTGTCATAGCTTCAACACCGACACCCTTTCTTTCTGGGCAGCTGACACTCTTCAGGCTCTTCAGGGGATTGTCCCTTGGATCCACAGAAATACAGTTGTAACCCCTAGATGGCGCTATCCCAGGGGCTACTACTCCTGCCTGATTTGCCACTAACAGGTTGAGGGGCCTGGATCCAATGGCGGGTGCCTCCACCCAGAGGTCAGGGTTTGTAATAGTTAAACTAACTTGGTCACAGCCCTCTGGGACACTGCAACCCCCCTTTCTTCCCACTAGTGGCCCACACAATATATCAGAATTACCTTCACAGTATACACTTACCCAGGACTGGTTCAGGCACTGGGACCCCCTGTAAAATAAGATACAGTGCAACAATCACAGTACAATACTTTAACATAGACAAATACCTCAGGCAGTATAACTTTGCTGAAACAAGCAGCTCTGATTTATTTAGGGGATATAACAAGGACAGGGGAAATCAGGTTAATTAGCTTATCACTTTACTCATCTACTTATGGCTCTGTGCAAGGTCTATCCCTACCAGTTACTGTCCCTGGGTACCCAAGCCCTAGTGGCTAGTCCAAACCGTGGCAGCTGGTAGGCCTTTCACAGAGAAAAGAAAAATTAGTTAAACAGTCAGCAGTACAATAATTCCATTTGGATTCAATGTGGCAATTCAACAGGGAGCAACCCTGAATTAGTACTCACGACCTCCAAACAAGATAGGGTCCTTCAACGTCAGCAGGGCTACTCTTGAGCTCCACGAGACTCCTCAAACATTTATATGGTAAACAGTAACAGGCGAAAGTCCTTTAATGGCAGCAGGATTCACTTGAGCTACACAAGCCTCCTCACACATTTATATGGTAAAAAGAAAGTACTATACCAGGCAGGCTGCTTCTCTATCCCGATCGCAATTACTGCACAATACCCGGGAGAACACACAGCAGATTCAGTTCCTGACAGACCAAGCACAATTCAGCAATTTCTCCAGTCTTCTACAGGGTAAGCCTGGTTTCTACTCTTCAGATATCCTTTGATTCTCTTCACAGGACGGATTCAGTCCTAACAAGCAGTTACACAAGCTGCAGACCGGAACTCTGGGCCTTACACACGTTTCCCGACTACAACTGCACACTGAAAAAGCACAGGGCTCCTTCCCTCTTCACTGCCAGAGCTCAACTGAAACTCCAGCAGACAAAACTGGGCACTTCCTTTGAGTTCCTCCCAGTTCTTGGCTGGATTGGCTGTCACTCACAATAGACTGCCCCTATTGGTCCAAAAAGGCGCCGAAGTCCAAACTACATCTCCCAGAGTCACTGCCCATACAATCCTCTTGTGGCTGGCTCAGATTACAGTCCAAGTTCTGATTCGCTCCAAGGCACCATTTTAGAGCTACTTTAACCCACACCGATTGTCCAGTTCAGCAGTTCAAAACTAGAATGGGGAACTAGGGTAAACACAGTTCTGACTGCAAAGAAAGCAGGTTAGACAAACTGTATTTTCATTATTACTCTAAATGATTTCTGGCAAACAGTTACATTTTTCAGATAGGTTCCTTTGCACTCCTAGTGACTGCAAAATGGAGTGAATTGGCAGCAGCTCGAGTGGTACTCAAGCAGAGAAGCACACAGTCCCCCATACAAACTAATTATGTCTGCAAGCAGACAGCTCTTAAAGAGACAGTACCAGAGGCTCTAAAAACACTCACTGATAAATGGCTTAAACGCCAAACACCATTCAGGCTTGGAGCATTCAAGCAAGCTCCTGGAAGTCTTTTGGGAACCCCCATTTGCAGGGGGGTTACACAGTCCAAACCACATTTTCTGTGGAAATGACCCACTGGGGTCCTGCAGACGAATGGTCTCTACCACTTCTTCTGGTACTGCTGGGTCTCACACACTAGGGTGAAAAATTGCCGGAGGTCCTTCACCCAGTCTCAGAGGAGATTGCACAGTGCTGTTCTCCTCATTATCTCACCAATATTGCAACCTCACCGTGACATTACAGTTGATCAGGATGGGCACTCGTCCTTCTACCCTACTGGTCACTCGTGATGTCAGTCAGTAAGGTCCCAGTACGGCTGATGAGGTGAGTGTAATAGCACTGCATATGTTAGCCCCCTGCTAGAGTGCTGCTCTGCACATCAACCCTTCTATCCTCAACCAGAAACTCAGTAGGTGGCAAAAGCAAGAAGAATTACTGTCTACATATACAAGAATAACTGGCTAATTTTAAAATGTAATGATATTTGTAAGTTACTGTTTGAGATTGTACTCTTTAAACTTACTTCTTGTAAAATACCAATAGTGGCAAAAAATATTTAAAGATCTTACTTCGAGAGGGTTCCTGCAGTAAGTCTTTACACATAGGACTGCGCCCCCTGGCGTCAGGACTGCACGGCAGACTTCTAGCTAGCAATCATTAATGGGGAACCGCCCCCGGCGTTACCTGATTGTACATCAGCATGACAGTATATAGGGGACGGTCCCCACGCCCGCCCTCCAGTTCTTTCCTGCCATTGACCTGAACTCGTCGGATCCTCGCGGTGAACTAGCTCAGTCGTCTGCCATTTTTATCTGCAGTGCAAGTTTTTTTGACCATTTTTTAAAAAGTCTTAAGTGTATGTCTTCGCATAGATCGAAGAAAAAGTGTTCGCTGTGCGGCGCTCAAATCCTGCATGGAGACGACCACTCCCGCTGCATTCTTTGCCTGGGCCCCAAACATCGAGTTGCAGATTACGAGATCTGCCAGGCCTTTAACCAGGCCATGCACACCCATCGCCAGAAGGCTGTCGTTGCTTACCTTTTAAAACGTCGCCTGGCATAGCTGGAAAAAGAGCTCCAGGAGCTGAGTGAGCGTGCTTTTTCACCCACTCCCAAGAAAAAGCG
Organism: Neoceratodus forsteri; assembly: GCA_016271365.2. Taxonomy (NCBI): domain Eukaryota; kingdom Metazoa; phylum Chordata; order Ceratodontiformes; family Ceratodontidae; genus Neoceratodus; species Neoceratodus forsteri. The sequence continues at coordinate 1,422,120,648 of CM028131.1, read as the reverse complement.
AAAAAAGAAGGAGAAAGAGAAGCATCAGGATCATCCTCCATCTCAGCATTGTCAGACAGCCAACGACACAGCAGGTGAGGCCTCTACAGTGGTGAGTACCCCACCGCCACGGTCTCAATCCATTCTGGCAGATCAGACACCTTCTCCCCCTCCTGCCTTGGTCAGTGGGCTAATGGGGGCTCGTTTCCAGAGGATTCTTCGGGTCCTGTCGTAGGCTCTGCCGCTAAGTCTCCCCCTGGTCCTGCCAACGGGAGCTCGGCTTTTGGCGCTCTGCCTGACTCCAGCCTCCTGGCTGTTGTAGGCCCGACCACCTCCTGTAAGTCGGACATCGGCTCCTCCGACACCTGCCAGGTCTCCGCCGATATGTCGGTCGTCAGCTTGCCCAACGCCCACCCAGTGGGTGCCCTCCTGTCAGACACCCTTGTGGTTTCCGACATCATGCAGGGCAAGCCTACAGACCTCCTTTATCCCACAAAGGTTCTCCTTCAAGGGACTTACTGACCATGCCCGATGCCTCATTTTCCCTGGCTGGGGAACCGAGGGTGGCTGTCCAGAAGAACTCTCCTGCATCGGGCCTTCCTTCTGAGAGTCCAGCCTTTGGGCTGGATCATGCAATGGGGCTCTCCATTCCCTTACCTCCCTCACCTCCCTCAGACCAGACATCGGGTCAGCTTCATCCCACCCTGATGCTGGGCCACTCCCTGGTCCATATACCAATTCCTGACATGGACCAGGGCTTTCCTGCTTCGATAATGGAGCTACCTTCTGGCCCTTCCGGGGTCACAATAGAGACTCAAGGCCTGCCAACGGACCCTATCCCTCCCAGTGGTCCCTCAGCACTGCCTATCCCTGGACCCTCTGCCCCTCCTCCATCGGGTCCCTCTGGTCTTTATCCTGGCTATCTGCCATTCCAGTACCCATATTACCTTACGCCAGGAGGGTCATTGCCGGGGTACCCGCCGTCAGATCCGACACCGGGGTACCCGATGCCGGGTCACTACTACCAGGATACCAACCATACCAGTATTGGTACCAGCCTCCTGGCTATCCTCCCTACTCTACAGGGTACCCAGGGTACCAACCTCCGCCACCTCCACCGTCTCTTCTGCCTCCCCCTCCCCAGCCAGAAAAACCCACTTCTATTCTGGCCTGGTAGCAGGATGCAAAATCACAACTCTTACAAGAACTTGGACAACCCCATATGGTCACTGTTTCCACACCAACACATAGGATTGTCCCCAGAAGCCCTTCCCCCTTGGGCCGGATGTCTGATAAGAGTTCAGGCAGGCATTTCTTGGAGCCCTCATGAGCAAGGGTGATGGAGATGGTTCCACATCTCACACCTCTACCCAGCAGACTGGAGTCCTCTGACTCTGATTCGGACCCCAAGTCTGTTGGTCACTCGGAATCTCACTCCCCCACTGTCCCTGAAGTCTCCACCGGAGGACCCATCCTTCGCAGAAATTCTAAGGTCCATCAAACAGGTCTGTGGCTGGGTGTCTCAGGAGTTGTATCCCGAGAGGAGACATCTGGCAGAGCACCTAGACCTCACCAGCCGGATCCCCTCCCTGTTTCCCCATTTATGGGACCACATGAGGATCTTACCTCTACTGTTTGGCAACAGCCATCGTCTATCCCAGCTGTCTCCAAAAAAGCTGACCGAACATATCCCCCCCCCCCCCGGAAGGAAGGAAGGGGTTGGCCATCTGACCAGTCAACCAAAGGCCGACTCCATGGTTATCACTGTGGCCCATGACAGGTCAGCACAGCCGAAACACCTGAGGGCTTCTCCTCCGGATAAAGAATCTAAACAAATGGATCAATATGGACGCAAAGTCTATTCTTCATCAACCTGCGCCATCTGGTAATTAAACTATGTAGCCCATATGGTGTCCTTCCAGAAGTTGGCATTGTCCGACTTGGAGAAGGACTTGCAGGAGATTCCAGAAGAGAACCTTAGAAATTGGCTCTTGGAGAAAGTAAGACTGAATAAGTCTTCTTGCCACCACTCTTTAAGGGCCACTTATGATACGGTCGATTCAGTGGCCCATTGCACTGCCACGGGCATTTGCTTGAGGTGCCTGGCTTGGCTCTATCTTGTGGGACTGGCACAAGACATCCAGAGCACCCTCCTGGACACCTCCTTTAGGGGTTCCATCCTGTTTGGGGGAGATGCAAAGGACATAATCTTAGAGCTGCAGAAGGTTGCTTAAGGATGATGCTCTATGTGCTGCTTGGAACAGAAGCCCAAGCAGTCCTGTCGTCGCCCCCAGAAGAGGTGGAACAGGCAGAACCAAGGTAGGCGACAGGGTAAGCGTCGCGCCACCGGTTCGTGCTCCCAGACCCCTCAGGCAAAATCCCAAAAGACTGCCGGAGGGCGGAAAAGCAGCACTCCCCTCTGTATCCTGACATGAGGTAGTCCCCCCTTCCTCCTCCTGCATCTCCCGAGGAACCAGTGGGGGGACGGTTCACCCTCCACCTGGAAGGGTGGAAGACGGTAACGAAAGATGCTTGCATCCTACAGCTAGTAGCAAGAGGACACTCAATCGAGTTCCTGACCAGACCCCTGGACAACCCACCGGGCAGTTCTCACTACCTGTCAGGCCACATAAGCCTTATTCAGCAGGAGATCCAGGCTCTACTTTAAAAACAAGCTATAGAATTGGTTCCACCAGAGCAAATAGGAAGGGGATATTACTCCCACTTCTACCTGGTTCCCAGAAAGACAGGAGATCTGAGACCAATTCTGGATCTCAGCCTACTCAATCTCTTTGTAGAATACAAGAGATTCCATATGTTGATGCTCCAGGGACTCTTGCCCCTGCTCCAACAGAACCAATGGCTGTGCTCCCTGGATATGCAAGATGCCTACCTGCATATCCCTATCCTCCAGGCCCACTGCCGCTTTCTGAGATTCTCCTTTCAGGAGAACCATTACCAGTTCAAGGCCCTCCCATTTGGCCCCTCTTTGGCACCTCTGGCTTTTACCAAGTGCCTAGTGGTAGTGGCTGTGGCCTTGCACCGCCAGGGGATTTATCTGTTCCCTTACCTGGATGACTGGCTGCTGTCAGCACCATCGCAGGACAGTCTGAGGGCTTCCCTGTCCTCCACCCTGGACCTATTCTCCTGATTGGCAACACTGTGAATGTTCCCAAGTCTCAACTTTCACCTTCCCAGCAGCTCCAGTTCATTGGAGCAGTGCTGGACATGGTTCAGGGCAGGGTCTTCTTGCCTACTGACAGGGTGGAAACTCTGATGCAACAAGTGGTGTTGGTATCCTCCTCCCGGTGGACCAAGGCACTCTCAGTCCTGTCTGTTGAGGTCTCATGGTGGCTGCCATACCCACAGTTACTTTGGCCAGACTGCACATGAGGGTGACCCTGTGGTCCCTCCGGGTCTAGAGGGATCAATGTCTGGACGACATGGACCACATGGTCCTGGTCTCCAACAACCTGAACATCTCCTATGGTGGCAGGATCTTTCCAACCTTTCGTTGGGGATTCCATTCCATCCCCCATCCCCCTCCATGACCCTGACAATGGATGCTTCAGGCCAGGGATGGGGCACTCACCTGGAAGACCACCGAATGTAGGGGACATGGTCTCCACTAGAGGAACATCTACATATCAATATTCTGGAGATGAGAGTGATGCTCTACGCTCTCCAAGTGTTCCAGTCCCTCTTGATACCGGGAGCACTATTGGTCCAGACTGACAACACAGCTACAGTCTGGTACATAAACAAGCAGGGAGGCACCCGATCATACCCCCTTTGCAAGGAGGCAATGCGCGTGTGGTACTAGGCTGTCTAGCATGGCCTGTCATTGATAGCAGTCCATGTTCCAGGAGTTCACAACGTCCTGGCAGACAGTCTCAGTCACACTATTGTATGGGCTCATGAGTGGGAGCTGAAGCAGGAAGTAGTGGAAGATCTCTTCCTTCAGTGGAGTCGGCCAGAAATAGATCTATTCGCCTCCCCATCCAACACAAAACTATCCAGCTTTTGTTCACTCATTCCCAGGCGTGGTGTTTTTTGGTGATACATGCTGTCTCTATCCTGGACAGGGAAATTTCTGTACGCTTTCCCTCCTTTTCTTATTCTGCAAAAGGTTCTGCTGAAGCTCCAAGCAGTGGGGGCCTCACATGATTTTCATAGCCCCTCTTTGGCCTTGGCAGATTTGGTTCCCTCTGCTGCAACAGCTGACACTGGAACCCCCAGTACCTCTTCCTTACTCCCATGACCTTCTGTCTCAGGAGCAGAGCAGTCTGGTGCACCCTAGCCTCAAGTCTCTCCACCTGCATGCGTGGCACCTTTGGATATAGCTGTTTCTCATTATGGCATCTCTTCTCAAGTCACCCAGGTTCCAGTAGAGGCTAGAAACCCCTCTACCAGATCCACGTATGCTATGAAGTGGAAGAGATTCTGTATTTGGGCCACAGCCAAGAGCCTGGACCTATTCACTTGCTCGGCTCCCCAGGTCCTTGAGTATCTCTTGCACTTGTCTGATTCTGGCTTCAGTTATTCCTCTCCAAAGGTCCACTTATCTGCGGTTTCTGCCCACCACTTTCCAGTGGGAGGCAAAACCATTGCTCAGTTGGAGATCTCCAGAACCTTTCTGAAGGGGAGCCTCCACCTTAAGCCTCCAGTCCAGAATCTGGTCCCCCCCCCCCGGATTTAAATTTTATTTGGGAAAAACTTACTTTGCCCCCTTTTGAGCTGGCAACAAGTTGTGACATGTGTTACTTGTCCTAGAAAACACTCTTTTTGGTCGCTATAACTTCAGCTCAAAGGATTTCAGAGCGTCAGACCCTCGTCTGTAAGGAACCTTATTTGATTTTCCACAGAGACCGGGTGACTCTGAGGACTAACCTTTTTTTACTTTGAACCAGAATGTTGAATTGCCATTTTTCTACCCACAGTATTCCAACGGGGTGGGGGGGGGAGAGATACCTCCTGCACACTTCAGATGTGCACAGGACTCTGAGATATTACATCTTTAGGACCAAAGAGGCTTGGAAGTCTGACCAGTTGTTTGTGACCTTTGCTCCCAAATGTCAGGGCAAGGTAATCTCCAAACAGGGTTTGTCGAAATGGTTGGCTAACTGCATCTCGTATATATACAACAAGTATGAGAAGCCCCTTCTGAGGGAGGTGAAAGGCCATTCTACTCTGGGCATGGCTGCTTCAGTGACCTTTCTCAGGAATGTGTCCACAGCAGATATCTGCACAGCGGCCACTTGGTCCTCTGTCCACACATTCACCAAGCATTACAGATTGGACATTGCCTCTAGACGTAGAGCTGCCTTCAGCCTCGCCGTTTTGCAAGGCCTTCTTTCTTAAGAAGGTTTCTAGTTGGCAGGCGCTTCTTCTTCCCAGAACTTAGTCTCCAACTCCTTCTTTAATTTCAACTGCTTGGTATTCAGTCCTATGTGTAAAGACCTACTACAGGAACCCTCTCGAAGTAAGATATGACAGTTACGTAAGATCTTACCGCAACAGTAGATCTTCGAGAGAGGTTCCTGCAGTAGGTCTAGATTTCCCACCCACCATCCCCCAGCTCCTGTTATTTTGTCCTCTTTTCCTTTACCAAGGCTTCATTTCTGGAGCATAAGGCCTAAGGAGTTGTTTTTTTACTCCTTTTTCCTGTTTCCTCTTTGGAGGTCTATGGCAGGAGAATTGGAGGGCGGGCGTGGGGACCGCCCCTATATACTGTCACACTGATGTCTGATCAGGTGACACCGGGTGCGGTCCCCTGCTAATGATTGCTAGCTAGAAGTTTGCCGTGCGGTCCTGACACCAGGGAGTGCAGTCCTATGTGCAAAGACCTACTGCAGAAACCTCTCTCGAAGATCTGCTGTTACGGTAAGATCTTACATAACTCATTTTCATTGGGGAAAGTAATATTTATTATTTTAAAACATTAATTTTCCTTTAGCATCAGAAGTAAAGCTGCATGAGGTAAAAATACTTCTGGTCCCAGCACTGTATGGACATGTGTAGTCACTCAAGTGTCTTTCTCAGGGATGTTCTGGATTTCGTTGGCATGGCTTGGAATTCTTTGGGGATCTAGTCCCATTAGTTTTACCATAAGAAAGATCAAACATCTTTGAGAACAGAGGCCTTAAAAAGAATGCGTAACTTTAAACTGGAAATCTAATATGTAATCCCACCCAGCTGAAACTCCTGAACCATGCAATAGAAGGGAAGCTCAGTTTTATTTTTTATTATATCAGAGCACTCTGTATTAGGCTGGGTAGTGCCATTTTAAGGAAGTCAGGGCTCTCTCTCTGATGTCAGCACCAAACCAACAACTATTTTATCTCTACAGGAATGAGAACATTTTAGTTGCTTATTTGAATAGGTGTGATATTGTGCTGGGATAACACTGTTGTTGAAGGACAGCACTGACCAATCAGAGCTTAGGAATTTTTCTTGCCATTTTATAATTGTAATTTTTGACTAGGTAAGGGCCACTATGACAGCTTGTTCCAGGCAAGTCCTGGGGGGCGGTGTTTGCATGGACCTGTTTTATTGACAAGGGAATGCTGGCCATGACACCAGGGGAAACTCCTCACTCTTCTTCGGTAAGTGCTATGGGATCTTTAACTTCCACCTGGACAGTGACCAAAACCGGTCAGAAGGGACCTCTGTTTAACATCACATCCAAAGGATGGCACGTCAACAGTGCAGCACCCACCCCCTGTACTGCATTATAGTGTCAGTTATGGGAATAACCTCAAGTACCTGGTGTGGGGATAGAATCCACAATCTTCTGATATTCCAGCTCCAGAGGCGGGCATGCTACCTACTGAGCCACTGACATTAATCATCACAGATAGCTCCTAGACTTCCTAAACAATAATGCCAAGCACACAGCACTTTTACATTATTAAACACACATTTGTCAATGCCGAATGTTTGCTTGCAAAGTAAAAGAACTTTAAAGAGAATGTGAAAAAATGACATTTAAATTCAGCTTTTTCTGGTGTTTACTGTTCATTATTGACACGCTGTTAACATATTTGATGCTATTTTATTTGCATTCTGCATGCTAAATGTTTTTTTCTCACATTGTTTAGTGTTTTCAAAGATGCACTCTCCAGACCCCTTTCTGTAACTAGGAGAAACCACTAAAAGTGGGAAAAAAACATTCAGACTGTAAGGCTTGATGTTCATCTTCAAAGCCTGATGATGATGATGAAGTCTGTTAGCTGGCGAATGGCTGAAAAAGTGCAGCTGCATCCTTTGAACTACACAAAGTTTGCACCCATCAGCCAGCTGAACACTGTCATCATCAGCCTTCTCAGCATTGACTTTTGAGTAACAAGACTCCTGCATTTCTACATCCATTGGCTTCTAGAGCACAAATCTCCAGAGCTCCTTACATTTCCCAGCAACCACCTATATGTTCACTTTGCACATGCACGCAGGAAAACATAAAAATAGGCTTGGAGATTAAGGGGTCTAGGCATGGCAAAATGTCATACTGGATTTTCCATTTGAAGTTACACATTCCCTTGCATGTAATGCTTTATCTAGCCAGCTATTTATTTCAGGCATGCTGATTCTGCTATGAGGTATGCTTCTGCTGACCCTCCCTTTTACCTTTTTTTCAACTGATTCTAGAGATCTGAGTCAATGCCCAACCTGAGAGATGGAGAGCTGCTAATAGACGAATTGGGGCTTCAATTTCCAGAACATCGTCCACAGACGCCACTGGTGTACAGTATCTGTGCTGTCTCAGCAGAAGGGGCAAAAGTTCAACAACATCTGTCTGGAGCCGATGATCTCAAAAGGCATGTCATTGTAAATATTGTATGCCTCTCTTGATATTTATGTTAAAGTTTATTTAGCCAGGATTGCCCAACTGGGGTACATCATCTCATTCTCCATGGGGTCCTGCTTCTCTTCAGTTTTAAATTTGGGAGGGACTGAAGCATGGGGAGGTCAAGTGATTTACTCAGGGTTGGACACTGAGTCCATAGCTGTGCTGGGATTCAAACCTTAGAACTTCTATTTCACAGTTCAGTTCTTGAACCACTAGACCATCTGGCCTTCCCAAACTCTTGACATAAACCTTGTTGCAGTGGACCCCTGGAACAGGAAAGGGCTTATATTAAATCCCCTTTTTTCAGTGCCTCCCAAGGAAGCCCCCAAGTAATGAATCAGCTTTCCCACTCAACTATTTCACTCACCAAATTAAAAATAGACTTGATTTTTTAAAAACAAGTTACAACATTTACTAAATTTTTTAATGCTTTCATTTTATGCTCCCATCCTCCCTCCCTATTGACCCTATCTAGCCACAAGGTTTGGCCCATAGAAATTAGAGGCATCCCTCATAATGTGGGATAACAGACTTTCGGAAACAGCGGATGTAGAAAAAAACTTAGATGTAAACGTAAACAATAAACTCACATTTGACCATCATAGAAGAGAAACAGTTAAGAAATGTAACAAGATTATAGGATGCATTATGAGGAATATCAAAAGTAGGAGGAAAGAGGTGATTATTCCACTGTTTACAATATTGGTTAGACCCCACTTGGGATACTGAACGCCCTGTCATTGCAGTACAAAACATTGGGAGCATGAAACTAATGTAAAGGGTGCAAAGAAAAGCAACCAAAAAAATTAAAACTGTTAAAGACAAACCATACAGGGAAAGATTAGGAAACATTACAGCTATACTCTATAAAGTATAGAAAGATAAGAGGTTATCTATGCTGTGCATATAAGGCCCATCAAAACGAACATATCTGGATAACTTCTGGACTGAAAGAAAAAAGAAACAGGTAGACAAACAAGGTCGTATAACATGCAGTTAAAGGCAAAACTGTGAGAACAAATAGGAGACATGAATGGTACAGTCAGAGGGTTGTAAGTGCCTGGAATGCACTACCAGAAGCAGCAGTATATAATAATGCATTAGATCAATTCAAAAAAAACTTGATGATCACATGGGAGTAGAAACAATTATACAGTTCCACTGATATGTGGCAAGTCATCAAGGCTAACACCAATAGACTTGTATAAAAACTATGGAACTATAAGTGACAGAAGGGGCCAGAAGGACTTCACATTGGTGCAATGAGGGACATCCCTCCTAATGTATGACATTTGAATGGTAGGAAGAGAGTGTTCAAGTGGTACAATGAGGGATATGACTTCTAATGTGGAAAGGCTGAGAGATAAACAGAGGGCTTCAGAGTGGAACAATGAAGGAAAGAAGTCCCTCCTACGGTAGGATCTTTGAGTGGTATGTATACAGGATTACTCAATAATTTAGAACACAAAAAAAATATAGGCCAACTTCACACAAAGGTGGTACAAGCAGCTAGGGGTTCAGTTAATTTATTTTTAGTGGAAGTATGATACTTCCATGAGTCAAAATCTGGAAGTCATTCTACTTTTTTTAAGTGAAAATACTCCCCAGATCCCACAGTTGGGAAACCAGTATTCTAGGAAGGATCAATGTATGGATGTTAATAGAAACACTAGTGGTAAAATACTATTTCTTTCTTGACTTCTATGCCTTCAGTTTTGGAAATCATCAATTTTTGTATTTCACATTTGGAAGTCAATGACTTCCTCTCCCTTTATTTGGAAGTTTTTGCCTTATTTCTGGAAGTCAGATACTCCCCAAAATGGAGTTTACTGAAGCCCTGCAAGCGGGATACAAAGTCATTACTTAGATTTTTGCCAAATCCTAATTTTTTAAATTCTATTGTTATCCTCTGAGGGATGGCTGCCTACCTCTACCTCAGTTAAATACCCAGTACCTCCTTATTGTAAACTCTGTATCAATGGAAACCTGTAATGTATGTATGTCTTAGCCCTTTTATTGTATACCTTATATCATTGTGAACCTGCAATGTATGTAATTCATCCTATGTGTCCCTCCACCCTTTTTCCCCCAGGCCGCATCTGGAAACGAGTGGTTTCTCCGCTCAGTATGCCTGCCTGGTTAAACTCTTAAATAAATAAATAAATAAATATCTGGGGTCCTGCCCAGCTACCACTCCCCTGACATTCCCTCAGCTTTCCTACTACAGTGGGGTTACCTCTTCCATCATATGGAGTGGGTGGGGGTCAGTAATTGGTGCGTATACCTCTCAACCACCTTGCTCATAAATCAGAGACAAAGCTTCAAAATCGGGAACCAGTGAATAAAATCAGCAACGTGTCATAACAAATGTTAAAATCAGATCAAGAAGCTGCTACAAATTTGTGTGGCTTAGTGGGGAAGGAATTTAGTGAAGAAGAAGAACTAGACTATAACACTAATTTCAAACCCTAGGAATCCCTCACTTATGCTTAACAAATGCAATCATTCCTCTGGAATGAGCTGCCCCAGAGCTTTTAGAATTTTATGCTAATTATGGAATTTAGAATGAAATTCAAACTCTGCTGTGTGGCCAAGCTCAGCCCTGCACTCTAACATCAGATTTATTTCTCTGCCTGAGGAAAGCAGTCACCCGAAGTCTTCTGTGAACATGCATAAAAACATGCGGACATGCCAGCAGAAAAAAAGGCCTTACAGTCCATCTAGTCTGCTCAATTGTGCAGTTCCCTATGTATTTTACAAAGGGAACTGCCCCTCCCCATTTCCCTTTTGATCTTCCTCTACTTCCCCCCCTCCTCACTCGCACCCTTTCTACCTGCAAGTTTCCCCCTGCCCTGTCCCAACCCTTCTTGAAGCTGTCCACCATTTTTAGGGATACCACCTCTTCTGGCAGCTTGTTCCACTTGGTCATCACCTTCTTGTTGAAAAAGTGCCTCTTCATCTCCCTCCTGAACCTTCCCCCTCCAGCTTTAGGTTGTGTCCCCTAGTGGTCTTGTTGCCACTAAGGCTGAAGTATCCCTCAGTGCTCACCCTGTTAATACCTTTAAGGTACTTGAAGGTCTCAGTCATGTCTCCCTTTTCTCTTCTTTCCTCAAGAGAGTACATGTTGAGCTGCTTGAGTCTCTCATCGTACATTTGGCCCTGCTGGCCTGGATCATCTTGGTTTCCCTTCTCTGGGTTGTCTCTAGCAAGTTTACATCCCTCTTAAGATATGGACACCAAAACTGCACACTTCACTCCAGGTGTGGTCTTACCAGTGACCTGTACAGTGGCAGAATGACCTCCATCCCCCTGGTGATAATTCCCCTGGCTATGCAGCTCAGCATCTGATTTGCTTTGGCTTCTGCTCTCTTGCAGTGTGCAGAGTGTTTCCGGTCACTTGTGATTGTTACTCCCAGGTCCTTTTCTTCTTCTAACCTGGTTACCTTCATTCCACCCAGCCAATATTTGGTCCCTGGATTCTTCGCCCTCAAGTGCATAACTCTGCACTTTTTAGGACTGAACCCCAGCTGCCAAATGTCATACCACTTTTCTAGCCTAGTCAGGTCCTTCCTGAGATCCTGTCTTCCCTCTTCTATGTCTGCCCTCCTACAGGGCTTGGTTTTGTTCGCAAACAGGCAGATTGTACCCTTGATCCCATCTGTGATGTCACTTGTGAAAATGTTAAATAACATTAGGCCGAGCACTGAGCCTTGTGGGACCCCACTGGTCACAGGCCTTGCTTCAGAGAATTCTTCCCCAACTCCCTCCCTATGGTTTCTGTCCTGCAACCAGCTTCTGACCCATCCTACAAGCTTGACCCCCACTCCATGTCCTTTAGCTTTCTGACCAGCCTACTATGGGACACCAAGTTGAAGGCCTTGCTGAAGTTCAGATACAGGACATCAACCTCCTGGCTCTTCTTCACTGTCCTAGTGACACAGTTGAAGAAGTCAATCAGGTTAGTTTGGCAGATTTTCCTGACACAAACCCATGCTGTCTCTCATACTGGAGCCCATTTTCTTCTAGAAAGCCGATCAGTCTGTCTTTCAGGATAGTCTCCATTAGCCTACCCACTATTGAGGTCAAGCTGACTGGTCTGTAGTTCCCTGGTTTGTCCCTTGGCCCACTTGCTTCTGGACTTCAGAGAGGTGGTAAACAGGTCTGCCAGGTATCTGCCAGAACCTCTATCAGTTCTGTTCACTTCTAGCTGGTTTACAGTTTATTATTTATTATTTGAAGTGTTTTACTGTGTTAATTTTTTGATACTCTGCATAACTGAGGGTGTTATTTGTCAGTTGTTTTTTTTTGTGTATAAACTTCAGTTTTTCTCCAGTTCTCCATTGGTTCCCAGGAACCGGAGAAGGTTGTTTTCGGTGCAGTTCCAGCTCTCTGGGAACTGCTGTTTTTCATTTTTTTTTTTAATTTATACTTTTTCCATCCATCTGGCGTTACTTCACCTCTGCCCCCCCCCCCCATTCCAAACATGCCTCCCCACAGGACTTTCAGCCTGAAATTACCCCTTGTGGGTGGGGGCCTTGAGTGGCAGAGACCACCTGGGGTACCCCTCTGGGCCGCCATCCAGACTGGGAGGTGAACTGGAGGATCATGAGGCATGGAAGGGTTTTTTCTTGATTACCCCAATTCCCCAAAGGACAATGACATGTTATGGGGCCAAAGAGCTGGGGCACGCAAAGGCATGCCTCCGCTCTGGACTCCTGCCGCTACCCTTCCCACCCGTATCATGCCCAACTACCCTGCTGCCCAGGAACTCCAGATGGCAGTGCCATAGATGCAAAACCCTCCCTGGTAGAGGAGAGCTTGCCATACGGTGGCTCAGTCCAGCTCCACCCTCCCCCAACCAGCCCCGACAACCTGGGCTTGTTCCAGACCCAGGTTGCCGGCATATACAGTGTGCGCCTGCGCCTCAGCCTCAGCACCACTGGCTGGCCTTTGTTTTCTTTTTTAAACAAATAAAAATTACTTTCACTTCTGCTGCTTTGCAGTTTGCAGTTTTACTTTACATTAGTCTCAGTTTCTCTTTTTTCGGGGGGGGGGAGGGAACTAAGCTGAGAACTGGCTAATTTAACTGAAAATGTACTTTGAGGTGTAGTTGTCTTGTGATTTAATTTTTTGAGGACCCAAATGACATTTTTTTTTCTGATTTAAAGCCTTTTTAACAATTGTTGGACTTTTTATAGTTACAAACTTTTTCTATTGGGAACTGCAAACATCTTCCCAGGGTACTCAGTGCTTGGCATGACTGACGGACCCAAACAGAAGACAGGACCTACAGGTTTTTAAATTGCAAAGTTTGTCTTAGATTGATGGCAAAGGCAGACTGCTACATGCTGTTTTTGAAGTGCCTGGGTTCAGACCACGATTTTGCTATTTTTGAGCTCTGTATCAAGTTTTGCCTTAAAACACAGAAGAAAAGGGCTATAAAATTAGAAGACCTGATGGCTTCTCAGTCTGCCTCTACATCACCTAAAGGCTCAGAGAAGGGTTCAGCCCCTCAAAGTAAGCAGTAGTGCCTGTCAAAGGGGACAAAAAAGAAAGCTAAGGCTGCAAATGATGGTTCCAAACTCTGGGTGTCTGAAAGAGGGAACCCTGAATCTAGTAAAAATAAAATGGCCTCAGAACAGACACCGGTGCCTGCCAAGAAAAAAGAAAAACTTGTCACTGTCCCTCCTTCTGAAGAAGGAAAGGAGCCACCAGTGGACACAAAATGCCCTCATTAGAGGACATCAGTAAGGCATGGCAATTCCTCCAGGTATTCCAGGTTATGGGGAGCTTCATGAATATGTCTGTCCCCCCTTCCCCAGGCTGCAGTTCCATTTCCAGTGCCTCTGGAGGAAGAGGCTGAAACTATGAAGATTAGGAAGAAGGAGAACTCATAGAACCAGATGGTTCTTCTGAGCAAGGATTTGGCTCTCCCTCCAGACCCTCCAACTATACCGTTTTGGCTGGTACAATACTAGATTTTTAACAGTGGTACCTGCTCCTGGCTGCTTCTCAGTGTGTACTGAATTTTGTCTGCCTGAGAAATTATTTAAGTAGTTTTCCCCAATCTTGTCTGCTCAGTGCTGCAGTGAGTGACTGCAAGTATGGTGGTCTGAGGGGAACAGTGTCTTGACGGTCTCTGTGGTAACCACCACTTGCACTGATATGTGCCTGTGCCGCTGGCCGAGGGCTCACCTATGTGACCCCGGAAGCAGCTGAACAGTGCTGCAGTCTATCCCCTGACACTTGACTTGCCGGGAGTCTGTCTCTGTAGTGTCAGACACTAGTGATCTAACTTGCTGTCACTGAGCCAAGCCATGATAGCGCATTGCCATTTAATTTATTTTTTACTGGCACATTGAGTGTTTTGCCTGTCTTGTCTGGACGTCGGACCACATCTCCTCGATTCTGCTGTAAAATGCGGGCTGGCTCCACTTTGAAGTCTGTGTTTTTTTGTTGAAAGACACGCCAGTCGGGTCGGGTCGGGACCATGAACCAGTTAATTTGACATTGTCGATCCTCTCAACACTGCAGTGCTGCACTGCTAAGCCCAATAACAAACTACAGCTGATTGTAGAAGTAGCACTTTATATATTTTCAAAGCAGGAGCGAGGAGAATGGTTCCTGAGGCAGAATGGTGGTGAAGTTTTACCCAGCATGGGTAGGGGTAGAGTTCTGGCTGGATGTGTGCCCAGTTGGGTATAGTAACTTAGTGTGGCAAGAAGCAAGGACATGTGAACCCTAAGTCCTTCTGTCTAGGTCTGGGAGGGGTCTTACACTGTCTCTTGCCCTAGCAACCTTTTGACATGATGACTGTGCTACGTTTTCTGCTCCTCATGCCCTGTGATGTGTCTTTGTTCCCTGCCATTCAGCTACTGTCAAGATATGCACCTTTTTGCCCAAGCTCTCGCAGCATCATAGAGCAACTCTGTTCCTAAACAGTAACAGTCTGTCTTGCTGAGCACGAGGGAGATCACAACAACTTGGGTATAGTTCTGTTATTGCAAGGTTGATTGGGGGTACTACTGGGAGTGAGGAAGGGGCTTTGCAGCAGGAAAGGAGCATGTTCTCTGAGCTCTTATTTAAGGGGGAGATGGGGGTGGGTCGACAGTACAATTGTTTATGTGTTTGTTGGTCTGTTGTTGTAAAATGTTGATGTCAGCCAGACGTTTGGGGGGTATGATGGAGTGAGGGTTGGTGGGGGAGAAGAATACAAAGGAGGCTACTGGAGCATACCTGAATTTCAGGGAAAATGGGTTCACTGAATGTGTTAACTTGAAATGTGAATGGACTCAGGACATCCATTAAAAGGAAAAAAGGTGCTGACCTACATAAAAATGCCCCCCCCCCCCCCACTGCAACACACATGTACCTATTTTCGTCTGTTAAATGTTGGAGGGTCTGTCCTTCTAAGCCTTTGGGTGATTATACCTCTCACCTTTTTTGTAAGGCATATGGTAAATACTCTAAACATCTCCTCACAGGTAACTGATCAGGATCAGGATGAGGCAGAATTTACGGATATGATGGGCTTAGCTCTCACAGAGGCTGATGCCGCCCATCCATAAATCCCTCAGGAAAGTCACTTGTTAATTTATGTCAGCGCCCATCGCAGCTTCTGGCATTGATAAGAAAATTGAGAAAAAAATATCAGGTGGACAAACGGTGTTGAGTACCTGTATTCCCAGACTGCAGCCTGTGAGAAGGCCAATGTGCCCCTTACTTCCCAGCCACCTGAGAAAGAGTTCAGGAAACTGGGCAGCATGGGCAAAAATGTTTATAAATCAGCTTCCCTGCTTTTAAGTCGGACAGCTTACCTGGCCTACACAGCACAGTACCAGAGAGCCCTATGGAATGCCACACTGGCACTGAGCGAAAAGGCTGCTGGAGACTTGGCAGAGGACATGGCTAACACAGCAAGATCAGCCCTAAATTCCACAAAGTACCAGTTCCATGTGGCAGTGGACACAAAAGA
The DNA here is from genome assembly GCA_016271365.2 of Neoceratodus forsteri. Classification (NCBI taxonomy): domain Eukaryota; kingdom Metazoa; phylum Chordata; order Ceratodontiformes; family Ceratodontidae; genus Neoceratodus; species Neoceratodus forsteri. The sequence continues at coordinate 1,422,104,845 of CM028131.1, read as the reverse complement.
CACTGGGCTTGATTTTCAAAGCCCAAAGTATGACGCAAGGTGCCTACATCAAACATAACTGACACAAGTGGCACCTTGCATCAAATGATGTGGCAGTCCCTATTTTCAAACATAGTATGCTTCGAAAAGGGGAGCTGTTACACCAAAGTGGCACTGCACCAGCCTTGTGACCAAAATCGGAGTGCGCCAGGTCGCAACGGGGCTGCAACATCCCCTTTTTTTAAATATCGTAAGCCACACCATGGACGCAGCAAGGGACTCCACTTAGACCAGCAGGAGTGGTCTAAGGGACGTGCGCCAGTGCCACACACTGTGGCGAAGTGGGGAGGGATCTGAAAGTGGGCTGCCAGGGGCCGAATGCACACAGGAGAATGCCCTAGGGGGCATCAGGGAATCAACGGGCATTTGAGGGAGTGATGTGGCACCCTGTGGGGGTGCCATTTGCATAACCATACAGCCGATGGGATGGGACTGTTTGGGAGGTTCCAGGGACAGAAAGTGACATAGCCCCAGGTGGGAACAGCCCTGCCAGCTGTCCTGTAGATGGCCACTATGGGGCAGCTGCAAGGGCTGTGCCCACCTGGGGCCATAGCACTGTCTGTCCTTGGACTCCCCCAGAAGTCCCATCACATCGGCTGTATGCCTATGCAATTGGCACCCCCGCCAGGTGCCACATCACTCCCTCTCATACCCGCTGTCTCTCTGATACCCCTAGGGCACCCCTGTGCCCCTTCTGCCCCAGCCCCTCCTGTCATGCAGATTCACCACCCCCCAACCATCCTGGCCCCTCTGGTGTTGCACTGGGTGGGGGCGCCAGATCCCTGCGGCAATTCCCACAGATGGGCCAAATGTTTGGCACTAGCCTGCAGCTGCAGCAACTCATGGGTTTTTGGCACAGGGACCACCCTTTTATATAATTGGGTGCAGGATCCCTGACACATCTGGAGTTCAACACAGCCATAGAGTGACACAATTTGCGTCGCTCTAAGGTCCCTTTGAAAATCCAGCCCCCTGTATCTAGAATCATGACCCATGCAGTATCCTTAAGGAGATTTGTTTGGCTTAGAACTACCAATCTATCCCAGGATACTCAAAAGCAATGGATTTCCCCTGTGAGGGAAATTCACTGTTTGGAAACAAGACAGAGGCTTATATGAAAAAGGTGGATTAATTCAAAACCACCTACAAGAGCAATACTAAGAAAGAAAAGGCCTCCACTTCCTACAGGTCTTATGGAAGGGGAGGTAGGGGTAGCGGATACTTCCCCCATGCTTATATCTCCTATGACTGCTCTCCACAGAGGGGCTATTATAGGGGTGGGGTAGAAGAGACACAAGGAGTGTAGCTGCAATGCCAGCTCCCTAGACCCAAGTAATGCAAAACTTCTAAAAAGTCTGCACAGGTCACCAATCCATTGCCAGTGGGAGGAAGGCTGACCCACTATTTCTAGGAATGGACAAAAATAACCACAGACAAGTGAGCCCAGGAAGTAGTGAGTCAGGATTTGTCCCTGCAGTTTGGAAAATTCCCAAACCTGCAGAACCACAAGGTTTTCCATTCTCACACACCAAAAAAAAATCCTGATGGAGATGAAGAAACCGTTGCAAGCAAATGCAGTGGAGAAAGCACCTCCCTCACAGAGGGGCAAGGGATTTTATTCCAGGTACTTCCTGACCTCCAAGAAAAATGGGACGTACAATCCATTTTAGACCTGAGCTATCTAAAAAAACACTTAAAGAAAAATTCAAGATGGTAGCACTGGGCTCAGTGATTCCATCTATGCAAAAAGGAGACTGGCTGGGGTCACTGGATCTAAAGGATGCCTATTTTCACACACCAGTCAGGCCCAGCCACAGAAAGTACCTCCAGTTCAGGATAGGGAACTGCCTGTACCAGTTCACAGCCCATCCCTTCGGCCTTACCTCAGCTCCAAGAGTGTTTTCAAAGTGCCTAGGTGTGGTAGCAGCACATTTAAGAAGGCAAGGGTAATGGTTTTTCCCTACCTGGGGAACTGGCTGGTCTTACAAAAAATAAAGCAGGAAGCAAAGTCCTTCCTATTGTGGATACAAGGCACATTGGAGGACCTGGGCTTCCTCACAAATCTTCAGAAGTCTCAAACAGAACCAGTTCAGATTCTGGACTTTATAGGTGCAGTACCAGATACCCTGGAAGGAAAGGCATTTGTTCCTCAAGCCCGCTGTCTGATTGCAGTTGCAGAATCCTTCAATGCAAGTCAGCCAAGACCTGCAAGGGATTTTCTGTGTTTACAGGGGCACATGGCCTCTTCCACTGCAGTGGTAGCAGGAGCCAGGCTCCAAATAAGAGATGTTCAGTATCACCTAGTGGACCATTGGTCTCAGAGGTGGAATCTACTGTCTAAATTGGTGCCTGTCACAGAGTCTTTATTAAAAGCACTGGAGTGGTGGAATGAGGAATACAACCTCAGAGAGGGAATTTCCTGCCTTTATCAATCACCTACAACTAAACTACACTCACAACAAATACTTCCCTTCTAGGCTAGGGCTTCCACTTGGAGGATCTCACTGTTAGTACAGAGGAGACTCAGGAGCACACAAATCACCTGGAGGTCAGGGCAGTGTATCTGACAAAGCAGGCTTTTTCTTCCCAGATCAGGGGTCAGTTTGTCCAGCTCAGAACAGACAACACCTCAACAATGTATTACATAAACAAGCAGAGAGGGACACGATCTTCAAAGCTGTACACAGAAGCAAAGGAGATCTGGAACCTAGCATACACTCAGGAACTTCAGCTTTCAGCAGTACACCTGTCAGGGAAAGACAATGTGTTGGCAGATTCCCTGGGAAGAATCAGGTAGGGAAATCACAAATGGACCCTGAGCCAGCAGGTGCTGGCAGCAGTGTTCAGATGGTGGGGTACACCAGAAGTAGACCTGTCTGCTTCCTGGTAGAACAGTCAGCTCCCCCTTTTTTGTTGCAGACCCCATTGTTGGATACAGTCCCAGAGGATGCTCTATTCCTCAACTGGTTAAGGAAGTTTCTATATGCCTTCCCACCTTTCCAACATTTGCTGAGAGTACTGCTCAAACTGAGAAGGGAGTCAGCAACAGTGATTCTCATAGGTCCAAACTGGGCCAGGCAAATCTGGTACTCCACTCTCCTGTCCCTCTCCCATAAAAACTATTAACCTGCCCGAGATACAATCCATTGACACAGTCCCAGGGCAGGATAACATTCCTAGATCCAAGAACTCTGCATCTCAGAACATTGTTCTTGAAGAGCTAGAGTTCTCAGGGCTGAATTTCACAGAGAAGATGATGGAAGTGCTGAAGGTGTCCAGGAAACCAGCAACAAGGAAAACTTGTGCTTTAGAATGGAAAATATTTTCCTTTTGGTGTTCCCCTAGACAGCTCAACCCACTACGAGCAAGTCTGTCTACAATCCTAGACAACCTAGTCCATCTCCTGTCCTTGGGCCTCAGGTCCTCAACCCTGAAGATTCATTTGGCAGCAATGTTAGCTAATGTACCAGCTGGCAAAGACAGGTCAGTGGCCTCATAACCCATTTGCAAAAGATTTTTCAAAGGCCTTAAACACCCGTACCCTCCAATAAGGGACCATGATCCTCCCGGGGACTTGAATATGTGCAATGCTCAGCTGATGGAGGCTCCTTTCAAGCCTATGGCAACTACTGCATTGAAGTATGTCATCTGGAAAGCAGTTTTCCTGGTGGCAGTGACATCTGCTATAAGGTGAATGAGCTGTAAGCCTTCTGCACAAGTCCTAACTACATCATCTTTCACAGGGACAAGGTAGTCCTAAGAGCTAACAGAAATTCCTCCCCAAAGTGGTGCCTGAATTCCATTTGAATCAGTTGATAACATTTCCAGTTTTCTTTACAGCAAACTCCAGCTCAAGAGAACAGAAGCTCTAGAATCTGAATGTAAAGAGGGCACTGAGCTACTACTTGTACCACACAAAGGATGTCAGGTCCACTAACACTCAGCTATTTGTCACCTAAGGAGAAGTAGAGGGAGGTAAACCAGCATCCAAGAGAACAGTTTATCATTGGATAGTTTCCTGCATACAGTTCTGTTATGACAAAGCTAGCAAGTTGCCACCTGAAGGCCTTAGTTCCATAAGTGGCACATCTGCTTGTGTGGCAGCATGAAGGGGTATTTCCCTAGAGGAAATCTGTAAAGTAGCTGCTTGGAAAACAGTACACATTTTTACAAACCGCTACTGTCTGGATATACAGTCCAGAAAGGATACCAGCTTTGGCACTGCTGTCTCACAGAACCTTTTCCCTAAGTAGGCTCTATACCCAGCCTCCCAAGGCACTGCTATAAAGTCTGCATTTCTTAAGCATAAGTAAGAGATTCCTGGGGTTTGAAGGAAAAAAAATACTCACCCTAGTGTTTTTTCTTCCAAAGGGATCCCTTTTATGCTTAACAATCCCTAATCCCTACCTCCCCTTCCAGAACCTGGCAAACAGTTCAAACAAGAGTCATTTTTTCCTATTTGCTTGAGCGTAACTTGTAACAGTGCCTTTACGATTGTTGCTCAGTGGGTCCAGCTATTTATCTTTACATAACAATTAAACATTATTTTGCCCTGTTTAAGCTCATTTTCAAGTTTCTGAAACATTTTAGCATTTTTTTTGGTAGTCCTGACATTAGAGTTATGGGGTGAGCATGACCACACAGCAGAGTTTGAATTTCATTCTAAGTTTCATAATTAGCATAAAATTCTAGAATCTCTGGGATGGCTCATTCCAGGGGAATGATTGCATTTGTTAAACACAGTGAGGGACCCCTGTAGAAGAAACAACGTAACTATGGTAAGTGATTGTTTTCATCTGACAGTATTTTTGATAATTCAAATCCAGACCATTCAGAGCAAGAAGTGTCAGTTTTAGGAAATGGAGAGAAAAGGGTTCAGCACTCAATTCAAATTCACAGAAAAATGCTCAAAAACTGTTTCATAGTGCTGTAAGCATGATTTATGCAAAACCCAAATTGTGAAAAACAAGCAAAAATGTGCACAGTCCAACAGACAAGAGGACCTACTGCAGCCTCAATGTTTCACGCCCAAGTGTGCACAGTAGACAGACATAAGGACCCACTGGAGCACCAGTGTTTCACACCCAAATGCTCCCGGCACTTCAAAGCACTGGGAGCATTTGGGTGTGAAACATTGGGGCTCCAGTAGTTCCTGTTGTCTGTTGGACTGCACTTTTTTGCTTGTTTTGCACAATTGGGATTTTGCAATAAATCATGCTTGCAGCACTATGAAACAGCTTTTGAGCATTTTTCTGTGAATTTGAACTGAGTGCTGGACCCTTTCCTCTCCATTTCCTAAAACTGACACTTCTTGCTCTGAATGGTCTGGATTTGAATTATCAAAAATACTGTCAGATGAAAACCATAACTCACTGTAGTATATGCTTAACAAATGCTATCCTTCCCCCAAAATGAGCCGTCCCGGAGCTTTTAGAATTTTATGCTAATTATGAAACTTAGAATGGGATTCATACTCTGCTGTGTAGCCTGTAACACCCGCACTCTAATGTCAGATGTATTTCTAAAGCTAGGGTGAGCATTGATCACTAAAGCTAGCTAAATAACTACCCAAAAATGCTAAAAATGTTTCAGAAATTTGAAAATTAGTTTAAACAAGGCACAGCAGTTTTAATTGCTTTGTAAAGTGTACACTTTTTTGCTTGTTTTGCACAGTTGGGATTTTGCTATAAATCATGCTTGCGGTACTATGAAACAGCTTTTGAGCATGTTTCTGTGAATTTGGACTGAGTGTTGAACCCTTTTCTTTCCTGGACTATAGTTATGGGTTTGCAGCACCAATGCTGAGCCACCGGTCCTTTTAGCCTACCAAACTTAGGAAAGTCTGAGGCAAAGTCAGGGACATTCCTGACCATCATGGACAATTATGGACAGTTTGGAGATACTGTATGCATGGGTGGTGTAGAGAAGTGTTTCTCAAATGAGATCGTTGTAGGCACATTTAACCACCTGCTGAATTTTGTGAGGCCATACTCTCCTTTCCAGTAAAACTGGTGCAGGCAGTTGTCAATGGCTTTGTGTTGTTGTTTGATTAACGTGCGTAGCTCCAGGGCAAGGCAGCCAGTGCATGTGCCCTGGTAAATATCTGCTGTGGCACAGTAGTGATACATAGATGGCAACACTAAGTCTGGAATTAAATTCCCCTGTATGCCCAGACACAGACCCTCTGTACCCTGCTTATGCCCTTGTCACCCTTAATTCCTGAAACTGCCACTGTTGATGAATGGAAAGGCTGCCACAATACATTTACGGTCACTGCACTACCAGTCTTTGTCATTGCTTGTAAAGTACTTTGGGATACAGCAAAACAATGCTGTGTAAATGCAGGTTCTTTTTCTTAATGATGGAAGCTGCTGTGAGATTCAGGGAATGTGACTGAATACATTTTTATTATCCCTGGATCATTCACTCTACTACAAACTCCAGTCAGAGCCAATACGGCTGTGCCAAGCTCTTAGCTGTCCAGGTATCAGAGTGGCAGCAGCACGGCTCATAGGGCACTGAAGCACCAGCAGCGACATCGGATTCGGTCACAGAGCAACGGTGAGTGGTGACGGTTGCCCTTCAAAAGATGGTAGCGGCAGCGACACTGTGCATGTGCAGTAATCACGCATGTGCAGTGAATGTGGAAGTGCGCCTATGAAGTAGTGCACCGTGGGGAGGGGGAGATTGTTCTGCAGAGGGGAGCTCCATCATGGAGGATAGCTGCTGTAGAGTAAGCGCTGTCATGACGTTGCCACAGCACTGTAGGAGAACACAAGGTCACGTTCCAGAACCAACCCCCTGTTCTTCTACAGTGATGGCATAACGTCTGTGGAGCTCTGCCCATTCGGCTGTAAAAATCAGTGTTCCTCTGTTTTTGCAATACAGTGTAGGTCTGAGTTTTTCATGTTTTTATGTTGCATCACTTTTGCACATAATTGATGCAGATAAATAAACATCAATGACACTGAGATCTTTGGGATTCAAAAGGGCACGTGTGGGAATGTGTGTGTGTGTGTGTGTGTGTGTGTGTGTGTGTGTGTGTATGCTTGTGTACTATACGCGCCTGTGCTCTGCCTATAGGGTTGCATGTCTACACATGTGAGGTTGTTTGTATATGTGTGTGTGTGTGTGTGTGTGTGTGTATGTGTGTGTGTGCGCGCATTTGTGTATGTATGTATGTATTTATGTGTGTGTGCATGTGTGTATGTGTGTGTGTGTATATGTGCGTGTGTGTATGTATGTATGTATGTGTCTGTCTGCTCACATTCCACACAACAAATAAAATCCAAATTCGTCACTTTGGTTTTGACTAGCTCTTCTGCCCGCCACTGCCGCTCCAGCTGTCCGAACTTTAGGGTCATACTGATAACTGTTCATTGAATTGTAGCCCAAATGCCTAAAATAATATCTGGTTTTAGAACTCATGACCAGGAGGCTAAGAATACTGTAGATACAGTTGTTCTCAGTGGAAGAAAATGAGTCTAAGTCCCAGATGGCACAAGCCTTGGAGAGATCAGATTACTGAAAACATGGATAGCGACTCAAGAGCTAAAAGGAAAAGTAGAGCAGAGCAGACAACAGGATGATGAAAAGGAGAACAATGTAAAGCCTTTAGTCCATATGCTGCTGAATCTACATACAGTAAATTCAACTCTGTCATATGAATCACAGTAGTTCAATATTTGTATTCGAGTTCTATAATAGTGTTGCGCTAGGAACATATTTTAGCAAGTCAGATTTCTCTCAGAGGTTGATGACAATATAATAACCAAGCAATAAGGTACAACAGAGGGTGCACTGTGGTGGGATAATGGCATGCCTTGGATAGGTTGAAGCACAAGGCCGAAGGTGAGTAGTTTCACCACCAAAGAAGTGCCATTATCCCACCACAATGCACCCCGTTGTGTGTCTTTGTGATTATGAAATGGATAGATTAGTAATAGGAGACATTTTTTTTTTTTACTTAAATTGGTAAAAAAAGAAAAAAAGGTAAAATAAATTAGAGAGAGAAAAGTAGTCCTAGTCAGTGAGTGCAGTTTCATTATTTAGCCAGCAAGTGGCAGAACAGCTGCATGTAAGCTGAAGCAAGGGCAGTGATGGACAAAGTGTGCGCAGTGCTGTTCATGGTGGCACATTCACTGGCAGTTTGAGCCACTACAGTCTGCAGTGTTTGTAAGGCTGTTGGGGCCTTTAAAGAATAGCTACATTCGACAGCAATTTAAGCAGCTGTAGATGGTGATGCTTTTAAGGACCATAAGAGTGTTTGAAGAAGAGCTGTGTTCTGCAGCACTTTGAATCACACACCAGCGTTGTTTATAAGGACCCTTGAGGTCTTTTTAAAAGAGCCATGTTCAGCTGCATTTTGAACCACTGCAGTCGGCAGTGTTTGTAAGGCCTGTTGGGGCCTTTAAGGAAGTGTTCGGTGGCAAGTTCCACATTCCAGTCCTGAGTTCAGGTTCTGAGAAAATCCCTTATCCCTCAATGCAAAAAAAACAGTCTCTGTGACTTTTGGCACCAGGCAGAGGCTTGCTAGTCTCCTCCCTTACTTCCTTTCATACCCTAGGTGATACAACTATTGAAGATGTCTCCTCTTTCAAGTACGTAGGGGTCTGGTTGGTTCGCCACCTTGATTTTTCTGTTCTTGTGGTTGCAGTCCACAAAAAGCTCCACCCCAAGCTTGGTACACTTTACAGAAATAAGAGATGAGGTCCTTTTCCTGTTTGAAGAGAAATCCTCACTAAGATGACTCTTCCCATTTTTGACTGTGGAGACATTGTTTATAGTACTGCTCCAATGTCCACTTCAGCTAGACTGGACCCCCTATTTAACTACTGTCAATTTGCCCTTGACAAACCCTGCATCACCACTGTCTTTTGCATACATCACTCTTCCTCCCCTCTCTTGATGCCAAGTGCCTTTCCCACTGTGCCTCCTTTATTTCTAAATTTTGGTTTGGCTTCCTCCCCACATTTCTTGCTTCTCTCCTGTCTTCCCCACTTCTACCTCTTGCTCCTTTCGCAATGCTTGCACTCACCCTCTTGCTCTCCCACCAATGAAATCTACTGCTGATCAAGCTGCATTCTTGTTCCGCTTCCCTGTAATTTGGGGCTCTCTCCCCCTTTCCATTTGCTCTGCTCCTTCCCTTCTCACTCTGAAATGTCTCCTTCATGATTTCTTTACTCACTCCTGCAGCTGTTTCTGACACTGGGTTGGATTTCTGTCACCAGCCCTCCTTCCTACACTGACGCTAGGCTATTTTCTGTCTCCCAGTTAATCGGCACTACTCCTAACTCCTCATATTAGTGTTTTGTCACTCACAGCTTAATGTTCTTTTGCTTGTTTTGAAATTTACTGTACAGTAATTTTTATTTTGAAGTATTTCCTTGTAATTTGTGTATGTTGTTTTTACTTGTTACCATTTTGCTGTATTATTTTTGTACATTGTACTTTATATCTGTTCTCTTCCCCCACCCCCAGCAGGCATCTAGAAATGAGCTGATATTTGCTCAGTATTACTGTCCCAGTAAAACATTTGAAAAAAAACATAAATACGTAAATACATAAGCTAGTATGTGATGGCCACTGGAGGAAACTTTCTTGAGCACAGCACCAGGCAGGAGAAGGAATGGGCAGGCGCTGCAGTAGGTGAGAAAAACATTCGCTGGGGTATGGGTTTCAACTTGTCCATTTCAGGGTCTATCAATTGCTACCAAGGCATCCATGTTATCTATAAGCATTGCAGCCCTGGAAGAGAAGTGTATTTGCTCTGGGGAGAGTGCTGAGGCTGTCTTGTTGGAGATACTTTTAGCCAGGCTATTGTGCTGGAATTACGCCCCAGCTGAAAGCAACTCTCAGCCAATCAGGGCCCAGTATTCTTCCTATCCATTTAATAATATGTATTTTGATTTATTTAGGCAGCAGGGATCCATTAATGATGCTATACAGCAAGCATCCTTCCACCAGAGTTTGATGCCCTGGACATAGAACTTTATGCCAATTTTAGGACTTAGAATGCAAGCTCAAACTCTGCACTGTGGTCACACTCACCCTAGTATACTAATGTCAGATTTGTTTCTTTATCTAAAGATACCAAACACCACAAAATACACCTCCAGTCTTCAAACAGTAGGAATCAGTCAATGATACTATACAGTAAGTATCATCTTCCTGCCAATGAGTGTTGCCCTAGAGGTAGAACTTTTATGCTAATTATAGAATTTAGAATACGAGTTCAAACTGTGCACTGTGGTCACACTCTGAATGTCGCCGAATGTTTTGGAGGGCTGAAAGGGCATATAGTCCATATATAGCACCTCATTCATCTTGATAATAACACATATCACCACCTTGTTCAACATCAGATTTGTTCCTCCGCCTGAAGAGAGCAGTCACCCCGAAGTACAGCTCCAGCTTTCTGGTCAAATTATTTTGATTGCTTTATACTTTTGTTTTTTTGAGTTTGTTAGTCTTTTGTTGATACACTGCATTAGTTGTTATATTTATCTCACAATTGTTAATTAAATTGCATTTTCTCTGGCTCCCCATCAGTTCAAGGAACCAGAGAAGGATACCCTCACCGCATGGGTCCCACCTTGAGGGACTCAACCAAAATTGCTTAAAAAAGTATATAAAAACTGCAAATAAAAAGCAGTTTTCACTGGTTTTATATTCAGTTCCTATTTTCAAAGAACCAAACTACATTTGGACTTCGAATCATAAACCGTTTTGTTCCCTAGCAATTCATCACTACTGTGAGGGAAGAAAAATTAAAATTTAATTCAAGTTATATTGCAACTGGTTACTGTTGTCAAGGTCTACAGCATTTGGCATCACTGACATACCTAAAAAATGAACAGGACCAATAGACTTTAAAAATTGTACAAATTATTTTCAGCACTTGGCAAGGGCAGACTGCCACAAGCTTTGTCTAAGGTGCCGGGGTCCAGATCATGATTTTCATAACTGTGAGCTCTGTAAAAAGTTTTTCCCTAAGAATCAAAAGAAAAGGGCTGAAAAAAGAGAAGATTTTATGGCTTCTCAGTCTGCCTCTATGTCACCAAAACACAATAAAGGCTCTGAGGGAGTTCCTAATGATGGTGGAAAGCATACATCAGAGGATTCATCTCAAAAACTGCAGCAGTTTCTGTCAGAGGGGACAGATAAGATGATTCGGATACCAATGTGTCCGAAAGGGGGAACCCTGAGCCCAGTGATGGCAAAAATCACAATAAAGAGCCTCAGAGCAAGTATTGGAACCAGTACCTGCCAAGAAAAAGCAAAATGAAAAACATGTCCACGCCACTCCTCCTGAAAAGGAAAAGGAACAGGTAGGGAACCTAAGACAAATGCCTTCAGCAGAGGACATGACAAAAGCATGGCAGTTTTTCCAGGCTTTCCAAGCTATGGGAAACCTTATTAATAGGTCTGCCTCTCCACCCCCGGCTCAGGCTGTAGGTCATCTGCCTGTGTACGAGGAGGAGGACCAGATGGTTCACCTGAACAAGAGTTTGGCTCCCCTCCTAGGCCTACAGAGGATTATACCTCTTATCTCTCATTCACCAAACAGATGGTGAGCACCCTCAACATCCCCTCTCATGAAACAAAGGAGGCTGGGGGGGAGTGGAATTTATGGATGTGATGGGGCTAGCTCCTACAAGAAGGCTGCTAGTCCCCATTCACAAATCACTTCAAAAAGCTACTTAAAAAATCATGTCAGCACATGATTCAGCTGCTGACATCAATAAAAAAGAAGAGAAATGCCAGGTGGACAGACTGGGATAGAATACCTGTACGCTCATCCTGATCATGAAGGAGTGGCCCAAGTAGCTGCTTGTGAGAAAGCCAAGGTTCCTTTCTCTGCACAGCCTCCTAAGAAGGATTCAAGTAAACTGGACACTATGGCCAAAAAAGTGTATACCACAGCTTCCCTGCTCCTTAGGCAGGCAGCTTATTTGGTATATACAGTCCAGTACCAGAAAGCACTGTGGAATACAGTGCTGGTTGCTAATGGTGAGGTGGCACAGGATCTAGCTGCGTATTTAAATGAAATAAAGACTCTCAACCTTAACTTGTATTTGATTTTCTTTGTATATTCTTTCTGTTCCTGTTTGTTTTAAGAAATGAAATAATTCAAGCAGAATTTCCAGAATGTACTTCAATTATGCACAATAAACTTTTTTTTTCCACTTGTTTCTATAATGGTACAATCTTTCTTAATTAATCACAAGCACCTCTCCTTCAAAGGGAAAATAATTTAATTTCTCAGGGTAAACGTTTTCAGGACTATCCTGTCCCTTCCTCAGACCTTTTTTTAAGTGCTCTGTTTTAAAAGAAGGACTTTTTTTTAATGAAGTTACCCATTTTTATGCATAATAATATATGATATTAAAATAAATATTTTAAATTTTTTATAGGGGGAACACACCTGTTCTTTAAGTAAAAGTGCCCAATAAGTCCCAAGCTTCTGGTGTCCTGGCATTCACCTAAATAAAGTTATAGATATAAATTTATATTTCTCATGAATAAAGACCAAATAATATTTCTTTAAAATTACTAGGGTGGTAAAATCAAAATTACCTCATTATATGTTGATTTTAAATAAATGTTGTAGCTTGTGTTCTTAATATTCTGCTGAATACACCTTAAAAAATTAGGTTTTGTATAAATATTTAACTTCAGTTATAACAGATCCTCTTTTTTTAATTTTTGAAAAAGAAACTTTAGAAGGCTTAAATGCCACTCACCAAGTTGCTACAAACTTTGTTCTTAATGCACCAACCACCTTTCTTTCTGGGACCAACTGTCTCCTAAATGTGTGGCTCGTTTCTCGACTTTTAAATTATTAAGTCTTAAGGCCGTTTACTTTATCAGTACCTCCCGCGGTTTGTTTCACCTTTTTAAGTTTCATTTATATAGAATCATAGAGGTTGATGGCAGATTTACCCTTTTCTGTGTGTATAAATGGACCATCACCCTGAGCCCGGATGCCAGAACTCCTTCTCCTTCTTGGAGTGCAGGAACTGAGGGGGCCGGGCCGCTTCAAATCACGTTCCTCGCAAGGACGTGGTTGCGCCGTGTACATGACATCTTGTGCGGCCCAGTCACTGTGGAAACTGGCTCTTTGAATACTGCGTCGGTCCCCCCTCGATGTTTCTGCCATTTACTTATTATTTTATTGTATTTGGGACCAAGAAGTAAATTTTAAATTAAAGCGGGCAGTTTATTTTCACAAGCATCTATTTTAGCTGTTCTAGTCTCGGGAAAAGACCACGGCTATGTCTCCACTAGTTCATATTTTAAAATGTATAAGCCAAAAGTGGTTCTGGAGGGAGTAGAAAAAAGATTCTTATCGTAATTTTGACTATGGGGTAAATTAGACCCCAAACCTAAAAAATACATATGGTTATATTACTTATTAGGCTATTCTTTATGCTAAAGGCACTTCCTAGTCAAATTTTTACCTGTAAACAGGAATTGTATTTTTCTAAGAATTTAACTATTTTAAATTCTGCAAGTGTTTGTTCCATAATTTCAAATGAATTTTCAGAATTGAACTAGTTGAAAGTTCTTACTGTACAGGATGGGAATGCACTGACCAAGGAATCAATGGTGCAGGGCAAAGGTTATAATACCAATTAACCTTAACAAAAGCTCTATTATTTAGATTTTTAATGTTGTAACTATTTTGTCATACTAAGGCTATCTTTATTAAAATGTAAACCAAGGGATCGGTTGAAGGAAAGGTTCCTGTATTTCTTAAGATATGGCAGACCAAAGTTATACATTGATTTGAAGTAAAGATAACCCATTATAACAGAATCCAAATTCGGCAGCCTTAAAAATTAAGTCCATGAAGGGTTCATATAAAGCCAGTCAGTGGAAAGGATCTAGCTGCCACAGCAAAGTCAGCCTTGGATTTCAATAAATAAAAGTTTCACATGGCTGTAGACACCAGTGACTCTGCGTCACAGGCCTTAGCCCATTATGTGGCATTGATAAGGTTTGCCTGGCTAAGGGCTACTGTCCTTTCCCAGGACAACCAGACCAAGTCCATGGATTTTCCTTTTTGAAGGAAATTCCCTATTTGGTGACGGAACAGAGGCATACATGAAAAAAGTGGATGCAAGACCACTTACAGACCCTACACCTCCTATAAGTACCAACCCCAAAAAGGTTATTGCAAAGTCTGAGGCAGGAAGGGCTCCAGACACGCTACTATAGCACCAGCCCTAAGCCACAACCAAAGCAAAACCCATGACAGTTCTGTCCAGGTTGCCCAGCCATTGCTGGAGGCGTGGGAGGCTGACTAACTGCTTCCAGGAATGGGTAAAAACTACCGCGGACAAGTGGGTCCTAGAAGTAGTGGGTCAGAGATTGTCTCTGCAGTTCAAAAAGTTTCCAAGACTACAATAACCAAAACCTTTTCCAGCTCATTCCCCAGTAGAAAGAATTCTGCTGGAACTGGAAGTGAAGAAACTGCTGCAGGCAAAAGCAGTAGAAAAGGCCCCTGCCTCACAGTAGAGCAAGGGCCTGTTCTCAAGATACTTACTGACCCACAAGAAAAATGGCGAGTGATGTCTCATTTTAGGCCTAAGATATCTGAACAAACACGTTAAAAAAAAGGAAAGTTTCACTTGGTCACACTGGGCACAGCGATAACATCTTTACAATCAGGAGATTGGCTGGAGCCACTGGAGCAGAAAGATGCCTGTTTTCACATTCCAGTCAGATCCACCCACAGAAAATACCTCAGGATCTGGCTGGGAAACTGCTAATACCAATTTATAGACCTTCCCTTTGGCCTCACTTTAGCACCAAGGGTCTTCACAAAGTGCTTAGCTGTGGTGGTGGAAAGGCAAGCTGTGGTGTTTTTCCCCCTACCTAGACAACTGTCTGGTCTCATGGAAAATGGAACAAGAGGCAAGGAGCTGTCTGCAAACAATAAAGAGTGCCCTAGAGAACCCGTGAGTCCTGATAAATCTGCAAAAGTCCTAAACAGAATCTGTTCAGGTACTGGAATTTATAAGTATAGAACAGGATACCCTGCAGTGGAAGGCTTTCCCTCCCACAAGAAAGGGTATCAAACCTGATTGCTAATGCAAAATCCTTCACACAAGGCCAGCTGAGGCTGACAAGTAATTTCCTGCAGTTACTGGGCCACAATGCCATATCCACAGCAGTGGTACCATGGGCAAAATTCCAGATGTGGGACATTCAGTAACACCTAAGGGACCACTGGTCTCAAAGGTGGAACCCACTGTCCAAGCTAGTGCCAGTCACAAAGACATTTGTGTTTGCACTAGAGTGGTAGAAGGAGGAAAGAAGCCTCAGAGAGGACATTCACTTCCTCCAGCAATCCCAAACAAGTGTCCTTACAACAGATGCCTCACTCCTAGGGTAGGGTGCACACCTAGAGGAACTTACAGTAAGTAACATCTGGAGCACATGGGAGGCCCAGGAGCTCATCAGTCTCCTAGAGCGCTGGGCAGTATTTCTGGCAATGCAGTCTTTCTCCTCCCAGCTACAAAGCCAGTCTGTTCAGATTCAAACAGACAACACTACAGCACAGTATTACAGAAACAATCAGGGAGGAACAAGGTCCTCAAACCTGTGCACAGAAGCTATGAGGATCTGGGATATAGCTTACTCCCTAGATGCAAAGATTCATGCTGTACATCTGCCTGGCAAGGACAAAGTCCTATCAGATGCCCTTAGCAGAATCAGCCAGGGAAACCATTAGTGGGCTCTGAACCAGCAGGTGCTGGCCTTAGTCTTCTAAAGATGGGGCACTTCGGAAATAGATGTTTTTGCTTCTTTGGAGAACAATCAGCTCCCGTGGTTTTGTTGCAGACCTTCACCAAGGGGCACAGTCTTAGAGGATGCCCTAGTTCTGGACTGGACAAGGAGGTTCCTCTATGCCTTACCACCATTCCCGCTCACATAGGGAGTGCTGATAAAGCTCAGCAGAGAGCCAGCAACAGCGATCCTGATAGTCCCACACTGGGTCAGACAAGCTTGGTACTCAGTGCTCCTGTCCCTGTCCAAGAGGGCATTTATCAACCTGCCACTGAGACGCAACCTGTTGACTGTCTCAGGGCAGAATAACATTCCCAGACTTCAGAACATTATGCCTGAGGGCATGGTTCTTGAGTAGCTACAATACTCTAGTTTAAAATTAGTCACAGGAGGTGCTGAGAGTGCTGAAGGTTTCCAGAAAAACCAGCAATAAGGAAAACATACTCCTTTAAATGGAAGAGATTCTCATACTGATGTAATTCATACTGGTCATTCTGAGAAGCTAAATATTTCTAAGTTTCCTTCTATTATGTAGTTTACCACTATTGGTGCCTCTGACTCTACCCTCTCCTGGCTGAGCTGCTACCTTGATAATCGGTCTCAAGCTGTATCCTTCTGTAAGTCCATCTCCTCCCCTGTCCCGATTACCCGTGGCATTCCACAGGGTTCAATCCTGGGTCCTCTACTTTTCTCCCTCTTCATTAATGATATCCCCACTACATCTTCTCACTGTAACATTATAATGTATGCAGACGACCTGGTGCTTTATTCGTCTTCCAAGTCTATTGCCGACATCAATCTTCATCTCTCCTCTGCATTTCAGACCCTTCAATCCTGGTTCTCATCCAACTATCAAGTCATAAACATATCTAAGACACAGGCCATGCTCTTTGGGTCCCACAGAAAGGTGCCCACTGAATCCACTAAACTCCTGGTGTGCAGCTGCGATGGGACTGCTGTATCCAGTACTTCATCCTTTAAGTACCTAGGGGTGATGCTTGACCCTGTACTTGACTACTCGATGCATTTTAGCGAGGTGTGTCGCCTGGTCAGTGCCAAAATTGGTGCGGCCTACAAAGTGCGCCACTCTCTCACCCCGGCTGCCAGGATCTCTGTTGCGTGTGGGGTTTTACTCCCACACAGCTGCTTTATGCTCTGCCGGTGCTTTCACATGCTAATGCGGGCATCCTTCACAGTTGGGACACGTCTTACAACAATATCTGTAGATTTGCCCTGTCTGCTCCCCGCCTTACACATCGCAGCCGTCTCTATACTGCCTTGAAATGGCTGTCTCCTGGTGCCCTTCGCTCATACTCCCTAGGCTGTTTTGTTGACTCCTTAACCAGAACACCTTGTCCTGCCTCTCTGGGGGATATGTTTACACTAGTCTCTCACTCTCGCTCCCTCAGGTCCTCAACCTCCCCGTTACTATCTACTCAGACTTGCTCTACAAAAATGGGTGAGCAAGCCTTCTCCTACTTTGCTCCCAGGTTGTGGAACTCTCTCCCATGCAATGTCAGGAACTCCTCATCCCACCTTACTTTCAGACATGCCCTATTTTCCCACCTCCTTGTTTCTGGAACCTGTGACTGCACTTAACCTCATTCCTGTCCCTCCCCTTGTCACTCCTCTTGACTTTGACTACTTGTTTTTGACCTTCCCACCCCTCGCAATTGCCGTTTATCTTAAATTTCTGCCTGCCTTACCTATCCCATGGCTTGATTTATGTGTCTATCATGTGATCCTAGTCTAGCATGTTATTTTGGATATCTGCAGTTAGCTTTTCCTACAGGACTGCTCGCTCCCAGCTAGGCTTTCTGAATATTTGCTTACTGCCAGCTGCTATTAATGGCATGATACACTGTCGGCTGCTGTCCATGCTTTGTATTTATGGCAGTCCTCTATTAAGTATTTTGTACACAGTTCCACTGCACTTACGTGATTGTTTGTGCTACTCTTATGATTTTGTACTCTGCTGTTGCTGCATTGATTTACTGTACTCTCCCGGGTCATGCCTGAAAATAGGCAGGTTATGTTGCCTAGCGCACTTACCCGGTTACCAAAAGCAAATAAATAAGTAATATTATATACTGGAAGTGCTAGAATTGCTGACTGAGAGGAGAGTGAGCGCCCAGTTTTAACCTATTGTTTCTGCTCTCAGAAGCAGTGAATTAGGGAGAGCAGAGGGGTGGACCCTACTGAAGCTCATGAAATTTAGTGGGGACCAAGTCCGTTGCAGGGACTGTGAGGCGTTCTTCTCCACATTATGCTCTGGGGAGGGGGTCATTGCTCCTTCTGCAGGACCTTTACAGAGCTCCGTGCTCAGCTGGCCACAGTGAGGGAAGAGATACCTTCCTGTGGCACCAGCTCGGCTGGAGCCCACAGTCCACACCCCCGATCCCCCAGAGGTCCACTGGTTCAGGGAGGGCGGGGAGTGTTGGGGAGGGGGAAGGGGGACAGGGGAAGCCACAGGGAGGTTAACTGAACCCACACCATCCTGATGGCAAATCAGTTTGCACCCTGAGACTCCAATACCTGACTCCACCAGGGGGGACTCTGGGTCATTTGGGGGAAATGGGAATGATGTCATGGTGGCACATAGGGGTGAGAGGAAGAAGAAGGCAGCTAGAAAATTTTTTTTTTATTTTAATTCAAGTTTATTGACAGACATTTGGCACACAAGTAAGGGAACCAAACTTTACATGAAATGATCCGTGACCACACCGTGCCACTTACATATACCATTAGAACATAACCAGTACATTTTCAAACTGATAGCACCCCCCTCCCCAATCACCCACCTAACTTCCCTATCCCCCCCTCCCTGGGTCACAAAGACTGAGGCAGGTCTGCCCGTGAGGGAACGAGCCAGGATCTACTAACCCCACAAGGGCTAGCTATGAATGGAGCAAGTAAAGGCCCTGGAGGGGGCCCCCACACTCGGTCAAATTTCGAAAGGCTGCCCCTCTTTGCGGCCCCGAACTTCTCCATACTCAAATTGAAAAGCAATTCCTGTAACCATTCCACATAGCCGGGTGGGGTATTGTCCAACCAGTGCCTTAACACAATTTTCTTAACCGAAGATGAAATCAAAGCCATATAGTATCTTCGGGACTTAACAGCAATGTCAGTGTAGTCCCCTATGAGACAGATTTCGGAAGTGAAGCAAAGCTCAATGCCCAGTATTGAGTCCGCCTTTTGCTTAATTTGATCCCACAACTCTTTTACCGGTGGACAATCCCAAAAAATATGCTTGAGATCCCCCACGGTTTGATGACACCGGAAACATAGAGCATCTGGGACACGCCCAATCCTGCATAACTTGGAAGGGGTCCAGAACAAGTTATTTAAAAAATGGAATTGCATAATACGCAATCTGTCCTGGGTAATATACCGGTATGTGTGACGCCAGACACGGTCCCAGTTTCGCCCTGATCTCCTAAGCAGTTCACCCAGAACCACGGTTTATTACCAATGTCTGTGTAGACCTGTTCAAAGAGTACTTTGTAAACCTTGAAACTGCATGTTCCCAGACCCAGCTAATCAGGGGTTCAAACCACGTCCCATTAATCTTTCCCGCTTTTAATTTAGATTTGAACCTCCCTAGCAAATGAGTAAGTTGGTATATTTTAAAGGATTGGTTAGGCCCTATATTATACTTTGTTAGTACCTCTGCAACTGTTAAACACTTGTCACCCTGCATGAGATCTGCCACCCTTAACCCATCCAAAAAAGGAAGCCAGGGTTCCTTTATCGTGTTCCCCCCAATCCTCATATTAGGGTTAAAACATATAGGCTGAAAACTGTTTGCACAAGGGGAGTAGTGGAGAGAGACACATAGTTGGATGTGCATACGTAGAGAGAGCCTAATTGGGGTAGTAGCTAGGCTAGAGGGGAGAGATTTTAGTGGGATAAAAAGAAGAGCCTTCGGATCCACTCTGGCCTCCCTTATTAAGTCTGTTTCCAACTTAACCCAAGGAGGGAGATACGATAAGAGTTCCAGATCCCTAGGGGGCAGGAGCCAGCGTAAATATTTATAAAGGTTACTTGTCCAGTGATATAGTCCGAAATGCGGGAGCCTTAAACCGGCCTTCTCCCTGGGAGCCACAAGTTTGTGATAAGCTCTACGGGGTGTTTTCTTTTCCCAGATGAAGTCCGAGATAATTGAGTGGAGCGCTCTGTGCCACTTTAAGGGTAACCATACATTAAGCATATTTAAAGGGTACAAAATCCTCGGCAACACATTCATCTTTATTATATTGACCCTTCCCCAGAGAGAGAGCGGAAGTTTGCTCCACCTCTCCAGATCTTGCTTTATAGTTACCTTAAGGGCGTCCAAATTAAGTCTCACCATTTTGGCTTCTGAAGTAGTCAAAATAATGCCAAGATACTTCAGAGCGCGAGGAGTCCAATGAATCTCCAACTGTAAAATATCTGATTTACAGGTCTTAACATTGAGCGGGAAGAACTGAGTTTTCCCTATGTTGATTTTATAGTTGGATAGTTTGCCATAAGAGGCAATAAGATCGAGCACTACTGGAATGGAGGATCGGGGATGGTTGATATGAAGTAGGATGTCATCTGTGAAAGCAGAGACCTTAAACTCCAGAGATCCAATTTTTATCCCCTTGATTCTGGGTTCCTGTCTGATACTACACAGCAGCGGCTCTAAATAAATATTGAACAAGAGAGGGGACAAAGGACAGCCCTGCTTAGTCCCCGATAGTAAAGGCAGGCTTGCTGAAAAAACTCCATTACAATATATTTTGGCAGACGGCGACCTATATAACGCAAACACCATGTCTATAAAGTGGGTCGGGAAGCCGCAATGCTCCATGGTCAAAGACAGGAACCTCCAATCCACCCTGTCAAATGCTTTCTCAGCATCGACAGACAACAAACCACCTGGAGTATTACTGTCTTTGGAAGCCGAAAGGATGTGAGATAATTTACGGAGATGGTCTGATGCCATTCTACCCAACATGAATCCCACCTGATCCGGTTGGATTAACCTAGGAAGCACCCTCGCTAAACGAACAGCTAGTAACTTCGCCAAAATTTTTATATCATAGTTAATCAGGGCAATGGGCCTATAGTTTGGAACCTGGTCTCGATCCTTCCCATCTTTGGGGATGAGCACTATCAGGGATTCAAAAAGGTGACCGTCAATATGTTCGGAGGTAAAAAATACTGTGAAAAAGACGTTTTAATCCTGGGCATAACTGCCTACTAAAACATTTATAAAAATCCGGAGAAAAAACGTCCGGTCCGGGAGCTTTATCAGCAGGGAGCATCTGAATCACATTTAGGATTTCAGACTCAGAGACCGGAAAGGTAAGCATTGCTTTCTGTTCTTCCGTCATCTGCGGTAAATTGCATCCAGACAGATACGCCTTAATTACCTTGTCACTTGGTCTGTTAGGCATGGGACTATATAAAGCCCTATAGTAGTCTTCAAATTCTTTGGCTATTTCATGAGGGGTGGTTTTAATCGACCCATCGGTAAGGGATGATATACTTTGAATGATTCTAGATGTTTCGGTCGCTTTAAGGCGCATGGCCAAAAGATGTCCCGACTTCTCCCCCCCTGGTCTAAATATAGGGCTTTCGTTTTGTTAATGGCATATTCTGCCTTTCCTCTCAACATGTCGTCATATTGGTGTCGGAGCCTGACCAACCTTTCTCTTAATGCCATTGGTGAGGTCTTTGAAAGAATATTCTCTATATCCCTGATCTGGGTAAGCAGTTGCTTAGCCCAGGTCTCTCTCTTTTCTTTCTGGCAGCTAACTTGATAAGCTCCCCTTAAAACACATTTTAGTGCACTCCATTCCATGTCACCCTTACCCGTCGTGTTACAGTTCTCCTGCTCGTACTGCTCTAAGTCTGGCTTATACTGTCTCTAATCTCCGGTACCCTGAGGAGCTGGTTATTAAACTTCCAGATGGTCTGCTTGGGGGTATTAGATAGAAGATTTAGGGAGCATCGGATCATCGAGTGGTCCGAGATGACCCCCGGCATGATTGTGCAATCGACCAAACCAGGGAGCATGCACTGACTCATTAAAAAATAGTCAATGCGAGACCTGGTTTTATGGACCTCAGACAGGAATGTATACTCCCTTTTAGAGGGGCACAAGACCCTCCACGGATCGCACAAACCCAAGTTGTCTGCCATCTCCCTGAGGGCTCTTTGAGCTGGAGAGAGGCCCCTATCTCGCCTGCCTACTCTATCCAACTCCGTATTGAACACCAAGTTCCAATCGCCTCCCAAGAATATTGGGAGATAGATAAAGGGGGACAGAACATTGAGTAAGTCAGCGAAAAATCGGGGCGAGTCTCCATTTGGACTGTATATACTACCTATCACCATCCTAGTTTGGCTAACAAGCCCGACTACTAATATGTACCGGCCCTCAGGATCTTCCAGCTTTTCCTCACAGACGAAAGGGGTGTTCCTAGATATTAGAATGGCTACTCCCTTACTAGCGGTGCTATCCCCTGCAGCGTATACCTGGGCTACAAATTGACGTCTCAAAGCATTGGCTTCCCTCTCCAATAAATGTGTTTCCTGCAAACATATTATCTGGGCTTTCTGCAGTTGCAAATGTCGCAAAACCTTATATCGCTTCAAGTCCTTCATGGCCCCTTTGATATTCCACGAGATAAACTCTTGGATACTACCCATGGTCCCTGTAGTCTATTTTAAAACTATTCGTAGTTGACTGGATTCCAAATCCACCTACCTCCCTAGGCTTTCCCTCATGAGCAGATCCTCCCGAGCCATTGCCTACAAACCTTGATGCAACCAGGATCCCCTTAATCTCCCACTCCCCTATTCTAATCCCTGCACAACCCCTTGTTCCCCACCCCCCACGCGAATAGGCCGCACTAACTTAAACTGATAAAAGACCAACCTCCCCACCCACCCAAAACCACCTCCCGGCCCATGAGTTCGCAAGTTCCAAAGCTCCCAATTACCCTCCAGCCTCCCCCTCCCACTGTGCACAACAAGCGATTGCCTTACGGCAAAAGAGAGACTACTCTTCTACAAAACCTTTAGCAATGCTTTCCCATGCCCAAAAACCTAACCGCCCCCCAGAGAGTACCACCCAGCATCCCAGAATACGACCCACCTGGGGTAAAACTGCTCCAACTCTAATGCCCCTCCGAGTAGGAGACTTAACCATTCGGCCATCCCCCAACTTGACAAATTGTTAACTGTAAAATGTAAATGGGAAGGTCTCCCCACACTGACTAAATTACCCTACCCCATGTAATCTACATACCCCCAAAAAGAAAAACCCCGCTACTATTCCACTAAACTAACTGCCCATTTACCAGGCCTTTAATCAACTCTATGGATTACAAAACACATTAACAATTTAAACATTGAAAGATCGTATTGAAAATGTCCAGAAGCTCATGTCCATGCAGTCCCATAGCAAACAACTGATGGGGAGAAACACAAATGGCATTGTTTGAATGCTCCCCTAAAGGACTGCTTTCCCCAAATGAAAAACAGCGACCTCGAAAGATCCCCAGATACATGTAGTGGGAATGAACAAAACAACAACAATAAAAATTGAAAAGGGGAAAGGTGGAGAGTGGCCCAGAGGGAGTATGGCACCCAAGTGTAACTTGCAAAAACCAGAGAAAGCAGGGCAATTGGGCTGTCGAAACTCCCTGCAGAGGACACCTGGTGATGAAACGTGACCCTGAAAGCATCTCTGGTGGCTACTGGACAGGACGACCGAGCCACCTTCCAATAAGACCCTTCAGGAAAGCTGCGATCCACATATTTCCGTAAACAGGATCTCCCAAATCCGGATCCAGACAGACGGGCAATGGCGGTGGCGAGAACAGGCACACACTCCCCCAAGAGAGCTATCAACAGTCCCCCAGTAAGTTTGCCATGCTAAAAGATGACACCATAACGACTAGAGCTGATCTCAGCAGGTCCCACCGATGCTTAATTAAAGCTTCCTAGGGTATCGTGATGCACTACCACCTTTCCACAGGATCGCTATACCCAGGGTACTTAGGCGTGGACCGACCAAATCTTGGGTTCGATTTACTGTTCCAGCAAAATCAATGCAAAAAATGAAACCACGTAAGGAAACTCCCCTGGGGTGCAATTGAACAGTCCTCCGCTTGCAGGTAAGGCAGACTAGCTCGGGGTCTCACAGCATTAACTGTTTGCAGCAAAAAACAACGAACTGCCCCATTAGGGCAACAAGCTCTCCACTTCGAGCTACAGTAAAGCGTCTCCTTGCACTTCTAGGCGAACCTGCAGCACTACCCTGGTATAGTCTTTACTTTTTTAAACAAATCGGAGGGCCTCTTGCAGACCTTTTCCGCTGCTTGAGCACTCTCAAAACTGGTCCACTGGCCAGACAGGACCACCTGCAGACGCTGGATAACCCATCCGAGCGGATGCCTGCAGCAATCAGCTTGGTAACTGCCTGATGGTACTCCGCTCTCCTTTGCCGAACCGATAGTGGGAGATCCTGGGCAATTCTTAGTAAGGACCCCTCCCACCGAACTTCCTTGAGATCTTTAATTTTGGCTAACACATGTTGTCTCTCCTGATAGTATAAAAAGCGAAAAATCAGGATATGAGGCGGAGAACCGGCAGGAGGCATGGCTCTCAAAGCACGATGGGCCCATTCTATCGTGTAATTGCCCCCGAAGGGCGTGGGGCCTGCAATCTGATGAAGGAACTTCTGGATGAACGCGATGGCGTCGGGGCCTTCTTCCTTTTCAGGGAGATCGACGATGATCATGTTGTTGAGCCTGCTTCTTCCTTCCAGGTCCTCTAGCTTCATCTCCACTTTATTCAGCTTTTGTTTTAATAAAGTTAATTCAGGCTCTTGTTTCTCCACCCACCTCTCTAAAGAGGTCACCCTGACTTCCGTGTCTCCTGTTCGGCGGGATAGGTCCTCCAACGCCTGGGTAACTGCCTTAAGCTCCTCAGTCACAGTGCACAGTTCGGAGCGAAAGGGTTTGATCTCGGCTAGAAATTGCGCCAAGGTCAAGGGCTCCTTATCCGAATTACCACCTTCATTCTCTTGCCCGCTTGCCTGTGAAGAAGTTCTGGCTTTTTTAGGCAGGGCCTTAGCTGGGGACGCCGGCGGGGTGTGTTTCGGCGGTGGCTTTTTCATTTCGGCATCCATCGGCACCGGAGTCTCTCGCACAAGGCTTTCAAGTAAGCTTCAGACTCACAAAATGTAGTGTAGTGGTGTTGTAGCTCCCTCTAAACTGGGCAGATTAAGCTCGTAATGGAGCGGGAGGCCGGGACAAATGCAATCAGGCAGCCGCCATGAAACCTGCACCACGTGACCAGAGCTAGAAAAATTTTAGCGGTTTGTCCCCAACTAGCAGCTCGTCTCCCTTACTTGCCATTCTGATGATGGTTCCCCCAAGTGCATCATCCAACTCCTCTCCCTGTGCTGGAGGTCTGTATAACAGCCATGTAAGAGTAGGACCCCCAGTACCTGTCTCCGGGATGACCCACAGCACCGCTAGCCCTTCTTTTCTTCTGGTTGCTCCTGTACTTCCATGGCTTGATTCCCTCCCTCATATATAGCAAAACCCCTCCTCCTTTCCCTGTCTCTCTTAAACAGAGAATAGCCCCTTATGGCCATGTCACAGTCGTGGCTGTCAGTACACCATGACTCCATTGTGGCCACCAAATCCAGACTACCCTCCTCCATGATGGCCGCCAAGTCTGGAATTTGATTTCCCATACTCCTTGCATTAATGCACATAGCTCTCCATACCTTATTCAGTCCCTGCCTGCCTCACTGCTTACCCCCTCCCGCTTGTCCTGTTCCCTGAAGCTCCCTCTGACACCTCATTTGTCTTGTTACCGTCTCTATTACCTGTCTCCTTTACTGCTTTCTTCTTCTTTTCCTGATTTATACTCCCCTTGTCCTCTGTCTTGTCCCCACTCTGTCTTCTTGCAGCCCTGCCCTGGGGGAACTTACTCCCTTCGGGATCTCCCTCCCTGCTGCTTCATCATGTGGGGGAAAATTGTTGTGTCTCTTTGTTTTACAGCCTCCCCCAGACTAGTTTAAATGCTCATCCAAGTAGTAGTTAAACCTCCCACTAAGGACTGTCGTCTCTCTCCTGGAAAAATACAGGCTGTCTTTCCAATAGAGGCCCATATCCTCCCAGGCTGGCTGCCAGTCCAAAAAGTAGCCAAAATCCTCTTCTATTTACCACACCTTCAATGAGTGGAATGTCCTATCCTTTCCCCGGCCATATACAGGTAACGCTTCGGCAAAAGTCACCATGCTTGCCGGCTGTTTGAGGCCTCTTCCCAGCTCTACAAATTTCTCTGCACTACTTCTACCCTGTCTCTTGCCAGGTCATTTGTCCCCAGATGAACAAAGACATCTACCTCCCTCCCATCTCCTGTGCTAGTGATCCTCTGGATCTGCTGTCCATCCCTCTAAGCTGAAGCACCAGAGAGGCACTTCACCCCCTTCTCCTTTCTCCCCCCCTCGCCCCTAAGTCTGTCCCTCTAATAATAGAGTCCCCCATCAGCAGCTGCTTTTTCCTCAGCTGTGGGGCCTCTTCTTCCCCTTCTGAGGACCCCCTCTTTCTACCTTCCCACTGCTATGGGTGCCTCCTCCTGGCTACCCCCTCCTGCCAGTATGGCAAAGGAATTGTGCTGTGGTACAGGTTGAGAAGTGTGTTCCCTACCTGCCACTCCCACCCTCCTGGAGCCCACCAAAGTCCAACCCCTCTGCCTCTGCCTAGACATCCTCTGGGGGGAGTAGCGGCAGACTTGGTGGCCCCTGGGTGGGGCAGAAGGTTCTTTGCACCCTTGTCATTTCAGCCCATCAGCCCGGAGTCCAGCAACCTCTGCCCTCAACCTAGAGAGATGAGTAAAAATGGCACCTGAGTCTCCAGAAGGTGTCCCGAAAGACTGTGGCTCCACAACCTGTGACAGGGTTGGGATAAAACCACGTCCAATGTGTTATGCAGAGAAAGTTAAAGCAAGGATCTGTTCTGCCCTCTCCTATTCTGTCACATGTCTATCTCTTGCCTGTCTGATTGCGCAATCAAATTTTCCTTGTTGCACCTAGGAATTAGCCACTCTGATCGTCCCACAATTTCCCCCTGTTTTTGTCCTTCCTTCTCTTGCTGTTTCTATTCTTTCTTCTCTTGCTTCTCTGTGGTTAAAAACATATGTGAATCTTTATGTGAAACTGGGATCTCTTGGTTTGCAAATGTATATAATTATAATATAGTGTGTTGAAATGACAAGGCTGCAAAGAACCTTCTGCCCCACCCAGGGGCCACCAAGTCTGCCGCTACAGACAGAGGCAGAGGGGTTGGACTTTGGTGGGCTCCAGGAGGGTGGGAGTGGCAGGTAGGGAACACACTTCTCAGCCTGTACCACAGCACAATTCCTTTGCCATACTGGCAGGAGGGGGTAGCCAGGAGGAGGCACCCTTAGCAGTGGGAAGGTAGAAAGAGGGGGTCCTCATCGAAGGTAATGCTCTTTGGTCCTAGATCCCTGGGATCTGAGAGGTCACATCTCCTACAACTCCAGTCCGGGGGGGGGGTGTAAAACTTGAGGTGGTCACCGCCACCAAATACCTTGGCCTTACCCTGGACCAAGGCTTCACACTAAAAAATCACGTAGACCAAATCACCAAAGCCATCCATGGGAAACTTGGAATCCTCTATAGACTAAAGGACCAGATTATCCCGGAAGCTAGGGTAGCCATTGCCGCTAGCGTACTCCTCCCAAAGCTCACCTACACGGCCCCGATTCTCCAGGGCATGGCCGTGACGGAGTTAGGGAGGCTGCAGACCTTGTACAACAAGATAGTCCGCTTTGCCACTATGTCACACCCGAGGACTCACCACTGCGAGGCCCAATCTAGGCTCAGGTGGCCGTCTCTGGAAGCTCGCCTCTCCTACCCAACCCTCTGCCTTACAGTCAAGCTACTGGGTCCCACACTTCCCCCCAGCCTGAATGGTCTCATTAGGGTGAAACCCAACCCACGGTGCCTGCGCTCATCAGGCCAAACTCTCCTCGTGGTTCCCAAGACTAGGACTAAAGCCGGGTCCAGGTCCTATGCATACACCGCCCTTCCACCTGGAACAACCTCCCTTGGAGGCACGTGGGAGGTCAGTCCATCACCAGCTTCCGGACAAAGCTCAAGGGACACCTGCTCGACAGGAGCACATGTCTTTGTTACAGGACCTGACCACGTACAGCCATCCTGGTAGCTCAATAGACCCGACCATACATAGCCATCCTGGAAGCATAACGGACCTCCCCCTAAAGATGGAGTGCACTTATGTCCCAACTTATCCCCCTTCCAACATGCCCACAAAGAAGCTAACCCTAGGTCTTTAGCTACTGCTTGCCTTACCAGAGCACTCTCAATCTTATCACTAACTTGAGATGTAAAATGGTCTCATTATGTGTAACCTCTATGTCCTTACATCCTGCATGTCTTCCACTACCTGCTGCCTGTAAACCTATGTATTCTTACTGTTAAAAACTTTACAATCACCTGACTGTACTGATCTGTTACCTTTAAGTTGTTGTTTCACCCGGGTCGCCCCTGAAAAAGGGACCTCCGGGGCCCAGTGGGCCTACCCGGTCATCAAAATTCAATAAATAAATAAATAAAATAGTAGAGCATTATTCTGTATAGAATTTCATCCCTTTGTAAATGCTGTTGTACCACAGTTCAAAGGTCATGGCATGTGATTGTACCCTTCTGTGGTAGAACAGCATTCTGAAACCTCTAGAGACTGCACAAGTCAGTTTCATTCTGAAAGCTAAAGAACCACCGCAAACACATTCTACATAATATTATACACTATAGAAATACAGCATGAGCAACTTTATGCACAACCAGTGTTTTCTGCCAGCTTGGGGTTCTGATTCTCATGGACCTCTCGAGCTTCGCTATCGAGGTCAGAAGGAATCAGAACCCCTCTGTGGCAGAACACACTGGTTGTGCATAGTTGCCCATCCAGTATTCTCTGTATTGAAATGAAAGCAGAAAGCTATTTGGGTTTCTTTTAAAAATGGCAATCTGTAATACAAGGGGTTAACCTTGAGCTGTATTTTGACATCCACAAGTTTTGTTTGCAGAATTATTGACAGAACATTAGCTCTGGGACTGGATGTCTTAATTGGTTGCACCTGTTAAAAAGACTAATGTACTCTTCAGGCTGGTCGTCTTGTTGCATTTTGTGAAAAACAGGAGATGAAACTTACAAGAACAGGATGCAGAAGTTTTTTGTTCCATAAAAAGTTTATTGAAATTTAGATATAATTACAGTCTAGTATTTTCTTACATAACCAAACAAAACATGTAAAATACAAGGAAGAGAACAAGGTACAAAATATTCAGTAAACATCACACTGTTAGAACATTATATTAGGTAATCAAAGTTTCATATATTAAAAGGCAACCAATGACGGATTGTCCCAAAATTGGATGAATGCTACAAATCAAGTGATATTATTTATTTATTTATTAGCTTTTGGTAACCGGGTAAGTGCGCTAGGCAACAGACCTGCCTATTTTCAGGCACGACCCGGGAGAGCACAGGACATTGGTTACAATATGCAGAAATGCACAGACATAATATAGGTGTACAGGAGCAAAACAAGATATACATTGGGTAGTACAGTAATAGTTACATAAGGGTACATTTTAGGCATAGATCATAATAAGGATGTAAAATAAAGCAATTAGGGTAACCATAAGACAGCTGAGGACAGTAAAGACATCAAGGTTCATAGCCACCTAGACAAGCATATTGCATGGGAGAACATTAGTGTAGTACTCAGGGTCAGACCCGACAGCCTGCAGTGGGACAAAGCAAATTAGAGCATTTGCATTGGCCAGAGGCTAGAAGGTGGGTGAACAGCAGTTTTGAATTCTCGATGGGAGGCTGAAGTTTTCACCATAAGGGGAGTGAGTTCCAGAATTTGGGAGCAAAATGGGCAAATGCCTGTTCACCCATTTTTGTCATGCAAGGTCTAGTGGAGAGCATGGGGACAGAGGAAGACCTGAGGGTACGGGTGTGTGAGGCAGGAGCCAGGAGGTTGGCAAGATAGACAGGGCAGGGAGGTCTAGACAGGGAGTCGATAAAGCAGCCCAGGGAGTAGGCTCGAATATCCTTAGGTGACAGCCAATTTAAGCCAGCGTAAAGGAGATAATGATGGGTAAGACGTGGGGCAGTTAAGGTGAATCTACAGATGTTGTTGTAGACAGTGTCCCATTTGTGGAGTGTAGCAGAGTTTGCAGCAAAGAGGAGGGGCAGAACATATTGGAGCTGGGGTAAGAGAATACCTCTTGCAACAGAAAGTCTAGCGGAAGGAGTGAGGAGTGGCGTACGCGATAAGCTCCACCAATTTTAGCATTGACGGCACGGCACACCATATTGACACATTGAGACAGGTCAAGTGTGGGATCCAAAGTGACCCCAAGGTACTTGAAGGACTCAGTGTTTAAGGTGAGGGAGCCATCAAGGCATTGAACCCGGAGCCTGTTCGCAGGGGCAGACAGTTTCTTAGAGGATCCGAATAGCACAGCACAGGTTTTTTCTAGGTTCAGGACTTGGTGGTTGCTAGAGAACCAGGTCTGCAGGAATTGGAAGTCATTAGTGAGAGTGGAGTTGATGGCAGCAACCGATTTTGACCCAGAGTAGAGAACAAGGTCATCTGCGTACATAAGAGTGCAGCTATGCCGGGACATGGTGGGAATATCATTTAGGAAGAGGGAGAAGAGTAGAGGTCCAAGAGTGGATCCCTGGGGAACTCCACGGGAGATGTTTAGGGGGGAGGAAAGGGCCTTGTGAAATGCTACTGCCTGAGTCTGATTGTCAAGATAGCTATGGAACTAGGAGAGGGCTTGGTCAGATGCTCCAATGGATTGGAGTTTCTTTAGCATGAGAGGATGGTGTACCATGTCGAAAGCTTTAGACAGGTCGATAAAGACGGCCTCAGTGAGTAGGCCACGGTCCATATTATTTCTGATGTCATTTGTAAGTTGTGTAAGTGCAGAGGTGGTACTGTGACCGGGCCGGAAACCATGTTGGCACGGGGTTTGAAGATTAAACATGTCAAGGTGAGCAGCAAGCTGGCAGTGGACTATTTTTTCAAGCAGCTTACTGAGAGTGGGCAGAAGAGATATAGGGCGGTAGTCGGACATGAGTTTGACATCGACCTTTTTGTGTATAGGGATGGTTCTGGCAGTTTTCCAGGTGGATGGGACAGTAGACGTACGAATCAAGAGGTTAAAAGGCCAGGTGATAGGTCTGGTCAGCCAAGGTGCATACTGCTTAAGTATGCAAGGATGGATGCCCTCAGGCCCTTGACTCCTGCGTGCCGGAAGGGAGTTAAGTAGCTTGTGAACTTCAAGGTATGTGGTTGGAGCCAGAACGAAAGGGGGGTGGGAGGGCGAGAGAGGAGAAGAGGGACAGTCAGGTTGTGGGCTAGTTAGAGTAGCGACTGGTGGAGAAGAAAAAAGGGCATTGAAGGCGTTGGCAATGGTGTCATGGTTGGTGCAGTGAACACCTTGAATGTTCATGTCAGCTGGATTCTGTTGCTTGTCGTTGCCGAGAATGTCCTTAATTTTGGACCAGTACCTGCGCGGATTTGTAGAGGATGTTATTAGTAGGTTCCTATAGTAGGTGCTTTTGGCAATATGAATTTGTCTTTTGCAGTTGTTACGTAATGCACGATAGTCTTCAAAGTCTGCACGGAGGTGGGAGATCTTCCACCTGGACCAAAGTTTGTCCCTAGATTTGAGAAGTTGAAGCAGGGGGCGTGTTAGCCACTTGGTTACTTTCTCTGCCATCCCACGTGGTGGTGACCGGGATGTGAAGGTTTTGAAGAGAGAGGAGAACGGAGTTGAAATATTCTGTGGCTATGTTAATGTCCTCTGTTTGGTAGAGAGGGGACCAGTCAACCTGGTTAAGGTCAGTTAAGAAGTCCTCATGACTTAGGCAGGAGGGATTAGGAAAGGTTACAGTTTTAGCAGGGAGGGCAGGAACGACAGTGTTCCAGACACAGTAGATGGGATAGTGGTCACTAATTGTGTCAGGTAGCACACCGGCTGAGGTAACATATTCCGTCCTGTTAGTAAGTATCCAGTCAAGGAGGGTGGCACAGTTGCCCCCGCGTGAGACCCTTGTGGGTTCATGTATGAGCTGGGATAGATTTGCCTTGCTAGCTAAGGAGGATAGGTTAGCTGAGTTTTTCTCATATCCTATTAATAATTATTAGAAAATGAGAAAGATAAGAAGGCTGACCAAGTGTTTTCAAAACCATCCATTCTGTCAATAACCAAATAGCTCATTATCTCATTGTTAGCAGTTTTCTGAGGTTTCTAATCAAATCAAATCAAATCAAACTTTATTTTTATAGCACCTTTCAAAAACCAAGGCGCTGCACATAAAACCAAATAAAAATATAACAATTAAAACAAGAAGATAAAATACATTAGACATTAGGGAAGGCCAGGTTAAATAAATACGTTTTTTTTTTTTTTGAAATCGCACTTTATCCTCCTCACAGCCTGCCTCCTCCGACCCTTCAGCGATGACCCATGGACATCCCACTACCCGGAACCCTGCCCACACCAACCACAAGTCCCCATGGAGCCGCGGTTTACCCACCCCCGGGCGGGCGCAGGTGGGGGGACTAACCCTGTAATCTGGCATTTCGTCGGCCCCGTGGACTGCTGGGCGGGTACGGGCACATCATGGGCATGTCCTGTGGTCCTCACATCTTCCCAGACGAGGCAGGCTCTTTCTCATTTCTCCTCCCGAGCAGTCAGCGACCTCCCTGACATCATGGCGCATGCGTCGGCGTCCGTACTGCTCAGCGCCAACCAGCCAATTCCTAGAGGGCTTGCACTTCCTCGAGCCTCCACTGGTCATGCAAGTGCCGGGCTATGGCCAAATCCCTCCCCGGAGCAGGCGAGCTGTCGTCGGACGCTCAAGCCTGTCTCCCCCCGGGCGACCCACTGACTACCCGAGTCCACTCCCGAACCCGGGTCGCCGGCGTGGAATGAAGTGTGGCGTCCAGCACCTCAACCCTCGGCGCCACCGGGCCGGCCGAATAAATACGTTTTTAACGCAGTCTTAAATCTATCGACGGTCAGGCATTCTCTTAGCTGGCGAGGTAGAGAATTCCATAGGGTTGGAGCCGAAAAAGCAAAAGCATGGGCGCCTGATGTTTTTAGTTTTACCCTGGGAATCTCTAGCAATCCCTCGTCGGTGGATCGGAGAGGATGGGAGGGGCAGTAGGGTACCGAGAGGTCTTGCAGGTAACCGGGTCCCTGATCATGTAGGGCTTTGAAAGTTAGCAAGCGAACCTTAAAGGTGATCCGCCACTGAATAGGCAGCCAGTGCAGTTCTCGGAGTGCAGGAGTAATATGACTGGACCTAGAAGTCCCAGTCAAAAGCCTGGCTGCTGCATTCTGCATTAGCTGCAAACGGCGGATATCAACCCCTAGGTAGAGAGAATTGCAGTAATCAAGGCGGGTAGTGATGAAGGCGTGGACCAGTGTTGGAAGATCATCTGGAGGAACCAAGTGTTTTACCCGGGCGATATTCCTCAGATGATAAAAACAGGATTTGACAACAGCCGACACCTGAGATCTTAGTGTCAGGCCATTGTCAAAAATAATGCCGAGGTTATGCACCTGGTCTGAGGTATTGAGCTGTATGCCATCAATCAAAACACCTGATGCCTGGCCAGCTCCCATACCCGCCACCGGACGACCAGGGTCCACAACCAGCACTTCAGTCTTATCCGGAATCAGTCTCAGCCAACTAGTACTCATCCAGGTTCTGATCTCGGTAAGGCAGTTATTTAGCACAGAGAGTGCTGCTTCCTGTCCGGGCAGAAAGGACATATACAGTTGAGTATCATCTGCATAGCAGTGAAAGCTCAAACTGTATCGCCTGATGATATCTCCCAATGGCAGCATGTACACTGCAAACAGCATGGGGGCCAGGATGGAGCCCTGTGGCATCCTGCAGGACAGGAAGTAAGTACCAGAGGAATAAATTATGGCGGTAACTCTCAGAAGCCTGTCCGCGAGGAAAGAATGGAACCATTTGAGAACTGTACCCGACAGACCGCAAAGCAACCGCAGACGCTCCAGTAGCACAACATGGTCTACAGTGTCAAATGCTGCAGAGAGATTGAGAAGGACCAGAATGGTACATGCTTTTTGATCTCTGTGCTATGCTTCTTCCTAAATCCGGACTGGAGAGTATCATAGGTCTTGTGAGTTGTAAGGTGATCATCCAGTTGCAACGCAACCACCTTTTCAATAACCTTACCAACAAATGGCAGGTTAGCGATAGTTTGGTAGTTAGCTGGACAGCCCGGGTCCAAGGAAGATTTCTTAAGGAGTGGTCGAATGACCGCCTCTTTTAGGGGTTCTGGAAAGACCCCTGTCTCCAAAGACCTCCAGACAATTTCAGCAAAGATCGGGCAGATAACATCAACACACCTCAATAAAAGGGGTGTCGGGCCCGGATCCAAACTACAACTGGTTGGGCACATTGACTGGATGATTGTCACAATATCTGTGAATTCTGGTTGGCAGAAATCTGACCAGAGAGACCGAGTGCACAGCACATCCCGCCGATCGCCACAACTCCTCCTAGGAGAGACTATGCCGATGCTAGACCTGATGCTGGCAACCTTATCTGCAAAGAATCGAGCAAACTCCTCGCATTTTAGCTGAGAAAAAGCTTCTCTGCGCTGAAGACAGATTGGATTGCACAATCTGTCCACGGTCTGGAAAAGCTGAGCTGGTCAGTTCTGCACAGCAGAAATCTCCCTGGACAGGAATTCTGCCTTCTTATGGGTGATTTCTAGCTGACAGCCATCATAATGTGCAATCAGCCTAAGCCTGTCAGCATCAAGGCCAGACTTTCGTCAGGATCTCTCCATCCTTCGACCAACTCGCCTCAACTCCTTCAAGGAACCTTCAAACAGGGTTGCTTGGGTGGGAGGTGAGGTCATTCTCGAACAGGAGCAATCTAAACCAACCTTCCAATGCAGGACTTGGTAGAGATTTCCAGTTAACAATTAAAATCCTCTTAGAAGCAAGTGCTGCAGAAAGTAACCAAGTCAACTGAGCTTTAGATGTGCCTGGTATGTTTGTGCTACAACTCAAAAATGTATAACTGGCAAGAGGGTATGTTGCAGCCAAAGGGCCCCATATTATATATATATATATATATATACATATATATATATATATATATTCATAGTAAAATACTCCGCTAATGCATCACTTAGGTTCAAGCAGCCGACAAAAGCATGACACAATGGTGTTGGCTCATTGCACCATTTAGTACCGCGTGCATTGGGATCATTGACCTAACTCTGACCCCATTCCATGTGTAAACAAGCTGAGGTGGTGCAGTATAGGAGAATGGGGTGAGAGTTCTTCACGATGACCCCAATGCACACCCCGATGCCTGTTGGTGTGTGGAGGGTGGGGGTGGGATGGTAGGGGTGGTAACCCTAACACTACATTTCCATGCTTTTGTCACTGTGCTATGAATTCTAACTGATGTATTAACGGAGTTTTTTGACATGAATTTCCCTTCTTTTTGAGAAAGTGTAATGTAACTGGTAAGTGTTATGTGTTAGTGGGAGTGCGGGCAAGAAACACTTGTAACACTAAGTTGCTAATATCTCAGCAACTGTAGCAGCTAGGAAAAAAATTCCAGTGCCATTGTAATCATGACAGTGAGACCTCCATGTGACATAAATTGACTAAATTCATATCTTCCATCATTTCTGAGATATGGGCACCGAAATGCACTGAAAAGGCACCTTTGGAACCCTTGTGACACTAATTTGCCAATATCTCCGTAACCGTAGCAAGTAGGAAATAAATTCCACTGCTGGTGTAATCTATGATTTCCAAACCTGTTTCTGCAGATTAGGTCACCTAAGCTGCAGGTAACGAAAATGTCAAATCTCGCTTTGTTTTGGAGATACGGGCATCGAAAGCGTCATGGGCACCGCAATGTTATCCTATGGGAAATTTCTCAACTTTGGACCACTTGAATGTTTTGGCAACAAGCCACCAAAAGGCACAGCTGTGGGACTAGAGCTTGTCACCCTGCAAACTTCAGCCCAAAAGACCCAGACGTTTTGCTGCAGGAGGATGGCAAAGATGTGCAATTTTTTGGGAAAAGTTATTTTGCAAATCACTAAAGTTTCTCAAAAAACAGCACGACTCATTCGCATTTGTGAAAGTTTCATGGATGTTTTTCTCACGGTTTGCGAAAGTACTGGGGCTCTGAGTTTGAAAATGGCATTTCTGGGGGGTTTTACCACAAAATAAAGATAGGGCTGGCATCCTCAGGACCCGACTAGGTAAACTCAACCGTCAGTATTTACCTAGGGGGTCCCAAATTTAAACGGCAGGCATTTTTCTCTCTCACCAACTGAAAACAAGATGGCAACAGCATGAAAGTAAAAAGGTGATTTGTGAAAGGAAAACTGCACTTGCAACACTTTTGTGAGACACATACAGTATATTTTTTCCCCATTGACTATAATGGGAAATTAGTTTTTTGAATAACTTTTGAACGGTTTAATATTTTTACACCACATCTTTGAGAGGCACATCAGTGACCCAGACTGCATCTTCCCTGAAGGTTTCAGACCAAACAGACAAATCATGCAGGCTGTGGCACGAGCAAAGAAATGCACAAAAAGTCTGTTTTTTTGCATTCTGCAGCTCCGCAACTGTACATCCGACCATAATGCAACTTGCCAGATCCGGAGACCGATGGTACCACACTATGCAAGCAAAATTTCAGGCAAATCTGTTGTATGGTGGTAAAGTTATTAAGGTACAAAATTTGAGGTTTAACATTAAAGTGATTACTCAACCCTAACTATAGTGCCACTACCGTGGCACTATTATATATATATATATATGTGTGTGTATAGTAGAATCAGGATGTTAGCTTTTTTTCAGAAGTACAGTTATTCCTATATTGTTAATGTATTGTAAAAAATGTATTGTCCTTGTATGAAATGCTGTTTTGTATCATCCCTTTTGTTGCGCCCTCCCAGGATCACCTTGTAAATGAGCCTGTTCAATGATGTCTTTTCCTGGTAAAAATTAAATTGAATTGAACTGAATAATCATAGCTGTCCAGATTCGCGTGCATAATGGTGCACCATGCAAATAAGTTGGTCCGGCAGGTCTGGTGGGATATTCAAACAGAGTGCGCGATCGGAATAGACCGTGCAGTCTGTTTGAATATCGGACCCTGGTTGTGCAGCGCACAGCAGGGGGTCACCATGTGCTACGCAGTGCTGCCTGGTTGCAAGGCTGAATACTGCCCATAGGGAAACTGTGCAGTGCACACTAGTATGCGCTGTGGCCCCTGTAGGCAATAATTAGCACACATATGCAGATGAGCCCATTGGGCATGCATGGTGCAATGGGACCATTTGCATGCCCATTATGGACTCATCTGCATGGCTGTGCCATCGTGTTGTGTGCCAGGCCAGCCCTCCCAAGCCCCAGTCACTGT
Source organism: Neoceratodus forsteri (assembly GCA_016271365.2). Lineage (NCBI taxonomy): Eukaryota > Metazoa > Chordata > Ceratodontiformes > Ceratodontidae > Neoceratodus > Neoceratodus forsteri. Next base: position 1,422,067,427 of record CM028131.1, on the reverse strand, counting down.
TAGAAGTACAATATTCCATGATCTCCTTTTCCATAGTGTAGTGGCCCCCTTTCCCCAGTCCTGAGCACTGTTAGAAGTACAATATTCCACTATCCCCATTTCCATAGTGTAATGGCTTCCCTCCCCAGCCCCACTCACCTGTAAATATTAAAAACTCCCCGAGCCCCGTTTCCGTAGTGTAGTGTCCCCCCTCCAGCCCCAATCACTGGTACAACAATCCAAACCCTGATCCTTGTTCCCTGGTGGCTAGTGGTTCCCCCACCCTGATAGGCAGTAACCCACCACCCCATATCCCCCCCCATCCTGACCTCTATCAGTGACTGGCACAGCACTCCTCACCCTGCCACGGCCAGCTGCTGACTGATCAGTACCGAAATGCATACTACTTACTGTACGCACTCCAGTACCAATCAGTAGGCAGCTGGCCATAGGAGGGTGAGGAGGGCTGTGTCAGTGGGGGGGGGGCACTATACCACCAGGGAAGAGGGAAATTTCCATATATAACTCACCAGCAACATCGGAAATCAGAGCAGGGGGCCACTGTACCACCTGGGAACAGAAAATATATCTATGTTTCACACACAGGCGACATCAGGGATTGGGGCGGGGGAGCATTATACCAAGAGGGAATATTTCTATATTTAACTCACCAGAGACATTGGGGATTAGGGCTGGGGGCCACTATACTACCAGGGAATGGGGAATAGTTCTACATTTTACACAAGGGTGACATCGGGGATGGGGGGGGGCTACTATACCACCAGGGAAGAGGGGATATATCTATATTTCACTCATGGGTGACATCAGGGATCAGGGCAGGGAAGGCCGCTATACCACCAGGACAAGTTATTTTATATTCAATATTACTACAGGGACATTGGAGCTGGGAAGGGGGGGACCATGGCACATTGCCGTACACAGGTCAACTCTCCCAGAGGAGACTTTTCTAAGCACTCTTAGACCAGCCCTGGCTAGTCTAAGATACTTAGAATTTCTCCCTCTGTAAGAGTTCTGGGAATCCTGCATTAGCGGATATGGCAGCCTGTGTCTGCCCAAGCCCCCTAGCGCCATGCCGCAGACCATTTTTGGGTGCACCGGAGGCACAAGCCCCATTTGGGGCAGGCAGCCTGCGGTTGATGCAGTCTGCCATTGAGAATCATTTCCGGCGCACCTTTAGGCGCTAGCGGCACTTTGTGCCATTCTTTGCGTCATGCTGAGAGCTTTGAGAATTTAGCCCAGTATCTTTAAATTGAGCCTTTTTGCATTGTTGTTTTAAATGGAGCAATTTATCTTCCTTTTGTTTAAGATTCTTCTCTTTCTGCTTCTTAAATTGTGTAGAGTAACTGATGATCCTCCCCTTATGTATGCCTTGGAAGCATCCCATAAGCAAGCCCTTGACACCATGCTATTGTCATTAAGTAAAAGGAAAAAATGCATCTCCTTATGTAAAAATTCTCTAAAGTTTTTACTTTTCAGTAAAGAGGTGTTAAATCTCCATCTAAAAGCCTTCTTCTGTTCATTATCCCTTACAAGCAAGCAGAATACTAACCCATGGTCAGAAATGGCGACCATGTCTATTTTTGCAGAGGCTACACTGTTAACCGTGCTTTGAGAAAGTAAAAGAAATTCAATTCAACTGTAAGTCAATGTCTGGAGGAGAAAAATGTGAAAACTCTTCCAGTAGAGTTTACCGTTCTCCACGCCTCTAGTAAACCAAGTTTTTTTTTACCATTCTCTGCAGTGCCACCCTGGATTTGGTAAGTATGCAATTTGGACATCCACCACCTCTGTCTAACAGACACTTCATTAAAATCCCCACTGATCGCCATTTCATAACCATTGAAACTAGATAGATGTACTGTATATAAATCTTATAAAAACTCAGCCTGTGTGGAATTTTGATGATATACATTACATAGAAGTTTTTTTACTATCTAATGCTTCCACAAATGTTTGAAATCTCACATTTACATCCACAATGTGAGACTCTTTCTCAAAATTGACTCCTTTATATATCAAAATGGCAGCCCCCCCCCCCTTTTTTTGTTTGCTGCTATATGCTGAGAATTCCACCTGCCCAATTCAGGCTCTTTTGAGTTTTTCAGTCTCCGGTGCAAGCAAGTGAGTTTCTTGTGAAAAAAAAAAAAAAAAATTATGTCAGCTTTTTTCTCCTGCAAATGGGAAAATACCCCTTTAACATTTAATTGGGGAGCTAAGACCCTTTACATTCCTTGACACAAAGTCATACATAGCCATCCTAACCCAAATTGCAGTTTTGCTGTCTGACCTATAAGGGGATTTATATAACTAAACTCTTATGAAACCAAGTAAATTTTCCTATAAAAAGTAAGAAATTCAGTAAATGTATAGAAAACAAAATACACTACTATACAAACATGCTTAACAATAGCTTAACTAAAAATTCATGCATAAACTAAAATGTATAAAGATCAACTGAAGCTATATTATAAGCATATTATGAACTTTACTCCTTTTCCATAACATAAGGACAACCAGGCCTTATTTATTACATATGAAATGAAGAAACTGCCATTTGTCATTTACAAATACTATTTTAGTGCTCTCCTATTTGATGGTGTCACAGAAAATCTCTTAGACGGTTTTTTGACCAGCTGGCGGAATTTTGGGTGAGTGCTGATTCCATTCAAGCAACAATTACATAATTTTCTTCAAGGTCCTGGCAGCTCAATACTAGGAACTTGAGGAAAATTATGTCATCGTTTCTTGAATGGAATCAGCACTCACCCAAAATTCCGCCAGCTAGTCTTAAAATGACTGGGGGATTTTCTGTGAAAGCTTAAAAAAAGACAGACAGTAGAATAGCATCTGAACATGAGAAATGACCATTCCTGAACATTACTTGCAATATATACGAAGTGGTTGTTCTCACAGTGAGCAAATAAAGTATGTTAAAGGCATTTTAAAAACACTGCAATTGATCTTAAAGTATAAATAGAAAACTTTCACGAGTAAACAAAAACAGGCCTACACTGAAGGTGTTAGGTTTTAAATTGATATATACCAGAGAAATCAATACATCTGAAGTACCAGCTTAATTAGTGAGATAACTTAGTTCAGATCATCTGTTCAAGGCCCCAGTACTACTCCTGGGATGTTTCAAGTAATCAATAAGACATGACAGGGTGTGCATGGAACATATTTTACCACAAGGGCCAGGGGTATATAATAAGGCATGAGGCCTTTAACCCCTGGCGTGCAGTAAATATGTTCCATGCACACACCTGGAGTGTCTTATTGCACTTATAAAATAGGATCTTATCTTTATTTTACTTTTCACCACGAGAAAAAACATGCTTGTATGTAGAAAACATGTAGAAATGTTCCTAATCTATGATAAAATAGTCCTTCCGCAGACAATATTTTAATATTCATGAGCTTATTTGCATATCCATCTACAGTTAACAGTGCACCCTGCACTCAAGGTCCATTAAGTTTCAATGCTGCAGTTTCAATAGACCTATCAACTTTATTAAACTTGGTAAATTAATTTAATTAAATTCACAGCTTCTGCCTTCGAGATAATAGTAGTTGAATGACTACTGCCGGGCTATTTGCACCCACCCGTACATCTCACGGCTGCATGAAATTACCCCAGAAGCGATCGTTGCAGAGCTACAGCTCACTCACTCTTTCCCTCTCTGAATAATGTTGTGAGGCACACCTCTCTACCTAGCTTGAACACGGACATCGCCTGCCCACTTCACAGTAGCTGGCTGTAGACTCTGAATGTCTGCTCTCTGCTAGTGTCCTCCATCCCGGCTCTCTGTGAGAGTGACTGTGCATGTGTGTGTGTATGTGTGCACTGCTGAACTTGCCAGTTTCCTGTGTTTCTGTGGCAAAGCTCGGACCAAGTAGGAGCCATGCGAGTGCAATTTAAAATAAATTGGAGAAGGGTGAGACAGTAGCTGACTGCAGACTCTGACTTTCTGTACAGACTGTTACTTTCATTCTCAAATGCTGTCTGGTTTGTTATAGGGTAAATGCAGGGGAACAGTAGCGAGGAAAAACAATGGCGCCATTTTCAAATGCCAACATTCTAAAGCTTAGTGATTTTTGCCTTTTCACTGCCGTCCTTTTTTTTACCCATGCATGGAACATATTTCATGCATGGTGAGGTAGGTCTTCGATTGGCTGGTTTAGCCTACCCATTTTATAAGTTCACTTAAATATCACAGTGTGATAGTGAGAGCAGAAGTAAATAAATCCTAACTGGGGAAAAAAGTATAATCCACAACAGTGACAGGGGATAAGGAGAGGGAATATTTGGGCTGAGGACCTATTGTCATCTGATCATAGTAACTCAGAGAGCAAAGATGTGGCTTTGTTTTCTGTATATCTTACTAATGCAGATGGTTTATACAGCTGTGCAAGCCTCCTCACATTCTGTTACAAGGCATCTCACCAGTCATGTTATAAAAGGGAATATATCCCACCAAGAATTCTATCAGCTGCATTTAGAATTGTAGAGAATCTGTAAGAGGCTTGAATACCCTGTATCAGAACTATTATAGGCATAGGATAATAGACTTCAATATGATGTAATCTATATCGATTTTACTAAGGCCTTTGACTTTCTTCCACATTGGGCATTATTACAAAAACTTTATTGTATTAACATTGATCCACATCTTGTCAGGTGGATAGCAATCTGGCTAGATACACTTTCTCAATAAGTTCTGATTAATGGTCAGTTCTCTAGCAGGGGTTTGGTTACCAGCGGGGTACCTCAGGGTTCTGCTTTGGGTCCCTGCCTTTTTCAGTTTTTTATAGCTGATATCGCAAAACACCATTGGTCAAATACGTCGATGGTACTAAAATCGGTGGACCATGTGCTAACCTAGATCAAATAGCTTTAATCCAAAATGACCTGGATAAACTGTCTCAATGGATCACCACTTGGGGGATGAAATTAAATCACACCAAGTGCAGAATCATGCATTTTGGGGCAAGTAATTCCGTGCATGTATATATATATTAGATAACTGGACGTTAGTCACTACAGACACTGAAAAGGATTTGGGAGTCCTAATATCTTATGATTTCCTTCCAAACTTACATATAAATGCGTTATCCTTAGAGATAACTGGGTCATTTGGTCCATCAAATGAAACATTAAATTTAGGGATAGTAGAGTTTTGATGCCCCTTTATAGAGCCTATGTCATTCCTCATCTGGACTTCTCATCTCAGTTGTGGTGTCCTTTTAAGGAACAGGACATCGCACAATTAGAATAAGTACAAACGGGATACATCAAAATGGTGAGAGGTCTAGGAGATGTCCCATACGAAACCAGACTAATCTTACTAAATCTGATGCCTCTTTCTATTAGACGTTTAAGAGGTGATCTACTTCTTATGTATGATATTATAAATGATCCGTATTTAATAACAATTTTAGGTATCCACTTCAAGGATGAAACCTATAATTGTAGAGGTCATCCACTACAGCTGCAGTTAAAGAAATTTAATTTTGTTCCTCGGAAGTTTTTCTATACACTACGTATTATCAAACCATGGAATGCTCTACCAATAGAAGTGATAGTCAGTAGTTCCAAATCAACATTTAAAACAAGACTTGTTAAGTTTACTCTTTCTGGTTCAATCTCTAGCTATTATTAGTCAACAGGAGCAATTATGGGCCATATGGCTCTCTAGCTCCTAACAGATCCTAGTATGGACCTTAGAATGAAACAGCGCATGCTTATAGGACTTATACGCCTCTCCTTCAAACCCCACCACTGCCTTTTTAATATTAAATATCATCAGCCATCACTCTGTATAATTAATCTTCTAATAAAGAACAGCCCAAGATATTAGGGATGTGGCAGTAAGGGAGACCAGAATATTTGTAAGACACCCTGTAAATATGTACACGTCTGCCATAGAGCTGTATTACTGTATGTCAGCATCAAACTATTATTGAGAAGGCAGCAGAGGGTGACAAATGAAGCATAACAGAGTCTAATAAAAACTCCACCTGCTAAGTGTCATATATCAAATTACCAAAGTTGTTGAAAGCCATTCATCTGTAGTACAATGGCTGATGCTATATGGCTCCTCTGAAATTCACAGGCGCCCATGATGCCTTGTAGTCTGTATCTCCAGTCCTTTGTACTTAGAAACATGGAAGTTGACGACAGAAAGAGACTGCTAGGTCCATCTATTCTGCCCATTTGTTTTAGACATATTTGGCACTGTAGTTGCCCTTTGTAGTCAGGGCTTCCTTGTGTCTATCCCATGCATTCTTGAATCCCTCCACAGTGTTGACCCCACAACATCTTGAGGTAGGCTGTTCCAGGCATCCACCACTCTTTCTGTGAAGAAACACTTACTGGTGTTGGTAGAGAACCTCCCTCCTTGCAGCCTGAGGTCATGTCCCCTGGTCCTGGAGCCCTTCTTGAAGTGAAAAAGTTCATGTGCCTGTACCTTGTAATGCCTTTTATGTACTTGAATGCTTCAATCATGTCCCCTCTCTCTCTTCATTGTGGTTTGAAATCACAGAAAGAGCAGAACCAAACTACACAAAAACACGTATCCTGGATTTTAGGGGGGCAGACTTTGGGAAAATGCGGAGATACCTGAAAGAGGCATTAAGGGGAATGGGGCAGGAATCGGGTTGAGGAACAGTGGGCAGTATTTAAAATGGGGATTACAAGAGCAACAGAATTATGCATTAAGCAGGTTAGCAAGAGGAAAAGGAAGAGGAGACCATTGTGGTTTTCCAAAGAGGAAGCAAAGAAAGTGAAAGCCAAAAAGATTGCATTCAGGCAATACAAAAAGACACAGGCAGAAGGGGATAGGAAGAAGTACCAGGAGAAGCAAAGGGAGGCAGGGAGGTCAGTAAGGGAAGCCAAAGCTCAGACAGAAGAACACATTGCAAAATCAATGGGTAGAGGGGACAAAACCTTTTACAGGTACATAAGTGAAAAAAGAAAGACAAAGGGAGGGATAGTGAGACTGAAGGGGGAGGATGGGGGCCGCGTGGAGGATGACAACAGTAAAGCTGACATAATGAAGAGGTATTTCTGCTCAGTCTTTACCGAGGAAGAGGAGGGTAATGGGTCTGAAGGGAGTACAAGGGGTGAGAATGGTGCAGAAATGGACACAAGTCCCTTTACACGAGAAAGGATCCTGAAGGAACTGGAAGTAATATGAGTTGATAAAGCAATGGGACCAGATGGGGTGCACCCCAGGGTCCTTAAAGAACTAAGAGAGGTGGTGGCTGAACCTCTGGCTATCCTGTTTAGCTGATCACTGGAAACAGGGGAGGTACCCAAAGACTGGAGGACAGCAGATGTAGTCCCCTTATACAAAAGTGGGAACAAAGAGGAAGCGGGGAACTACAGATCAGTCAGCCTCACCTCGGTAGTGGGGAAGATCATGGAAGCACTACTGAAGGAGAGATTGGTGGAACAACTGGTTGTCAGTGGACTACAGGACCCGAGGCAGCATGGTTTCACCAGGGGGAGGTCATGTCAGACCAACCTCGTTGAATTTTTGACTGGGCAGGGTTTTAAATAATTGATTAGCAGTTTTTTTCTTGGGACAATGTTAACTGTACAGAAAGTATTTATATAGGTTTTCTAGAAGTGTTATGTTTGTTAAACACAATGAGGCAAGTGCTAAGCATTTTCACAATGTTTTAGCACTTTTATGAATAAAACGCTAATCAATTTTTGGAGTTAAATAAAACCCTGCTGGGTGACTAGGGAGGTGGATCAGGGGAGGGCAGTGGACATGGCCTATCTGGACTTCAGCAAGGCCTTTGACACTGTGCCACATAAAAGACTATTACACAAACTGGGGAATATGGGTGTGGGCAGGACAGTAGTGTGGTGGGTAGGTAACTGGCTGGGAGGCAGGACACAGAGGGTGGTGGTAAATGGCTGTCACTCCACAGAGGGAAGAGTGACCAGTGGGGTACCACAGGGATCAGTGCTGGGACCGGTCCTATTCAACATCTTCATCAGTGATATTCGCATGGGACCTAGAAGGCAGAATTTCACTGTTCACTGATGACACAAAGCTCTGTAACAGAGTAGACACACCAGAGGGTGTAGACAGAATGAGAAGGGACCGCAGAAACTTGAAGAATGGTCAGGGGTTTGGCAGTTGAAATTCAATGCATAGAAGTGCAAGATAATGCATATGGGGCACAAAACCCTGGCACAATATATCAGTTGGAGGCGAGGATATAGCATGCACGAAGCAGGAAAGGGATCTTGGGGTTATCATCTCTGATGACCTCAAGGTAGGGAAACAGGTGACAAGGCAGCAGGTAAAGCAAATAGGATGCTGGGATGCATAGGCAGGGGCATCACCAGCAGGAAAAGGGAGGTCATAATTCCACTATACAAGACACTAGTGAGGCCCCACCTGGAGTACAGTGTACAGTTCTGGAGATCTTACCTACGTAAGGACATAGACAGGGTAGAGAAGGTTCAGAGGAGAGCAACAAAGATGGTACATGGATTGCATCACAAGTCCTATGAGGACAGGTTGAAGGAACTGAATATGTACTCCCTGGAGGAGAGGAGGGAGAGAGGGGATATGATAGAGACATACAAGTATCTTACAGGGAGGAACAGGGTGCAGGAATACACTATTTTTAAGTGAAAAGATGTTCCAGGACTAGAGGCACGTATGAAGTTGGAGGAGGACAATTCAGAGGAAGCGTGAGGAAGAACTTCTTCACAGAACTGGTGGTGGACAAGTGGAACACCCTGCCAGAGGAAGTGGTGGGGGCTGAAACAATCACAGGATTTAAGAATGCATGGATAGACATAAAGGAATTCTGGAGGTCAGGGGTAAGGGGCAACAGACTTCTAGGAAAACATAAACTGAACTTACAAGCTCAAATGGGCAGACTGGGTGGGCCATAGGTCCTTATCTGCCGACACTGTCTATGTATCTATCTATCTTCTCTGCTCCAAGGAGTACATATTCAGTTCCCTAAGTCTTTCCTCATAGGACATGTACTGCAGACCCTGAATCATTTTTGTAGCCTTTCTCTGTACTGTTTCCACCCGGTCAATGTCCTTCCTGAGGTGAGGCCTCCAGAATTGGACTCCATATTCCAGGTGAGGCCTGACCAGCGATCTATAAAGTGGTAGTACCACCTCTCACTTCCTGCTCGTGATTTCCCTCCCAAAGCAGCCTAGCATTCTGTTGGCTTTTAATGTTGCCTTCTCACACTGCTTACTAACCTTCAAGTCATCTGAGATTATGAATGATTCTCAGATCTCGTTCCTGGTTTGAGGTCACCAGTCTTTCGCCTCCTAGGTAATACTCCTTTCTTGGATTTTTCTTTCCTATGTGCATGACCTTGCACTTTTTGGCATTAAATCTCAGCTGTCACACTCTAGCACTGAGTCCTGGGGCACCCCGCTGGTCACCCTGCCTTCCGCCAATTGCGTTCCATTAACCTTTACCCTCTGAGTTCTGCTTTGCAACCAGTTTTGTATCCATCTGACTACTTCTGGACCAACCCCTGTGTGGTCAAGCTTCTTTACCAGCCTTCTGTGTGGAACCGAGTCGAAGGCCTTACTAAAGTTTAGGTAGACCACATCTACTGCCCCAGCATCATCCACTATTTTTGTAGCGTAGTTAAAAAACTCGAGCAGATTTGTCTGGCATGACCTACCTGCTGTGAAACCATGCTGTTTAGGGTCTTGTTGGCCGCTAGTTTCCAGGAATGCTATGATCCTCTGTTTGAGTAGTGTCTCCATTAGTTTCCCTACTATAGACGTGAGGCTCACTGGTCTGTAATTACTAGCCTCTTCACAACTGCCTGATTTGTGAAGTGGAACCACTATTGCCTTAAGCCAGGGGGAAATCTTCCTGATTACGGATCTGTAAGTCCTCAACTCAAGCTGGATTAGGTGAGGACAAGGGGTTAGACCTGGAGCTATGACCACTTTCTCTGCTGTTGCAGTTTGGTTTTTTATGGTTTGATTGCAGATGTGGAGGAAGTTTGTTGAACTTCAGTCTTGTAGGAAGTCTGCTTTTCCAAACCAATTTATCGATATGGGCAGGGGAATTGCCCTTACAAGCTGTTTGTTGGCCCTTTGCTGTAAAGGAGGGTGGTGGGTATTTCGGTTTGATAAAGGTGCTGCTGGATTTGCAATATGAATACCGGAAGGAAGAGAGGCTGCAGAATTCTTGGCATGAGGACTAGTGAAATGTTCAGGAGGTGTTGGTCTATGAGCTGAGATAGAAATGTTCCCCATATTTGAAAAAATTACTGTTTCTGTTAGAGTGGAGCTTTGAGGCTTCCTGCGGCAGAAAAGAGTTAACATAACCCAAAGACCTCTTCAGAAGTAGCACATAAAAATGGAGGGCACTTCTGGACATCTGTAAATGCCTTATACTTTTCCATAATATTGGCAGAACTGTCTTGGTACAAATACATCCTTTCTCCCCCCAAAGATGACACTCTCTTCCCTCTGGACACTTACAAAATTTCCTCTTTTACAGAATATCTTAAGAAATTTACAAGTATGGGACAAGGTTGGAAACCAGGTTTAGGCTGTGGTGCTATAGAGCGGTGTGCTCTCTCTATTTCAAGTAGTCAGGGCCATTATTGGTTTAATAGTTCCGACAGAAACTTTTGTAAAAACTAAGCCATATTATTGCCTTCAGCCCCTTCAGGCAACCCCACAATACGAATATTATTGCACCTGCCTCTGTTTTCCAGATCGTCTATTTTGTATAACAAGTAATCAGTCTTTTTCTCCTGAAAGTCATCTCTCTCTCCTGTAACTTAAAGACCATGTCCTCTAATACTTAAATTCTTGACTCAGTGATATCTACTTTAGCATTTGTTTCATTACTTTAAATAGTGCTGGCCGCCATGCCTTTTTCATATCTGCTACATCAGTTTTAATGCTAACCAATACCTCTTCTAGAAAATCCATGTCAGACTACTTGTTTGTTGAATTTGTTGCTCTGGGTCCCTTGGAAACCCCAGTCATAGTTGAGATGACAGTGTGGGTGCTGACATCTTCATCCTGGCAGCCGGCATTGAAAAGAGTAGACAAATTTTAAAATAGTGGAAGAAAATACTAAACCAGCTGGAACAATGCAGTTTTCACAGAATTAATTTCCTAGGCACTAAATATAATGGCTAAAACTGTTTCTGCTCCAAAATGTTTACTTCAGTGAAACAATGAAAGGAATTTTGAAGATGTAGAGATGACTGTTATGGGGGATGGCTCAAGGGGATCACTGTACTACCAGATTCTCTGTACGACCACTCTCCGATCATCTGGCATTGGTCCAACAAACAAGAGAAAGTAGCACCTAAGTTAATAGAGAGCAAAGTTCTAATCGATGTGTGCAGCTCCATGCCGACTGCAAGTCGCAGTCGACATGGAGCCTGGCGCTGTGATGCCGGTCGATGTGTTTCTTGTCGAACTGGCATCGTAGAGCCATGTGTGGCACCTATGCCCCTTCGAGAAGGCATAAAGTCTGTGGCTCACATGATGGTTGGCTCACAGAGAATCTTCTGGGGATGATGCATGAAAGAAATAACCTGTGGCTCAAGGCCAAAACCTCAGGCAAAGCCCATGACCTGCACCAGTACCGAGCAGCCAGGAACAAGTGCTCCCATGCCATCAGGGTGGTCAAGGCCAACTATTACAGAGAAGAGCTTGATAAAACCTGGGACAATGGCAAAAGGTTTTGGGACAACATCAAAGAGTTGTTAGGGAAAGCAGATAAGTCAGTACCCTCCATGCTCAACCTTAATGGTTGCACTACTCAGGACCCACTAGCCATTGTCAATTCATTCAATGCTGCCTTAATGGATCTGAGCTCTGTCCTCCTTTCCGATTACCTGTTTGTTAGGCTGTTTCCAAGGCTTCACAAAATACGCTGGTTAGACTGTTCCTCCCTTCACCTCCTCTCTCCCACACCCCCCTCACTATTTCCTCATCCTTTCCCCTCCCAGCTCTCCAAAGACTCAATCCTCCTTCCCCATCCCACCTAGCTATCTATTTTACTTATATCCGACAAACCTACATCTGGCAGCATTGGGCTGTCTTACCTTCTCTGTAAGCCATTCTCTTCTTTCACAGTCTCACTAGTTAGCACTTTTAATATGCCATACTCTAACCCTTCAATGTCCCCTGCTCATTATTCTACATGTCTGTAACAAAGTTATAATTTTGTAACTGTGTGTAACTATAGTATGTATTGTGAACCTTGCTTATGCGAGTTTGCAATCTGATTAATTGTGACCTTACTATGTGTTGTACTGTATGCTCTACTATGACATGGAACCTTTGTAAATGAGCTTCTAGCTCAAAGGTTGTTTCCGAATCAATAAACATGAAACATGAAACCATTAACAATTCTGTATCCATCCCATTCAGCACCATGCTCACCATTAGGATGCAGAAGTTAAACTGCCAGGCGCAGACATCCCATATAAAGACAGTAATGTTTTGTTAGAGAGAGAGATTGAGATTTAAATTGAAAAGAGACTCTCAGATGAAGGACTTTTTTTTTGTTTGTACTGCCTTTGTGAAGCGCTATTCTGTACAACTTTTTTATTATTAATAACAAAATCTTGCTGTTCTGTCTTCTCTGTAGCCTCTTTTCTACTTCCTGCTCCTGCTTTTGATCGCATGTCTTTCCCTATTATTAATTTCTCTTAATTCTTCATCTTCTCCCCCACCTAATCCCTTACCCTCTTCCCTATGTTTTTTCTTTCACCTTTTTTTTTATTCTCTATCACTCTCCCCTCCTATTCCTCCACCTCCTTAGACTGACTCTTCCCCATGTACTGATTAATTGGGTTTCATGTTGTTTACTCAATTGTGTGGTTCTGCCTTTGAGTATCACAGTTTCTGTCCTTTATCATACAGTGAATATATTTTGTCTTTAACATTATTGTCTTTCAGTGTATGTCATAATAATTGTGTTTAGCTGCAATTTTGATTTTGTTTATTGCCCTCTGTGTTGTAATTTTTACGTTCACTTGCGCACATGCGCAAGGAATGTCTTGGGAGAGTAGCACACTTTGGAGGTGTGACTCTCCTGTGCAATCCACTGCTCCATTGAGCAGGCGTGGCAGTCCTGCACCAATGGATGCGGGTGCTCTGTATGACAGCAGTGGTCTTCGCTTCAAAGAAAACCACTGCTGTCATGAGCTGCCGAAAGAAAGACCTCGAGCTTCCTCGTCCTGTTGCTGTCGTGCCCCTTGATTTAGTGATTGCCTAGCCCTCAAGTTCTGTGCCTGAGTGAGCCCTCAGAAGAATTCTGCAGTTACAGTGCCGTTTTTGCAAAGGCGGGTATTGCAGCAATGCTGCGAATTTCCTTGCGCTCCCCCCCCAACTGTGTTCCACGAATCACCCAAACCCCTAGCAAGACACCGGCATACTGTGCCACTTGTTTATTCTGTGATGATTTCGATTTTCCCAGTAATTTAGGAACGGTTCAGCCCCCATTTCCTGTTAAAGGAAACAATAAAAATATGAATAAGGGGCGATACATGCCTGACGTGTCTCGATGGATTACCTTCTCCCGGTGAGGATATGCAGTCCCTCTCGCACCTTAGTAAAGGAGCCTCCCAGCTTCTGCAGCCCACCAAGTAGTTGCCGATGCGCTTGTGTGAGCAAAGTTCGCAGACTGTCCCTGGAGATGGAGCTCAGGCAGGTGGCAGCTGCTGGACCTAGCCGAGGGATGGGCAAAGCCCGCCGGCGGCGACAGGAAGGTGGCAGGGTCACCAGCAGCGGCAACAAGCATCTCCCCGTTAGCAGCTGGCATCCTGACAGCCCTGTGCAAAATGAGCACCACCAAACCTGAGCCAGAGCACCTTGCCACCTCCGCGGGGCTGCCAGTAAGTAAATAAACCGCAGTCCCCCGTTTGTATTCCTTTATCGGTGCTCAGCAGCCCGCCTGTTCCCAAAGATGCGGAGCAGTCCCAAAGTCAGTTCAAAATACTCCACACAGGACAAAATACAATATCCCCCCAGATCCAGCTGGGAGACGCGCATCGGCTTGTATTCCAGTGAAACTTTCGAGGAATGTACTTTGCCTCCATAAATCTCCATCAGAGTTTGCCCTCAGGTACCAAGCGGGTGTACTGAGAATCCATGGAAGCCAACTATGGTCCCTTTCACGGGAGGCAAAACATCAAAAAGTTCTGCTGCTAGACGGTGAGGGAAGGGGGCAGCTCTGAGCTCGGCAAAGGAAGTCTGATCGCCGTGGCATGTGTTATTTCTTAAATTCCCCAGAATCCCTCTCACACAGCAGCGTCAGCCCTCTCCTGTCAGTTCTCACGCACGCTCTTCTCTTGAATTGTCCAGAGGTGGCTCAGCAGCAGCAGTTAGCAGCCGAGGGTCTCCTCCCTTCTCCTCGGTCTTCTCCCCTCTCGCCCTGGCTGGCTCTAAAAGGCCGTCATTCAGTTTGAATAGGCAGAAATTTAATCCATTCAGGGACGGTGGGAACAGATGTGAGCCTTGCTCAGCAGCCCTCAAAGCTTCAAATCCGGCTCCCCCCCCCTCCTACTTTAGGAGGTCTCTGCAAGCAAGCACTATTGGGGATAAAGGGGCTCGGGACAGGATGGCCAGCAAAAAATGGCACCGGTGGTCGTAGACGGGAACTTCAGACGTCAGCAAGGAATTAGACTATTCCACTTCACCGCCTGTCCCCTTTTTTCTTTCCGATTCTTTTGCAATGTGTGGAACCAGCCATCCACACCTCGTCTGCCTATTGACTGGACACCTTTTGTTTTCTTTGGATGGTGTTCATTTTCTGCCTCTCCTGTAGCATCTCTTTCCTCTCACATTTCTGTCTTAATCGGCATTCTTTGTACGTTATATGTTCATGCTTGCACATATTATAATTGCCCCAGTTCCTCAGGAATGTGTGTAGTTGCCTTTTCTTGCATCTGTCTCTGTTCTGTGAATTTTTCACTTCTAGTTTATGTGGGACACAGTAATACTTGGAGGTAGAATGAGGGTGATCCCTCATAAAGAGGGGCAACTGAAAGAGTATATATTACAGGAGAAAGTGATACAGCTTGAGTTTAAAGTTTCAGCACTCTTGACTTACACCACATCATCTGGCACCTTCTTCCATACATTTACCACTCTCCATGAGTAAATAAAAACAAGTGCTTCCTTGCTAACTGATCCTTCCCCCCTTCCCACCACCGCTGTATGCCCTCTTTACACCTGGTAAGTTGTTAAGTAGAAGTGGCCATCAGTTCTTCGTCTCTTGGAAGGTCAGGACCTTACAGGGGGCAAAACTCCTATAGGGGATGGTCAGGGGCCAAATAAACAAAAAGAGTTTATGTGGGTTCCCCAGGGAGAGCGTCTCTCCAGATAAACCACTGAGTCCATCTGCGTACAAAAATAAGGGATCTCAAATTGACTCTGTAAGTCAGCTCCTCCATATCATGGATGTCCCGCACTATGGACAGCCAGTGTTGGAAGTGAGGAGGGCCTGCCGCTAGCCACTTATGTGTGCCATGTACCAGATTGATTTGTGTACACCTGAAATCATGTTTAGTGCTGGAGAATAAGAGTCATATTTCGTACCCTTTATAGTACTCTGCAGTCAAAACCATTGGGGTTTCCCATTCCCATTCCCTGTCCATCCTATAGGTTGATGCATGATCCAATCAAAATCAAGCTGGCTTAGGACAGCCCCCCTGTCCCATCTGAGAATCTCCAGTTTACTTCATGCATCAAGAGAGATTGGTCGCGATCCAGATCTACTCCCAACTAACATTCATTCACATAAGGTACAAAAACTTTTATTTATCATTATGCAGCCTGGTAGCCAATAGTTTTTGCATGCTAGAAAGGTGCATTAGACAGTCAAATGCAGCTAGTTTTGCATTTGTATGCTTCACATGAAGATCAGAGGTGAAAGGCAGCAGAGTTTAATTAAATGTTTTTATTCTGGGGCAGGACCCCCTCCAGTAGCGGGTCCTGGCCCACACATATGCTGCTGCATAGTTATTGTGGCACACAAAAAGGGACTTCATTAACAAGGGACTGCACCCCTTGTAGTCTCCTGCCACAGCAAACCCCTGGATATGAGGTCCCTCCTGAAGCATCATCTTATCAGATGGGCACTCACTTTCAAGAAATTAGACTGTGGAGAACAGATTGGGAAAGGTCCCTTCTGGAGCACCCTATCTCATAGCACATATGGCTCCCACTCTCCTTTGGTGGCTGTCTTCCCCCCCACCCCGAAAGTCAAGTGTGAACTGAGGACCTGAAGTATCCTCCTCAGCGTCACATAGCAAACAGCCTGGAGTAAGAAATAAAAGTTTTTCAGTACCTGCCCAGGCTCCATTATGCCCTCTGCTCCCTCCGTGGCATGGGGACTCCAATTGTAGTCCAGTCATTCCAGCAAGCGATCCGCGGTGCATCTGCATGAGCCACTCCCCCCATCCTTTGTCTTGGTGGGCAATAAAATAACAAGTTCTCCACCCACCGAGACTCTTCAGTAGCCATGCTGTCCTCTTCTCTCCTGAGCAGCCCCATGATGCTGTGTGAGACTCCCATGAGACTGGGATATACTTGCAGTGCATGCAGCACTTGCAAATCTCACAGGAGCTTTCGTGTGATTATGGCGGCAATCTTGGCTGGGTCCAAGTGAACTGAATAGGGCGATCCCAAACCTCACCGGTTCCCACGAGATTTCGTGGTGGCCATCTTGCCTGGGGCTACAGCATTTCTCTGGCAAGAGACAAAGAGGTCTTAAAGGAGCAGCACATCATTTGAACTGTTTTGTTGGTTGGAACTCAAACAAAGGGGGAAACGAGATACTGGCTATCTGGGCAATCTGCTCTTAAGCTATGTGGAGTTTTAACACTCAGAACCCATATCTGATCCAGTTCTTTTTGTCTCAATCCAGCATATCGAAAATTCAGACAGACAACATGAGGAAAATTAAGGAATGTGGAATCCTCTTTCCCGAAGTCGACGAAAGGGACACGGCCTGCGCAGTGTGCACACTGACGCCCAATGGTGTCCCTAGAGAGATGAACGAAGGGAACTCAGATTCCGATACTCCCCCACCACCAACAGCACCAATCGCGCTGGACGCAAGCCAAGCACAACTACTATTCCAGCTACTGGAGTCTTTCAAAACTGGCAATCCCATACTGGCACCCAGCAAACCGAGTGGTCAAGAGGACGACACCATGCGGAAATTACCCCGATTGGACACGGACAGTACAATGTCCAAAACTAAGGGGACCCAGATGAGGGCACCATTGATAAATTGACCCGGATGTGCCACGGTGACAGCATCGATGAACTCATTAAAATGGTGAGATCGGCCCTCGAAATAGCGGATCAACCTGAACAGCCGTCCTCTTCAGAGGATCCACTGCTGTCCATGGGGGAACCGGAAGAAAAAATCCATTTCCCG
Source organism: Neoceratodus forsteri (assembly GCA_016271365.2). Classification (NCBI taxonomy): domain Eukaryota; kingdom Metazoa; phylum Chordata; order Ceratodontiformes; family Ceratodontidae; genus Neoceratodus; species Neoceratodus forsteri. The sequence continues at coordinate 1,422,049,989 of CM028131.1, read as the reverse complement.
ACTAGCAAGACCATCTAAACCATTCTCAAGAAAGAATGGGATGTGCCTGAACCCACTAGACTCTCAGAAAGGAGTATGGTACACAACTGGTATCCATTCTCACAGGCAAGAAGTGACCACTGGAGTAAAGCGCCAAAAGTGGACCAGCCAGTTTCTGAACTCTCTAAGTGTACCACCATCCCCATAGAGAGTACAGCAGCACTTAAGGAGCCCATGGATAAGAAAAATTGAAGAGCACCTCAGGAAAATACATGAGGTCTCGGGCATATTATGAGCAGCTAACACGGCGGTGTGGTTCATGAGCAGAGCCCTCCACAGGTGGGTTGACATTCTGACCGAGAACAAACTGGAGGCCTCTCCACAAGCAGACACATCAGAATGCACCATACAGGCCATAAAATACATAATGGATGCCTCGGATAGCCCGAGATTCGGATCCAGAATGGCAGTTCTAGCAAACAGGGCCAGAAGGACATTGTGGCAAGTGGGCAGTGAATCCAAGAGCGCCTTAATTAAGCTGCCCTTCAAAGAAGGAACCTTATTTGGCAAGGGTTTAACTCCATACCTCAAGAACAAAGGAGGCAGACAAGCGCAGGGAGACAAAGATGTCTACCAACCATCGGACAGATCCCTTCATCCCAAAGGGAAACCATTTAAATCCAGGCCCCAAAGCCACAATTCCCAGGGCTCCAGACAGTGGAACCCAAGGCCCAAGTTTCAAAACAGATCATATGCCAACAAAACAAATGCCAACACTGCCAGGCAGTATGGCAATGGTGGACTCAAGCCAAACTTCAAAAATCAAAGTAAAAAGCAATTAAGGCACGCGGGCCCAAGCAAACCCACCAATAGCAGGGAGACTGCATAGGTTTGCACAGACATGGGCCCAGACAACATCAGACAAATGGGTGAGGGAGGTGGTGACAAAGGGATATGCAGTAGAGTTCAACAGCAAGCCGCCCATACACAGACCTTTTGTTTCCCCAATGCCAAAGTGCCCAGTGAAAGCACAAGCTATAAATCTAGCCATACGGGACCTACAAAAAAATGGGGCTATTTCACCAGCTCCCGCAGAGGAGAGAGACATCGGAGTTTACTCCTTATTCTTTGTAGTTCCAAAGAAGACTGGGGGAATGTGCCCAGTGCTGGACTTAAAATGTCTGAAACAAATTTGTGGCATACAAAAAATTCAAAATGGAGACACTGAGGTCAACACTACTGGCCATCCAGCCTGGGGACTATCTAACATCAATAGATCTGAAAGACACATACCTCCACATACTGATATGGAAATGGCATCACAAGTATCTGAGGTGCAATATACAGGGGGAACACTACCAGGATACCTGCCTCCCATTCAGACTGGCATCAGCTCTGAGAGTGTTCACAGAGATGCTGATTGTATTAGCAGAGCGCCTGAGAAAGCAAGGGGTCCACGTTATACCCTACCTGGATGACTTGTTATTACAAGCATGGACAGCAGAAAAAGCCCAGTACAACACCAACCTGGTGGTGCAATGCCTTCAGGAACATGGATGGGTAATCAACAAAACAAAGAGTCAGTTAGCACTCTCCCAGACCCTGGTCCACTTACGCTCAATAATAAACACTCAGCTCAACATGGTAACACCAACAGAGGAAAAAGTGCACATCACCCACACTCCTGTCAGTGGAATCATCCAAAAACCCAATAGAGCAGTATGGGACTACATACAGATGCTGGGAATCATGGCTGCTTTGAAAGACATGGTACCATGGGCCAGACTGCATATGACAGTACTACAGCGATGCCTTATCAAGGCATGGAACTAGACCACTCAAGACTTCAAATTCTGGATATCACTACCTGCAAGAATCCTCACCATTCTACGGTGGTGGACTATAAAAAAAGAACATAGTATGCAGTCGTCCACTGACGCAACCACCTACAGTGGTCATCACCACGGATGCAAGTCTGACAGGTTGGGGAGCAACTCACCTGAACCATGTCACTCAGGGACTATGGTCACACAAAGAGTCGACACTTCCAATAAATGTTCTGGAAATGAAAGCAGTACATCTAGCCCTGGCATTCATCAAACCCCCTCATTGCGAACAAGTCAGTTCTAGTGAGGTGCAACAACCAGGTGATGCTGGCCAACCTAAACAAGCAAGGAGGCACGAGAAGCAAGGCAATGATAGCAGAGTAACTCAAACTGCTACACTGGGCAGAACGGAAGGTGCTGTCGATCACGGCAATCTACTTGGCAAGTTCATCCAGCACGGAGGCAGATTGGCTGAGCGGAGTAACCATAAACCAGGCAGAATGGAAGCTCAACAACAAAATTTTCCAAAGAATTCAGATAAGATGGGGACCACTACACATAGACCTCATGGCCTCCTGGCAGAGCACACAACTTCCAAGCTACCATTCCAGGTTCTCAGACTGAAGGGCACAGGAAGTGGACACACTTTCAGTACCATGGCAGTTCAAATGGGCATATGTGTTTCCACTCATCACCATGATACACAAAATACTGCACAAAGTTCAGAACACGGGGGCATCAGTGATACTGGTAGCACCAGACTGGCCAAGGAGATCATGCTACACTCTGATACAAGAGATGGCAGTGGGTCCCCCAATGTCACTGCCCAGCTGGCCAGACCTGCTGAGTCAGGGTCCAGTACTCCACCTGAATCCAGCAACACTGAAACCGATAGCTTGGTTGCTTAAAGGAACAGACTGTTGACACTGGACTATCACACCAGGGTAGTGGACTGTCTTCGGCAATCCAGAAGACAATCAACAAATGCAACATATCAAAGACAATGGCAGATTTTTCATAAATGGTGCATGGAAAAGGGAACCTCCCCATCAGTGGCAGGCCTACCACAGGTCCTAGACTTCCTAAATGATGGAGCAAACAAAGTACTCAGTCCAGCATCACTCAGGGGTCAGACCTAAGCAATTTCCTCCATAAGGGGCCCACTACTAGGGATAGGCCCAATAGGCTCACACCCAGACATAGATTACTCAAAGCAGTGACACTAGCTTCCCCAAGGGTCAGACCAACATGTGCACCCTGGCAGCTGAATATAGTGCTAGATGCACTCCAAAGCCACACATTCCAGCAAGAGACACTGCACTGGTGCACCCTGAAAACTGTATTTCTGGTAGCAATTTGCTCTGCTAGAAGGATAGGGGAGTTACAGGCACTGTCATGTAGAGAGCCTCTTTTGACATTTCACAATGACAGGGTCACACTCAGAACAGTCCCTTCATTTGTCCCTTAAGTAGCCACCCCTTATCACATGGATCAAGAGGTACAGTCACCATTCATCATAGTGAGTCAAGAGCACAACACAGGGGTCCTTCACCCTCTAGATGTTGGTCACCAACTGAAGAGGTACCTCAGCATTACTGAGAGCACACGTAAGACTGACAGAATGTTCATTTTGACCACAGGTCAAAGGGCAGGGCAGTCAGCCTCCAGGAATTGGTAGATTGATAAGACAGGCCATAACTAAGGCTTATGGGGAAGCAGGCCAGGAACCACCAGAGGGGGATCAAGGCACATTCTACCAGAGCATTAGCTACATCCTGGGCAGAGAAGGGGGAAGTATCAGTGTCAGATATTTGTTCAGCCGCAACATGGTCCTCCATACACACCTTTACCAAACATTACTGGTTGGATGTGGCTTCTGCCAATAGGGCATAATTTGCCAGGGCAGTAATAAGAGCAGGTACTCAGAGTAGATAAGAACTAATTGATCTGCCTCACTTCCCATCCTAGGAATATGCTTTTCAGCCACACAGTTACTAAGGTCCCAATGGTTTTGACTGTGGAGTACTACAAAGAGTATGAAATATAATTGTATTTACTCACCTGGTAAAGGTGATTATTTGAGTACCCTTTATAGTACTCCGCAGCCCCACCTGGGGCGGCAGATGGTACCGACTGTATGAACTCCAAATGATACAAATTATGACTAAAGAGAATGCTATGTTGTGTCCAAATAACTTTGTTTTTACTGCAAAGTATATTATGAATGAAATTAATGATATGTGTAGATTATTTCCAACTGAATAAAAGAGTGTTTAATAGCGATTCAGTCTCCAGAGGTAATTGGATTCTAAACAACAATGTAGTCAGGGCTACCAGGCATTACACAGTGAGAGAAACACAATTAAAGGGTAATACATTTTCCCGTCTTGGTTTTTGTCTCTCTGCTGTTTGGTGTTTTTCTCTATATTTTCTCTAATTGCTAAGGAAGATACACTCTGGAGATTCTTAGATGGGACAAGGGGGCTGTCCTCAGCTAGCTTGATTTTGATTGGATCGTGCATCAATCTATAGGATAGACGGGGAATACCCCAGCGGTTTTGACTGCAGAGTACTATAACGGGTACTCAAATAGTCACCTTTACAAGGTGAGTAAATCCCATTGCTGAGCCTGTGCAAGTTGTAATTAAAACCTCCATTCAGTATAAAAGTTTCAGAGGGGGCTAGCGCCAAACACCATTATAACCAGCCAGTTATTACAGAATGGAACCCAGTTATTATGGGGTTTGAAAGTGGTGCCAGTCCAGTCAATAAACTGTCTCACCAGTAATTATAATCTTTTAATGCACACCCTGTTGTTGCTTATTGCTTACTTCTAATATTTAGCACTGCAAAGTCTTATTAATCTGGTAAAATGACTATGAGTGCTAGTGGACGGTAGCTACATGCAAGCACTAGATTATATTTAGTTACATGCTTGCTCACTTTTCTCTGCCTTTCAGAAGAAAAGGACATCAATATATCATAGTCATATTCTGATATTTTCTTCACATGTCACTGGATTGTAATCACCTTTAGATTCCGATTCCCCCATGAATGTTTTACATAAGAAGGGGCCATGTTTGAACCAACTGCAGTGCCCTTCTTAAGATACTTTCTTTCAAATGTAAAATACCTTTTTGTCTAGAGTGATGTCTATAAACACCAGTAATTGATCTGCCAGTGGTCCCCTGTGTGTCTGCCACCATTATATTGTTATGAGGGATACTGTCACTCCATGCTCCTCTTCTCTTACACATAGAACAAGGCACCTTGCACTTATGTGTAAGCAATAACATATGAGAGCGTGTGCATTATGCTTGATCGCTGCATACTCCTGGTGCTTTCTGGTACATGGAGCTGTAGAGTGAGTGTCTTCAGCCACCCCAGAAGTGCAGCACTCTAGCATAATGCACATCCTGGAGTGTTTTATTGTGTTTATGAAATAGGTTATTTTTTTAATGTGTTTGTATTTAAAACAAAATAATAATTTATATATATATATATATATATATATATATATATATATATATATATATATATATATATCTTTCTGTTCATTTTTAGTAAAATAGTTCTTCTGCCAGGTGAAACTTGGTAACTTTTTTAATACTCCTCTCCTGGGCAGCCCTCCTTGGGACGGGCACCTCAGCTCTGTCATCCCGTCCTCTGCTGGGACTTATCGCCAGCAGTCTTCCCCCAGGGCTTGCCCCCCCCACAGTGGGGTCAAGGGGGTCCGCAGTTCCTGCCGTGGTCCAAATCCAGTTCGGACTGGTGAGCCCAGCTAGTCAGGTGTGGGGCCTGCAAGCATCTGTTGGCATCCTGCCACCAGCATTTTCCATATTCTTGTCCCCTGGCAGGTGTGGTGTGCAAGGACATCATGGCACACACCAACCACTCCTGCACAATGTGCGCAAATGTCTTCCACACCTCCTGACCTTCGGGCCCAGGCTGCCTTTCACACAGCTTTCATCATGGGCCAGGCAAGCATTGAGCTCTTCCCAACCTCCCCCCTGGAGGAGGAGAGCAGTCCTGTGGATGCTCAATCCTTCTCTCCCCAGCCAGCCCTCCGACACCCCAGATTAATTTCCGAACCCGGTACGTCGGCATCGTAAGCAGAAGCGCTATTGCTGTACCAATGGACAGATAGACATTTTTTGTTTTGGTTAGGAGATTTGTCCTAATGTCCTTTTCATAGTTGTAGTTCTCAGCAATCCCCCCCACACACACACACACACCACATACTGAATATACTTTATAAATGAAAAAAACATTGAGATAGTAGCAATGTGTGGCTGCGAAGAGGTGCTGCAAGAGAGAGCGGGTAACAGAGAGCTAGAGACATGTTTTTTACTGTGAGGCAAGAAAGTGAGAAAGAGAGAGACAGCAAGATGAGTTCGTGATTAGAGGTGCTGCAAGAGAGAGAGAAAGGAATGGCTTTTAGTATGTGGCAAAAAAGTGAGTGAGAGCGACTGCGATGGCTCTCTGTGACAGTAAGAGATGGCTGTCAGTTTTTGGAGCAAAGTAGCACTGTAGCAAGTGTTTCTGCATTTTTTTGTAGAGAAATCAAGAGAGCTGGCAGCATTGGAGTATGTCTTTGGTTGAGGACGGAGAGTGAGGAGTGGGGAGGGGGCGGAAGTGTTAGCACCAAAACATGCTGAAATAAAGATGAACAGAAAACCAGAGAGACTTTAAATAATATTACCTTGTAAGTACAGATATATTTTTCTGCAATGTTGCGGGATGAGTATATGTTGCATTTTTTCTGCTTGGGTGGTGCTCTGCTTGGTATTCAGCTTGGCTGTTCCCTGGGAGAAGAAAAATGGCAGACAAATAGTTTTTGCAAGATGTTGTAGTGGTGTATTGATTTGTGATAAGTCTGAATACCAGGATGACTGTGCAGTGAGCTAAATCGCCACACTGTCATATGAGGGGTCTGAGCCAATCATAACCCTTTATTTTAGGTACCCATTTTATAAACACGGAATAATGCACCATGCACTTGCACACACAGTGCCCTACCGGATTTGGAATGCTACTGGGTGGCAGCCCAGATGCGAGTAACCTTATCATGGGGTAATGAGCAATACCAGGCACATTGAAAGGATCTGTACCTCCAGCAGCAGGACGTACCACCACTTACAGCAGCCCTATTTGATACTCTGTTCCACAGCCACTATAAACATATGGACTGTATAGGAATCAGCATGACATTTATTGGCTGGAACAGGGGTACTAGGCAACAAGCAGTTAAAGGCACCTTTTGGAAATTTAAATGGTGGGCTTGGAACACGGACTTTCAGCCAGGGGTTATTGACCAGTAGTATAGGCAACAAGCCCAGTTGGGACTTACGCCAGCATGGCAACTATTGACTGGGGAGGGTATTCACTTCTTTGAGGAGTGCAAGCAATTCTATGGGTGGTGTCACACTGATAGATTTAAGTATTTTTTGTTGAGAGCTTAGATTTCTTAACAATCAGGGGAAGTGCACCGTCGAGAGGAATCCCCCACCCAAGATGATCTCTTTCGCAAGGTCTGCTCTCCTCAAGATTTGAAAGGTGCCATCTCTAAATTGTATCAATTCAGTATGTTTCATTTGGGTAACTCCACAGATTATGTACATCTGAAATGGGAGCAGGAGTCAGGCAGTGAGATACTAGAACCGGATTGGGTGAAGGCCTGAAAGACAGCTAGACAAACTTCCTCCTCCTCCCCCTTCTGACAGGATTTTGCCTGGAAAAGTCAGGAATTGATTTCACTTGGTGCCCCATGTTAAGGATAAGTGGAACAGATTGGCCTCTTCCAGATGCTGACGATAACGTGGGAAACAGGGTGCAGCACACCTATGTGTCTTTTGGCAATGCCCAATTCTACAACATTACTGGTGGGTGGGTGTGGGGGTGCAAAGTACATTAGGTATGGTTTTTACAGTGTCTAAATCTACTTAACCTTTGTCAATTAGATTTTTGGGTTAAGACCACCTCCTTTGGTCAAAGGGAAAGAGGAAATATACCTCTGGAACATATTAATAGTAGCTGCAGCTAAAGCTGTTACTAAACGATGGCTCCAATGAGACCCTCCTGAGGTACGGGATTGCAAGGAAAAATTATTCTTCAAATACAGTAAATGGAATGAGTGGCCTTTCTAGTTCAGCAACATATCCTGCGTTCATCAGTGGGTGGACCAAGTGGGAGTTGCTTCATGGAGAAGATGAAGAATCGGATGGCATAGACAATTGAGATTGGCCGGTGGAACATATACAGTGGCGCCAGCCAGGATGCATCACAGTACTGCTGTAGTATATCACAAAATGCTGCAGTATGCTTCAGGGAACAGTGTAATTCAATAGTAAGTAAGCCCTTTTTGACTGCAGTATTTTGTGGCATGTCATTTACTGCAAGTCACTGCGTTGCATCATGCCTGGCTCTGTTGTACTACTTGGACAGGGTGGGCGGATGGGGGAATGAATATTGTTTATATGTGTCGTCTTGGAGTGTCTGTTATTTTAGCCAGTGAGGTTATATACAGCATAACAAACAGGACTGTAGACTTGAGTTGTAAGGGTATGTTTGTTGTTAGTGGAATTATTATTCTTTTGCTGCTACTGTCTGTGAAGTTGTATACTGCTTGTGCTATTCAGTTATCCATTTTGTACTGATTTTTATTCTCAATAAATGAAGTATTAAAACAGCACTTGCACACATAATGTACCATGTACTTACACACAAAACAATGGACCATGCACTTACACAGTGCACCATGTACTTACACAAACAGGACAATGAGCCATTCATTTACACACACAGAACAATGAGCCATGCGCTTACACACAAAAACAATACACCACGCACTTACACACATAACAGTAAACCATACACTTATACACACAAAACAGTGTCATACACTTACAAACATAGAACGGGGGGGGTATGCATTTATACACACAGAACAATACACTATGCAACTACACACGGAACAGAATGCCATGCACTTACACACACAGAACATTACACCATGCACCTACTGTACACGCAGAACAATAAAGCATACATGTACACACACTGAACAACATGCCATGCACTTACAAACACAGAACTGTTGGGACATGTATTTACCCCCCCACCCCCCACACACACAAAATAATGCACCACACAGTTGCACACATAGAACTGTATGCCATGTACTTACAAACATGGAACTGGGGGCCATGCATTCAGACACACACACAGACACACACACACACACAAAACAGCACAACATACACTTACACACACAGAACAGTATGCCATGCAGTTACAAATACAGAACTGTGGGCCAAGCATTTACACACACACACACACACACCAGTACACCATACACTTACACACAAAGAACAATGTGCCATACATTTACACATTTCAGTTTTCATATATTTGCACCCTTTGACATGTTGCCACTTTAAATGCATGTCTGTTACCTCTCTGCTGGTGTTGCTTGTGAAATGCTGATATGTACTGTATGTAAATGGACATGATGGATATGTATTTGTGATGCTTTTAAAGCACTCGATTCACTGTCAAGTACCACCCCCTGATGAAGCCGTGAGCATGCGGTGCTATGTAGGGGTATTTTACACTCTGAACTTAGTCCTTGCCAAACAAATTTATATTTTACACTGTCTCACAGTGTTGTGCTCCATCTTATTTGTTCCACTTAGACACACAGAACAGTGCACCATGCACTAAAACACATCGAACAGTATGCCATGCACTTACACACACACACACAACAATGCACCATGCACTTACACACACAAAACAATGCGCTATGTACTTACACACACAGAACAATGTGCTATGCATTTACATGCACAAAACAATGCACCATGCACTTACACACACAAAGATAAAGTGGCATGCACTTTCACACACAGAACAAGAAACCATGCACTTACACACACAGAACAATGCACCATTGACTTACACACACAAAACAATGCACCATGCACTTACACACAGAGAACAGTGCGTCATGCACTTACACACAGAACAATGCACCAAGCACTTATACACACAAAACAATGTGCCATGTACTTACACAGAAAACAATCAACCTGAGTGCCACCCTGGAGAGATAGCTGTCCCAAGGCTAATCTCTGACTTTCCAAAGTATAGTGTCCTTTTCATCAGCCCCTCTCAGAGGTATCAAAAATGAATGGTGCCAATCAGACCTCCCTGGCTTCTTTCTTGGTGTAATTCTGTAAGCTCTCATCACTTTCAGGGAACAGCGTAATTCAATAGTAAGTAAGCCCTTTTTTACTGCAGTATTTTGTGGCATGTCATTTACTGCTCTGTATTTTGTAGTATTTTGTAGTTTTGCAGTATTTTGTGGCATGTCATTTACTGCTCTGAAAAATTGTACAAAGAATTCTTTAATAATAAATAAAAGGGATGGGGACAAGAGTTGTAAAAAGAGAGTGGGGAAAAGGAGGCAAGGCAAAAGGGAAAAAGGGGTACCAGGCAGAGTGGGAACAAAGTGGGGAATGCCACGTGTGCAAACACAAGAAGTCTAGGAAACAAAATTCCAGACCTAGAGGCCATTATGGCAGAGGCATACCTGGATTTGGTGGCCATTACCAGGTCATGGTGCACAGGAAACCATGACTGAGACAGGGCCATACCAGGCTATACTGAGTTCAGTAAAGACAGGGTGGGAAAGAAAGGGAGGATGGTGTCGTTTGTAATGGATAGTATCAAGGCGATGGAGACACAGGGCGTCTAGGAGCAAATGGAGTGGTCAGAGGTACTGTGGGTCACCCTGGAGACATTAACTGGAGAAACTGGATAGTGCGCTGGTAGAAGCCATTAGCACAAGGGCAGAAAAAGGGGAGGTGCTGCTGGTGGGGGACTTCAATCAGCAGGATATAGATTGAAGCTGCCCAGCTGCTGCTTCAACTAGAAGCAGGGGCATCCTAGACTCCCTTCTGGAGCCATTTCTCAGGCAGCTAGTCAAGGAGCCCACTCACATACCTCTCAGCTTGCCAGGCCCTGAATGAAGGACGCTGCTTATCAAAATCAGGGACACCCTGTGTTACTCTATATATAGCACAGTGTCACAGTTCTTGCATTTGTTCAAATGCATAAAATTTATAGACTTGAACATTTCATAATGCAGTAAAGTAATGCTAGTCTTTTGGTAACTGGGTAAGGCCCGTTAGGTGCAAGTGACAGCTCAGGGGTAATGTGAGGAAATTTTTTTTCACAGAGAGAGTAGTGGATGCATGGAACCGCCTTCCTGGGGAGGTTGTTGGGTCTAAAACAGTGGGGGAATTCAAACATGCATGGGACAGACATAAGACAATTGTAGTAGGGGGTTGCAGGAAGTATGCTGTTGGTTAACTAGAATCTGCAGTTTATCCAATAGGTAGGGAAATGGGCAGACTGGGTGGGCCTAGTGGTCCTTATCTGCCGTCAAAGTCTATGTTTCGATGCCTGTTTTCAGAGATGATGTGGAAGCACTAGGGTGGTTAAGTGACACACAGTATGCAAGTGGAGGTTGTGGGAATCAAACCCCAAGCCTGCTGAATGTACCGAGCTCATTCATAGCTTGTTACTCTAACCTCTGGTCTATACTGCCAGTTCTCTTTCAGGACCTGCTTTTTACATTCAGCCACACAATACAATATAGCAAGCTTTTTGAGCAGATACTTCCATTTTATGAGCCCTTGATATTGGTCATTTGTCCTGTCCCTGATTTTTCTGTTTTTTTATTTTTCAAGTCCTAGCCATGATTTGCAAGGTACGAAGTTGACAGGTATGCTCTTTATACACAGACTGCAGTATCATTTTGCAAACTCAGACTTAAGCAGAAATTCATTACATTATCTGAATATGCAAAGGCAACAGTTTCCACACAGTATTCTGCATTTGGAACTCAGGTACTAATAATATAGTCCAACACATGAAATAAGGGCACCATCCACTGTAATAGCTTCAAATCACAGCGTTTATTACTGAAAACAAACAGAAGCAAAATAAAAACTGCAGTGAAGTACCAAGTAGGTGCTACAAACTCACAGCACCCGACCGGTTTGCACATCGCGCTTCCTCAGGGTTCCTGAGGCGTGCATCTGTAGCTGATCAGGCTGTATGCCTTGACAACTGCACTATTCTTACTGTTGTTTTGACAATAAACACAGTGATTTGAAGCTATGCGATGGTGTACCTATTTCATGTGTTGAATATCATTGTTTGAGGAGCACGTCGGCAAGTGGAGCCTGCTTTCCTGTTTTTGTACTAATGATATAGCCCAGTAACTTTGACGTTTTCCATCCAACTCTAAGCCTTCCAAATAAAACTGTTCCTTGTAACCTCTCCTGTCTTGTAACCCTCACCTGACTTGTTTGACAGACAGACGATCCTGCAGCAGTACAAAAATCTGCCCTGCAGTACAGAAATATCTATATATCCTTGGCCTGGTTATTACTGAGCAGGTTATTTATTTATTTTTTTTAGGATAAGAAAAGAATGTTGTATTTTGTTGCTTAGCAGCCAGACTCACTCACCTATTTGTGGCCATACACTGGGAGCTGACAAGGAGGTCCTGCAGGTTCCAAATCTGAATTTGAGAAGAGGTATTGATGGTCACCAAACAGGAAAGAGACCTGGGGATAACCATATCTGATGACCTCAAGGTGGCAAGACAGTGCGACAGGGCAGTGGGTATCACCCGTAGAATGCTGGGGCACATAGGGAGGGTTATCGCCAGCAGAAAGAGAGAGATGGTGTTGCCCCTGTGTACATCACTGGTGAGACCCCACCTGCAGTACTATGTTCAGTTCTGGAGACCACATCTCAGAAAGGATACAGACAGGGTGGAGGTTGTCCAGAGGAGGGCAACTAAAATGGTGCAGGGGCTGCTACAGAATCTCTACAAGGAGAGCCTGAAGGATCTCAGTATGTACACCCTGGAAGAGAGAAGGAGGAAGGGCGATATGATAGAGGTTATAAGTACCTTACGAGGTTAAATAAGGCACAGGAAGGGAGTATTTTTCAGAGCTAAAGATGAACGAAAACAAGGGGACATGCAGTGAAGTTGGAAGGGGTAAAATTTAGGAGTGATGTGAGAAACTACTTCTTCAATGAAAGAGTGGAGGATGCCTGAAACAGTCTTTCAGCAGAAGTGGTGGGATAGGCACAAAGGAATCTTAGTTGGGAAGCAAGGAGAGGAGGGAACTAGAGATCAAGTAGGGTCTGCGGTGACAGGATAGGATAGCAGGAAAAATGGGCAGACAGGGTGGGCCAAATGATCCTTATCTGCCATCAGATGTTTCTATGTTGCTATAAATCTGAGAGTGTCCTCTACCCTCATGCCTTCTGGAATGTCAATGAGGCAAACATTAGCTGCATGTGTCCGATTTGTTAAGTGTTCGATGCTGTAGCGTGTGGTCTTGTTTTCTGAAATTCCTCCCCCCAAAAAAACGCTGATGGTTTGTTAGTGTTATCCATTACTCCTTTCATGTCTGTAGTGACAATGTCGACTTGAGTCTCTAACGTTACCCTGTTGCTGAAAGTGTTGACTTGGTTTCTCAAATCCCAGACTGTATCAAGCACAGCCTTGATCATTGTTTCAGACTGTGATGACCCCTCTTTTTTTTGTAGTTTATTTTTTAAAATGTTGTGGTAAAACTTATAACAGTACAACAACAGTATAAGGTTACACTCACACTGAAAATAATCATACAGTCCGCTAACAGTCCCATTGCCATAGGCTTTAAGTGGGTAAAAAATATGCTGTCTGGAACCTCAGTGCCAAGTACATAATTGGTATGGTAATATACATGCTTCTTGATGGAGCCTGACTATCTGGTCGCAAACCAATCAGGGGTGAAGGGAGGAGCAGGCAGAGAGAGTTCTACCGGACCAATGCTAAGGAGGAGGGAAGAGACCTCTCTGCCTCATAGCGCAAAATCCTGGCATGATGCCATGATATTGCTGACATCGCAGATGGAGTCACAAGTAAGATGAGCCTGTTCGCCGACGACTCCAAACTGGGGGCAGTTGTGGACAGTGAAGAGGGGAGAAGGGCACTCCAGGAGGATATTCTGTCGAAACTTGTGCTTGTTTATAACTTAAGTACAGAAAATTCATTGCTTGTGACTGCTTTTTGACACTTGAGCCCTGCAAAAAAAACGGAAGCAGGAAGAGGAGCTTTGTAGTCCATGTCAGGGGTTCTGAGGACTACAAACCTCATAATTTAACCTTTAAAATCGGGGAATTTCATTTCACAGTGTAGTAGTGGGCAGTAAAAAAGCATCTCAATTACAGGAGAACATAGAAATTTGTGTTTTTAAAGCAATTTGTTACTGTTTTTGGTCAGTGGGTAGAGGGGACAAAACCTTTTACAGGTACATAAGTGAAAAAAGAAAGACAAAGGGAGGGATAGTGAGACTGAAGGGGGAGGATGGGGGCCGCGTGGAGGATGACAACAGTAAAGCTGACATTTTGAACAGGTATTTCTGCTCAGTCTTTACTGAGGAAGAGGAGGTAATGGGTCTGAAGGAGTACAAGGGTGAGAATGGTGCAGAAATGGACACAAGTCCCTTTACGAAAGGGTCCTGAAGGAACTGGAAGTAATAAGAGTTGATAAAGCAATGGGGCCAGATGGGTGCACCCAGGGTCTCAAAGAACTTAGAAAGGTGGTGGCTGAACCTCTGGCTATCCTGTTTAGCCGATCACTGGAAACAGGGAGGTACCCAAAGACTGGAGGACAGCAGATGTAGTCCCCTTATACAAAGTGGGAACAAAGAGGAAGCAGGAACTACAGACCAGTCAGCCTCACTACCTCGGTAGTGGGAAGATCATGGAAGCACTACTGAAGGAGAGATTGGTGGAACATCTGGTTGTCCAATGGACTACAGGACCCAAGGCAGTATGGTTTCACCAGGGGAGGTCATGTTAGACCAACCTCATTGAATTTTTGACTGGGTGACTGGGGAGGTGGATCAGGGAGGGCAGTGGACATGGCCTATCTGGACTTCAGCAAGGCCTTGACACTGTGCCACATAGAAGACTATTACACAAACTGAGGAATATGGGTGTGGGCAGGACAGTAGTGTGGGTGGGTAGGTAACTGGCTGGGTGGCAGGACACAGAGGGTGGTGGTAAATGGCTGTCACTCCACAGAGGAAGAGTGACCAGTGGGGCACCGAGGGATCAGTGCTGGACCGGTCCTATTCAACATCTTCATCAGTGACATTGCGCAGGACCTAGAAGGCAGAATTTCACTGTTCGCTGATGACACAAAGCTCTGTAACAGAGTAGACACACCAGAGGTGTAGACAGAATGAGAAGGGACCTGCAGAAAACTTGAAGAATGGTCAGGGGTTTGGCAGTTGAAATTCAATGCAAAGAAGTGCAAGATAATGCATATGGGGCACAAAAACCCTGGCACAATATATCAGTTGGGGGTGAGGATATAGCATGCACCAAGCAGGAAAGGATCTTGGGGTTGTCATCTCTGATGACCTCAAGATAGGGAAACAGTGTGACAAGGCAGCAGGTAAAGCAAATAGGATGCTGGGATGTATAGGCAGGGGCATCACCAGCAGGAAAGGGAGGTCATAATTCCGCTATACAAGACACTAGTGAGGCCCCACCTGGAGTACAGTGTACAGTTCTGGAGACCATACCTACGTAAGGACATAGACAGGGTAGAGAAGGTTCAGAGGAGGACAACAACGATGGTGCATAGATTGCATCACAAGTCCAATGAAGACAGGTTGAAGGAACTGAACATGTACTCCCTGGAGGAGAGGAGGGAGAGGGGGTATATGATAGAGACATACAAGTATCTTACAGGGAGGAACAGGGTGCAGGAAAACACTATTTTTAAGCGAAAAAGATGTTCCAGGACTAGAGGGCATGGGATGAAGTTGGAGGAGGGACGATTCAGAGGAAACATGAGAAAGAATTTCTTCACAGAGCAGGTGGTGGACAAGTGGAACACCCTGCCAGAGGAAGTGGTGGGGGCTGAAACAATCACGGGATTTAAGAATGCATGGGATAGACATAAAGGAATTCTGGAGGTCAGGGGTAAGGGGCAACAGACTTCTAGGAAAACAAACTGAACTTACAAGCTCAAATGGGCAGACTGGGTGGGCCATAGGCCCTTATCTGCCGACACTGTCTATGTATCTATGTATCTATGTATCTATGTGATCTCACTAGCTCTTCCGGGGCATGGGAGGGTATTTTAGTACGCCCTGCAGCAAGCGCATTTTAAAAAGTAGCTGAGGTGCTGTTAAAATCACTAGAGCTCCTCTGCTAGTGATATTCTGTCACAACTTGTGCTTGTTTATAACTTAAGTACTGGAAATTCATTGTTTGTGACTGCTTTTTGACACTTGAGCCCTGCAAAAAAAACAGAAGCAGGAAGAGGAGCTTTGTAGTCCATGTCAGGGGTTCTGAGGACTACAAACCTCGTAATTTAACCTTTAAAATCAGGGAATTTCATTTCACAATGTAGTAGTGGGCAGTAAAAAAGCATCTAAATTATAGCAGATCATAAAAATTCATGTTTTTAAAGCAATTTGTTACGATTTTTGGTCTTGTGACCTCACTAGCTCTTCCGGGGCACGGGAGGATATTTTAGTATGCCTGGCGGTGGCCGGGGCGAGCCCGAGTGAGTCGAGCGCACACGCAGCGTTGCGCGCAAAGACACATGCATCCAAGCACTTGTCAAGCATGTCTGGCATATCAGGCGGATCGACCAGAGTCTACTAAGGAGGAAGTATAAACAGACACACTTGGGGTAAATAAAAACACACTAGATTATGTGCTGCTGAACAGCTCTGTTTATTTAAACAGTAAGATAGGAAATTGAGAATAGATATCTAAAGTTAGCTATTCCTATAGGCTTAATCTAACAAGTGTGTATAGGAACAACCAATTCTTGGGATAATACTAACCAGAATTATTGAAATAAATATATAAATCATATTTTGGTGGCTGGTTGTTTGAATCCATACTATAACTAATTCTGAATAATACAGTCTGTTTAGGTTATTTTGATTTAAAAATGAATATTAATGAGGGCATTGTTACCTTATCTACTGGGGAAATAGCAATGACATGTATTTTGTGTCAAAACTTTTGTTTGGAGACTAGTATAGGATTTGAAGGATTAAAATGTACACAATGTATTCAGAATGCAGACCTGAAAAATAAGATAGAAATATTGGAACAAAGGATTATTGATTTAAATAAACAAAACGAGGTTTTACACTTCGAATTAAATGAGATCAAGAAATCCCACTCGTCAGTCCCTATTAGTCAACACATTATAAAGGAAGACTCTTTGAAGAGCGCAAGGGAAGCAAGTGGTGACAGTAGTGATGATTGGAGTCTAGTAATTAACAAAAGGAAAGCAAAGAAAGGAAGGAGGGCAATGGAATTCTTAATTCCTGTGGAAAATAGATTTCAGATTCTAGATGATGAATTACAAAATGAAGGAATAAATAATGGGAATACAATAAATGGACAGGATTGTTCTGATAACTTAGGGGCACACAATAAAATTAATCAGAAGAATACTATTACAACTATTGTACAGGTACATAATGAGGAATACTGTACTAATACCACCAAGGCAGCTCCAATGGACAATAATTTAACTGATCCTTTAGTAGAATCTGGAAATTTGACCAATCCCCTAGAGATGAGTACTGATAATATTGAAAGATCTGATCCAAGACAGGTTATAGTACTGGGAGATTCTATTATTAAATACATAGATGGACATATCTGTAAAACAGATAAACAGAACAGAATGTGTTCAAGTTTTAGGGGAGCTTGGATTAGGGACATTGAGAGAGTAGTTCCTAATATTATCAAAGATGCGGGTATAAATCCCCTAGTAGTGGTTCATGTTGGTACGAACAACATAAATAAATTTACAACTAATGAAGTAAAAAACAGCTACATATCCCTGGTCAACACACTAAAGTCATCAAAATCAGAAATATGCCTCTCTGAAATTCTGCCTGTACCACGAGCCTCTGCGAAGACAGAAGCAAAAATAAAGGAAATAAATGAATGGTTAAGGAAATGGGCATTGAATAATAATGTAACCTGCATTACTCACTGGGAAAAGTTCTATAATGATTACAGTCTTTTTAGCTGGGATGGCTTATATCTTAGCAAAAAAGGGACGCTACTATCTAGGAAAACAGCTTTTGTAAGTAGTTGAACAACATTTAAACTAAATACTGGGGGGCAAAGGGGGAGTGATAAAGTGGAGCCCTTGTCCTTGAGTGATGAACTCACATTCTTTATGTGCAATGCTAGGAGTTTGAACACCATTAAATTAACAGAATTAGCTGGGAGAATGGAACAAGGAAACTTAGATATAATAGCAATAACTGAGACGTGGTGGAATGAGGCCTCTCAGTTGGTCTAATGCCATCCCAGGATATAATTTACATTATAAAAACAGAAGTAACAGAAATGGTGGTGGGACGTGTGTCTACATAAAAAACACAATCATAACAATAAGACATTTCTATATTAATGGAAAATGAGGTGGAAATAGAAGGTTGCTGTATACAGATACAATACCTAAAGAAAAAAATGATACTAATAAATATCTATCGACCACCTAATGCTGATTTAGCTTACAACTTAGCTTTGATACAATTTTTATCAGACCACTTTGAAACATCTGATGTAATCATCATGGGTGACTTGAATCTGCCGGGTATTAACTGGCAAAAACTTATGGCATCCACCAATATAGAACAAAATTATTTGAGAACATTCATAAACTTGGGTTTAGAACAAATGGTTATAGAACCAACTCGTGAGAAAAACGTTTTGGACCTTATTTTAACAAATATCTCCGAAAAATTTAGTACTATTGAAATAGTAGAACCACTAGGATCTAGTGACCATAATGCAGTCATATTTTCTATAAAGCAATTCAAAAATAGTAATAGAAAAAACATATATCGTTATAATTATTACAAGGGGAATTATAAGGAAATTAAGGAAGCATTGTTTACAAAAAATTGGAATCTATTATATAATGATAAGAGCACAGATGAGTGCTGGCAGCTCTTTACGGGAACTATATATGATTTGGAACAAAGATATATTCCTAAGATTAAAATAAATAATTATAAAGGTAAAATTCCAGTTTGGTTGACACCCAATATACAAAAACAGATAAAAATAAAGGAAAAGGCATATAAAAAGTTAAAATTAGATCCTTGTGTAGAAAACAGAAATAAGTATAAAAAAGAATTAAAAACCACTAAATTCTTAATTAAGAAAGAGAGGAAACAGATTGAATATAAATTGTCTGCAATGGAATATAATCCTAAAGTTTTTTATGCATATATAAATAAAAATAAGAATTCAAATCCTCCGATATCAGCTATTGTTAATGAAGGGATAGAAACTAATAATGGGTCAGATATAGGAAATATATTTAATAAGTACTTTGGTTCTGTGTTCACAAGTAAAGAGCCTATAAATGAAATGGTATATACATATACTAGTACATATGAGGAGATAACTATGGGGGAAATAAGAGATGCAAGTAGATTCTTAAAAGAAACTTCTTCACCAGGGCCTGGTAATATAAATACATTTTTCGTAAAACAAATCCTGGACGCACTCTTGTGCCCATTACACACTATTTTAATAAATCATATAGGAATGGTGAGGTACCAGAGGACTGGAGATTGGCTACTGTGATTCCAATATATAAAAAGGGAAATAAAAGTAGAGCAGATAATTATAGACCCATTAGTTTGACGTCTGGTTTGTGTAAAACCATGGAAAGAATATTAAAACAAAAAATGGATCAAGAATTAATAACAAAGGGTATAATGGACAACACACAACATGGTTTTAGAAGAGGCAGATAATGTACAACAAACCTGGTTACTTTTTACGAGAACATCAGTGCTAGTCTGGATAGAAGCATTCCAGTGGATGTTGTATTTCTGGATTTCAAAAAAGCATTTCATAAAGTATCACATAATCTATTAATTATGAAATTGATCAAGTCAGGAATTAATAGTTACACTGTTAAATGGGTCGAGGCCTGGTTAAGGGACAGATTTCAGAGTGTAAGAATAGGTGATACAATCTCTGCTAGCATTTTAGTTACAGGTGGAGTACCTCAGGGCTCTGTCCTGGGTCCTACTCTTTTTTGGTATATTCATTGGAGATTTACAATTGGGAGTTTCATGCCAGATAAGTAAATTTGCAGATGACACTAAAATCTCAGCAGAAGTTGATACTGAAATAAAAATAAACATATTAAAAAAAGATTTACTGATTATTGAAAAATGGGCTAAAGAAAACATGTTTTTCAATACAGATAAATGTTTAGTTATGCACTTAGGGAAGAAAAATCCCAATGTTGATTATATACTGTGTGGGAATGAAATTAAGATAGGATGCTATGAACAAGATCTAGGAGTAATAGTAAACAACAAATTTGACTGGAGTAACCAATGTAATAAAGTAATCCAAACAGGAAATCGTATTATTAATGTGATTAAAAAAGCATTTTTAACACGTAATAAAGAATGTATTATAAAATTATATAAATCATATATTAGCCCTCACACGGATTACGCAGTATCCTTCTGGGCACCATATTTGGAAAAAGATAAAAAAATGATGGAAAGTCTACAGAGAAGAATGACAAAATTAATACCGGAAATAAAACATTTATCATATCCAGAAAGGGTAAAATCATTGGGATTATATGACTTGCAGACAAGACGGTACAGAGGTGATCTGTTGTTGTTGTTTAATATTCTAAATGATGAAAATCTCATGAATTTAAGTGGATTAAAATATTTGGACAAAGTATACGGCCTGAGATGTAATAACAGGCAAAATCAAAATACCAAGGGCAATCACCAACAAGTGGAAATACTATTTTACCGTGAGAGCTGTGGTACTTTGGAATTCCCTGCCACAGTACATAGTTAAGCAAACATCATGTAACCAGTTTAAATTGGAACTAGAGGGGTTACTGTTGGGTAGTTATACTTGATATCCCCCACTTTTGTGGGGAAAGTGGTCTCGATGGGCCTAGTGCCTGCTTCCACTTTAATAACCAAGAGTAATACCGAGAGTAATCAGGAGTGCTTGGAACATTGGTCAAACTCATGGCAGCTGAAGTTCAATACCAGGAAGACTAGTGTATTGCACTTGGGGGCTAGGAATCCTGGATACAGATATCACCTGGGGGGGGGGCAGTTATCCATCTTGGAGGAAGACAGAGATTTAGGGGTGGTAATTATGGGTAAAATGAACCACTCAGAACAATGCAAGGATCTATGTGATATCGGCGATCGCAGAATAGTGATCACTGTTATGGCAAATGCACATCACTGAAAAACATTTGGCGATGTGCTCCCCAGCACACAGCAAAAGGACGCCAAGGGACTTTACATTTACATGTGCCCCCACCTCCCCACTGAAAGATTCTCAACTCCAGGTGGGTGCATGTTGGGGGGGGGGCAGTGAAAAAAAAAAACATTTTGGGCCGGACGCAACAAAAGGTACCTGCGTCTGGCCACAAACCTGGTACCCTTTGCTGACCCAGCACGCCATGGGGACAGCTCGGCAGCCATCATGGCACCATTCCTCACAATCCCTTCGCCACCACCCCCGGCTCAGCGTGCTTCCCTTGCGTGGGGTGCTGGTGACAGGATGCGCTATTTTCACAAACCCCCATCTGGTTGCCCCTTCCTGGTCGTCCCAATGACCAGGCACCACGATTAGTCGCGGTTTTGTAGGTGCCAGTTCACGGTCGCAGTCGCAGGGATATCACAATGCAGGAAGGTAGTGGCAAAAGCAAACAGAGTGCTGGGTTGCATTGCCAGGGGGATTACATCAAGGAGGGCAGAGGTTATCCTGCCACTGTACAAATCCTTGGTAGGGCCTCACCTGGAGTACTGTGTGCAGTTCTAGCACCCATACTTAAACTAGAGAGGGTCCAGAGGAGGGCGACTAAGCTGATCCAAGGGATGGGAGATGAGACTTACAAGGAAAGACTAAGGGAGCTCAACATGTACTCCCTAGAGGACAGAAGAGATGGAGAGATATGATTGAACCCTTCAAGTACTTAAAGGGTATTAACAGGGTTACAGCTAAAGGTCTGTTCAGGTTTAGAAGGGAAAGGAGCTATGAGAGGACACAGCATGAAGTTGGCGGGGGAAGTTTAGGAGGTAGCTGAGGAGGCACTACTTCACGGAAAGGCTAGTAGCACCGTGGAACGCGCTGCCTGAGGAGGTGAACTCAAAGGACTCAGTGGGGAGCTTTAAGAGGAGTTGGGACACACATATGGGCAAGGTAAAGATAGTGGAGGTGTGGAACAGTGGGGGAATACAGGGAGGCAACCTAAGCAGAAAAGGACATACAGGAGAGGGGGTAGCAGCAGTGTCTTGGCTGTAAGCTGAACTCGAGCAGATATGATAGTCCTTCTGGCTTAAATCTGCTGGTGTCATATATAGTATCCAGCACCTCCATCCAAGTTCAAATTTCTCCAAAGTATGATTTAATTGGGCCGTGATTTTTTTCCAAGTGATATAGTTCAATCATTATATCTTGCTATAGATGTATGGAGGGAGTAACTGGGCTTAACCAATTTTTCATGAGGGCCTTTTTAGCTGTAAGGAGACATGTGCCACAATTTATGATTGGAAGAAGATCTCAAGGGACAGGGAACTTTCGAGGAGAGGAATATTTGGGGTGTTAGCTGCACCTGGTGCCAAAAAGCTCTGACAATTCCCTGTTAAGGACAGTAAAGAACAATTGCAGTCCTAGACAGCTCCAAAAGATGCCCATGCATGGTCTCAGAGACCCCACGTTGTCACCAGCATGAAGCCCCCCCTCTCCAGAAGATATTTACTTTGAGTAGCAGGAGTCTTGAAGAACAAAATAGCATTTTTCTAAGAAAATTCTTTCCACGCATGCGAGGCTGTAATATGGTGTAGAGTTGAGAGGTGTCTCTGCCAGTCCCTGTCCAAAATAGCCAAGGATAAATTTGTTTACCATGCCCTCTTAACTGAATCTATTGGGTCTGCATTTATCTGTATCAGGGCCTGGTATAATGAGGAAATCATGCAAGTGGGACGGAACCCTCCAACGCAGGAGAAATGAAGCAATGACATGAATCCCTAGCCTCTCCCAGTGTCGAAAGGAATGGTCCATGCTTGTGAGAGAAAAGACTGATGAGTACAGCAGAGAGATTAAAAGAAATCTAGACTGTGTCAGCCTGGGAATATTGAGCACCTGATGCCAAGCTTGTATAATGCAGCTCGTAAAAGGGCTTCTTCAATCTCCAAGTCAGGCAGCGGGGTTGCCATGGGTACCTCAGGCAATTCATGGGGTTTCAATACTCTATCCCCAGCTTTTGGGCCAGCAGCCACAGTCGCAGGTGGGTCCCCAGGGCATCCAGCCTTGGGGAGAACAGGCAGAGACTTCCACCCACTGTCCATCCCTCTACCTTGGGAAGGTTCACAGACAGCTGGTGGTGGGAAGGGCTGAACAGACAGCTATGCCCAGCGCCCACCGTTCTACTCTCTTGACACTCTTCTTCACATCTTCCCTGCTCTCTAAGGGCTCAGTGGTGAAGAATTCACTTGGCATCACTGTAGGAGGCAAATCCCATCCCCATGGGGGCACATAGGGCAGCAAGATGGCTGTCGACTAGGGGGCAGCACCGCAGAAGCACTGGAGGCAAATCGGCTGGCGCACCACACCACTTCCTTCATTGCCACACAAAACACATTTCTCTTTTGCTGAACTCCTTTTCAACATGTACCACAGCCATGCCAGCAGCGATTCAGGGACAGTGATCATGCAAGTGGGCTGGCTGGGAGCTGAGGTCATTTTTGTACTGTGCAACCTCCTCTCCTGAATTCAGTCTATAATCCACTCACAGTAGGGTCCCCAAACTCTCTCTTCCTTTTACTCTTTTCCAGGGAAAACTGATTAGTCCTTTTCTCGCGGTTAGATTTTTCTCCCTCACTGCCCTCCTTTTCCTCTTTGACGGACCAAAATGGTGCTTTTCCTCCAAAGCCTCTCATGTTTAACCCTGTTGTAGTGCCCAGCAACCCCCAATGTCCACCAACCAAAATAGTTCCAGTGAGATCAGTTATGTATGCAAGCACATTCCATGCCACGAGGCAGTCAGCGCCCTTTTGTCTAGGCGCGAGGGGCACAATTCACATGGCTGGAATGGAAACTTCTACAGCACTTCACCAGGCCTTAAAAATCTCCTCATGTGGCTGCACCCACACATATTATTCCAGGTAAGTCTTTAGCACCTCAAAATGAATCCCAGATGAGCCCTCACATTGTAAACCCACCTTCCCTGTCTAGGGGTATACAGTGTTAAGTTTGTGGGGAAGAGGGCACATTACAGCCAGAATACACAGTCCAGAATTATAACAGATGAAAATGCTGAGTAGCTGGATTCCACAGTGGTAGAGTGACAGATTGGCTCAGTCGGGATGTTTTTCTTTTGCAAGGGGGTGCAGTCTGCAGTCTATGGGGGGGCAGAACTTGTTAGCAGGATTAGACAGATAGGCATTTATTCAACTAGTATTGCAGATAGGGTAAACAGTAACTGTCCAGACTAAAAATGATGTAAAAACATCTGGATTTATTTGATAACACTTGCATAAACGTTAATTGAAGGCTTAAGCCACAACCAGTACTCCGCTTCATGGAGTGTGGGGGAAAACAATAGATTTCAGTCTCTCAGAATTCTGTGGCCAGAGCCATGGTGCATTTCATTCACGATGTGGGACACACAGTCCAACAGTATTCCTCCCTGGAGCAATCGAGCTCCGACTTTGATGGTGATAGCAGCAACTCTAATTTAATTGCTTAAAATTTTTGTAACCACACACTCCAATCTCCATGGTGCAGCTGGAACAATCACTTCATGTACACGGGCAGCATCTTTCACTTACATGTCTCACTCCCTCAGATCACTTGGCAATTTATTACCTGAACCACTGCACACCTGATGCAGGAACCTCATGATGCAGACCCAACAAGGGAAACTCTGCCACCGTGGTCCCACACCACTTTCTGAAACATTGCAGGGGTTGTACTTGGGCTGTCAGTTTCATGGATGACACTCTCTGGTGGACATGGTCTTAGGCAGTGGAACCCTGTGCTGCCACCTGGGGCCTCCCACAGTCTGGCCTATTACTTTCTGGGCTGTGGCCTCACCATGGCAGCCACCGGCACCTTCTGACCCTGCGGGCTCCCTTGCCTGCCCATCCTGGTGCCGAGGATCATGGCAATGGACCTCCTGCCAGGGCTCGGCTCTTCCTCCTCCTCAGCAGTGGGAACCCAGGGATCATGCAGACAGCACCCCAATTACAACAGCCTGCACAAGCTTCCTATGAGAGGGACGAGCTTTCCCTCAGGGGCCAGGGTGGCGATTGCCCCACCCTGGCCCCCGGCCAACTGCCCTCACTCCTCTGACACTAAATCTCTCTCCACACCTGAACTCGATGCCTGCTGGCATTGTAATAAGCTCCACGGGGGACATAACATATATTTGAGACAATCATTATATCACTGTGTGAATCTGAGCCACCATATAAGGATAAATGCAGGAAGGCAAGAGCTCCCTCCCTCCCTTTTGGGAAGCTGTAATACCATAAATCTGATGCACAGTCTGTGCCCATCCATGTGTATCAACAGATTAACCTATTGCGCTCCTTAAAACGGCCCTGATTTGGGGTCACTGGTAACGTCTGTGCTAAATATAGTACCCTGGGCAAAATGTTCATATGAATTGAATCTATCTGTTGCATTAAAGAAAATGGTAAATTTTTCCATACCTGCATGTCCAATATTATTTATGTGATAAGTGGGTCATAATTAAAGTGACCAACTTGGTCAGATCCAGAGAAAGGTGGACTTCCAAGTATTTCAAGGATGGGAGGTCCCATTGAAACTTAATTTGAGTTCTAATGGTGGCAGAAGGGGAATAATGGGACTGTAGCACTCTGCTTTACTAGTGTTTAATTTATATCCTGCTACAGCTCCAAATTCCTCCAACATCCGCACATAGGGGCAAGAGAAATTTCTAGGTATGCCAGATAAATCAATAAATCATCTACATATAATGCAAGCTTTTGCGTCCTACCCCCTGCCTAATCCAATCCTCTACTCTTTAAATTTTGTCAGACGACTTGAGCTAATGGCTCCAGGTATATGTCAAAGAGAAGAGAGGAAGAGGACTCCTCTGCTGAATGCCTCTAGACAGTAAAAAAGGGGAGGAAACACTACCATTAATCTTAACATACACTGTGGGGGAGTCATACATATGCTGAATTATTCCACCAAATTGTTTAGGGAATCCCATCTTTTCCAGTTTGGCACTCAAAAAATCCCATGCCATATGGTCAAATGCCTTCTCTGCATTAAGGCTAAGTAATAAAAGAGGAGTTTTCGACCGGGTGGCATGGTAAAGGACATGCAACATCCTTTTAATGTTGTCCTGTGTTTGCCTGGATGCCATGAACCCTGTTTGGTCTCCATTGATCATAAATGGTAAGATTTTCTCTAAATGCTTAACTAAGATTCCGGTCTACAATATATAATCAATATTTAATACCAAGATCAGCCTACAGGAGGCACGATACTTTGGATTTTTTCCTGGTTTCGGTATTGCCCTAATAGTGTCCATCTGCCATGTAGGAGGAATCCTTTCCCCCTCACTCACCTCAGCACATGTCCCTGCCAAAGGGGGTAATAGTAGACCTTTAAAAAGTTTATAAAACTCCCCAGCATACCCATCTGGGCCTGGACTCTTCCCATTCTTTACATTTTTGATCACTTCCACCAATTCCTCAGGTGGCACCAGAGACTCAAGAAATTATTCTACCTGTTGAACTGGCCCAGTGGCATAAAGGGCTGAGGCAATGAAAGTGCCTTACCTCCTGCCATGTTGGTGGCCCTTGTTCGGTCATGAGCATGAGCTGCTGGGGGTTGGCCGTGGAGGAAGAGGGTCGAGCACCCACCAGCTGCACTTCTCTTCTTGGGGGACCTGCACACTCTGCTGAATGAGTGCAACCTGGTGGAGGCCATGTGGTAATGCAGGTCGAAGAGGGCAGCAGAAGGGAGGGCTGCGGGACTCTGTGGCATGCACGTGCCTCTACACATGCATGGTCACAAGCATGCCCCAGCATGGGGAACAGGGACAGAAAATGAAAAAACAGGTTGATGTTGCCCAAATGAAGCCATGGCCACCTGCCTCTGGCCTGCACTGTCGACCCTGTCCAATCTGGATGTGTGTCACCGGTTGGGGGGAAGATGGTCTTCCCCTTCCCTGCCCCGACACAGGAGAATCCATGTGGGATCTTGGGCATGGTGGTCCGGTGCTATGGGAGCCAGGTGAAAGGAGGTGGGGACAGGGTGGAAATCCCACCCACACTGACGCTGGGAGAAAACCTTGGATTAAAAAAAAAAACTAATTCTACCTGTTGCTTAGATAGCTTGGGGAGCATAAAAGTCTTCAAGTAATTCTTAATCTCATGTGTTCCCAAGGAAGCTTCAGGTTTATATAATTTGTGGTAATATGCCCCGAAGGCAGCTAAAATTTGGGAGGGTGCCCACAACCCCTCTTAGGATGTCCCACTGCGGGTCGGGCTTCCTGCGGCTCCCTGTCCTTTACCCTTCCCAGGATCATACATCTATGATTGTCAAGTGTAACCCCTAGATGGCGCTATCCCAGGGGCTACTACCCCTGCCTGATTGGCCACTAACAGGTTGAGGGGCCTGGATCCAATGGCGGGTGCCTCCACCCAGAGGTCAGGGTTTGCAATAGTTAAACTAACTTGGTCACAGCCCTCTGGGACACTGCAACCCCTCTTTCTTCCCACTAGTGGCCCACACAATATATCAGAATTACCTTCACAGTATACACTTACCCCAGGTCTGGTTCCGGCACTGGGACCTCCTGTGAAATGAGATACAGTGCAACAATCACAGTACAGTACTTTAACATAGACAAACACCTCAGGCAGTATAACTTTGCTGAAACAAGCAGCTCTGATTTATTTAGGGATATAACAAGGACAGGGGAAATCAGGTTAATTAGCTTATCACTCTGATAATCTACCTATGGCTCTGTGCACAGGCCCTATCCCTATCAGTTACTGTCCTGGGTACCCAAGCCCTAGTGGCTAGTCCAAACCGTGGCAGCTGGTAGGGGCCCTTTCAAACAGAGAAAAGGAGAATTAAACAGTCAGCAGTACAGTAATTCCATTTGGATTTAATGTGGCAATTCAACAGGAGGCGACCCTGAATTAGTACTCACGACCTCCAAATAAGATAGGGTCCTTCAATGTCAGCAGGGCTCACTTGAGGTACACAAACCTCTTCACACATCCATATAAAGAAAGCACTATACCAGGCAGGCTGCATCCGTATCCCGATCGCAATTACTGCACAATACCGGGAGAACACACAGCAGATTCAGTTCCTGACAGACCGAGTGCAATTTTCAGCAATTCCTCCAGTCTTCTACAGGGTGAGCCTGGTTTCTACTCTTCAGAGATCCTTTGATTCTTTTCACAGGGGGATTCAGTCCTAACAAGCTGTTACACAAGCTGCAGACCGGAACTCTGGGCCTTACACACGTTTTTGACTAAAACTGCACACTGAAAAAGCACAGGGCTCCTTCCTTCTTCACTGCCAAAGCTCAACTGAAACTCCAACCCGACAAATCCGGGCACTTCCTTTGAGTTCCTCCCAGTTCTTGACTGGATTGGCTGTCACTCACAATAGACTGCTGCTGTTGGTCAAAAAGGCACTGAAGTCTAAACTACATCTCCCAGAGTCACTGCCCATACAATCCTCTTGTGGCTGGCTCAGATTATGAGTCCAAGTTCTGATTCGTCAAGGCACCATTTTAGAGCTAGCTTACCCACACTGATTGGTCCAGTTCAGCAGTTCAAAACTAGAATGGGGAACTAGCAGACACAGTTCTGACTGCAAAGAAAGCAGGTTAGACAAACTGTAATTTCATTATTACTCTAAATAATTTCTGGCAAACAGTTACATCTTTCAGATAGGTTCCTTTGCACTCCTAGTGACTGCAAAATGGAGTGAATTGCAGCAGCTTGAGTGGTACTCAATCAAAAAACACACAGTCCCCATACAAACTAATTATGTCTGCAAGCAGACAGCTCTTAAAGACAGTACCAGAGGTTCTAAAACACTCACTGATAAATGGCTTAAAGCAAACACCATTCAGGCTTGGAGCATTCAAGCAAGCTCCTGGAAGTCTTTTGGGAACCCCCATTTGCAGGGGGTTACACCCTTCCTAGTTTGGAAAGCTTGACGCCCGCTGCTAAGTACCATAAGTTTCAACTGCAACCATATACATTTGCATTAGGCTGCACATGTAATCATCAGTC
The DNA here is from genome assembly GCA_016271365.2 of Neoceratodus forsteri. NCBI lineage: Eukaryota > Metazoa > Chordata > Ceratodontiformes > Ceratodontidae > Neoceratodus > Neoceratodus forsteri. Next base: position 1,422,020,729 of record CM028131.1, on the reverse strand, counting down.
AATATATCATTTTACCAAGAACACATTTCTGAAACATTGCAGTATCCTCTTTACACAGTATTACATACACATTGTACCATAACCAAGTTATTACCTCTTGTACATGAAACCTGAAGAGAGGGGCCCTTCCTATCAGTTACCTTGGGGCTGGACGGGCAAGGCACCATACTTAGAGGGCAACACAAGTAACTTGGAGTTAGCACTGACGCTCAGTTTGGGCAATGAGCTCTGGGACACATACACTCCTTTATGGACAACATTGAGAGCATATCCACAGGCCTCCCAAGGGAATCACAACTGAGGTGCACCACAGGCTTTACAGCTCGACCAGTCTTTCTAGGGGAACTGTTACAGTCTCTGCACTCTGAGCCTCATTTTCAGCATTGTCCTCACTTGTCAGGGAGTCTCCATGGGGTAGAGAGGCTAGAACTTGGGGCACTTTCAGCTCCAGGAGTTACAGTTTCTGAGTCCACAACATTTGGCTCGCATGGAGAGCTTTCGGACACTGGCAGTGGACTGTCAGGGCACTCAAAATACTCTTCTTGTTCTGGTGTATCACCAGTCTGACCCAATCCATCATTTCCTCCCTGAAAGCTCAAACAGTTCAACCATGCACAATGATTCCATTTCATCTGATCTGATGCTTTGCACTTCACTTTCTGGGAGCATTGGCTCCAGGGACGAAGCTGGGGGCTTGGACAGTCCAGAAGGCCCAGCTTCATCTCCAGTATTGACTAGGGGATTGCCCCGAAACAATTGACTCAGTTCGTAAGAAGGATAGTATTCAAAGTCACTCTCACTTTCTTCCGATATGGACTGACAGTCATGCTCAACTGGGACTTGTGGAGGGGAACACTTTAACTTTGCTTCTGTAGGTGCAGACTTTCTTGATCTTTCTTAGCAGCAGCTCTAGTCACTGGTCCAGAGGGGGCATCTTCTAGGGCTCAGACTCAATTAAGATTTGTCCAATGGGCAGTAAATGATTTCTATGCATTGTTTTACATCTTTGAATTATTCTCAGGCCTTACTTTGTACACTGGCAGATCATCTAGTTTGCCCACTACAATGTGAGGGAGATGGTGCCATCTGTCAGCAATCTTGTGCTTGCCATGCAGTCCCAGATTTCTTAGCAATGCCGATCTCCCTCCTGGAGTTCCTGTGCTTTCACCTTTTATCATACCTTTCTTTGTTGGCCAGATTTCTTTTGGCAGCCATGGTTTGAGCCAGTTGGTACGCATGAGTTAGCTGGGCCTTAACTTTTGCACATACTGTAAATAGTTGTCAGCTTGAACCCCATCAGGAAGACCCAAAACACACATCTACTGGTAGTTGAGCTCTCTTCCAAACATCAGGCGGTAGGGGAGAATCCAGTGGCATCACTTTTGGTGCAGTTATATAGCTTGTACCAGGGTGCTAATTTGTTGGCTCCATCTAGGCTTGTCCTTTGGGTGCAGGGTGCCTAGCATATCTAGCAAAGTGCGGTTGAAACGTTCAGGCTGTGGGTCCCCTGGGGTGGTAAGGAGTGGTTCTGGACTTGCACTCCCCACAGAGAAAGCATCTCTTTGATCAGACGACTCTCAAGTCTCTCCTTGATCAGAATGGATTCTTTGTGGAGCCCCATAGTGAACAAAAGTTTTCTACAAGTACTTTGGCCACAGTGGATGCTTTCTGGTCTTTGGTGGGAAAGCTTGGGCATATCTCGTGAAAATGGTCAGTGACCACCAGCACATTACTGATATTTCTTTGATCTGACTCCAAACTCAGAAAATCAATACAGACCAGCTCCATGGGTGCACTGGTGGTGATGTTAACAAGGGGCAGCCCTCTGGGGCAAAGCTTTCCTCTGTAAGCAGCGACTACAAGTTCAGATGTGTTGCTCCACATCAGCCCCCATCTTAGGCCTAATAGAATCTGGATCTCACCAAGTCAAGTGTTCTGTCTATACCAAGGTGCCCCATGTGGTTGTGCAAGGACCTCAGTACTGAGTCTCGAAGGCAGTGGGCAGCACTAGTTGTTGTTTGTCTACTTGTCCCCTCTGTCTACTGTTTCTCTGTATAACAGTTTATTGATCAGTTTCAACTTAGGACCTTCTTTGTATAACAGTGCAGTTCTCAAATCAGTGGAGTGTAATTTGGACACATCTTTTCCTGCATAGCGGGCTTCTAAAGCTGCTTTGATCATGGGATGCGGGATTGAGCCACTGAATACTGTCATTGTCCAGCTGAGGCAGTGCACCAATGTCTATTGCAGAAAAGTGGCAATAAGCAGCAGGTATGCAATTCTCAGAGGCTCCCAAGCAATCCACCATGCAGTCCACTGCGTCCGTGGACATTGTTCCTCCCTGTCAAACTTCCGGCAGAGTGCCCGAATGTCAGGTTCTGCAATCGGACCCAATCATTCTGGGAACAGGCCTCCGGGAGAGAGCATCAGCATCTATGTGGTTCAGACCTGCTCGGTATTCGAGAGCATAGTCATATGTAGATAATGCAGAAAGCCACCTATGGCCAGTGGCATCCAACTTAGCTGAGGTCTGCACATAGGTCAAAGGATTATTGTCAGTTTTTACTAGTATTTTAGCCCCATACAAGTACTCATGGAATTGGTCAACAATAGCCCACTTCAAAGCTAGGAACTCTAACTTATGTACAGGATAGTTCTTTTCGGATGGGGTCAGGCTTCTACTGGCAAAGGCCACTGGTCTCAGGCCATTCTCGTGCTCTTGGTACAACACAGCCCCAAACCCTTGCAAGCTAGCATCAGTGTGCAGGACGTGGGTTTTCTTGGATCGGCATAGGCCAGCACTGGAGCATGGGTAAGTTGATATATGATCTCATGAAAAGCAGTCTCACAATCAGGAGTCCAGCGGGCCCCAAATACTTCACTCGGATGAAAATACACTCTTTCAGTCTTGAGGACGCTGACTTTGGTATTTTGTGGGTTGGGGATACCCTTGAGTAAGGTTAAGTAAAGGCGGATCACTCTTGAATAGTCCTTGATGGCGCCGATAATAACCACAGAATCCCAGGAATCTTTGCAGTTCTTTAGATTTTTGGGCTGTAGCCAGGTGGTCAAGGCCTCAACTTTACTTGGGTCGGTCTCTATTCCTCGTGGATACTATGTGTCCCACATACTTTACTGATGTTTGAAAGAATTGACACTTATCAATGGACAGTTTAAGGCCAAAGTCCTCCAGTCGGTCCAATACCTAAATAATCTGCTCTCATGTTCCTCCAGTGAGCTGCCAAACAATAACATCATCTAGGTATACCAGGCACTCTAGTAAGTTCATGTCCCCACTGCACTCCATCAATCGCTGAAAAGTGGCTGGGCACCTGAAATCCCTTGAGGCATCCTCATGAATTCATAGAAGCCAAGCTGACAGATAAAGGCCGCCTTCTCACGGTCCTCTGGGGCCATCGGATCTGGTAGTACCCACTGCGGAGATCCAGCACAGAGAACCACTTGCTCCCGTTTAGGCAGTCCAAAGCATCCTGAATGCGGGGCATTGTGTACTGATCAGGATAGTCCGCGGTTTAAGGTGCGATAATCCACACACATCCTTACTGTTCCATTCTTTTTCCTCACTACCACAATGGGGAAGCATAAGGGCTTCTGGATTCTTGTATTACACCAGCAGCTAACATCTCTTGCAGATGCCGTCTCACATCATCTATGTCAGCAGGTGCCAGGCGTCGAGACCTCTCACGAAATGGTCTTTAGGTCATGCAGCGGATATAGTGCTCAGCTCCTTGCACGCATCCTACATCCCATTCCTTTAAAGAAAACACCTGGTCTCTCTGGGCAAGCTTCTCACTGATCCTCACTTTCCATTCAGCTGGCAGCGGGAGTCGCGAAATCAAACAAGTCAGGCGTTACTCTGTCATTCTTCCTTGAACTCTTGCTGCTGGGTAGCACTGCAGTGTCTGCACAATGCACATTAGCCAGGATGCAACCTCTGTTTACTCGAATGTCTCTTTCAGACACATTATGAACTTGGACCATTACCCTTCTGGCATAAGCATGGGCTCTAGCGGGCAAAATACTAGGCTTGACCAGCAGTCCCTCTGGCAATTTTCCATCCTGGTGCATCCAACATTAATATTTTATTCTTAACATCCTTTCTGATACGGACCTCTCCCTGTAAGGTACACTGGGCATTTGGCGCCAGGATCAGAGACTCAGGATCCTTCTTCCATACAATTCCGACCGGTTCCTCTGGTTCTGTTTTTCAGCATCTCTCTGTGCCTCATAGGCCTTCTTAATTAAAGCCGAACTCTTAAAGCTCTACTAGTCTTTGACCCCTGTTTTCATAACACAACTGTGCCAGCCTTCGAACATATGAGCATTTGTTCCAATCAACAAAGGGACACCATCATACAGTCCAGTGGGGGGACACACTAAGGCTAGGGTCTCTACTTGTTGGCCACTCCAGCCACGGAGGTGGGGAAAGACAGCCAAATTCGGATATACCGGAATAGGGGTAGGCCTTCTCACTTAACCCCATACATGCAGTCCTTCTAATGGTTGTAAGGTACGCCTGACAAATGCTTCTGATACCAATCCTGGAACATAATTGTCACTTGGGAGCCACTGTCTAATACAGCTCTTGTAGACACTCCATTCACCTTTACAGTGGTCTCCATGGAGGGACCCACTATTCTGGACCAGTCTGGAGAGGCGCTAGTGGGGCCTGGGCAACTGACCTTGCCACAAAGGAGCGTGAATTAGCATTTTGGTGCCCTCACTGGGATCATGTCGTGCACCTCTTAACCACTGATTTCTTCTCCGAAGCTCTCCTTGTAGCCTATATGCAACTTTGTCAGTGTCTTTGGGGACTGGCATTCCCTTTCATGTGCCCATCTTTCCCACAATTATAGCAAAACATACTTTCTGGAGTTTGAGCTGGCCGAGGCGCCACACTGGGAGCCAGGGCGGGGATTACTAACTGGAAACCTGGGTGCCATCTCTGTCTGCGGCGTGATAAGCATTTGGAGACATCTCGTCAGTTTCTCCACTTCCATGGTCAAGGAATTGAGTTTGAGCTGTTATCAGCAGGAGATACATGGGTGGGTACCCCACCCCCATAGCAGATGCAGTCGGATATAGGTCAGGGCCGTACTTGCAGGTGTGGCCTTCATAAAGGGACTGTTTTTGAATTCCCGGATCTCTCTCAACAGTTGCCCCCATTGTGGCATATCTTTTCCTTGTCAGAGCACTCATTGACTGTCAACCTCTGCCCCTGAACTTCACTTGATGGGTCACCCTCAGTCACTCGGGTCGTAGCCACAGCTGTTGGTGCAGGTACCTCCGAGGTCGCCTTTCTAACTCCTCGAATTTCTCTCATTAACTCATCATAGGAGGTGGGGATTCCAGTCGATTTGCCAGGCGAACTGAAGCAACAGCAGTTCTGAGAAGGGGCAGACTTAAGGATTCTGTCCAGTCTGGTTCGGTCCAGTTCCACCGCTGGCAACTACCCTTTCTGAGGCATTCTTGCAACAATTTTTCCAGCCGAGACATACACAGACAACAACTCCCTTGGTACTGTTGTGCATTTCTTAGTCTCCACCATAGGTCCTCATCAGAATCTGGGCTCCATACACATTCTCCAAGGCCTCAAGATAGGCCTGTGCAGTCGCTTCAGGTTACTGGCCGTTTAGCACGGATGGTAGCCAGGGCAGGACCTCGGAGGCTCTCACTAACCTCTTCGCGCCCGAGTACTGCCATTCTAGCAATTTGGGGGCAACATAGTCTATCCAGGTCTCCCAGTCATCCTCCCTTGGGGGTGGGAGGTGCCAGAGAAGATCCCTCAACCCGGTAAGAGTCGTGACTAATGGCAGGTGCAGAAATAGGAGTCTGCATTGGTTCAGCCACCATTACGGGCACTGGAGCAGGAGAGGGTGTTGGGGAGGAACACCCCAGGTGGCAAGAATAGTTTCTTCAAGTCTCCACAGTTTTCCTCTCCCAGCAACCATTCAGCAAATTTCTCCTCAAAAGTTTCAGATAGTGGTGGGGCTGATTCCCCGGTCTTTACTGTCCTTAGTTATCACTCTCCAAGCAGTGAGGGCTCCTCTGGGGTAATGGTCTGTGGCACTTTGGAGCTATCTATGGGATCCTTAAACTCTACTAGGGCCAGGAAAGTGTGGGTGAGCAGATTAGCATGCCGACCCACCACCACAGGGTTTTGTAAACCTTCCACCTTGGAAAGTACTCCCTGCACAGTGTCCGTATTGATACAGGGGATGTCCAGGATAAACATAGCATTTTGAGGGTCGATCCTCCCAGTACACCACTCCACCAGCCGTGCACAGCCACTTCTGTCGGGTACCCATTTTTTCTTAACAGTGGTTCGTAAATATGGCCACTAGAGGACACACAATCCCAGCGGTGAGCCTCCAAGATGTAACCCCTAGATGGCGCTATCCCAGGGGCTACTACCCCTGCCTGATTGGCCACTAACAGGTTGAGGGGCCTGGATCCAATGGCGGGTGCCTCCACCCAGAGGTCAGGGTTTGCAATAGTTAAACTAACTTGGTCACAGCCCTCTGGGACACTGCAACCCCCTTTCTTCCACTAGTGGCCCACACAATATATCAAATTACCTTCACAGTATACACTTACCCCAGGTCTGGTTCCGGCACTGGGACCTCCTGTGAAATGAGATACAGTGCAACAATCACAGTATAGTACTTTAACATAGACAAACACCTCAGGCAGTATAACTTTGCTGAAACAAGCAGCTCTGATTTATTTGGGGGATATAACAAGGACAGGAAATCAGGTTAATTAGCTTATCACTCTAATAATCTACCTATGGCTCTGTGCACAGGCCTATCCCTATCAGTTACTGTCCCTGGGTACCCAAGCCCTAGTGGCTAGTCCAAACCGTGGCAGCTGGTAGGGGCCCTTTCACCAGAGAAAAGGAGAATTAAACAGTCAGCAGTACAGTAATTCCATTTGGATTTAATGTGGCAATTCAACAGGAGCGACCCTGAATTAGTACTCACGACCTCCAAATAAGATAGGGTCCTTCAATGTCAGCAGGGCTCACTTGAGGTACACAAACCTCTTCACACATCCATATAAAAGAAAGCACTATACCAGGCAGGCTGCATCTGTATCCGATCGCAATTACTGCACAATACCCGGAGAACACACAGCAGATTCAGTTCCTGACAGACCGAGTGCAATTTTCAGCAATTCCTCCAGTCTTCTACAGGGTGAGCCTGGTTTCTACTCTTCAGAGATCCTTTGATTCTTTTCACAGGACAGATTCAGTCCTAACAAGCTGTTACACAAGCTGCAGACGGAACTCTGGGCCTTACACCGTTTTTGACTAAACTGCACACTGAAAAAGCACAGGGCTCCTTCCTTCTTCACTGCCAAAGCTCAACTGAAACTCCAACCGACAAAACCGGGCACTTCCTTTGAGTTCCTCCCAGTTCTTGACTGGATTGGCTGTCACTCACAATAGACTGCTGCTGTTGGTCCAAAAGGCACTGAAGTCTAAACTACATCTCCCAGAGTCACTGCCCATACAATCCTCTTGTGGCTGGCTCAGATTATGAGTCCAAGTTCTGATTATCCAAGGCACCATTTTAGAGCTAGCTTACCCCACACTGATTGGTCCAGTTCAGCAGTTCAAAACTAGAATGGGGAACTAGCAGACACAGTTCTGACTGCAAAGAAAGCAGGTTAGACAAACTGTAATTTCATTATTACTCTAAATAATTTCTGGCAAACAGTTACATCTTTCAGATAGGTTCCTTTGCACTCCTAGTGACTGCAAAATAGAGTGAATTGGCAGCAGCTTGAGTGGTACTCAATCAAAGAAACACACAGTCCCCCATACAAACTAATTATGTCTGCAAGCAGACAGCTCTTAAAGAGACAGTACCAGAGGTTCTAAAAACACTCACTGATAAATGGCTTAAACGCCAAACACCATTCAGGCTTGGAGCATTCAAGCAAGCTCCTGGAAGTCTTTTGGGAACCCCCATTTGCAGGGCGGTTACACAAGGTTTTGGCATCTGCAGTCTGCTCCAGACTTCTCCTGAGGATCAGCGAAGGGATTATCTACCAGACTATCAACTTTGATATTAAAATCTGCTAGTTTAAACTACTAAACATATTATTTAAAGAGCATTCAAGTGGGGTCCGAGCTAAACACGTCTGTTCTGGTAAGTCATAGGCTCCACCCCGAGATATGGCGTTTTGAAGTTTTAAAAAGTCTTTGCTATATGGCCAAGCCCACTATAAAAAAAAAATAAAACAAACTGGTGTGGTACTGTGCTGTTTACCATTGGAAATGCCTCCTAATACACCCACAGCTTGAATCCAGTATGTGAAGTCAAAAAGTAAACTCGAGGGAAAGGATTTTTAAAAAGTGCTTTTGGTGACCATCTTTAATGATGTGAGTGATTAATTATAAAATTTATAATAATAAACATTCTAGATGTAACCCTCACATCACTCTTCTCAGCTGGCACCCCCAAAACAGAACCAATACCCTATACATGGCATGCAATTTGCTCTTGGCAGAATTACTCAAATTGTACCACCCCTAGCTTTGGAGTATATACCAGGCTCATTATCTAAAGGATGAGGGTTGGGGGTGCAATATTAAAAAATGAACCTTTGTATTTACCACCAGGTCCAGGGGAGAGGATGCTAGGCATATGCTAGACCTAACTGCTGAGGGTCCCCAATAATGTTCACACAGAAGTTATGAGCTGAATGTCCAGAGCAGTAGCTGGGATTGTGTAGTATGGCTTTTTCCACAGATCTTACTAAATCACTAGCGGACCACCAATGGCTGGTCATGGCAAAACCGGTGTACTCTTTTTCCAGAAACACATTTGCTACGCAGTACAGTTTTCCACAGAAACATCTCTATCCATTTTTCCCAAAGTGCTTGTGGACAAACCACATACTTGAGCTACTTTCAAAACACATTTCCATTTCCCAAAGTGGATGCTCGTGGCCTGAACCAAATACGTGAGCCATTTCCAAAACACATTTCACAGTGTAAACTTGTGACCTGAGCCACGTACTTAAATTTCATTATGGGCATTGGCCTTTACCCAGGGGACCTTGGTGCCCATTAACAAACCAGTTAGCCCTGCATTGAAACTCCAGATGGCGTTCCTCCAACCCTTTGCCCCAAAGACTGTCTCTGCCACTCCTTCAGGGTTACAGCAAAATAAGCCTTCATTCCCCACTGAATTGCTAAAGAGTCCAAACTTTACTTCAAATTAACACTCTAAGGTAAAAAGGGGTCCTGGCCGGTGTGATCTAGCCTTCTAGCCTTCTCTTAGGCACACACACACCCCACACAACCTCCCAAATGAGAATGTGTCTCCAATTCTGTACTCACAGAACAGTTGCTCCTTCCTTCCAGTCCTGGAAAGGAACAACAGAAAGGCACCTATTCCTTTCAGGTAGCTTTTCAGATTCAATTACAGTTCTTTTTCAAGGCAGCTGAAACTTCAGGACCTTCAGGGGATTGCCCCTTGGATTCACTAGACATTGAGTGAAACTAAGAGTCCTGCTGGCAAACGGTTTCCACCACTTCACAGGCAAACCGAGGTTTCTCCAAAACTAGGCTGAGAAAAGACCAGGGCTTCTTTCTCACAGCCCCACTGGCAGACCTTCTGACACTCTACCTTAGACTAACTGAACATTCTAAACTTCCCCTGATCAGCTGACTCAAAAATGGTTATGCTGCTGCGAGAGTTCTAAATGACATAATCATCCCTCTCTCAGGCAAGCTGAGTAAACAATGATGTCATTATGTAGCAAGTCCCTAATGAGCTCCCTACCAGCTGCCTTTTCTACCTGCCTAAGACTAGTACTAATGGGATTCTAGTAACCCCAGGGGACTGGGTGTTTACATAGAGTAATGAAAATATACTGAAGATGACTCTACATTAATGTTAAAAACTATATGATGAACTTTTTGGCTGACTAACAAACACCACTGCTTCAAAAGTAAATTAATTCTGCTGAGCAACAACCCCACTATATAGAACTACTGTCTATTGACTTGCTATGGAAAGACATCAAGTATCACACATGATGAAAAATGACAAGAGAGCATTTAGTATTGTTCGGTCTTTTGGGGGAGGTTGAGAGACTAGCCGGCTATAAATTAAAAACCAATAAGATGGAGGTACTTAGATTTCATTATGACCCGAGCTCGGAGACTGTCCGCCATTTCCCATTTCACTGCACTGGAAACAGATTTTGATACTTTGGAATTAATATCCCACAGGACCTCTCATTTCTATATAAGGTAAATGATGCCCCTTTAATGGCAGCTATACAGGATGACTTACAGAGGTGGTTTCATTCGCCTCTCCCATTCAGAGAATTGATTCTGCACAGATGAATATTCTTCCCAAATTTTTATATTTGTTTCAAAATATATTGGGCATGCCCAGAAAATCAGATTTAAGAAAATGGGATAAATTAACCTCAAACTTCATATGGCAAGGGAAAAAAAACAGCAAAGCATTCATTATCCACTGGACCACCAGGAATAGAGATTAGATTATTCTTTTTGTACTTAGCCCGCGATCGGGCAGGCAGCGGTCCACTGGACCACCAGGGATTTATGATTATTCTTTCTTTACTGCAGCCCGCGATCGGGCTGCAGGGCACATTGCCGCGCTGCAGGGGGCGTCAGTCCCCGACGGCTGCCTCGGCAAGTGCTGCCGCAAGTTGTCGGGATTGGTGCACCTGCATGCAAATGGGGCCATAATGAGATGCAAATTGCCCCATGTGCGCCTTGCATACATTATGGCCCCATTTGCGTGTCAACTTTGGAATATCGCGGTTGCTGTGCCTTGCGCAATGGAACTTGTGCTAGTGCATCCCCATGCTCCACTCTAGCCACTGGCACTGGTGCAGTGCCGCTGAGCCATGGCGCAGCTCTGTTGAATATCACCCAGTCCATGCCCCTGCGCAGCCAAGTTGAGCTGCACTCAGGCTTGCACCACAGCCTGGTACAGTTTGAATATCTGGGCCAGGCTGTAATTAGAACCTAGAAAAATATGTTACACTCCCAAAGAATCGAGTCATCTGCTAACATTTTAGGAAGCCCTGCGGATGACCCCATCTTCATGCCCACACACCTAGACCACACTTTTAAACAATGGCATAGGCTTGGGCTATGGCACATTTACCAATATTATGATGCAGGAGCTTTTCAGGCTTTCCAAAATCTGATACAGAAATTCCAACTTAGAAGGCGGGATCATTTTCACTATTTACAAATTAGAAACTACTGTACAGAGAAGCAGGGCTTATTCTGAGCAGTCACCAACACACACCCCTTAGTACAGATCATAACAATGATGGGAAGAACAATCCTAGAATTATTTCTCGAGTGTATAAGTCTTTTCATGGGCATACTGTCCAAGCAGTTTGGAACACACAGCACAGATGGGAGAAGGAAATAGGAGTGAACTTTACAGAAGGGGATGGGAGGGATATCTATACTATTCAACATAAGGCCACCACCACCCATTTGTGGAAAGAGTATGGGAGGAAATGTGCTTTGCGTTATTTTAGAACTCCACAGATCACTGGGAAATTTAATACTACCCGTGGGTCTGGATGCTGGTGAGACTGCGGGGAGGCTGGTGCCACCCACACTCACATTTTTTGGGACTGTAGAGAGCTTCAGAGCTTCTGGGAAAATCTGTGGAGAGCCATTGGTGAGCTGTTTCTGGAAACTGGAGATCTCGCTCCTTCATGCACTAATTTACACTTATTTTCCAGAGCAGGTCCACAATGCTCATACTAAAAAGATGTTAGCTATCCTACTCTTGGCAGCCAAGAAGGCCATCTCTCATAGATAGTTGCAGAAGATGGTACCAATTCAAAAAGAATGGAGGACATTGTCCAACAAATATACCAAATGGAAAAATTAACTGCAAGTATTAACTTACAAACAATGTCACATCGTTCTGGAACAAATGGTTACTATGGGTGATGGGACATAGAGCAGACATTGTACCATGCGACATTAGAGATCGGCTAATTTCATGAAAGAGAATCTGGGAGCGATGCTACCTACTGTAGTTATAGATGAGAACTGAATTCTCTGCTGAATGTGCACTGAAATAATATTATTTACTTGCACAGAAATTGTGAGTAACAGTGATGAATTACTGAATGTCTGTACCTCTGTATTACTTCTGGAAAACCAATAAAAGCTTAAAATTAAAAAAAAAAGAGCATTTAATATAACATAATGAAAAACAACAGGAGATCATTTAGTATAAGACATGATGAAAACCACAAGAGAGCATTTAGTGTAAGACATGATGAAAAATGACGAGAGCATTTGGTATAACACATGATGAAAAACAGCAAGAGAGCATTTAGTATAACACATGATGAAAAATGACAAGAGAGCACTTAACGCCACCAAAAAATAATCTGATGCTGTTACAGATCTTTCCAAGACAAATTGTAATTGTAAAAGGAGCTGACAAGGGAGGATCAGGAGTAATAAGGTACTATAACACACCAAGCGGAATCAATGAGACAGCTAACTGACAAAATGCTGTAAGAAATAACAATCAGCTGCTACACAGACCTATCAAAAAGGAAAACAGAGCATGGTCCATGGGGGTTTTCTCCACAACTGTGTGATGACTGAGCAAGACATACACTTCAGCCTGCCCAGCTGTAAAATGGCTCTGAGGAGCACAGCATCACTGGGCTAGGATATCCGGGGTAAATACATTTTGACGAGCACCACTGTGCCCATTTTCAAAAAAAACCCCAAAGCTCCTGGAGATGGCTTCCCTTCATGGGACTCTGGTAGTCCAATTGCCAACATTTTTTCAGTGCATTCATTTAGGAAGGGATTAGATCATAATCTGGTTTAAAGGAGCTAGCCTCGCATTCCCTTCCTCTTCCTCTAATGAGCGCCCAACCCTCACGAGCAGACGTTTAGTGGCATCTTAGTTTGTTGAGTGCAGTGGCATGCTCCGTACACATCAAGAGGATGTTTCTTTTCTTACTTTTTAAAAAATATTTTAGAGGTCAGAAATCAAAGCTGCTGCTCAACTAACAAGATTCTTAGCCCTTGCAGGGCCACGGACTGCTATATCAGTCCAAAATTCCTATACATTTTAATTTAATTCTGTTGGCAACCTAAGGGTTAAAATTCAAAACAACAGTCTCTGTTACGGTGTCAGTCTAAATGAATGCAGCCTGTTTTGTAAATACTATTGCTTTTAAAAGAGTAGAAACTCCAGTTCGTGGTTACACTAGAGTACTGTGTGTGTATTTATTTGATATTTCTGTACAGGACAAAAACAAGCTGAGCTGCAGGCAGCTTCTTTCCAGCAGTGACAGCCTGTGGGAGGAGTGGGATCTGGTTAGAAGGTTTCTGTGCATTCCCTGGGGGGTGGCTGTCGAAGAGTGCTCTACATGTGCAGAGGGGGTAATCTGTGGCTACTAGAGACCCTCTGCACTCCAGTAGGCCTTTGTGGAAAGAAGGTATTAAACAATAGTGGACTGACAGCCATCAATGACCCAGCGAGTAGTGTGTCATGCTCCCACACTGGTGACTCAGATTTGGGAGTGCATTTGGGGGCTGAGCAGGTGTCAGGGAGGACGAAGAAGTGCTGCCACATGGCAGAACCCACAGCTGGGGAGGGATGATGCCAGGTTCTGCTGCCGTAGCAACCCTTGTGATGGGCCGCAGACAGACATTGTGTGTGCAAGGCCTGTTGGGGCACCAGCTGGCATCACATGAATAGTGGGTGGGGCAGGCTCACAGGGTAAAACCCTACGTACCTTGAGTCATCTAAATGATGGTCGTTCAGCATTCTCACGCCTCACGTCCCGGAGAGCCCCTCTAGTCAGGACATTGGGGCGAGTGGCACTTGGAGTTGGAGTTGGAGTTGGAGATGGGTGAGCTAGTACAGTGACTAGAACCTAAATTAATGTTGATGGTCCCACGGCAAACAGCTGGACAAAAAGAAAATAATTGTGGACTGGGCTGTAAGGCTCACATTCAGTTTTACTTTCTCAGCAAGATGGAAGATATTTCTCACATACTGAATATGTATTTTATTTTGTTTAGACTGTTGCAGGTTCCCAGCATACAGACATTACAAAATGCAGACAGCGATGAACCCGATGCAGAGCTTCCACCTTTAATCAGCGCCACAACCCGTACCAAAGCCAACGACGTGAGGCTCCAGCAGTTAGAACACACATTCATGGTACAGAGTTCAGTGAACTTGTCTTTTTTTTTTTTTGCATTATTTTATCGCCCCCAACCCCATGCTGACAGTCAGTCACCACAGCTGCACCTTTCATTGGCAGGGACGGCAGACAAGCAATGTCCATCTCAACTGACGACAATACTGCTTTTTGGCTGGCTGGCAGTCCAGGAGCTGAGTTCCCTGCATGATTTTACTGAAATGGAGTGAGAATGGTTCAGTGATTAAGGCCAAGTACACTGAAACAGGAGACCCTGGTTCAGATCCCACTACAGCTGCCAGTCCATCAACGCAGTGGTAGGGGTACCACTTGAGATGCCAATGACCCAGATTTGGGAACAAGCCTGGCTCACTGGGGAGGAAAATCGAGAAATCCAGAGGACTCTCTCCTCTGGGGCGGGAGGGCAGCCAGCTCCACTACTATACTGCCACCTGGGTGACCTCAGGTGGCAGTGCAACTTGAGCGGCTAATTAGGGAGGGGGACGATGGCTCAAGCTGCACTATGAATGTCTGCATGCACGTGCATGTGCAGTCTAGCTGCTGTCATCGTGAGGGAAGTGGACAGAAAAGCAGAAAGCCCCAGCCAGCCAAGAATGACATTCTGAGCTCTCACAGTCCCTGCACAAGTAACATAGCATTCCTTTGTTCTTGAACCTGCTCGGGGAGCTCCACTGGCCCCGCCACAGGGGTAGGCCATGGGGTAGAGCTGAGGTGACCCTGTGAGAAGCCAGGAGATGGGGCTGGGGAAGTCAGCATGAAGGGGGCCTGGCCAGCACTGAGGGACTGTGGAGAGGCTTCTGTATGTGGTGTGGCTTCTGACACAGAATAACACCAGTTGTAATTAAACCAGATACAGTAGAAGCCACTTAAAAGGGGCGTGGTTAAAGGGGACGTTCGCTTAACTGGGATGATCCCCTGGGCACCGATTTTTGGTTAATGTTATTCAATAGGACCAGCTTCTGTTTAATTGGGATGGTCCATCACTTGATTGGGACAATTATCTAGTCACAGGTGTAGGAAAAGGTGCTGAAAATGTAACCGTGCCTCGTTAAGTGCTCTGCATTTAAGTTGTTTCACATTCCCACCTGCTTAGCATCTCTCTGGAGTGTGTTTGGTTTGCAGGATGGCATCTACAAGCAACAACAAAAGAGTCAACCTCCCACTGAGTGAGAAAATAAAAGTTATCAAGGTTTTACAGCTGCCCAATTCCTCTCCCTCAAAAGTTGTTAAGTGAAGCTAAGTGATTTTAATTAAAGTTCAGTGTGTTGCTTTCACCAATTAAATAAAGATTAAATCAAGAACCAAACCAAACACACTTTTACAAAAAGGAGCTGTGATCATAAAAAGTACTGGTATCCAGTACTTCTTGATGTTTTGTTTGTTTTCTCTGTTTTGTTTGTTATTGTAACGTGTGTGTGTATATATCTTATGAGCAAAGTCTTTTCTGGTTGCGATGGAAAAAAGGCTGCTTCTGATAAACAGGACAGCCACTTAAAGGGGATGATAGGGCGTCCATGGAGGTGTCTCCTTTAAGAGGCTTCTACTGTACCTCTATCACCAAATATATTGGAGGCTTAGGTCAGGAAGCATGAGCAGTCCAGGAAAGTGATGATTTATTGTAAACAAAACAAAAACAAATAAACTAATTGGAACACATCAGCATATCTCATCTAGTCTCTCCAAATCAACCTCCCCAGCAGAACATAAAGCAGTCTGTCCTGGCTCTGCTGAAAATCCCTCTCCATCTCCTCACACATCTCAGCAAGACAAGCTGTTGTAGCTGCTGGTTGCCAGACGTATGATTGTGACCCGTCTAACAACTGCTTGTTGCTAGGCCTAACACTGTGATGCATCTTGTAACTGGCTAGAGCATTGTGACAGATTACATCAGTCTGATGTCACACTCTGTCACAGCTGTCTGTCTTAGCCATCATTTCACTGTCTCTATTTCATGTATCAGGGAACCCAGCAAATTAGAAATTTGAAACTGGGAATTAGTGCAGTAGCGGTAATGACTGCGCAGTCTAATAAACCTGGGTCACCAGTGACATGAGTGGAGCCATGCCACTGTGTCAATGGCCTGGCACGATACAGAGTCATTTTTGACATTATAAAATGACAAAAAAAAATCTATAAATTTCATTAGCCGAGAGACATCACCTAACTGTTCATTAACTCTCTATAAATGCCTGGTCAGGTGCTGAATCTCATTTTCCTCCCCAACAAAACAGATTTAAATCCAATAACAATGCTCCACCTCGAGGTGTCCATGTGTGGCAAGTTTATTTGCACTCTGTTAAGCAATCAAAGAAGAGTCTATAGACTTAAAAGTTTTCTTACCAAATATTTTTTACTTATTTTCCCACTTTTACACAGAAAAAAAGAACACCTTTTAGTAACTTCATTCCATCCAGCTCAACAGCAAACTATGTTTTCATGGTTAATTTGCCTATTTCACAGTTGCAGACACTGCTGTGTATTTAGACCATAGTATTCCAGACATTAGGAACAGCCATTCTAGGATTGTAGAGCAAGGTGGATGTGCACTTGTGTGCATGCATGCATGTGTAACATCACAGCTGACATTTTGGCATCTAAACCATGTCTTCACCGGAGCTTAGATCCATTTTGTAAGTATAATAAGTCCCTCCAGGGTGTGCATCTTAGGATTTTAATGCAGTTCACAGGAGCATAAGGACACTCGGCCTTCAGCCTCATGCCTTACTACAAACTGGGGCATGCATTAAGGAGGGATTAACCCACAACAGTGTATGGGTTTACTGAGCATTAATCCATGCCTGGGGGAGGTTTGGAATCACAAGGCGAAGCCTTATTGCGGTTATACATTGGACCCATGTCTAAAATAAATGTAAAACGTGTTTAATTACGTTTTTTATAAATGCAATTCCTCAGCCGTGGGTAATGCAGGATTTACCCACGGTCATGTGACATGTTTTGACCAATGAGGTTACAGGATTTTCACACCATTGTATAATTCAATATAAAATAATACATAATTGGTATTATACCCCTAAAAGAATGGTAAAAATGGGACGCTCAACAAACAGTCAATGATGGACGTGGAAAAAGAGAACAAGCTTCATTATATCATATGTTATGGGACTGTTCTACTGTAACAGAGTAATAGGGTGAAATTATACAAGTATGTTCATTTTTTAAATCTGCTATTCTCCTGGATCCTAAGATATATAAACTGGGAGATAAGGCTAGCCTTTATCACTTACAATAAGTAGAAACTGGCAATTAGGGATTCTTTCAGATGTAGTAAGACTTAAATATTTACTTGCAAGATGGAAAAATTCTAAGTCTCTTGTTGAGGACTAGTTAAATGTTGATTAGCAAACAGCTTGCAAATTAGCACATCAGTTACAATATTAAACACAGAAGTAAATTTGTAAATAAATTTGGACCCCCCACCTTTTCTTATCTAGGAAGCAACAAGCGAAACTCTAGTTTAGAAAAAATTATCATAATATCATAAGAGAATATAAGCCTTGAGACACGAAAATGAATTCATACATGTTGACCGTAACTGAGCGCAGAATACATTTGACTTAAAAAAAATCCTGTAGTGTCTATGATATAGCATGATTTTAAATGCTTACATTACCTTCTAGTAGGTTACTTATGTTATATTTTCTCATACTTTTATTGTATTACAATTTATGAAAAAAAGTATTAAGTTAAAAACAAAACAAAGCTCATGGCGTACAGTGGCAAAGGCATACACAACACGCCCTGCACTCTATACCACATGCTGAATCACCATTGGAATGTGTGCCATCTTTCAAGTACCTTGGCCTGTGTTTAGATCCTAAACTGAACTTTACAGGCCAGATCATCAGGATTGCAAAAGGAACTCAGTAGAAACTCCCTCAGTAGAAACTCAGTGGTGCTCCCTATCCAGTCAAAAGTTGTTTAACCAAAAACACCAGAAAACAAATCCTATGGCGGCCCCTTCTATCCATCCTAAAGTACAGGAGTGATGTCTGTGGATTAACACCTTCCGAATTTCTTTAGAAGAGTAAAGTTGTCTTAAACAACCTGTGTAGATTTGCCCTTCGATGCAATAAAGGCACCCATCACATTATTCTCTAAAGCAGTCTAGGTTCTAACTCCAGGTATCCATCAGTATATATCCACAAACAGCAATCAGACCACTGGATTGAGTTGCCCTGGAGATAGAATTTATGCTAATTGTGGAATCTCATCCAATCAGAAGCACAAGCTCAAGTGGTCAACAGTAGTGTACAAATGTAAGTGGGCTATGCCCAACCTACCTGAGCAAGTTATTAGCCAGACCTACACAGTTGATACATTCAGATCACAATCTAACAACCTCTACCAGGTTGCCTTTTAAACCTCTCTATATTTTCCCTTGAATGTGATAAAAGCATCCATAATGTTGTTCTTTGCAGTAATCTAGGTCTCCCCTCACCAGATCACAGGT
This sequence comes from Neoceratodus forsteri, assembly GCA_016271365.2. Classification (NCBI taxonomy): domain Eukaryota; kingdom Metazoa; phylum Chordata; order Ceratodontiformes; family Ceratodontidae; genus Neoceratodus; species Neoceratodus forsteri. Next base: position 1,422,002,011 of record CM028131.1, on the reverse strand, counting down.
GCAAACTCCTAAGAGTTTTTTTTTTAATTCACATTTTTTCAGCTTTTACCTCCATTTTTCTCCTGTTGTGCCCAGGGCTCCAGCACACGGCTGTGCATGTGCGTGGAGGCACACACGCACCCCGTGAAGTCAGCTCAGCCCCTTTTGCCCCTCCCCTGGCAATCGCTGAGCTTCCTGTGGCCCAAACTGCCATCCGTCCTTCACCGGGTGGCAGCCAAGGGCCGGGGAAACTCCACATCCCTCCCTGGGAGAGGAGATCCACCTTGAGGCAGTTCAATCCCGCTCTTCACTCCCCCCCCCCGCCAACCACTGACAACCCAGGCTCGTTCCTGAACCCGGGTCGCCAGCATGGCGCGAGGTGTGGCATTCAGCACCTCAACCCTCAGTGCCACTGGGCCAGCTGCAGACTCAAGTGTTTAACATTATATGTACAAATGTGCATGGGGCTACGTCCAGCCTACCTGAACCAGTTAATAATCAGACCCACGCACAGTCCTATACACTCAAATCACAGTCTAACAGCACTCAAATCATAGTCTAACAACCTCTACAAGGTTCTCAGAGCTTGCAAAACTATTAGACAGAAAGCCTGCTCCATAAGCACACCTGTCACCTGAAACCTGCTTCCCAATGGTGTCAAGAACTCTGCCACTGTACAGGCCTTCTAGCTCTCAATATACAGCCATCTTCTCACCCCATGCAGCTGCCAATAACCCACTTCTGTTGTACACTAAGAGCCCTTACCTGCTCCTCACCTGTCACCATCACCTTCACCCTCTCTTTATCAGTTTCCCACCCTCTTAACCTTATATCTTCAAGTATTTGATGTTGCATTGTGTAGGTATTTTATATATATATATATATATATATATACACACACGTATCTGTCTGTCTTCTTTGCAAAAATGTTGTTAATGCACTAGTTAGGGTTGAAGTGACAAAGGTAAGGAAATGTGGCCAAAGGGCCTTGTGCTTCCACGGCTACAGAGATGAAGTGTATGGAGTGCCCTGCACTCTCATCCTTCCATTGATGTGTACATGTATATTGTTATGGAAGCACAGGGCCCTCCATTTGAAGCAAAACAGTCACAAGATTGTCAGCATAGCATTCTCAGTGCCCCACCTCATGAACTCAGTATAAGTAGGTGGAGCACTACACCTAATGCCTCACTAGGATGAAGCACGTGTATCCAAAAGTGCACACAGAGCATGCTCAGAACCCTAATTTTCAAAACCTCATAACTCCAGACCACATTAATATTTTTCCACCAAACTAGAAAAAGGCACATCTGTTAGACAAGCTGTTTGTACTCTGAAAACGTCAGTGCAAAATTGCAGTGTTTCTGTGGTGCGCAGCACCGAAGAAACACCTCACATTACAATGTTATCCTATGGGAAATACATACATACATAGTTGCCAGCAGATTAGGCCAAATGGTCTATCACGTCTGCCCGAACACAGCTCACTGATAAAGTACAGTAGCTGCTCTACCTCCCTTCTTTAACCCATTACCCCCCACTCACCCCCCCACTCGCCCCTGCCCTCCTTCTTAACCTCCACCTTCGCCAAGTCCTTGTGTCTGTCCCATCCTCTCTTGAACCCGTCTATGGTCTCTAGCTTTACCAGCTCATCAGGAAGTGCATTCCTGGGTGCCACCACCCTCTCTGTGAAGTAATGCCCCCTCATCTCCCCTCTATACCATCCGCCTACCAGTTTTAGATTATGACCTCTTATAGTCCCCTCCCCCTTCAGTTTTATCAGACCATCCATTTTCACTCTGTTGACTCCCTTCAGATATTTGAAGGTCTCTATCATGTCCCCCCGTCCCTTCTGTCCTCCAGGCAGTACATGTTCAGCTCACTCAGTCTGTCACCATATGCCATATCCCCCAACTCACTGATCATCTTTGTAGCCCTTCTCTGTACTCTCTCCAGCAATGCAATGTTCCTCTTTAGGTGAGGACACCAGAACTGTACTCAGTACTCCATGTGTGGCCTCACCAATGAGCTGTATGGGGAAGAATAACCTCCCTGCTCCTGAACGTTATACCCCTAGATATGCACCCCAGCATTCTATTCGCCTTAGCTGCTGTCCTCCTGCACTGCTTAGAATTGTTCCCTTTGGCATCTATCATCACCCCCAGATCCTTCTCCATCATAGAGACTGCCAACTGAACTCCCCGCAGCTGGTAGCTATACCCATGTTTTTTATTGCCCAGATGCAGAATGCTGCATTTACGCACATTAAACCCCAGTTGCCATGTGTGTGCCCATTCTTCCAGCCTCACTAAATCACCCTGTAATGCCCTTCTACAATCCTCACTGTCCACCTCTGCCCCAACTTGGAATCATCAGAAAACAGACTTGTCTTACTCCCAATACCCACTCCTGTGTCTGCAATGTACAAGTTGAAGAGGATAGGTCCCAAAACTGAGCCCTGTGGAACCCCAATGATGACCCTTCTGTGGGTCAAGACCTCTCCCCCCCACCAACCTTTGCTGTCTGTCTGCAAGCTAGTTTGCCACCCACCCTACCAATTTTTCAGCCATCCCTAGGTTTCTCAATTTCCAGATCAGCCTCCTGTGTGGGACCGAGTTGAAAGCCTTGCTGAAGTCCAAATAAGAACATCAACAGGCTTTCTGTTATCCAGGGATCTTGTCACCCAGTCAAAGAATTCATCCAGGTTGGTTTGACACAACCTGCCCTAGACAAACCTCTGTTGGTTGTCATCCTGCACCCCAGAAGCCTCTAGAAACTCCATTATCCTTTCTTTTAAGATGGTCTCCATCACTTTCCCCACTATGGAGGTTAGGCTAACCAGTCTGTAGTTTCCCGACTCATCACTAGGCTCACACTTGTGGAGGGGCACCACATGTGCCATCCTCCAATCATGCGGAATGCAACCTGATTGGAGAAAAGAATTGAATAAATTCACCAGTGGGGCTGCCAGGACATCCCCCAGTTCCCATAGAACCCTGGGGTGTATGCTGTCTGGACCTGGGGTCTTATCCATCCTCAATGTCTTGAGGGCCTCCCTCACTCTCCCTTCCTCTATTACCCTGTCAGTGAGTGCTTCCCCTCCCATGCCCCCAACCCTACTCCCTCCCTGATGCAGTAGCCCATCCCTTTCCCTTGTAAAGATTGAGCTGAATTAATCATTTAATAATTCAGCCTGCTCTACCACGCCCTCTACCCATCCCCCCTCCTTCCTCAACCTACTGATCTGCCCGCCACCCTTTTTATGCTCACTGACGTATCTGAAAAATTATTTCTCCCCTTCCCTAATCCCCTGTGCTAGTCTAACCTCCTTCTGAGCTTTTGCAGAAACTATTCTGCTGACTTCCGTGGAGATCCTGTGGTACTCATCCCGGTCTGCCTCACTGTGGGAACATTTGTACTTTCTGTAGGCCATTCTTTTGTTCCTCACCCCCTCCTGCACTATCCCTGTCCACTAGCAGGGTTTCTGCTGAAGCAAAATTTCAAACCTGTATAACTCCAGACCAAATTAGTAAGTTTTCACCAAACCTGCAAAAAGCACATCTGTGGGGCAAGCCCTTTGCATCCTGAAACTTTCTGACCAAAATTCCAAACCGTTTCTTCACTGCGGAGTGACAAAAAATGACTGTGTTATAATCCTTTTACGTGTTCTTTTTTTTTTTTGCAAATTTGTGAAAAAAAGAATCCTTTTTCTCAAATTTGCAAAACAGGATCCTTTTCATGTTGTTGTTTCACTGTTTGTGAAAAAGGATTCCCGAGCATGAAAAAAGACACGGAAGAGGATTTCAAACTGTTGAAAAAAACACACTTCCAACTCATTTTTCCAAAAACTAACACCAGAATCAATTGAAATGGGTCCCGATTAGCAGAACACGTGTTGGTTTCTACTAAACACATCATTTTTTTTGAGTTAATTATGTTTCCCGTGCTAACTGAAAAACAAAACAGTGGCGGCATGAAAAAAGATTTCCCATTTGTGACACAGGATGACCCGTTTGCGAAAAAGGATTACCCATTTGCGAAAAAGGATCCTTTTTCGAGGATCACATCTGAGAGTGCTACTGAGCATACTCAGAACCTGAATTTTCAAATCCTTGTAACTCCAGGCTGGATTGGTATTTTACCAAACCAGCAAAAGACAAATCTACGAGGCAAACCCTTTCTACCCTGAAAATTTCAGGCCAAAATTCCAAACCATTTCTGCACTGGAGAGTGACAAAGAAACTGCCAAAACATGGTAAATTACATACTTTTTTATACTCTGTACCTCCGCACCCACAAATCTGATTGGAACAAAACTTGCCACATCAAGAGATCTTGGGTCCCTGATGGCACATGCAAAATGTCATGCAAATTAGTTGAATGGTTGCGAAGTTATTAATGTGCAAAATTTCTAGTTTAACAGATAAGTGCCCATTCAACCCTAACAATAGGGCTGCAACCACGGCCCTATAATAGTGTATATATGTGATTATTGTAAGTATCAACTTATGTACTTGTACCAGTCTTGTCTGGAGTATATCTGTAAGTATCTCCTGCTGCTGCAACTGTAGCCCCTGGGACATGCTTGAAAACTAGGCAACTCACTTATACGTGAATATCCTGGTGTACAAAATTATGATTAAATCAATGAATTATGATTAAATCAATTAAATCAATAAATCATTAAATACTATTAGGAAGTTTCAACGTAACTTCATTTTCTGACCTGAGTTTTGAAATTATTGTGTTAGGTTCTGAAGAAAGAAGAAGAGGCTGAAAAAAAAAGCTAAGAAGGTTCATTTCATGGAGCCAGAACACCCTCAGGCAGCAATATTGGACTTGAAATTCTCCAAAACCCATGTGTGTCGGACAGCAGATGTGCAAGTATCTGAGCGGGTTCTTTCTGAGTCCGTCAATATTCAGCCATACCCGCCTGTATACAACGATCTCTTGGAAGAGGTAATGTTATTTTACTAGAACACATCTATGAAGAAAACAATAACAGTAATAGTTTAGGAAGTCATTAGCATGAGAAATATGGGTCACTTAAGTGTGTGTGTTTCTTCTTTATATATAGAGAAACTGATAGCAATAAGAAAATGTACCTTATGCAAAGTATTATGAATTATAAACCACACGTGAGGCTGCAGTTACAAAAAGTTGAAGACTGTGATTGGTTAGCTATTGCACCTTATCTGATGGACAGAGGATTGCTAATGCATGCTAATGCATGCACCTCAGCAATAAATGGTGCCAGGCAGCTTTGGATTGCCTGGCACATTGACAACCCAAGCTTGAACCATGATCACCGGACTGCATGAGTCAAGGTCCATAGAAAGGGTGAAGGAGGGTCTGTGAGGATGCTCTCCTTCCAGGGGTGGCATGGGTGATCATATGCCACCAGGCACCCCTTGGGCACTGTAGTGAGTAAGCTTCCAAGGGACAGGAGAACACAAAAATCTCTTGGCTTTGGCATGACAGATAAAAGTTCCCACACTACCCCAACATCCTGACACCCCCTAACTTGTTGAGGTCACCCCCAAGCAGCTGCTAATAGACACTTTTCTCTCCTTGACAGCAGTACTGGCACCCCCAGGAAGGGATAATCTGGATCTGTGGAGACAGAAGACCTGGAGAGCCAGGGGGTTACACTCAGTGACCAGGACTGAATCTGGCATGCAGCAGGCATTGGGGGTGCCAGAAGGAGTGGGGTGCCAGGGGACAGAAGGAGCAAACATAAATAAATTAATTAAATAATGCTGTTTCTGGGACTAATGGCAGATGAGCCTGTTGAGCAGGTGAGATGTAGCTCCCAGGAAGGCAGGGTGTGGCCTCCAAGCATTCAAGACTGCCAGTCAACCAAGAAGTGGCATTGGGATCAGCTGTAAATGCATTTGCTTACCTGTTCTCTCAGTCAGAGAAAAGGTACAGCTGCTGTAACCACAACTGTTGTGGCAGGGGACAAAAGAAAAATTGGTGAGGGGGAGCATAATGCTCTTTTCAGTTATATTAATTTAAAAACATCAGTTGGAATAGCTGTAAGGATCCCAGTAGAGGGGACGTGCACTTGGTTGGGTTCTTTTGCATAGTAACCAAATTATTCTTTACAGGTTTCCCTTTTTTATGGCTGCATAGCATACCCATGTATGACATAATGTGTTCTGAAGAAAATATGGGAACGTGGAAGTGAACTATTGCATGTTACTTTAGCTCCAATAGAACAAATACCCACTTCAGCGGTCCCTCGTGAGCTACTTGGCATGCCAGGGAAGCCCATAATGGTGGCCATTGTGGAGAGCTAGCCACTGCCAGTTATTATTTACAAATATCTCTGTTATATATTGGTTTTCTTATGTGATTTTGGGTATGGTAAAATGCCACAAAGGAATGACATGTTTTTTTTTTAACAAGGAGTGCGCAGGGTTACTGAAAAACCCCAGGAAATGAGAGAAGGTCTTGCCAAATGTGTGACATTCCTAGTTTAATCAGGAAGCTAAAAAGTACAGCCTCCTAGGGAAATTATGTTTATTTCATGTCTGGAAACAGTCTTCTGAAAGGAACTGACAAGTACATCTTCAAAGGGTTGGAGGTCCCTGCTTAGCTAATTGGTATAATAAAATTCCAGAATGAGAGAAGCTATTTCCCCAGTCGTAAACCTTTAAGATCAAAAGGGAAATGGTCTTAGACAAGAGGTGACAGAAAAGGTTCCCAGAGTACACTGACATTTTTTTTTATATAAGTGCCAGGAAGTGAAGGTATGTGTCCTGTGGTAAGACTTTTGGGAAGACGCAGGAGTGATACCCGGTGGCCTGAAATTGGAAGGGCCTGCCTCTATTCACAGTCTTTGATTGGTCAACCCTATTTAAATGCTCAAACACAGACACCAAAGGTTGCTATAGAAAGACTGAAATATTTTACAAACCAGCGATTCACTGGACTTTGAAATCTTCATATCTAAAGTAGAACTCAGCTAACAGTTTTAAGGCATTTTCTTTTTGTACATGGTCCACTTTTTACTTTTCTGTTTATTCTGTGACAGATTTGCCAAAGTTAAAAATCTTTTAGTTGTAAATGTGTGATTAGTAATTATTTTAGTAAAAACATTTGTTTTGTTAAGAAAACTTGCCTTGAGAGAATTTCTTATAATGTGTGTATGTGACTGTAGAGGGTTATAAATAATCTGGGACTAAACTGTTATTGTCAAAGGGGAGTCATCCATAGCTGCCAAATCAAGGGTCTGTAACAGGGGAAAAGGCTGGATAAAGATAGGGGAAATACGAAAGTTTCAAAAAAGGGTCTGTGGGAATTTGAACCAGGTTATTGTACGCCTTGTAGGAGAAGACAAAATCAGCATTACAGTGCTACCCCAAAGAGGTTGTAACACCAGATCTCCTCCATTGTGTAATAACCAAGGGAGCATTATTTGGCTAAAAGACTCAAGACTGGTATTACACCCTACCCAGAAGTAAAGAGGATCTTACTTTGAGGGAGGTTCCTGCAGTAGGTCTTTGCATATAGGACTGCACCCCACGGTGTCAGGAATGCACAGCAAACTTCTTGCTAGCAATCTATAGTGGGGGACTGCCCCCGGCGTCACGTGACAGGACGACTGTGACCGTGTATGGGGCGGTCCCCACGCCCACCTTCCAGTTCTTTCCTGTTGTTGACCTGAATTCTTTGGACCTCATGGTGAACTCGGCTTCAGTCGACTGCCATTTTATATAAATATTTCCACATTTTTTTCTGTCCATTTTCTTAAATTTTGTTGCATGTCTTTGCACAAAATTAAAAAGAAGTGCCCACAGTGCAGTGCTCAGATCCTGCACGGGGACAATCACTCCCGCTGCATCCTCTTCCGGGGCCTCAAACACCAGGTGGCTGATTGTGAGATCTGCCAGTCCTTTAACCAGGCCATGCACTCCCGGCGCCAGAAGGCCATCGATGCCCATCTACTAAAACAGCACCTTGCATCGATGGAAAAGGAACTTCAGGAGCTGCGGGGATGTTCCTCTTCACCCATCTCAGAGAAAATGAAAAAGAAGAAGGAGAAGTGCTGGGAACAGTCTCCATCTATTCAGCATTGCCAGACCGCTGATGCCACTTCAGCTGGGGCCTCCACATTGGTGAGTACTCCTCCTCCTCTTCCTAGGTCTCCATCCACCCCAGCGGATCTGATGCCTTCCCTCCCTCCTGTCTTGGTCAGTGGGCAGGAAGGAGATTCTTCTCCGGAGGTCTTGCTTTCGGCAGCTGTTGTCTGCTCGACCACAACTGATGTCGGATGTCGACTCCTCTGACACCTGCCTGGTTGAAGCCAATCAGTTGGTCACCGGCTTGTCCAACAACCACTTGGCTGAAGCTCTCCTGTCAGATCCTTCCTTGGTCCCCGACATCGCGCAGAGCCAACATCCATGCTCCCCTGCATCCTGCAAGGATTCTCCCTCCTGGGCCTCACTGACCCAGCTCACGAGTGGGAGCTAAAGCAGGAAGTAATGGAAAATCTGTATGATCAGTGGGGTCAGCCAGAGATAGACTTCTTTGCCTTCCCATCCAATGCAAAACTACCTAGCTTTTGCTCGCTTGTTCCCGGGCATGGTGTTTTTTGGCGAGACGCAAAGTCTCTATCCTGGACAGGGAGATTCCTATACGCTGTCCCTCCCTTTCCAATTCTTCAGAAGGTTCTGCTGAAGCTTCAGGCAGAGGGGGCTCACATGATTATTATAGCCCCTCTTTGGCCTTGGCAGATTTGACATTGGAACCCCCAGTACCACCTCCTCTCTCCCATGGCCTTCTGACTCAGGAGCAGGGCAGTCTGGTGCATCTGAGCCTCAGGTCTCTCCACCTGCATGCGTGGCACCTTTGGACGTAGCAGTCTCTCATTTTGGTGCCTCTTCTTGAGTCGCCCAGGTTCTAGTGGCGGTGAGGAAACCCTCAACTAGGTCCACATATGCTATGAAATGGAAGAGATTCTCTATTTGGGCCACTGCCAAGGTTCCGGACCCATTTTCTTGCTCAGTCCCCCAGGTCCTTGAGTACCTCTTGCACCTGTCTGATTCAGGCCTCAGTTATTCCTCTCTGAAGGTCCACCTTTCTGCAGTTTCTGCCTATCTCCTTCTGGTGGGGGCAAAACCCTTGCTCAGTTGGAGGTCTCCAAAATCTTTCTTAAGGGGATCCTCCACCTTAAGCCTCCAGTCCGTAATCCAGTTCCCCCCTCGGATTTAAATTTTATTTTAGAGAAACTTACTTTGCCCCCTGTTGAGCTGGCAGCAAGTTGTGACATGCACTATTTATCTTGGAAAGCGCTTTTTTTAGTCGCCCTCACTTCAGCTCAAAGGATTTCAGAGCTTCAGGCCCTTGTTTGTAAGGGGACGTATTTGATTTTCTACAGAGACTGGGTGGCTCTGCGGATTAACCCTTTCTTTCTTCCGAAGGTAGTCTCAGAATTTACTTTGAACCAAGATGTTCAATTGCCAGTTTATTACCCAGAGTACTTCATTGGGGGGAATAATCTTGCACACATTGGATGTGCACAGGATTCTGAGATACTGTATCTCTAGGACCAAGGAGGAGCCTAAATCTGACCAGTTGTTTGTGGCTTTCACACCCAGACATCAGGGTACGGCCATTTCGAAACAAGGTTTGTCTAAATGGTTGGCTAACTGCATCTCGTACATCTACCAGAAGTATGAGAAGCCCATTCTGGGGGAAGTGAAAGGCCACTCAACACGTGGTATGGCTGCCTCGATGGCCTTCCTGCGGAATGTGTCCGCAGTGGATATTTGTGCTGTGGCCACTTGGTCTTCCGTCCATACTTTCACCAAGCATTACAGTCTGGACATCGCCTCTAGGCATAGGGCTGGTTTTGGCCTCGCTGTTCTGAAAGGCCTCCTGTCATTATCAGCTTTCTAGCTGGCAGACATTTCCTCCTCCCGGAACTTAGTCTTTGACTTCTTTTTCTTGACTGCTTGGTATTTAGTCCTATATGTGAAGACCTACTGCAGGAACCCTCTCGAAGTAAGATATTACAGTTATGTAAGAACGTACCGTAACAGTAGATCTTCGAGAGAGGTTCCTGCAGTAGGTCTCATTTTCCCTCCAATCTTCTCCTAGTTCCTGCTTTTTCCTTTCCTTTCCTTTCCCTTCCCAGGGTTTTGTTTTTCTGTAGCTCCGGGCTCCAGGAGTTGTACTCCTTTCTCCCATTTTCCTCGTTTCGGGGTCTTCCAGTGGGAGAACTGGAGGGCAGGCATGGGGACCGCCCCTTATATTCGCTCACGGTGACGTCCCGTCATGTCACGCCAGAGGTGGTCCTCTGCTATAGATTGCTAGCTAGAAGTTTGCCGTGCAGTCCTGACACAAGGGGGCACAGTCCTATATGTGACACCTACTGCAGGAACCTCTCTTGAAGATCTACTATTACGGTAAGTTCTTACATAACTGTAATTTTCCCTGAAACCTCATGGTGAGTGTTCAGTCATGACCTCGGTGAGCATTCTAGAAGTATATGAGGTGGGTCTCTCTGATTCCCCCCTTCCTGTCGTGGATTGCACTTAGGGGTGGGCACTGTGAGCCCAGTGGCCTTGACCCTCAGGAGTGGGTGTGCAGTGGTGGGATCCGAAGGATCTGGTAGTAGTGAGATTCAAGAAATATTGGTGGCACAGGCATAACAGTTAGATTTGAGGCCAGTGTATAAGACCGATAAACTGAAAACAATCCACACACAATCAAGGCAGAGATTCGAAAAAAAATTATTTGGTCACAGTATAAAGTTCCCTACCTGTTATCTTTTTTTTTTTCATATAAGCTAGTGTAGTAATAGTTAGGGAAGAAGATAGCTTCCAACTATAACGTATACACTGCAGACTATGTAACACAGTTGTGTCAGGACAGAGGGGTCCAGTACGAGGGACTAACCAAAAAGAACCTTGTGGAGGCTCTTGTGGCAGCTGATAATCTAGTGGTTGTCAAGGACCTCGAGTCACTGCCAGTGACTGAAAAGGACCAGAGCCTGGGCGTGGGGGTACCAGGGTCCATCACAGTGTCCAGTCCCAGGGAGGAGGGCAGTGAGACGAGAGGGAACCCAGAGCCACAGCAGCAGGAGAAGATTGCCACAGAGCTGGAGCTGGAAGGGATCAGGCTGCAGCTGGAACTGAGGAAACTGGAGCTGGAATTCGAACAGGGAAAATTTGAAGCACAGCTTCAGAGAGAAACAGCACCACCAAGAAAGAGAGCAGAGGAGGTTTGAACTGGAGATGCAGGAAAGAGAAAAACAGCTTCAGAGAGAGGCAGAGGAAAGAGAAAAACAGTGTCAGAGGGAGTTTGAACTGGAGAAGCTAAGATTCCAACGACCAGCGCCAAATGAGGTAAGTGGCAGGGTTGAACCTGAATCTCCAGGGCTGGAGTTTAAGTTAAATTCTAACTTAATAGCTGAATTTAAAGAAGGAGAGGATATGGATGCATTTTTGAATTTGTTTGAAAAGGTCTGTATTCAGGCAAAAATACCCAGGGAGTACTGGAGCTTTCAGCTTTCCCTGCTACTTACTGGTAAAGAGCATGAGGCGCTAGGCCAAATGGACAATCAGGACAGTTGCAGTTACGAGATACTTAATACTGCTTTGCTTAAAAAGTACGAGTTAACTCCTGAAGCATACAGGGTTAAGTTCCATAAGCTCTGCAGAAGCCCTGGCATGAGCTATGAGGAACTCATCACAAAGCAATGTCAATTTTGAAATGGTGGGAGAGAGTAGAAGCAAATTCTGTGGAAAAAATTGAGGTTATGTTGGTAGAGCAGTTCTTTTGGGCTTGCCCAGCAGAGTTGAAAACCTGGCTAGAGGACTGAGATCCAAAAACAGCACAGCAAGCTGCTGAACTCTTGGACTGCTATGCCAGGAGCAGGCCTGCTCCGAAAGGAAGTGGGACGGGTGTGGCAGGGCCGAAAGGGAAAAGCACGCTTTCAGGGCAGCTAAAAGTCTCACAGCCTATGCAGAAAAGGGGAAGTCCCAAGTTACAAAAAATGGATTTTTCAGATGAAAGAAATGATGACTGTTGGTTTTGTAAACAGCCAGGGCACCTTGCTAGACAGTATCCTAACAAGCATTTGTCAATGCCGAATGTTGCTTGCTTATATGTGGTGTTTAGGTATTTGGAAGAGAAAGTACCATGCCTAAGAACTGTCAGCGGGGGTCGGAAGCTCATGCTGCCTGACCGTAGGCCATTTTCCACTTTTCTGCCCTTTGCAGAGTGTGGGCGAGCAATGACACTTAGGCATAGCGTGCAAACATCCGCCACAATCCGCTCCCTTTACTACACCGCTCTAGTAGCACCCCCCTAGTCATCACCAGGGGCAACTACAGAGCGTTGGGTCCCTGGATCCTGCCCCAGGATAGGAGAGGAGTCCCCCGGATGCTCAATCCTATCCCTCCCCTGCCAACCCCTGGCGGCCTGGGCTCGTGTCCGAACCCGGGTCGCCATCATGGCGCGAGGTATGGCGTCCAGCGCCTCAACCCTCAGTGCCAGTGGGCCGGCAGTAATGCTGCCTTTAATACTCCCCTCCCCACTCCAGTTTACCCTGTCCCCCACGTACAAGTCACTATTCCCCTCAGACCCTACCAAAGTTAGTCACTAACCTATAATGTTTGGTGTGGCACCAATTCCTCAGCCACTCATTGAACTCCTTAAGCCTACCTTTCTTCCCCATGCTTGCACATGGTACCGGCAGTACCTCCAAGAATGCCACCGACTTCCCCACCCCCTCATACTGCCTGCCCAGCTACTCAAAGCTCCCCCTCATTACTTCCACAGTGTCCCCCGCCAAGTCGTTTGTATGCACATGCAACAGTAAATGAAGTTTCTTCCTCCCCCTCGCTGCAAGCTTGAGCAGTGCCTGCCCTGCCCCTCCTGCAGTCAACCTGGGGACAGCTTCAACCCAAATATGGCTGTGCCTTTCCTTTCTGCCCATCTCACCCATTTCAGTATAAGAATTCCCCAGGATGAGTACCCCATCCCTTACCCCCTTTCCTTCTAATGCCCCTTCTACCACCAGTATTTGTTTTTTCCTGCCCCTTATCCCTTGGAGTGCACTCTCTGTGACTTCTGTATCTGTACCCCTACTTCTGCCTCACCCTTTTCTCTGCCTTATTTCTCCCATTCCCTTGAACCCTTCCCAGCCTGACTACTTCCTACTGGGCTTCTCATGTAGATGTCTCCTCCTCCCTGCTGATTTCCAACCCTCTCTATCCCCGCTGTTGTCGATTTAGAGCTCCCATTCCTTCTACCCCAATAGTGATGCCTCCCATCCTTCCCCTTCCCGTAGCCTTCTTCTGCAGTCACCACCCCTCCTTCCTTACTAGCCCCTTCTACCCTTTCATCCTCACTATCTCTTCCTGCCAGTTGCCATCCCTCTCATGCCCCGCTTTTCCTCCCCTTCAGTGAACTCCCTGCTCTCTCCCATAGCAGAGGTTCAAATCTATTCCTAGTCAATACCCCTCACATCTCTTCCCCTGTCAGTTCCCTCCTACTTGTTCCCTCCTGTTACCCCTGCCTCTCCCTACCCGCAATTATTTGCTCTCTCCCCTGGTACTCCTCATGGTCTCTGCCTCTCCCATCAGGAGGCCTCACCTCAGGCACCCCCTTTCTTCTCCTGTCTTTTCTGTTAGTGCCTCTGATACTGGGGTCAGTTTCACTCTGTAGTTGTTGTTCCTGCATTCCCTCTTTGCCATCCCCTATCTCCCCCCCCCCGGATGCCTGTCATACTCATCTGCCCTGCCACTTAGACTCCTCCCTAACCTTCACAGTTCCTCACTCAAACTAGCCAGTCATCTATAGACCATTCACCCCCCCCATCCTCCAAGCCCAGTCCAGGATCATGGCGGACCCACACCCTGTATAGCCCATCACCCTTCCAAAGATGCACACCCTACTGACATGTGGCATCTGCCCCATTTTGGCCCCCATCTTATGTTGCGGGCTCTTACTCCTAGGTTCTGTTCCCTACTACAACTGTTAGGCCCCTATTTACTCAAATTCCTGTTCCTTCCCCACACTAGTCCCCCTACTGCCTCCTTACTGACTGGGTTAATTTAGTCTCAAATCTCATCCATTAGATACTGTATTACTGTAGCAATCCTAAAGCCTCCTTGTTCGTTTTTCACCCCTCAGCTACCATACTTTTTGTTCTTAGCTCTCATATAGTTTTACTTAGCCCAGTTAGAAATCCTATTGCACTCCAAGTATTACTCAGCTCAGTTAAAGAAATAAACAGAACAAATAAATACTGTATGTATTATTACAGCAATCATAACAGTACAGCTCAGTTACAGAAATAAACAGAACTGAATCTGTATTATTACAGCAATCCTAAAAGTATCCAATCATTCCTTTGTCTCCTCCAGAGACCCTGCTGTAATGTAGGACCACAGAGGACCATGGGCGGAGGGTGGGCAACTGTAAAGTCCCAGCAGAGCTGCATTGAGCTCACTACTCCCCTCTCACTCATGTACATTCTGTTTCTCCCAGAGCTGCAGGCTGCCCTTTTGTACTGGGCTCCTGCCTGCATTGGCGCCTTTTTCTGCCCACAAAGAAATCTGCAGCAGTCCCAACAGAGCTCCATTGAGCTCGCTCACTCCCCCTCTCTCACTCGTTTGTTCTGTTTCTCCCAGTGCTGCAGGCTGCCTTTTTGTACTGGGCTCCTGCCTGCATCGGCTCCTTTTTCTGCCCACAAAGAAATCCGCAGCAGTCCCGACAGAGCTCATTTGACCTCATTCACTCCCGCCTCTCTCACTCACTCGATCTTAATCTGTCCCAAACACTGATTTCCCACAGTGACCGCGCTATTCTGTGCCAGAAGTGCAAAAACATATTTCAGCCAGGATGAGAAAAATGACAGCTGTGCTGTTCATAAGGAGGTATGAAAAAATGCCAGTGTTGAAAATCTGGCATGAAAATATTACAAATCTGCGAAGTTGCAAGGGTGCATAGAAATTGCGCAACACACACTTGTAACACACGGACTGTCATCATCAAATTTTCAACATAGGCATTTTAGGACCTTTGCTCATGAACAGTGCCAGTGTCATTTTCTGGATCTATCCCGAACACTGATTTCCCACAGCGACCGTGCTATTCTGCGCCGGAAGTGTGAAAACACATTTTGGCCAGGATGTGAAAAATGACTGCTGTACTGTTCATAAGGAGAAGTGAAGAAATGCCAGTGTTGAAAATCTGGCATAAAAATATTGCAAATTCGCAAAGTTACAAGTGTGCGTAGCAACTGCGCAACACACGCTCGTAAAACAGTAATTTTTTTGATTTTTTTCCACCGAATTTGCAACATAGGCTTTTTGAGAGCCCACCTCATGAACACTGGCACTGTCGTTACATCGATCCTGAAAGGTGATTCTGTGCAGTGACCACAAAATCACCTTTCGGGACCGAATAATGCCATGACAGTGGCTGAATTCATCGGAGGGGTTCCAATAACCCCATGTTGAAAATGTGGTGCCAAAATTCCCCAAATGCCTGAAATATGCACCAAAGTTGAAAACCCTATTTATGTCATTATACAGCTTACGGCATTTCTTCAGTTCGCAGTTGGCTTTGAAGAGTGCAGACGTGTTCCCGGTCCACCAAAGATCATCGCACTGGGCCCAGAGGTATGTATGGGGTAAGGGACTGTGTGGGAGGCAGGGTGCAGAGGGTGGGTGCGGGTTGGGGTGGGGCCACGGACTCAGTGAGGGACTGTTTTCTGTTTTTAGGGTTTAAAAAAAAAACATCATGGGACAGTTTTTCTTTTACAGGGACATCTGGCACACTGGGGTGGGCTCCCAGCATGCCACCTGAGTGTTTTTGGGGGCTGTAGCTGACTCAGATTGGGCACCCCATTGGCACATACAGGGGGAAGAGCCGAGGGGGGATTGGGCACCCCTCTTGGCACACAGTTCATTGGGGGGGCATTATGCTGACGGGGAGTGGGCTCCCCCGTTGGCAAATTCATGTGAGAAAGGGGGACTGAAGCTGGTGGGGATTGGGCACCCCGTCGGCAATGAAAGGGGGGGGACATGATGCCGAGGAGGATTGGCACCCCCTCGGCAGACAACAGAAACTTTTGGGTGGTGATATTATGCAATGGGGATTGGGCTCTCCGTCGGCAAACTGGGTCGGGGTCATGCAAGGGACCGCCCTGCAATGATGGGTCGCTCCCTCATTGCAGTAGAATGGCTGACGCTGCAATGACGAGGCAGCCCCTGATTGCAGCAGCTAAATCGTTTCAAGGTGGTGGCACGTTGGCTGAACTAGTGTCAGCAGCAGCGTGCCACCCCATTGGGGAAAGCGGGCCAAGCCTCAAAAGGTAGTGGGGGCATTGGCCACAACAGTGCCGCACCTCCACAACCTGCTTCTGCAGCAAGTTGCTGCAACATGTTTCTTGCACATGCACGCAAGCAACATAAAAAGGCAGAGTGGCCAAATTGGTGCTTGAACAGAGCTGAGTTGTTTATGTATTCCCTGAAAGCATGCCTGGAAACATGAGAGAGCACGTGCACCTGGTCACTGTAAATGGGATGCAGACCAATGGGTTAAGGGACACAGGGGCGTCCCTTACATTAGTAAAAGGGGATTTTGTTGGATCTGAACAGCTTATACCTAATCAATTTGTAACTGTGAAGGGATTCACTGGGGAGGAAAAAACTCTGCCACTTGCTAGCACTCTGTAGGACTTGGGTGAGACAAGAGAGACAGTGCAAAAAGTAGCTGTGGCAGACAACCTCGCCCTGGATGTGATTATAGGGAACAATCTCCAGAAAGGGGTGCTGTGTACGGTTACCCGCGGTCATGTGGAAAAGCCCGATTATAGTTCCCTGAACCCCATAGAAGCCCCTGTGGAAAAAAATGGGAGGCTGGTTCCCCAGCCTGTGTCTTCTGACATGGAGAGTAGTGAAAGGGGGGTAGGACTCCACTGGGTAGCCATTCACAAGACAGCTACAGAAGGTTTCTCTGAGGAAAGAGGGGTAACAAATGGTCAGAGGGTTAGTGAGGGAAGTGACCCTGAATGTCCTGATGCTAGAGCTATGGACCCTAGTTTAGGGACTGAAGGGGACATGTCCCATGCCTTGGGAAAATGTAAAGAGTTTGCAGCTACTTAGAAAATGGACCCTAGTTTGGAGAGGCTGAGGGTTTGTACAGAATCTGACAGGACACAGGGAGGTGACATAAGACATAGGGTATATTGGGACAATGGACTGCTGTATATGCTGGACGTGAGGACAGAGGTGGGGGTGATGGGCAGGCAGCTTGTAATTCCCCACAGGTATTGTGAGCGGTTGCTCAAGATCACTCATGATATCCCCACATCCAGACATCTGGGCATCGCGTGTACCATGCAGCGATTGGCACAGAATTTCTATTGGCCCAACTTCACCCAGCAGGTGAAGGAATATTGCAGGTCTTGTCACTGGGACCAACAAATAGGGAAGGCAGGCAGTAAAACCAAAGCTGCAATAATTTCTTTGCCCATTGTGAAGGAGTCATTCCACAGGGTAGGAATGGATATGGTGGGACCTTTGAATACCCCAAGCTCCTCTGGGAAGAAGTTTATCCTGGCGGTGGTCGATTATGCCACTACATACCCAAAGGTGGTTGCCCTATCCTCACTTAGGACTGACAACATGGCAGACACCTTGCTAGGGATTTTCTCCTTTGTCGGGTTTCTGCAGGAGATTATCACTGATCAAGGGGGTACCTTCATGTCAGACCTGATGAACTGTTTGTGGGAGAAGTGTGGAGTAGTGCAGAGATGCATGGCACCGTATCACCCACAAGCTAACAGACTTGTGGAAAGGTTTAATTGTACCCTAAAATCAATGCTCCAAGTGTTTTATGAACAGCATGGGAGGGACTGGGAGAAATACCTTCCCCACCTGTTGTTTGCATACAAGGAGGTTCCCCAAGAGTCGACAGGGTTCTCTCCCTTCGATCTCTTATATGGACGTAGGGTGTGTGGGCCCCTAGACTTGATCCAGGAAGACTGGGAAGGCAAGCATGCCATCCAAGGAACTCCCATAGTGGAGTATGTCCTGAGGTTTAGGGAGAAGCTGAAGGAACTTATTGGGGTGGTCCAAAACAACTTGTCAGCTGTGCAGCAGAAGCAAAAAGTCTGGGACAATCGCAGAGCCAGACCTTGCATGTTCAGCGCAGGTCAGGAAATCATGTTCCTAATCCCAGTCCAGAAGGACAAGCTGCAGGCTGAGTGGGCAGGACCATACAAGGTAGTCCGACAGGTAAATGATGTTAACTACATTGTAGAACTGACTGACAGGAGACATAGTCATAAGATGTACCATGTCAACATGATGAAGCCATATACCAATAGGGCTGACAGGGTATTTGCAGTGTGTAGTCCTGGGGAGGGGACCAACAAGGAAGGGCCCCCTCTCCTGGACTCACTAGAGGAAAGCAAATAGGAGTCCTCTGTGAAGGCAATCAAGTTGTCGCCCCAGCTAACCCCGGAACAGACCCAGGAAGTGAAGGGTGTTTTAGAGGACTTTGCCCCTTTGTTTATGGCCAAGCTGGGTCATGCCCCCTTAGCGATACACAATGTAGATATAAGGACGAAAGCACCCATCTGAAGGACAGCCTACCGGGTGTCTGAGGCTGTCCTAAAGGACATTAGGAAGGAAGTGGAGGAAATGCTGGATTTAGGGGTAATCTATAAATCCCACAGGCCTTGGGCCTCACCAGTAGTCCTTGTTTCCAAGCCGGATGGCTCTACTCACTTCTGTGTGGACTATTGTGGACTCAACACAGTCACGAAGTCTAACGCCCACCCAATGCCACAGACAGACAAACTATTAGACAGGTCGAGAAGGGTGATATACCTTACCACCATTGACTTAACAAAAGGGTGTTGGCAGGTGGAGTTAACTGCCAGAGCTAGAGAGAGATCAGCCTTCATCACTCCAATGGGATTATTTGAGTTCTGGGAAATGCATTTTGGAATGAACAGCCCTGCCACCTTCCAAAGGTTGGGCAACCCGGTATTACAAGGTACTAAAGAGTACACCGTGGCATACCTGGATGATATTGCCATCTTCAATAACAGCTGGAAGGAACACCTATCCCACCTGAAGGAAATGTTGGGCAGGATACAGAGGGCAGGGCTCACTGTAAAAGCTGAAAAGTGCCAGTTGACTATGGCAGAGGTGGCATACCTAGGCCGTGTAGTGGGTGGGGCAGCTATGCCCTAATCAAGCCAAGATTGAGGCACTACAGACATGGCCTATGCCAGAAACACAGAATCAGGTTAGGAGCTTCTTAGGGACCGCAGGGTACTATTGAAAGTGTGCACCAAGTTACAGTACCCTGGCAGACCCCTATCTGGCCTGCTAAAGAAAAGGAAGCCCAGAAGGGTAGACTGGATGCCAGACTGTGACTGAGCCTTCACATGGTTAAAGGAGGCACTGTGCAGTGCCCCTGTGTTGGCCAGTCCAGATTACTCTAAGCACTTCGTAGTCCAGACAGATGCCTTGTATGTGGGGATCGGAGCAGTCCTCAGCCAGACATCTAATCAGGAAAAGGATCACCCAATAGTGTACCTTAGTAAGAAGTTACTTCACTGGGAGCAGGCCTATTCCACGGTTGAAAAGGAATTCCTTTCGCTGGTGTGGGTCCTGAAGAAATTAGAGCCGTACCTTTACGGAAGATGCTTTGAGGTACAAACCGATCACAACCCCCCCAGTGTGGTTAGATCAGATGGGTATGACAAATGGTCATCTTTTGAGGTGGAGAATTTCCCTACAGGCCTATGACCTGACCATTATGCACAAGGCAGAGTCGGCAAATGCCAACGCAGATAGCCTATCTCACCAGTTAGAACAATAACAGAATTTGTGGAAACCTTACCACGCAGTAGGGGGCGTGTTCCCACAAATTCAGTTTAGGAGGGAGAAATGTGGCAAGTTAGCCACTGCTGGTCATTATTTACAAATATCTCTGTTATATATTGGTTTTCTTATATGATTTTGGGTATGGTAAAATGCTATAAAGGAATGCCATGTTTTTTTTTTAACAAGCAGTGCACAGGGTTACTTAAAAGCCCCAGAAAATGAGAGAAGGTCTTGCCAAATGTATGACATTCCTAATTTAATCGGGAAACTGAAAAGTACAGCCTCCTAGGGAAATTATGTTAATTCCATGTCTGGAAGCAGTCTTCTGACAGGAACCGGCAAGTACAGCTTCAAAGGGTTGGAGGTCTCTGCTTTGCTAATTGGTACAATAAAATTCCAGAATGAGATAAGTTATTTCCCCGGTTGTAAACCTTTAAGATCAAAAGGGAAATGGTCTTAGACAAGAGGTGACTGAAAAGATTCCCAAAGTACACTGACATTTTTTTTATGTAAGTGCCAGGAAGTGAAGGTATGTGTCCTATGGTAAGACTTTTGGGAGAGGCACAGGAGTGACACCTGGTGGCCTGAAATGGAAGAGCCTGCCTCTATTCACAGTCTGTGGTTGGTTAACCCTATTTAAATGCTCAGAGACACTCAGAGTCATTTAGCGTGGACTCTCTCTCATGCACACCAGAAAACAGCTACCAGCACAGAGACTGCCTAAGAACCAAAGGATGCTACAGAAAGACTGAAATATTTTGCTAACCAGTGATTCTCTGGACTTTGAAATCTTTATATCTAAGGTAGAACTCAGCTAACAGTTTTAAGGCATTTTCTTTTTGTACATAGTCCACTTTTTACTTTTCTGTTTATTTTATGACAAATTTGCCAGAGTTAAAAATCTTATAGTTGTAAATATATGATTAGTAATTATTTTAGTAAAAACATTTGTTTTGTTAAGAAAACTTGCCTTGAGAGAATTTATTTTAGTGTGTGTGTGACTGTAGAAGGTTATAAATAATCTGGGACTAAACTGTTATAGCCAAAAGCGTGTCATCCATAGCTACCAAATCAAGGGCCTGTAACAGGGGAAAAGACTGGATAAAGATAGGGGAAATATGAAAGTCTCAAAGAAGGGGCTATGGGAATTTGAACCAGGTTATTGTATGCCTTGTGGGAGAAGGTAAAATCATCATTACAATGCTACCCTAAAGAGGTTGTAATGCTGGATCTCCTCCCTTGTGTAATAACCAAGAGAAGGTTCTTATTTGGCTAAAAGACTCAAGACTGGTATTATACCCTGCCCAGAAGCAAAGAGGGTTTCCCTGGAACCTCGTGGCGAGTGTGCAGTCGTGACCTCGGTGAGCATTCTAGAAGCAAATGAGGTGGGTCTTCCTGTTTCCCCCTCCATGTCATGGATTGCACTTGGGGCAGGCACTGTCAGCCCAGTGGCCTTGACCCTCAGGAGTGGGTTCATGACAGCCTAAACCGCTACTGCCATGTGACTGTATGAATCTAAAACAGTTAATCAGCTCTGTAAAAACAGTTTTACAGCAGAAAGTCCCCCTTTCAAAACACAGGGAAAAACTTGAAACACAACTGGCATTAAATACTAGCATTCTACCAAATTAGTTAATGCCTTACAGCTCAATCTTCCTTCAACTCTGAGTGCTGGGGATCCTGAACCAGCAAACGTGCAGCAATTTTAGCTTCCATCTTTTCTAGCTAGCACCCAGCATCCTGCAGATCTAAGAATTGCCAAGTTTTCCCTCCATAGACCACCTGGAGCCTGGCTGGCAGAAGTAATGAATGCATGACTTCCAGGGTCCTGAGGCATTGCTGGACAGTGTCAAAGCGCTTCGTCCTGACCCTGGTCTGGAACGAGAGGTCCAGGTAAAGTTTAATGTCAGCCTAATTAATTTCAGTGAGGTAAACTGCTCTTTCTGCCACCAGTACCACGTCCCTAACCTCTTAGGTGGCAGTTCTTAACAGGATTGTGTATGGTTGGGAAGGAGTCTCTGGGTGAATACGCAGGTTTATCCTGTTTGCCTTCCTTAACACAGCCCAATCAAAATGTTCAGGGAGAGTGACTGAATTCTGTAGCCAATACAGCAGGGATACCAACTATAAAGAGGTTTCCAGCCCTGATCTCATTTTCCAAGGTCTCTATGAGACCCCAGAGGTGGCCTTTTTCTTTAGTGAGGGATGCCACTGCTGTGAGCACTGTGGTCGTTCATTTATCTGAGTCAGCTACAGCCCCAGTGAGCTCTTTAAATGTCAAATTATGGGCTTCTAACTTCATTAAAGTTTTTTCCATTTTTGAGTACATGGCCCAAATAGACTCAAGCATTATCTGCCATGGGGGTCCGTCGTTCCAGGTGGGTTGCTGGCTCCAGTGCTACCTGGCTGGTCCACACACTTGCTCACATTCAGCAGTGGTGCTTTCAATGGTCCTGCTGGCTGATTTATAGCGCAGCCCATTTCAAATTTGATATAATTCAACTCAGGAACAACTAAGGCAGATATTGGAATCAGTTTTATAAACAAATTTTCAGTTTTGCACAAGTTATAATACTAAAAGTTGGTCGGTGTTGGAGAGTTCTTTGAAGATGATTCCTGCCTGCAAGATGGCTCTGTAGTATTCCCCCCAAGAAGGAGTATTCTTAAACTGAAATCCATCTCTGCAGTGATTCTGCCCACCCCTCAGAAGTGATGGCATCTTTAAATTGAGTTCTGGCAAGCTGGTGTTGCTGGTGCTTTACTTTCTTTTTTTTTAAAGCAACATTCCCTCCCCCCCCCCATCCTCATCAAGCACCCCATACCACCCTCCTCTCCCCACACATACCTACTCAGTTGAGCACAGTAGCACACACACCACCCTACCCTGCCCAGGTAGCCCCAGAAAAGAAGTAGAGTAAAGACTCTTTTGGCAACCATCCACCCTCCACTACCCCAAATCCATGCCAAGAAAAAAAGGATGCAAACTGAAGAGGGACAGTGACTGGCATACATCCTCTCACCATTTTTGCTGGCCACTGTCTACATTTATGTATGTATGTATGTATATTTTTCTTTATTTATTCATTCATTCATTCACTCATTCCAAAACTTTTACCAGGAAAGATGTACTGAGCTGAAATAGCTTATTTCCAGATGCCTACTGGGGGGATGAATAGGAACACATGGAACTTTAATGAATAGAAACTTGTACTTGTAGTAAAACCAACTGATTAATGATGGCTTGACTGGGGTTTCTGCTAGTCCTGCTGGCCTACTAAGACTAACTATAACTTGCGCAAGTTATACTTAGTCTCAGTCGGGCAGTGGGACCAGCAGCAGGCAAAATGGAGCTGTAAATAGCTTTGATAATTACGTCAGTTAGCTGAATCTCGCTTGGTTGATCCTGGGCAGTGTAAAATTCTGGGATGCACTCTTGGTGGAGGAGATCATAAAATGTCTGTTGTGATGAACAACTAGATCGACCAGATAAAATGTAAAGTATGCAGCAATGGCATGGGGTCATAATGTCACAGGTCACTACTGCGCAGCAATGTACCATGCTTCGAATACAGCAAAAACATTGTTGCCACAGATACAAACTGCCAAAAAGCATTTTGGCGACAACTACTTTTATTTATTTATTTTTTTTTTTAATCTGCGGGGGGGGGGCCTGTGCCCTCCACACACCCCATTATGGGGAATTGCACCCCCAAACCCCCTCCCTATTAAAATAATCAACTCTGGAGGGGAGGGTTCAACACGGGGACAGGGAGAAACACCACGGGGGAGAAAAAAAGAAACAGCACAATGTGGTTTCCAAAAAGTCTGGGACCGGGATTCGAGCCCCAGTCCACAGACACACAGCAAGCTCCTGTACTGCCATGGCTTATCCCACTGAGCCACAGTGGCAGCTCAGTGGACCACCTCCCGAACAGAGGTCTTACATTCACTTACCCTGCTCCCCACTCATATACCGGAGTAGGGTACATAACCGCATCGTGACAACATGTCTGTCTTGCGGGGTTGTGTACCCTATTATGCTAGTGCACTGCATGATGTATTCTGCATGATATTCCGTGTGTGGTATTCTGTGCAACATATTGACCAGCAACAAGTTAGGTAAAACATTTTATTTTTCTATAAAAGTGTTAATTGGGGGCTGCCCCACTGTGGGGCGTTTGGTGCTGAACATTTCCTTTTAAGAACACACCTACAAGGTTCATAGCAAATGCTATATCCATTAGGAGGTATGCTTGGCTTAGGACAATAGGGCTGTCTGTGGACCTGCAATGCAAGGCAGCAGAGAGCTACTGTATATAAGCAAAATTGATAAAAAAATAAAACAACTTTTAAAAATTAGTTTTGAAAGAAAGAGAAATCCAGTGGATCTTACAGACCCTAAAGCAAGGTAGGCAGCGGGTACTATAACTGGTGCTACCAGCACCAGAGTTACAAGGAATCCAGAGATTCATATAAAGGGAGAGGTAAGAGAGGTACTGTAGGAGACAGACAACTGCTCCAGCTCCCTCACCACAAGAAAAGTCTAAACTCTGATGAGATAAAGGTCCTACTCTTCTAACCCATACAGCTTCCACCAATGGAAGGCTGTGACAACAGACAAATGGGTACTGGAGCTTGTGAGAGAAGATCTCAGTCTGTCTTTTGTCACCATTCCAAAACAAAAAAAATCAAAGCAAATTCCAAAAGACAAGTTGCAGCAATTAAAACTGGAAGTTCAGAAACTGCAGTCTCTAAATGCTGTATGGAGAAAAACAGCAGAAACAAGAAAAGGATTTTTCTCAAGGTTTTGTCTAAGAAAAAAAATCTGGAGAAAGGCAACCAATACCCAGTCTCAGATGCCAGAACTGGCATATGAATTACAGAGATTCAAAATTCTCACCTTGCGGACAGGAGCACCATCTCTACAGCAAGGAGCCTGGCTTAGCTCTGTAGATCTGATGGATACAGGCTTTCACATCCCAATATGAGCAAGCCACAGAGAGTAACTATAGTCCCGAGTAGGTCAGAGTCAAAGATCCATGCCTTTTTGGTCTGACTGTATCCCCGAGTGTATTCACAAGGTGCCTGAGTGACCGTCTACCCATACAGTACTTTGATTACTGGTTAGTGTGTAGGAGGACAAAGGAACAGGCCCAGACATTCATAGAACAGACAATGTTCCTGACAGATCAGGGTTTCATCCAGAATTTGGAAAAATCACATTTGGAATCAGCACAGAATCTGAGGTTCATAGGAGCAAAAGGAAACGCAATCCAGTGAGGGTGTTTTATTCTCTCTGGAGAGAACTCCCAATGTTAAGACATTATGCAGCCTTATTCCAAACTGGAACAAAAAGGACTGTACCGGACCAGAATTCTGAGACTTATGTCCTCAACAACCTCAGTAGTGACCTTGGCAGGGCTGCACATGAGGAGCACACAGTGGTACCTAAAGGGGTACTGATCCCAACCCAGAGACCACTGATCTCTCTGGTCCCAGTACAACAAGGCTTGTGAACTCTCTCCTGGGGTGGCAGCAAATTCAGCACTAAAAGCAACAGTACAACAAAACGGGGCAAAAATGTTGACCCCACCCTTTTTTGTTATAAACGATTCCTGGCATCTTCCAGTTTTATGTGGTGGTAAAATGTAGTTCCATCAAAATATGAGTATTTTATAAATGTTTTAATTCAGTTTTTCCTCAAGAAAAAGAGGTAGCTGCTATATTTTGAGAACTCCTTCTTGTGGAGACAGCGAATTCAGCACTTAAGAAAAGGCATTACCTTTTAGCGACCACAGCATGCGGATATACTATGATATCCCGACAGTCACAATGCCAACACTCAAAAGCCTGAGACTGACATCCTGACTTGCTGATTGCCCAGCCAGATGCCATCCTAACAAACAAAAACCCAGACACTGCACTTATGCCCTGTTTGTACTTGGGACTCCTAGTTGCGGGGTGGCACACCACTAAAATAATAGAATCAACTCCTAGTCCTGGCAAGTTGTAGTGTCGGGCTTTCGGTGGTCAGGATGGTGGTCTGTCGGGCAAGCATTGTGTCAGGATGTTGGGCTCAAGATATCAAATGTCGGGATTTTAAATTTCGCCATTTTGTAATACTCCCCAGCATATCCTGGTGCTGACTACAGATGCCTCCCTCTTAGGCTGGGGGTAACATTTCAGAGCACACAGTAAAGGGATAGGGAGCTCAGTAGTTAGATCAGAACTCATGTGTTTGCTGAAACTCGGAGCATTGTGTTTTTCCCTGAAGTCCGTTTTTCTCACTGGTTAGCAACCAAGAGTTACGGATGAGGGACAATACCAGCACAATTGTATCTTCCTTTAAAGAAACCAGTTTCTGCATGGGATTTAAATCTAATCCTCATTTTGTAGATGAACTACCCTTTCGAACTAACCTTCATTGTACCCTGGGCAGCCATTTTGTAGCAGGTTAAGCAATGGATGGTTTGCACTTCAAACAGAGCTATTGGGTACAATGAGTGCGAGAAACCAGTCACTGCATGGGATTTAAATCTGGCATTTATTCAGATGATCAGCTGTCCTTTTAAACCAATGGTAACCTGTTGACTAAAATACATTGCTTCTGGTTGCTATCACGTCAGCTAGGAGTGTCAGCGAATTGCAAGCATTCAGCATTGACCTATCATACCTGACTTTCCACAATGGAAAAGGTATCACTAAAAACAAACGTTCAATTTGTATCTAAGGTGATGTTAGAATTTTACTTGAATCAATCAGTAACATTGCCTGTGTATTTTCCTAGGCCACAATCCAATAAAGGAGAGGGAAAGTTCCATTCACTGGATGTTAGAAGGACCCTCCATTTATATATGGTTAGGACTGAGAAGTTCAGAAAACACAACAAACAGTTTGTAAATTGTGGAGCGGTCTCAAAAGGGCACTCAGCAGCTAAAAAAACTATATTATGATGGCTAGCCCATATCAGGGTGGATAGTGTCCACAGTAACATTTGTTTTTACAGCAAGGCAGGGTAAAAAACCCAGAATAAATTAAGGATCATTCCACAAGAAGTAAAGCAACAGCAGTAGCTGCAAGGTGAAATGTACCACTGACAGAAATCTGTTAAGTTGTTACCTGATCCTTTGTACACACATTCACATCCCATTATAGTATATGGTTAGGGTTTATTCTCCACTGAAAACGGTATCTTTGCAGATCTTGTTGTAGAACAGTTCAAAGGTTAAAAAAAATTGTTATACTATCGTTCTGACATCACATCGATAGTACAACAACTTTTCATGCGTGATCTGCCTCCTGATTGGCTTACTCCATGTAGCTCAACAAAAAAAATTATGCAAATGTGGTGGCTGTGGTTTAATAAAGCGCTGAGTAGTGAACTCTGCTAATTTTGACAAGAGGAGCTATCATCACTCAGTGTCACAAAAGTGAATTTTTTTTTAATTTTATTTTAAAAATTAACAATGCCAATGCCGGAGTGAGCAGGAGTGGGGAGAAGCTGGAGCGAGTGGCACTAGGTAACACACAAGCCGGTAACAAGCAACTGGAAAAAAGTCTAAATAAATCCTAACATATACTATATAAAAGTGGATGGGTGACCATCGAATTAAGGTTGTAGCTTTCTTCGGCTGTTGATGACATCGTGAGACCCTCGAGCTTTGCTCGTCTCTATAATGTCATCAACAACCTCGATGAAAACACAGCCTTGTTGTGGAAAGTCACTCATCCACTGTTCTATATATTGCCTGGATACTTAGGCAAGAGAGGATGCTAGATTTGGAATATCTGTCCTTCATAAGCTATTTCTTAAGCAGTCCTAAAACCCTCCAACCCAGCTACTGCTTGAAGTCTGCATAAGTCTGACTGAGCAGTTCTAATCAATGTTCTTAGAAGGAAACATTACTCACTGTAATAGCATCTTTTCTTCTAAACTGATTATAATTAGCAGTCAAACTTCCATTCCCTGCCTTCCCTTTATACAGGACTGTGCCCAGGATTTTAAGGGCCCCCCTGCAACACATGCTGTGGGGTCCCTACCTGACCGCCACAAATTAAGTGTAAATTAACTAGTCACAAAATGTTTGGTATTGTAAATAACTTTTATTGATATTACCAGTACCTTACACTATCCACAATATATAAAGAAACACAAATAAACAGCTGCATTAAACTTCTCAACAACAATTTATTTTACTGTTGTGACAGAAAACATTGCATTCTCATGCATGTAATAACACATAAAGGTACAATACTGTATGATCAATTTTTTGATATTCCACGGTGTCCTGGCCGAATACATCAGCAAGACCTTAATCTGGTTCAATGCCTGACTACACTTTCAGGGACTGTGTAAACTCCAGGACATGTGTCTGGGCAGGTGGCACTTGATGGTCCAGGACAAGGTCTGTGCTTTCCAGCCTTGGAATACTCTGTCCTAGCAGCTCTGTCTGACTATCCAGGGCACATTTGCCTGGTGCCACTCCTGTACCCTACCACAGCTGCTGTGCCCCTACCACATAATACAGCAGCCCCACAGGTCTCTCTGCTCTATCCCATATCCTTTCAGGCTCCTCTCCTACTTGCCTCCCTCCAGATCTCCATCACAACACCATTGGACCTGCTCATGGGGTGTTTAGCTGGCTATTTTACCCCAGCATATTCTAATCACAGTTACCCTGAAGTTCCATGAAGCTTATAATAATAAAAGCACCATGCGTCATCCTGGCTTCAGTACAGATCTTATTGTTTGTGTATAATCTCATGTTATGGGTGTCCCAGAGTATGGTTTAAGGTGCCCCTGGTGCCCGTCGCCTCAAACTGGGATGGTAAAGCAGTTGGCTGTAGTGCTAAACTGGTGTTCATGGTGCAAGGGAGCGGGCACTCTCCCGGATACCATCATATACCCTTAGACACGGTAGGGTAGCCTGCAGCCCCCTTACATGATTGTTTGATTGATAGATAGATAGATAGATAGATAGATAGATAGATAGATAGATAGATAGATAGATAGATAGGAAGGCACACTGACATATATTATAGATGTTTTAATTTTTGCTTGAATATTTGAAATATTGTTAATGCGTTGTCATTCAGAACAATTTTCATGTTTTATTTGTCCTCACTTGTCACATTTACATTTCTTATAGCATAGAGGAGCTAGATGGTCACTGCTCTCTTAGGCTTTTCATCTGTAAATCTACCATGGGGGCGGGAGCAAGAGGAGCAAAACTCCTTTAATTGAGAATATATGAAAAAGGTTAGATAAAGGTTAGATAGAAGAGGCTCAGTTTTTATCTTGCCTCTATTAAACAGAGTTTCAGCTTGGACTGCACAATCTTCTACATGAAAATACCTTAGTGGTCTTGGATGTTTATCAAGTGAAACTTTTCTTTGACCTAACACATGCTTCCTCCTCCTCCTTTGCATCATCACCATCTCTGCCAAACTAAACTGTTCTTTTGTTAAATCTGTGCTGAATGTTCCAGTGAAATGTATTGTGAATCTCTTGTACACTGTTAATTATTATACAGACCACATACATTTTAAAAGTGCAGTACTTTTTATTTAACAGCTGCAATGAGATGGGGTCAACTATTTTTAAAGTGTGCTTCTGATTACTCCCTGGTAGATTGAACCTTCGACTGTGAAGTGGCTGGACAGGAATCTGTTGATTGGGAATGAACTTTGGGAAGTTTACGAGGAGCTAAACAAGAGTATTTCAAAGGATCACCTGAAATTTGATAAGGTATGGGATTAACGTCAGACAGAATAACAGTGCCCACATATTGAAAATTAGAATAGTGTGTAATATCAGCAATACTTATTGGTAACTGTTTATTGTATGTAACTATTGTCCATATTTTCTAGTTATGTGTTCACTGCTGTCTTGCTGTACATTGTATCTAAAGGTTTGTGCACTGAACATTTAGTGTATCACAGTTGCTTGTTAATTTATATTTGAAGTCCCATTATCATGGTGCCTCCTTGAAAATGTGTTACCTGTATTTTTTTTATTTTATTTTATTTATTTAATTTGTTAACTGGATAAGAGCACTGGACCGAGGGTTCTTTTTCTGGCTCGGCCCGGACATATCATACAATACAGAACATACAGAGACATACAATAAACATTCAATAACAATTACAAATGCATAGATCAATTAGATATAACTTTCGACGCTTGTTAAAAACTTGTAAAGCGCAATCAATACGTAAGAAGTCAGGCAAGCTATCCCAGAAACGCAGAGTAGCTGCAGGAAAAGCACATAATCCAGCTCTAGTTTTACAAAAACCTTCATTAAGAACAACCCCATTGGCAGACCTCAAACTAGGTAACAAATCCCTAACTAAGAGAATATCAGAAACGGGAGAAGCGACAGAGCAAAAAACATTTTTAAAAATCAGCCAACCAAAAAAATACTGTATATGATGAACTGGAGATAACAAACCAAGGCTGGTAATATAACTCACAGTGGTGAGCACATAGAGGAGCCAATAAAACAAAACAGCAAATATTGTTATAAATAACGGAAAGGTTTTGTACCTCAGTAAACCAAGATTAAAAAAAGATTAGATACATAAGCAAAAGGGGGCAAGACAGAACCAATAGCTATGGCTTTGAGAGATTCAAAAGAAAAGAAATGTTTCAACTTATACAGATTCCAATATTTTGATTGATGTTACCTCAAACACATTTTTTTTCCCATATAGGTTTTTATCCCTTCCTCGACGGGCCTCAGCTGCATCATCTGCCAAGCGTACCAGACTCTGGGGTCATTCGGGATCTTGAACACTTTTGCGTGTCTCGCCAGATCCCTGGAGTTGGTCCGGAGGCTTTATCTTGCCACAGCCCCAGATTTTTCAAACTTTTTTTTTCTTTCCCAGTTACCCGGAGCCCCAGACAGGGAGGCACATGTGTGTGGAGGTGCGCATGTGCCCTCTTGCTCCAGTGATGGCCCCTTCATCCCACCCCATTGGCCTAGCACCCTGGCTCATCTGGCTGCACTGCCCCCTGGCCTCCACCACGAGGCAGTCGAGAGACAAGGGAAGTACAGATCCCTCCCCGGAGAGGAGAGCTGCCTGTTGGCAGCTTGTTCTTGCACTGCTCCCTCCCCTCGTACCAACCTCCAATGGCCCGTGCTCGTTCCCGAACACAGGTCACTGGCTTGGCGAGAGGTAAGGTGTCCAGCGCCTCAGCCCTCTGTGCCACTGGGCCAGCCCTGCAAACAAATTTAATGTGGTCAGAAAAACAAAGCAAAGGATCCAAAATGACACCAAGATATTTGAATTGAGTTACTTGTTCAATTAAATTGCCTTGGTCATCCTATAATTTAAGTGAAGGACAATCAATCTACTTGGCACATGAACCAAAAATCATGGATTTTGTCTTCTTTACATTTAAAATAAGAAGATTTTCAGAGAACCAATTATGAACAAGAAAAAAGTCAGACTGAAGATTTTTAATCAATTTAGATGTTTCGTAGCCGAACAAAAAAGAATAAGATCATCGGCATAAAGCAAAGATTGACAATTTTTGATAACAGAAGGGAGGGAATTAATAAACAGAGTAAGTAAAAGTGGCCCCAAAATTGACCCCTGAGGTACACCCCTGTCGATTCAAGTGTCAAGTTCAAGTTTCAAGTTTATTTGCAGGAAAATTCCATTGAGCATGCTCATTTACAAGGAGGTCCTGGTAGGACATCTTGGTACAGTATACAAAAGTGTTACAATAATACAATAGCATATAGTACAGCACAACACAGCTACAGTACACGAATTCTGCTTGGTTTTGACACATGTAAACAATGTACAGTAAGAGTTGAGATAAATTAACTTTTTTGCAGAGCTAAAGAAGCAGGGTTAACAGGCAAGCAGGGAGAAAGAGGGGAGCTGGGTTAGCAGGCAGGAAGGTAGAAATGAGGGGACATAAAAAAAAGTTTACAGTCAAGTGCTTTAAGGGTTGTAGGGGTTCTCCACTAGGAGGACTGCTTGCTATTTTGTCAATGGCAAGGACTGCTTGCTATTTTGGCAATGGCAACTTTCAGCAAGCACTCTGTTGGCTATAGTTTTGAATAAGTTCAAGAAAATCTGTTCAGGAAGTTTTTGTATTGCTTGGAGTTTATTCCAAGTGGACGGAATAACATGACTGAGCACAACTTTGCCATAGAGTGCACAGAATTTGAGCACTTCAAATAAAATGTATGCATTTTTTTCTAAGAGCATAGGTGCAGTTGTATCGGTGTTACAGGGAGATGATACAGGAGGGAATTTTTTTCTGGAGTGCTTTAAGAGCCCAGATACTAGTGTGGAGTTTTCTTCTTGCAGCCAGTGATGTCATGCCTACTGCCGAGTAGAGGGCACAGTGATGGGTTCTATAGGGTGTGTTGGTTATGAACTGGACTGCGCGGTAAAATAGTGTGTCCAGCTTTCGAAGGTTTGTTGCTGTGTTACTATTATAAATGATATCCGCTTAGTCAAGTAGAGGGACAAAGGTAGCTTGGATGAGTCTTTTCCTAATGTCTAATGGAAAAAGGGATTTGTTTCTGTAGAAAAAGCTGAGATGTATTTTCAGCTTCTTAGCGAGGGATTCAATGTGACATGAGAAGGATAATTTGCTATCTAACCATACCCCAAGGTATCTGAACTGCTCAACTGGCTCTATCGAGTCTCCTAATAAGGTTATGATAGATGTTGGTGTGGCATGTAAACGAGAAGAAGGGAGATGCAGAGGTAAAAAATACACACTTTTAGTTTTCTTGGTGTTTAGCAGTAATTTAGATCTTATCAGGTTGCATTTCAACTGTTTCAAGTCTTTTTTTAGTTAAGTTACCACAGTATGCCGCACTGCCAGTGACATTTTGACAGCGCAGTCCCCTACAGCGACAACAGCGCCATGTTGCTGTAGGGAACCCGCTGGAACCCCCGGCACTGTCTGTCAGGGGTCCTGCACCACCCCTCCGAATCAGCTCCGACTTCGACTTGGAGTATGGGGTGCACAGCCTCAGCATGGGGGTTTGGGGGCAAAGCCCCTAAATAAAAGCTGTTTACTACAAAACCGAGCGAGCGACAAAATGCAGTTAACCTAGTTTTCGCTGTCTGGTAGTTCGACAAAATTTTTGTCGACAACCAGTCATGGATCCAGTTACAACGTCGGCCAGAGAGGGTTTGAAAGTGTACAGGATGGTATCATCTGCACAAAAGGGGAGTCTGGAGTTGTAGATGTTGTCACTAAGGGATTTGATACATATTGTAAATAACAGGAGTCTAAGGACAGATCCCTGGAGTACACCTCTAGTTATCGGAGTGGGTGAGGAAAGGAGTCCATTAGCTCTGATGCACTGGAGCCTACCAGAAAGGTAGCTAGTAAACCAGTTTAGTGAGCAGTTGTTTAGACCAAGATCTTTGAGTGTGTTTAACAGAATGTTGTGGTCGACCAAGTCAAAGGCCTTGCTGAGGTCTAAGAAGATGGCTCCAGTACTAGTCACTTTGGTTATTGCTACACCGTACTATGGTTTTGCGGAAAACCAGATTGGAGGGGGTTAAATAAATTTGATTTTTCTAGGTGTTCCTTTAACTGGTTATTGACCAATTCTTCTAGGAGCTTGACTAGTATGGGCAGAATGGAGATAGGTCTGTAATTACGCAGATCACTAAGGTCTCCTGATTTAAACAAGGGTAATATAAAGGCTGTTTTCCAGCAGGAAGGGACAGTACCAGTTGCGATTGATAGGTTAAAGATGTGTGCTATGGGAGCAGTGAGAAAGTGGTACCCAATTTTTAGAAAGAAGGACTGTGTTCCATCTCTAAATTCTATTCATGCTAGACAACACTGAAGAAATTGCCACAAATTGAGATCGATCGGTTCAATAATCATCAAACCAAGAAGCAACACTGGGTGAAAAACCCAAAGATTTTAATATAACACAGAGCATTTTATGATCAGTAAGATCAAAAACCTTGGTCAGGTCCACGAACATGGACCCAGTGAGGAGACCATTCTCCATACCACTGAGATCCGAATCCATGAACCTAACCAAGGCTGTCCAATTCCCAAACCCCTTTCAAAAACCATGCTGCTGTGGACCAAAAACTTTATATTTCTCCAAGTAATCATTAATTTGTTCAGCCACAATTTTTTCAGGAAGTTTACTAATTGGGTTCAGTATTGAAATAGGTTGAAAATCATCAACACAAGCAGCATGGCCCTTCTTGGGCACAGGTAGTTCAAGTTCAAGTTTATTGCAGGAAAACTCCATTGAGCAAGCTCATTCACAAGGAGGTCCTGTGACATAAACACTTAAAGTACAAACACAGATAGGTAATAACAGTATATACATGAAATGCACGTTACACGATACAGGCTGGATATACATACAAGGGTACCACATAGGGTGACCGCAGGTGGTAAATATTGATATGAGACAGGGAAGCGACTTACAGGTTGCATACTGATAAATGAAACATGATGACTGGTGTGTGCAATACATATACAG
Source organism: Neoceratodus forsteri (assembly GCA_016271365.2). Lineage (NCBI taxonomy): Eukaryota > Metazoa > Chordata > Ceratodontiformes > Ceratodontidae > Neoceratodus > Neoceratodus forsteri. Next base: position 1,421,967,666 of record CM028131.1, on the reverse strand, counting down.
TATTTTGGCAGCTAGAACAAACAACAGTCTACAACTGATATAGGGGGGAGGAGTGATTTGATAGAATAACAGTGGAGCGGAAGCAAAGATAAAGCCAGGAGTAGAAGGGGAAGGGAAAGCAGTTAATATGACAAATCAATTATACCTTACCAGTGGATAAATATGGCACACATGGGGAAGGAAGAGACTTAATGACAGTTACAGGTGTCTTTTATTTTGGCTGAACTTAGCGATTTGCAGAAGTTTATTGAAACTGTGCTAGTTAGTTTCAGTACGGTTTGTAATTGGTACAGTACAACCCTAGCACAGTTCCAAGCCAAAGGGAATTGTTGAGAAATAAGTGACACATTAAATAAAGTACACAAAGCGGATGCAATATAAGGAGCTGCCAATTTTAAAAACTATCAAATCCAGCCCCGTAATCAGAAGCATTATCAGGGGGAAAAGAAAATTTATAAACCTCACTTGGAGTAACTTGTTTGAAATAAAAAGCAAGCCAATTATAAGAAAAATTAACATTAGAAGAGGATGGGGGTCCCAGGAACATAAGCATTATAGTCATAAAACTTAAGATTAAAAAAGTTGGCAATTTCTAAAGTGTCAATAACCTCTATATCATTTACCATCATAGAATGAATTGGAGTTTTATCTTTAACATTACTCAAAAAATTTACATTATTTCAAAAATTATGGAAATCCGACCAATCCAGTTCCAGCTTTCTCATGTAGTACTAAGTTTTGTCAGATCGAATCAAACATTTAACTCTGTTTTTAATTTGTCTATACTGAGACAACCAGTAAATGGATGAAGATGACTTAAATGAAGCCCAGGCCAAATGTTGTTGTTTAATGTTTTTAATATTTTCTGTAATCCATTTATTAGGGGCACGCCTAACTCTCCTGGTACACATTGGGAAATACTTTTCTTGAATAGGAAGAAGCTGATGGTGAAAAAATCCAAAGCCAAATCACTGTCAGGTATTTGGTCAATATAAGACCAATCAATAAGGGACAACTCCAAGATCAAATCAGAAATAGCATCATTTTTTTAAATTATGTGACTTAACAAATAATGGTAGAATTTTTGGTGGCCTGAAAGATATTACACAATATATGGCAAGATGGTCACTAACAGAATCACCAAGCATACCAACAGTCAACACTTTATGATCCCGATTAGTGAGTAACCCAGCCAATAAGGAATGATTTGAACTACTGGGGTTTAACCTGTTGGGATCAACAACCATCTGTGCACGTTGATAAGACTGCAATAGTTAAGCAATAAGCTACGAGGGTGTGTGGGTTATCAGGGTATTTACCACGGCTGTAGTGGTTTGCCCATGAGGCACTGCTGAGTGGGTAAATCTGCACCAGCCATGGCAAATCCCCTGATAACCCAGATCCCCCGATTGGCTTTTTGCAATTATACCAAGTACTGCTTTTTTATTATTTTAAAAAAAGCAGTACTTGGTATAATGCTTAATAAGCCACTCAGTATTAAAGCAGTGTTTTTATTTTGTTTTGTTTCCCTGATGTACGGAGCTGCTGTTTTATGGTCTCTGCTTAGCGGGGAAACGAGGTGGCGGTTGCAGTTCTGTGATTTCGGCGTTGGATTGTTTTTTTTTTAAAGTTGCGGCTGGCTAGCACCTTTTGTGGTGATTATCAGAGGATTTACAATGGAGGTAAGATGCCAGCCTACCATTCTGATTGGTTGGTGTCTGAGGTCCATGGTATAATAATTCATAATCTTTTTTTACTACTAGATAACCAATTTGGATTAATATCTCACACGGCAACAAAATCATAAAATTTAATGAGAGGCTTAGCAGAAACCAAAAATTCTCTGTATGCCTGACGAGTTACTCTGTTTAAATATTCTTACCAAACAAATATTTGATGAGTTACCATATTTAAATATTCTTACCAAATGAATTATTTTTTTTTATAATGTTGGACTCCTGCATTGTGTTTACAGCAATTGGGGGTCAGTGGATGACAAATGTCAAAGCACCAATCCAGGCAAGAAAGCACACCTCTTCTTTTTCTTTGTAACTTTCTGTTTCTAACAATGAAGATACATTTTACTATCCACACTCTGGTAATTCTGCTGGAGACAACTGTGATCGGAAGTCTTCAAGCTAAGCTCCTCCCACCACCCAGGTGGTACATCCTCCAGTTCTGCCCCATGACATAAGGTCTTTCATTCTGCTGGAAGGGACAGGTCTCCTTCACAGCTCTGCAGTGTTGAAGAATTCTAGTGGTTCAAGTGCTTTCTTCAGGTGAATTTTTGACTGTTTCAGTCTGTGTTCAGCTTTTAAGTTGCTTCTCAGTCTTCTGGCTCCATATCAGGCTCAACAATGGACAGCAAGAAGCTGTGTTTTAAATTCTGCACTTGGTATAGGTATAAAATGTCGGCCACTGATCCGCACAAACATGTGCTTGTACTGCCTGGGTGACCAGCATGATGTAGAGTGATGGAGCTTGTGCTGGTCCATGCTGTCCTCATCCATAGATGACCAGAAGGCTAGACTATTTCTCGGTAGGCCAAAAGACCGCAAAAATGGCTAGGCAGTGGCCAGGTCAGCTGCTCAGCTTGTGGTCATGGAAGAAGAGGAGGCAGTGGTGGCAGTGAGTTCCTTGTCAGTCTTGGCACTGTTCCTGGCTGGGGCCATGGTTGGAGGGTCATTCTCTGACAAGTTCAGGGAAATGTGTGAGGTCCTTCTGACCTTCATGGTGAGCCCTTCACACCATAGCAGAAGACACAAGAAACACAGTTGCAGGTCGTGGGATTGGGAAAGATCATGTTCTTCCTGCTTCTTCGACTCCCCCAACCACTTGGCCTTGGTCGAGCTCCCTGAGGTCAAGGGACAGTCAAGGACTCCATGGTAACCCCATTGAGCCTGTCAACCTCAACTCTGGTTAAGCAGGCAGTGGAAATATTTCTTGAGCCTGTCAACTGGCTATCAGAATAGTTCAATGAGGAGTCAATATCCTAGAACCTGGTGCTCTCTGTCCTCACCCAGCAGGACAAGGTGCATTCGGTACCCCCAACTGAGCTGCCTTTGGAGTGGCCTCCACTGGCAGTCATGCCTCTGAAGCCTATTGTGCTTAGCCTGCTAAGGAAGGTAATTTATACAAACCCTCCGGAGGTCATCTGTCAACATCAATCCCTGTGTCGATGATTGAGGTTGAGACGCTGTTCGCACTGTGGATCCCACTTCACCAGGGAGGTGTTGCTGCCACCACTGCTCAATCTCCCTGTCCTCAGGTGAAGAGAGACATCGATGTAAAATGCATTGGTACTACAAGGAGCCCTTTTGACAACAGTAGAGGGGAAGGGCTCTGTCCCCTGGACTTTCAGTCCCTTGTTCTTTACCGGTCGTTCCCACACTAGTCCATGCTTCTCAGCAGTCTCCAGCATCTGCTTTTCTGCCTCTTCAGGTGGAGCCACCTGCACTGCAGCCTTTGTTCAGGGCCATGACCAGGGCGACTCACCTCTTGGCCAGCTTGCCAGGCTCGCTCTTGGTAGAGATCACCCATGATGAAGATGTCAGGGTGGTCTGTAGTAGAAAAGGGTCGAGGGCCATCTGTAGAGAATCCTCAGTTCTGAAGATGATTCATCAATGGCCTCAACCAAGACATATACTTTTGACCAGTCAAAGAGCTGGCTGCCAACCATGGGCCAGTGGCATTTGGAGCTCTGGTCCGACTTATGTGAGAGTCCATGAAAGTTGCCTTATAGCAGTACAGAAATGGGCTAAATACCAATTTACTGACATACTGGACAGGAAGGATTGCCTTTCCCATGGCTGAGGCCATCTTTGGACTGGTCCTGGAGCTTTGGCAACATACAGCATCCTGCCTGGCACCCTCTTCCCATATTGCTTGCAAGCACATGGTCCCAATGGGCTCCGTTTCTGGGTTTTCTGTCCACCCCTCTGCTGAAGGCTTGGTTTCAGATTTGGCCTTCTGTAAATCTGGAAGCCAAGGAGATATGGTCAAGCCTCTAGAAAAAGAGTCCAAGAAGACTGACCACACAGCTAACTGGGTGTCCATCAGGCCAGCTACACTATCATGATGGCAAATCTTAGCCATCTCTTGTTTGTGGTGTTAGGAGAACTACTCCCCCATCTTCCAGCCACCAAACAGCTTCCAGTTAAGATGATCAAAGACCAGGGTCAATTGTAGGCTAAACACCAGCTTTAAGACAACTTTAGACATGGGTAACTCCTGTGCCTGTGCCATAGCAAAGGCCATCACCATTCATCGTAGAGGCTGGCGGTGGCTTTCCACCTTCACAGTGGATACTCTAAATAAGCTGACCAATGTCCCCTTTTTGGGCACCAACCTCTTCAGCCCTGGGGTGGAAGGACATCTCACATGGACCGAGATGTCCATTGCCACCCTTGATTCTGTACCTTTATCCTGGAAGAACCAAAAACCTAAGAAGAAGGTCTTTCAGTTCTAGTCCTTTCAGTCATAACAACCTCAGCAACAGACCCAGCAGAGGCAGTTTCAGTGCTGGCATCTGAATCACAATTTCAGCAGTCATTGGTAAAAGGGGGGGTAAGTGGTGGTGGTGCCCCTGTGGCTTCAATGGCTGGAGCTTCCTCCAAGGCTGTTTAGTGAAATGTTGTGGGGTATAATCCCCCCATCCAGTCCCTTTCCCAGCTCCCTTTCGGGAGTTAACTGCACCTTCTCTTGCCACAATGGTCCTCGATTACTTCAGACAAGTGGGTTCTGGAAGTAGTGGGCATAGAGTTGTCTCTGGATTGTGAGGCTCTCCCGCCATACCAAATCTGAGCTGCCTGGGAGTCCAGGGTATCAAAGACATGTCATCCATGCTACAAGCTGACACTGCTCAGCTCCTAGAGAGCAGGGCAATGGCCCGTGTTTCAGACACACTGGTTATTCAGGGATACGTGTCCAAGTACTTCCTGGTTCCGAAATGGATGGGCGGGTGGGGGCTGGTGCCTCATACTGGATCTGCATGATCTGAACCAGTTCATGTGGAAGTGCAAGTTCTGTTTGGTCACTCTGTATCAGATTATTCCAGCTCTGGAGCATGGCATGTGGTTCTGCTCCATGGCCCTCCTGGACACGTTCTTCCACATCCCAGTTTGTCTGTTCCATTGCTGGTAGCTTCAGTTCGGTGCAGAGGGGATCCTGTATCAGTTGCAGGTCATGCCCTTCGTCCTCTCATCCATGCCCAGGGTCTTCGCCAAGTGCATGGCAATGGTGGGGGCCTTTCTGCAGCACATGGGCATCAGGGTGTATCCCTATCTAGAAGACTGGCTGATAGCTGGGTTGTCCAAAGAAGCTGTGGGGAGGTCTGAGGATCTAGCCTTCCAGACCTGTCAGTATTTGGGCCTTCTGGTCAAGTCAGAGCTGGTTCTCTCACAGGTTATCATTTTCATTGGGGCAGAACTAGACTCCCTGCTGGCCAAGGCCCACCTCCCTGCACACTTGGATTCAGCTCTGGCCTCCTTTGCCCGATCATTTCAGGTTGGGTACTTGTGCCCTACCTGGGACTTCCTGCAGGGAGAATTAGGCTGGCAGAGGTTCCAGTGCCTAGGTCACCTGGACCAGCCAGCCATGGTGACCCAACTGATATAGAATGCCATCCAGTGGTGGTTAGACCTGCAACATTTAGAGGAGGGAATCCTGTTTGTCCACCCAGAACCATGCATCACGCTCATGACGGATGCATCTCCGGTGGGGTGGAGAACACACCTGGAAGACAACAAGACCCATGGGTTCTGATCTCCTTAGGAGTCCCGTCACCACATTAACCTGTTGGAGTTCCATTCAGTGTGCCTGGCTCTGATGTAATCTGCTCCATTGATCTGGAGTCAGATCGTACAGGTTCTGATGAACAACATGATCACCACACTCATCCTGAACAGGCAGGGAACGCACTCCCTTTCATTGTGTCAGGAGGCTCTTCGCATTGGACACATGTGCACTGCCTGGGTGCATATCTCCTGGCTATCCAAGTCATGGGAGAAAACAATCAGCTGGCAGACACTCTCAGCCAGATTGGAGAAATGTTGCATGAGTTGTTGCTGACTCAGGAGGTGGTAGACCAAGTTCTCCAAGTGGGGCACTCTGCTGGTGGATCTGTTCACCTCATGGGAAAACAGAAATCAAGGCAGTTTTGTGTCCACCCTCCATATACCAGGACACAGTTGGGGGATGCCTTTGCAAGGACCTGGACCCCAGGCCCCCTGTATGCCTTCCCTTCTTTCCCCTTGGTCCACAAGATTGTGGCCAAGGTCCAGAAGGACAAGGTTTGGATGATCCTGATAGCCCCAGACTGGCCTATACAGTTCTGATATCCAGATTTCATCATCCTCAGCAGTAGGCCTCTATGGAGGTTGTCTCTCCACCCATATCTGCTGACCAAACAACAGGAGAAGATCCTGCACACAGACCTTCAACCTATGCACCTCTCAGCCTGGTTCCTAAACAGCTAGAGTTTCAGGCTATGGGCCTTTCAGAAGACATCCTCCACTTTGTGGAGGCATCCCATAAGGAGTTGGCTCATAAATGCTATGCATTGAAGTGGAAGAGGTTCTTGATCTGGTGCCAGGGTAAGGAGCGTGATCCCCTTACCTGCCCTATTGCAAATATCCTCAGCTTCCTATGGTCCCTCTCTCAGTTGGGACCACGAGTGATGACCCTTAAGGTGCACCTGGCAGCCATCTCTGCATACTGGACAAAGGCTGGTATGTGGATAGTGGTCAAGGAGAAGATGTTCGGGTGCTTTTTCAAAGGCCTGGATCACTTGTCCCTTCTGATGTGTGAACCTCCACCTCCATTGGACCTACTGCTGATGTTGGCACTGCTCAAGGGCAAGCTGTTTGAATCAATGCACAGGTGTGAAATGTCACATCTGTCATGGAAGACTGCCTTTTTGGTAACCATCACATCAGCCAGAAGGATTAGTGAGCTCCAGGTGCTCTTGGTGTAGTCTCCTTACCTGGTCTTCCACAAGGACATGGTCATCCCTCGCCCCCACCTGAAGTTCTTCCTGAAGGTCGTATCAGAGTTTCACCTTAACCAGTTGATTAACTTACCAGTATACTTTACCAACCTGACCTCAGAGGCTGATCATAGACTCCATACTTTGGACCTGCAGCGAGCACTCTCTTCTTATAAGGAGTTTACAGCTGGAGCTTGGGGTGAAGCTCACCGGCTGTTTGTGACATATGCTGAAGCCACACCTGGCAGACTAGCAGCAAAGTGGATGATTGCCAGGCGGATCACATCCTGCATCTACCTCTGCTATAGGTTGGCTGATAGGAAGTTGCCCATGGGGCTTAGGGCTCATTCCACCAAACATAACGCTGCCCTGGTGGCTGCTTCCAGAGATATCCCCACTGTGGAGATATGCAGGGCAGCAGCTTGGAGTAAAGCACACACCTTCATCTCTGTAACAGGGTTGAATAAGGCCCTGTCCCATTTGTTATGCAGAAAGAATTAAATGCAAGGATCTGTTCTATCCTCTCCTTTCAGTCTCTGCTCTGTCTGGTTGCGCAACCAATTTTCTTGTGAGACCTAGGAACTGATCACTCTTATGGTTTTTCAATTCTCCGCCTCTCGCTATCTCTCTGCCTCCACTTGCTATATCTGTCTTTTTTCCCCCCTTGCATATCTGTGAGTAAAAAAATATATGTGAATCTCTGTGTAAAACTGCATGTGATACTGGGATCCCTTTGTTCAGTTTGAGCAGTTTCAAAATTCACCAACAGCATTTTATTTTTCTCACTAACAGAAAAATAAAAAATAAAAATTATTCAATATGACTATTTACAAAGGCAGTACAAACAGAGAAAACTAAGTCCTTCTTCCGAGGGTATCTCTTAATTCCAAGAATCAGTCTCTCACTCTCCTTGTCCCTCTAGCAAAAACATTGTTGTTCTTTTAAGTCTTTGTCTGGGAATTCGTTAAGAGCGCCTGCTTCTAACAGAATGTTCTTGTCAGTTTCATTCCTTGCAGGTGCACCAAAACAGTACATGGTGACCCAGGACTGACCTCCTGTTTACAGCTCTGCAAAAGGCTCAACAACTGCATCTCAGGTTGACCTCTTGAGCTCCAAATAGCTTTTTGCAATCATTTCAACAGTGTAACTATATACAGTTTCAAACAAAGGGATCCCAGTGTCACATACAGTTTTACACAGAGATTCACATATATTTCTTTACCCGCAGATACGCAAGGTGGAAGAAAAGACAGAAACAGCAAGTGAAGGCAGAGAGATAGCGAGAGGTGGAGAATTGCAAAACTGTCGGAGTGATCAGTTCCTAGGTCTCACAATAAAATGTGGTTGCACAACCAGACAGAGAAGAGACAGAAAAGGAGAGGATAGAACAGATCCTTACATTTAACTCTTTCTGCATAACAAATGGGACAGGGCCATATTCAACCCTGTCACATGTCCCCCTCTTTAAGAGGGAACCTGTTTTACAAAAACAGGACAACAATCTCTCATTACAACATTAACATAATGAGTTGTTGGGATGCTGCTTTTGAGTTCTTGGTCCTCCAGTCTCTGTTCACCAACTAGAGGTGCGTGTCTTGCCTCCTCCTCCCTGAAGACTGCTAGGAGTCTTCGAGACTGTGGATAATGAATTAGGTCCACATTGTTAGAAATATAGGTTACTCACCCATAACCATAGTTCTGCTAGTAGTATACAGCTTACATCCACACAATCCACTGGATCTCCTCTGGCAAGTGGCACCCTGATCTTTGCTTCTAGCATGCAAATGATCTGATGTTACTGGGCTGAACCAGAGGATATACCACCCAGATGGTGAGAGGAGTTTAACTTGAAGAATTCTGATGACTCAGCTGTCTCCAGCAGAACTGCCAGAATGTGCACATGAACTGTATACTACTAGTAGAACTACGGTTACAGGTGAGTAACCTATATTATTTACTAAAAGCACAGTATGGCAAAATCAAATAAATCATGAACAGTACAAGTACATTGTACGCTGATACATAGAAAGTGATGGTAGAAGGGGACCATAAGATCTGTCTAGTCTTCCCATGTCCCTACCACGCTCCCTTAACTGCTACTCAGTGTTATGATGCCTTTGTAATTATCCCAAGCATTCTTAAAAGCCCCAACTGTTTTTGCCTCCAGCACTCCCTGTGGAAGGCTGTTCCATGCTTCGACCACCCTCTCTGTGAAAAGAACTTACATGTGTTGCTCCTGAACATGCCCCCTCCCAGTTTTATATCATTACCTCTTGTTCTTGTGTAACTCTTGACCTGAAACGTGTCTTGAACATGTACCCTATTTATTCCCTTCATGTAACTGAAGGTTTCAATCATGTTTCCCCTCTCTGTCCTTTGTTCCTAGGAATACATGTTGAGATCCTTCAACCGTTCCTCATATGGCTTCAGATGCAGTCCCTGTATCCATATACCATTGCCGCAGTGACTCTCTGATCGCGAAGATCACCACAGCGACAGGAATCGGGCAAAATCCGCCAGTCACTGTGTTGGTCTGTATGTTGATTGGGACTGCCTCGCTGGGTATTGGCCCCCCCCCCGTCCTGACTTGGAGTTAGAATCCTAGAGACCGGGGGGGGTGTGGTGCCCCCCACATGGGGGGGGGTTCAGGGGTGCAGCCCCCAATGGATACACAGAGGCATCCCTGACACTGCAATGCCGACAGTCGGCACTGCAGTTATCGCTGTCGGGGATGTCTCCGTGATGACTTTCACTGTGGCATGCGTAAACCCCCTGTACCATCTTTGTAGCTTTCCTTTGTACTGCTTCCAATCAATACACATCCTTTCTAAAATATGGGCACCAGAACTGTATGCAGTATTTAAGGTGCAGTCTTTCCAGTGATCTGTATATAGAGTGGCACCACAACTTTGTACCATCACATATGAAATATATTGGAGTAATGCAGTTCCTCTACTCATTTGGTACAGCTCTGGTGGTTACATTTATCTTATTATAGAAACTTTCACCTGACTTATGAGAGTACCTGCATCTGATAAATGTAGGTGACTGTTCTGGTACCCAGAAATGGGGGTGTGGCCAATGGGTATCCAAAGGAAGAAGGGCAGGAGGAGCGAGGACCCACTCCAAATACATCTCTTCTCAAATGTTCCATCCCTAGGAACACCAGATTACATATCAGTCATTCAATCAATATAATTTGGTTCACACAGGATAATGCATTTGGATTACTAAGCAGTTCTCATGTATTGGGGGCCTCACAAGAGTATACAGAGTATCAGGAACTGGAACAAGGGATGTCTTTCTAGACACTGGTGACAACTAAACCATATTATAGCTGTATGTTTCAATTACTAGGATCTGGACATAGAGGCCCCATCAACCAGCATAGACCTGTCCAAATGTCTGGCATCATCAACATTAACAAAAAGAAGAAATGAGCGGATTATCAACCCAGAACTGACTGGTCCCACGCCTGATCCTTTATATCAAAGGTATGTGATCTCTCTGGAATTGACTGTTTCTCTAGTCCATGCAAAGGTGTGAGGATTTGTACAGTACAAACAAGCAGTATCTCTTTTAAATTGTGTTGCCTAAAAGAACACTGTCAACCCCTTTTCCATTATATAATTTCTAACTGGACACCCACATTATAGGATTGCTTACCTTCTCCAAAAGTCATTGATGTTGCTGATTGCTTTATCTGCTCCCTTTCTTAGCTGAACTGAAATGCATGCTAAGGGTGTAATTACACCCAACCTTGTTTTGTTTCAAATCCTTGATCTACTCTAATTGCATACTTCCTCAACATTGGGAAAAACCCCAAACAGTGCAGCCATTCATGATACAGTAGTCTCCTTCCACTGCATCCTGAGTGGTTAGAATGTCTTGTAGGTATTCCAAAGACCAGGAAAGATGCAGTGGAAGCTAATCTAGGGACTGTAAACAAACACGTTTTACTGTGGCAACATCAGTATGATGGGAAGTCTGTTTTTCACTTTTAAAAAGAAAAATGGAATCATAATCAAGCTGAAAAGCTACATCAGCAATTTCTACAGAATGTGTGCAATCATAACTTGTGATCTTCAGCGAGGGTATCTCCTCCACTGGACCACACCTTTAAAACTGTAAACCGTCAGCGTCAGGACCATTCGGAAACTTCTGCTAACCAGGTGCTACCCTCGATAACATAGCATCAACACCTATAAAATGTAGGCAGACCCACTACCCCTCAGTTCTTTCTCCCACCATCAACCGCTCGTCGGACCCACTGAGAAACAATGCCATCATTTTCAGCTTTGTTATTTTACTACTTTGTTTAACTTCTCATCGTCATTTTATGTTGTTGAAAGAACTTATATTTAGGTTTTGTCCCTGCAGTTACAAGATCTACAAGGACAATGCTCACAGTGTTTGTGTTTGCTGTTTGGAGTTATTCCACAACGTGAGGGCCTGGGATGTCTGCCAGGGATTCAGCCGGTCAGCCAGGGATGCTACAAAGAGATGCTGAAAGAAGGCTCTTGAGACCTTCATTGCCAAGTAGGTCATGGATGCTGCCACTCCAAGCTGGCTTCTCCCTCTTGCTCAACAACCACCAACAGAAATTCTCCTGGGGTTTCAGTAATGCTCTCACTGACACAGTCGTCGAGATCCACTAAAGACAAGGAAAAGGACAAATACTCAAAATCGTTGTCTTCCAGCCATCACCACAAGCATAAGGACAATGCTGCTGCTTCTCCAGTGAGGTCAAGATCGACACTCCATTTGGAGGGTAAGACTTTGTCACTAACCGCTTTGGAGGTGGTGACTACAGCCCACCTGACTGTCCAAGGGGGGGTCTAGGTCAATACGGTGTGAGCAGAAATGCACAGTCAATTATCGCACTGACAAAATGGCGACTGCAAAAACCACACGTTGGCAAGACAGCACCAAGCTTTATAACCACACATCCAGGGAGAAAGCTGGGGGGTTACTATTACAGACCTGGGGGAGGCTGGACCTGGGGTGGGGAGTAAGTAGGTGGGGAATTTACTATTGCAAACTCCACAGGGAGGAGGGGTGGAACGAGGGGAGAAAAGTTGGTGGGGGTACTAATAGTGTATCCTGGGAGGGTGACAGTTGGGGGGTTACGATAACATCCTAATGCTGTTTTATCACTATTTTTGCTGATGCTATTTTCACCACGTATTTTTTTTTTCATGCTATATTGACCGGATACTGTCCGAGGAACACCAAGGTCAGGGTCTGACTCAGGCACTGCCATACCCACCATGGACGGTTCACAACACCCATCAATGGGTATCACTCCATAGATGACAATAGACCTAGCTCCTTTACAGGGTACCCTAGACTCCCTGGTTGTTCTGGTGACAGTCTCAGAACTGTTTCACCACTTGTTGCTGCTGCTGCCACCACCGATAATGGCTGTACAGTCAATGGGGCTTCCCCTGTTGGCACCATAGTGGTCAACAGATTTGCAGCGCATGCCTGTCGTTCCTCCTTCCCAGCTGCCGCTGTCATTGCCAACTTTCCCTGTACCCCTGTCATCATTCTGGATGATGATGATGATGATGATGAGGAGAATAATCCTGATCTAAATATGGAGGAGGATTTGGAAGATGGAGAAAGGGAACATGATTCCTTTGAGAGTGGTTTGAACTCCAGTTCTACTCTCTCCTCCTGTAGTGTAGACACCGTGATTTACACACCCAGGTCTCCGCCTGAGGATGCCTCTGTTCAGGCATTACTAAGGCAGATGCAAAGTGTAATGGGCTTTGCTGCCAAGGAGGAAGACTCTACCAAACAGAATTTGCTGGAGATTTTGGAGGTCCCTACTGCTCCCTCCATTGTTATTCCTCTTGTCTATCCTGCTTTACAGGATGCTGCTCTTGCTGCCTGGCACAGGCCCAATACCTTGCCAGTAGTGCCCAGAAATGCTAATAAGCAGTACCCTGCTCTGTCTGCTCTGCCTGCTAAGCCTTATTATGCCTTACAACCTTAAACTGAGTCTGTAGTCATTATGGCTCGTCATGCTCAGTCTAGGGCTCTTAAGTTCCCTGTCTTGTGATATGTAATCCAGACGGCTTGACATTTTAGCAACGGGACTTGTGCCTCTGCATCTTTAGGCCTTAGAATAGCTAACGACCAGGCAGATTTCATTAAATATCAAAATAGCATGGGGAAATCTGCCATGACTACTTTCCAGTCTTTGCCTGATGTTCCACCCAAGGGTGATCTGCTTAAAGCTGCTTTAGCTGGTATTGATACTGGCAGGGAAGCATCTGTTGTGATCTGCATATGATGCCTTTAATGCTTTCTGCAAGGGCTGCTGCCTCTGGTGTGTACCTTTGGAGGTATTTATGGCTACATGTGACTGGTTCTACCACTGATGTGCAGCACTCTGTAATGCGTCTTTTAGAGACCAGACTTTTTGGGATATACGTTGAAAATGCACTTTGTGAATTTCAGTCCTTCAGGAAGACTTTAAGGCCATCTAGGGGGCATGACAAGGCTTCTTTTTGGAGGTCTGCAGCCCATGGTGGCCATGCCTCCTGTCAGCAGCACCTTGCTCAGGGTTGAGGTCCCCTCCCGGGCCCTGCCCCCTCTGGTGCCCATACAGCGGCACCCAAAGGTATCAGTCAAGGCGGTGCCCTTGCTGCACCCTGTACTGGCTGGAGGAGCAGCTGGACTATGGTAGGCTCCAGAGGAGTGGCTGGACTGCTGTGGGCTCGGGAAGGGTGAGGGTGGTGGGTCAGAGGTACATTGTCCATATGGTACCACTACACAATTTTTATGCCACTCTGGCAGGGCAGGAATGTCCCATGGAGGCACCCGTAGTAGTGTCCAAGGAAGATGTGGGGGTCCTCCATAGTGGAGACCCCAAGGAGGGTGGAAGAGGACCCCAGAGGAGGAGGAGGAGAAGGAAGCAACTCCTGGTGGGGACTCCATTGTGAGGGGGACTGATTTGAGGACAGGAAGGAAGGGGGGAGAAGGAGGTTAGGTGCCTGCCTGGTGCCATGGCTCAGAGGGATGGGAAGCAGATTCTGAGGATTGCTGGGGTAGTCAGATGGGAGGGAGAGCTGGATGTCATTGTCCACCTAGGGACTAATGATCTGGCTAGGGATGAGATGAGGCTAGGATAGTGCAGGAGGAGTTCAAGGATTTGGGGAGGGGTCTTAGGCAGATAGCACTCTCAGTGGCCATTTCTGAGGTGCTGCCTGTCTACAAAAGGGGGAGGATAGGGTACTCCATACTAGGAGCTTCAACTCATGGTTGAAGGAGTGGTGCAGAGAGGAGAGTTTCAGCTACACTGGGGACTGGGGTCCCACCTGGAGGGGTAAGGGTCTATACAGGGGAGAGGGCCTGCATCCATGCAGGAGGAGAACCACAGTCCTCAGTGAACAATTTAAATGTTACATTGGTGAGCATTTAAACTAGCCGAGGAGGGAGGCGGAAGGAAGCAGGGAGACAAACTGTCCCTCCCTCTTCCAAAGCTGAAGTAGTCAGGAGGGAGAACCCTAAGGGAGAGAAATCCCCAAGGGTACCTAACAAAAAAAATGGTAGAAATGAAGAGAAATGGTAGTGAAAGCAGAAGGAGTAAGGAGAAAAGGCAAAAGGGAAAATGGGGGGTTGACAAGCAGGGTAGTAGCAGACTCTGGAAGGCCATGTACGCAAATGCTTGAAGTCTGGGACATAAACTCTCAGACCTAGAGGCCTATATAGCAGAGGCTGATCTTGACACTGTTGCCATTACTGAGTCATGGTGCAGTGAGAACCATGACTGGGATATAGCCATACCAGGCTATATTCTGTTCAGGAAGGACAGGGAGAGAAAGAAAAGGGGAGGAGTGGCTCTTTATGTGAGGTATAGCATAAAAGCAACAGAGATACAGGGAATACAGGGAGGGGCGGAGGCACTGTGGGACACCCTAGAAATGGAGAATGGAGCCGCAGATCACACTGGCATGATCTACAGACCTCTAGTTGTGGGGGGGGGGGAGAGCTGAGCAAGGTTCTGGTGGAAGCCATCCAAAAGATGGCAAATAAGGAGAAGGTGCTGCTGGTAGAGGACTTCAGTCTGCCGGATGTAGACTGGAACATCCCAGCTAAAGCTTCAGCTAAGAGTAGGGACTTCCTGGACTCCCTGCAGGGGGCTTTCCTCAGGCAACTAGTAAAACTGCCAACTCATGAGGGGGCAATACTGGACCTTGTACTCACCAATGGGGACAGTGTTGCAGACATAACAGTGGGTAGCCACCAGGAGACCAGTGATCACCATACAGTGTGGTTCAATATAAGAACTGTAGCAGAATCGAACCGCACGAAGGTGAGGGTCCTGGACTTCAGATCTTTAAAAGGATGGAGAAATGCCTCAGGGATGCCGTGGTGGGGGCAGGGGGGACTTGGGTGGAATGGAGGAACCGGGGAAAACTAAAAGAGGGGATACTGAAGGCAACAAACCTCTGCATCAGGCAAGTAAGCAAAAGCAAGAGGAAAAAGAGACCACTATGGTTCTCAAAAGAGGTGGCCGGGAATGTAAGGACAAAAAAGTTATCATTCGGGAAGTATAAGAGGACATAGAGGGAGGAGGATAGGGAGATGTATCAGGAAAAAAGAGAATCAGACAGGGAAAGCAATTAGGAGTGCAAAGGTGCAAACAAAGGAGAAAATAGCCCAGCAGTACAGAAAGGGGACAAGACATTTTTCAGGTACGTAAGCAAAAAGAGAAAGACCGGGGGAGGGATAGTAAGGCTTAGGAGGGAAGGGAGGGAGTGTATGGAGGGGGACCAGGAAAAAGCAGACATTCTGAACAAATACTTTTGTTCAGTGTTCACAGAGAAAGGGAAAGGCGAGGAGCCACAGACAAGTACAAGGAATATCGAAGGAAGGGAGGGAGGTGGACACTAGTCCATTTACAGAGGAGAGAGAGTCCAGAAGGAAATCGCAAATCTAAAAGTTGACAAGGCAATGGGGCCAGACGAGGTGCATCCAAGGATATTGAGGGAGCTCAGAGAGGTGCTGGCTGTACCTCTGACAGCCCTGTTCAACCGCTCAATGGAGATAGGAGTGGTTCCAGAGGACTGGAAGAGGGCAGATGTAGTCCCACTTAACAAAAGTGGTAGCAGGGAGGAGGGCAGCAATTACAGGCTAGTCAGCCTGACTTTGGTGGTGGGAAAACTAATGGAATCACTACTGAACGAAAAGATTGTGGAATACCTTTATCTTAAATCCAGTGGCTTACAGTACAAGATCTGAGGCAGCATGGATTCACTGGGAGGCTATCATGTCAAACAAATCTGATAGATTTCTTTCACTGGGTGACCAGGGAATTAGATCAGGGTGGAGCGGTGGATGTGACCTACCTAGATTTCAGTAAGGCCTTTGGACACTGTTCCACATAGGAGACTTGTAAACAAGCTGGGCAGCCTAGGAGTGGGTCCAAAGGTGGTAAACTGGGTAAGGAATTGGTTAGGGGGAGAGGAGATAGGTGGTAAACAGAGTCCATGCTGAGAAAGGGAGGGTAACCAGCGGGGTGCCACAGGGATCAGTACTAGGACTGGTCCTCTTTATTGTCTTTATTAGCAACCTTGTAGAGGGGCTACAAGGGAAGGATTGCCTTTTTGCTGATGACAATAAAATCTGCAATAGGGTAGACACCCGGGGCAGGGGAGGGGATGATTAGAGACCTAAGAAAGTTAAAGGACTGGTCAAGGGTGTGGCAACTAAGTTTCGATGCGAAGAAGTGCAAAACCATGCACTTGGGACACAGAAACCCAGAGGCAGAATACAAAATGGGGGGGGGGTGTAGTATTAATGACCACCAAACAGGAAAGGGACCTGGGAGTAATCGTATTTGATGACCTAAAGGTGGCCAGACAGTGTGACAAAACAGTGGGGAGAGCTAGTGGGATGCTAGGGTGCATATAGCAGGGGTATCACCAGCAGAAACAGAGAGGGTGTGTTACCGCTGTATAGGTCGCTGGTGGAACCTCGTCTAGAGTACTGTGTCCAGTTCTGGAGACCACATTTCTGGAAGTATGTAGACAGAGTAGAGGTGGCCCAGAGGAGGGCTGTGGAGGAGTTGTGGGATGACAGATGGATCAGACACCGAATTTTAAGTTCAGCACACAATTTCTGTTTGATGTTTATTCAAAATGCAACAGATAACCTTCAGCAATGGCATGTCCCTTCTTCAGTACATCAGTTTGTAGCAACAGACTATGCAAGTCTTTCCTCTACACTTAGCCAGCACCTACTGACTCACTGATCTCTGATCTAAACTTTTCAGTGAAGACCCTTCATCCCTGTGTGGGCCTTGTTTGCTTGGGTAGTAGGGGCTCAAAAAGTAAAAAAAAAAAAAAAACAAGCTATAGACAAAGAACCTCAGTGTAGAAGCACTGAAAAAAGGGCTACCCCAAAGGGCATTGGCAACAAGTCAAGTTTCAAAGAAATACAACATCATACATACTTCCATAATGCAAAGCATCATGGGATATATGCAGATCACCATGACTTTTCAGACTTGTTCTATTTACAGCAATTTATATGCATTTTAAATAGCACAACTAACTTAATTTCTATAATAGTCACCTAGTACTGTTTACCATTATCATAAACACCTAGTGTGCCTCCTCCTTTGTAGGTTTTTCATAAAAATTAAAACATATGTACCACCTCCTTGATCTTAAAATATTGTAACATGTTGTTGCTTGCACCTCCAGTCTGCCTCGACCTGCATCTCTTCATTGTCTTCAGGCTTGGCCTTCCTCCGAGCTCCCAGGTCCAGTCCAGGCAGCAGCTTCTCTCCATCTGTCAGCCATGGTTCTGGTCAGAACTCCATGGACTTTCTTCTCCGGCAACTCTTGGTGCACCGATCCACATGGGATATGTGGGCAATATCCACCAGAAAATGTCCCTCTTCGGCCAGTCCAGAAGCTTCTAGTAAGTTATCCCACTGCTAACACCAAGTCTGCAGAGGGGTTGTGGGATAACAGATGGACCAGACACCGAACTTCAAGCTCAACACACAATCTGTATGTGATGTTTATTCAAAATGCAGCAGATAACCTTCAGCAATGGCATATCCCTTCTTCAGTACATCAGTTTGTAGAAACAGACTATACAAGTCTTTCCTCTACACTTAGCCAGCACCTACTGACTCACTGATCTCTGATCTAAACTTTTCAGTGAAGACCCTTCATTCCTATGTGGGTCTTGTTTGCTTGGGTAGTGGGGGCTCAAAAAGAAAAAAAGGAAAAAAAAAAAACAAGCTATAGACAAAGAACCTCAGTGCAGAAGCACTGAAAAAAGGGTACCCCAAAGGGCATTGGCAACAAGTCAGGTTTCAAAGAAATACAACATCATACATACTTCCATAATGCAAAGCATCATGGGATATATGCAAATCACCATGCCATTTCAGACTTGTTCAACTTACAGCAATTTACATGCATTTTAAATAGCACAACTAACTTAATTTCTATAATAGTCACCTAGTACGTTTTAAATTTATTAAAAACACCTAGTATTTTCAACATTTACAGGTTTCATAAGCATAAGGTATATACATGAAGGTATTTTATGACATAGTGCTGTTATATACTAAATCCAACAACGATAAATACAACCTGTTTTACATATGCTTGGAGGTCACCACAATAACCTCCATGTACGAGGACCTGAGAGAGAAAAGGAAAATCAAAGAGGACGTTATAGCATAGTCAAGAAAGGCAAGGGGGTGCCCATAGGTGGCCAACCTTATGGACTAGAATTTGCAAAGGCTAGATTAGGCTAAGAAACAGAAGAACTGTTGCAACAGATTTAAGAAAAGGTCGGTCCTCAAGAGTGGCAGGAGCTCCCTGTCACAAGGGCAACTAAAATGGTATAGGTCTGCATCAAAAGCCATATGAGAAGAGACTAAAGGACCTCAATATATACATTCTGGAGGAAAGGAGAGAGAGAGGAGGAATATGACAGAGACTTTCAAATACCTCACGGGTATAAATAAAGTTCAAGAGGGAAGCATTTTTCAGAAAAAAAAGATGCTGAAGAACAAGGGGACATGCTATGAAGCTGGGGGGTAGACTCAGGAGATGTGCTGAAGTACTTCTTCACAGAAAGAGTGATGGATGCCTAGAACAGCCTCCCAGCGGAGGTGGTGGGGGCAAAAATGGTAACAGGATTCAATAATGCATGGGATAGGTGTAAGGGAATCTTAGTGGTAAGAAAAGAGGAGGTAAAGTGGGAGATCAAGTAGGGTCTGTGCAGGTGTTACAATAGGTAGGGGAAAATGAACAGACTAGGCGGGCCAAGCAATCCTTATCTGACATCAATTTCTTTGTTTCTATGTACCTTCTGACTCTGCACCTCCTCCTCCTCCTCTACTGCTGTATCTGACTTGCAGGTGGGGCAAAAGATCTCCCTTTATCTGCCAAAGTGGAGGGAGCTCACTACAGATGAGTGGGTTCTGGTAATATTAGAAAAGGGGCTCTGGAGCTTTTGTCTACCCCTCCAGTGTAACCACCGCCACCTTGCATTCTAACAACAAGAATCCATCAGTGATGCTTACAACAGTGCATTATTCAACAGGAGCGTGCTGCCCCTGCACTAGAACTCATGCAAATTTTAGAATGTAGAATTACATTCAGACTTTTTGTTGTGGTCATGCTACCCTTACTGGCTTAATGCCAAATTTGTTTCTCTGCTTGAAGAGAGCAGTGGCCCGAAAGTCGTCTCGTCTTCTGATCAACTATTTTAATATTTTTATTACAAGAGTTTGTTGTTTTTGCTTTAAAGTTAGTTTTTGTATACTCTGCATTACGATGTTTTATTTTATAATTTTGTAACTTCCAGGAAAGGGGAACAATCACCACAGACATGGAGGTAGTGGATCAGTGGTTGTCCCTGCAGTTCTAAAGGTTTTTTAAAAGTGCATAGACCAAAACGTCTTAGCTCACTCACCAACAGAAAGAATTCTGTTAGAACTGGAAGTAAAGAAGCTACAGTATAGCTGACCCAGTGGCCTGGAGGACTGAGACATTCAATACCTTATCTCCTGCCACACTGGTGACCCATGTTCGAGAACGAGCACAGGTTGCCCAGGGTCAGCGGGAAGGGAGAGGATCAATCATCTGATGAACTGCCCTTCTCTCCCATGGTGGGGGACACACGTTGTATCACTCCTTGGCTGCCATCTATTGGAGGCTGGGTGGCAGTACAGGAGTCTAGAGGAGCAGCGCTGGAGCAGGGCCGCAGTTACATAGTGCGTGCACACCTCCATGCACATGTGCCTACAGCTGCTGCAGCAAGGGAGAAAACTCAGAGGAATATGGCGGTCTCGAGCTACATGAAGCCCTGGGTGTCTGCCTCTGCCCCACTCTGCCACCGGTTTGCTGGACCCTCAATCTGAATGCAGGATCTCCAGGTGGGGGGGGATGGCCCTCCCCTTCTGACCCTGCCACAGGGAGCAATCCATGGGGGAATGGGGCTCAGTGGCCCATAACTGTAGTAGCTGGGTAGTGGAGACAAGGACAGGGCTGAAGCAGTCACCCGCGATACATGGGAGAATAAAAATCTATATGGAAAAAAGAGGCTACTGCAAGCAAGGGCAGTGGAAAAGGTCCCTACATCATAGTGGGGCAAGGCCCTCTTTTTCAAAATTCTTCCTACCCCACAAGAAAAATAGGGAATGGTGACCCATTCTAGATGGGTACCTGAAGATATATATCAAGAAAGAAAAATTCAAGATGGTCACACTGGGCATAGAAATACCACCTTTACAATTAGGAGACTGGTTAAGGTCACTGACTCTGAAGGATGCCTACTTCCACATCCCAGTCAGACCCAGCCACAGAGTCTATCTCTGGTTCAGGCTGGGAAACTGTCAGTACCAGTTGGCTGCCTTACCCTTTGACCTCACCTCAGCACCATAGGGTATTCACAAAGTGTTTAGCTGTGTTGGCAGCCCATCTAAGAAGGCAAGGTGTAGCAGTCTTCTCTTACCTTGATGACTGGCTAGTCTCAGGGAAAACAAAACAGGAGGCAATGTGCTCCATACAGCCGATAAGAAGCACCTTGAAAAACATGGGCTTCCTGATAATAAACCTGCAGTCCCAGACAGAATCAGTACAGATACTCGGGTTTTAGGGCAGTAAGAGGCGGAAGGCCCATAAACAATTGCCCCCCACTTCTTAGTGGTCTTGGCTAGGTAGGCAGCTGTTCACTGTAAACTTATCCAGTTTTTTTTTTGAACGTGTAAGACAGTTACATGTAACAGTCTCTTCAGGTAACCTATTCCATAATCTAACAGTCCTGGGGATAAAAACATACCTTTTAATGTCTCTATTCATTTTTTTTTTTAAATAAGTTGTAACTGATGCCCTCTTAAATTATACGATGGTTTCTTGAGTTCCAATCCCAGTTTGTTAAACAACTGTTTGTCTTTAATTATTTTGAATAGTAATAATAAATTACCTCTTGTACGCCTGTCTTTCAAGGTGAATAGCCCCAAACTCTTTAATCTGTGATTGTAGAGTTTGTTCCTATGACAAGTGATAAGTTTAGTAAATCTTCTTTGAGGTGCCTCTACCAGACTGATATCCTTCTTTCGGAAGGGGCTCCATATCTGCGAGCCATAATCCAAGTGCTGACATATGTAAGCCCTATAGATAGGCATCAGGACTGCTTTGGATCTAGTTATGAAACTCTTTTTAATGCAATTTATCAAGTAGATTTATTGACAACCTGTCTACAGAGGAGATGCAATTTAAGTAAGTCACTAAAGTGGATTCCCAGATCTATTACTATATTTTATTGGATTGATTACCCATGATACCATTTATGAAGTAATTCTGACATACAGATCCTGGACTTCATTGGAGCTGAACTGGATACCCTGCAGGGAAAGATCTTTCTCTCGCAGGACAGGGTAAAGTAACAGATTGTCTGCGCAAAAATTATTCACCCTAGACCGGCCAAGTCCTGCAAGGGATTTCCTGCAGCTGCTAGACCACATAGCTTCATACACAGCCATGATGCCATTGGCCAGATATCAGATGAGGGACATACAGTACCATCTAAGAGGGTATTGGTCCCAAAGGTTGGAACCCCTGTCTCAGCTAGTGCCAGTCTCAAAATGTTTTGTACAAGCACTGGAGTGGTGGAAGGTGGAAAGCAACCTCAGACAGGGTATTCCCTTCCTCCATCAATCTCCCACCAAGGTCCTCGCAACGTACAAAAATGCCAACAGATACAGGCCATATGGTCTATCAAGTCTGCTCAAATGCGCAGCTCACAGATGCTTCAATAGGACAGAGTGCCAATGTAGAGGACTTCGCAGTAAGTGGCACCTAGAGCAGTCAGGAGACTCTGGAGCATATAAACCTCCTAGAGTTCAGGGCAGTACTGCTGGCAATACAGTCCTTCTCTTCCCAGGTACAAGGTCTGTTAGTCCAAATACAGACAGACACTATCACAACAATGTACTACATAAACAAAAAGGGAGGAACATGAGCCTCAAAACTGCACAGAAGCTATGAGGATCTGGGACCTAGCTTACTCCCCAGACACAAAGATTTTTTCAGTGCATTTGCCAGACAAAGATAATGTGCTGGCAGACTCTAAGAAGAATCAATTAGGGAAACCTCGAGTGGGCCTTGAACCAGGAAATACTGACTTCAGTCTTCAGAACATGGGGTAATCCAGAAATTGACCTGTTTGTCTCTTGGGAGAACAATCAGCTTCCAAAGGTTTTTTGAAGGCCATCAGTCAGAAGTACTGCCCCAGAGGATGCCCTAACCCTGGCTTGGACAGGGAGGTTCTGCATGCTTCCCCAGCATTCCAACTCATATAGAGGGTGCTTCTGAGGCTCAGGTGAGAGCCAGTAAAAATGGTCCTGATAGTTCCAGACTGGGCCATGCAGGCATGGTACTTAGTGCTGCTGACCCTGTCCTGCAGGAATGTAATCCACCTGCCACTGGGATCCAACTTGTTCACTCTGTCTTGGGACAGAATATCCTTCATGGACCTCAGAACACTGTACCTGAGAGTATGGTTCTTGAAGACCTAGAACTGTCTGGTTTGAATTTGTCAGAAGAAATGTTGAGAGTCTTGAATGTTTCTAGGAAACCAGCCACAAGAAAAGCATATTCCTCTAAGTGGAAGACATTATCATACTGGTGTGTCCCCAGAAAGATAATTGTCCACAGTTCTAGACTACATGGTACACCTACAGTATTTAGGTCTGAGACCTTCAACTGTGAAAGTGCACCAGGCAGCTGTGTTAGCTACATAGCAAGCAAAGATAAGTCTTTGACCTCACAACCTGTTTTTAAAAGGTATTTTAAAGGCCTGAATCACCTGCACCCTCCAGTGAAAGAACTGGTTCCCTCATGGGACTTGAACATTTATCTTGCCCAACTGATGGAATCTCCCTTTGAGTCTGTGGTTACAGCTGACTTAAAATATGTCACCTGGAAAACAGTTTTTTTAGTAGCCATGACATCTGCCAGGTGGGTGGATGAGTGAACTGCAAGCCCTTTTTACAGATCAAAACTACATAATATTCCACAGGGATGAGGTAGTTCTTTAGACCAATAGGAAATTCCTACCTAAAGGTGTGTCAGAATTTCACATAAATCAGTCAGTGACACTTCCTGTACTTTACTCTGAACACTCCAGTGTAGGTGAACAGAAGCTGCACTGTCTTGATGTAAAAGGGCACTGGATTTCTTTTTTTTTTTTTTTTTTTTTAATTATATTTTTTTATTATTTTAAAGAAAAATATGATGCCTGAGCAAATAATACAGGGATTACACACTATGACAGATGGCATAAAATACTTGATGGCTACAGTGTGGGCACTGGATTTCTACATGGACTGGACAAGGGATGTCAGGTTTCATAGCACACAATTCCATTATCTATGGAGAGGGTTGGCAAAAGTAAATCAGCAGCAATGAAGACTACCTCTCATTGGATAGTCTCCTATATACAGTTCTGCTATGAGAAAGCTGGTAAACAACCTCCCAGAGGCCTATGCGCACACTCTAGAGGTACCTCTGCCACTCTGGTAGCTACAAGGGGCATTCATTCCCCTCAAGATATTTGTAAAACAGCTACCTGGAAAAAAGTGCCCCCTTCACAAAGCAGTACTGTCTGGACATACAGTTTAGGAGGGATGCCAGTTTTGGAAATGCTGTCTTGCAGAACTTTTTTCCTAAATAGTTTCTAGATCCATCCTCCCAAGATACTGCTAGTGAGTCAGCACGTTTGTAAGGCATCACTGATGGATTCCTGTTAGAAGAATATTTCATGGTTGTTTTGTGCCACACAAATGGAAAGGCCCGCTTAAATTCCTGGGAGGCGTGATAACTGAAGTGCAGCAACTTGGTTTTATGAATATTTAATTGGAAGCCAGACCCAGTACTGAATTCCTCCCATTCACCCCACACTTTCAGCTGACTGTTAACCAATGTTGCAACCAATTGTTCCATTTTCCTCTGTATATCTGATTAATTTGTTATTGTGATAACCTGCATGTTATCCTCCCTTTGTAACCCTTCCCCCAGGTCGCACCAGGAGACGAGCATCTTTTTGCTCAGTGTGCCTTTCCTGGTGAATCAATTCAATAAATAAATACAATTCCCGCAGTGATTGTTCCATGGTCAACAAAGTTAAAAGTATATCATCGGCATAAAGTCTAAGTTTAGATTCTGTCCCTCTGATAGGGATGGCCTCTATCCCTGAATGAGTCAAATTGCCTCCACCAGCAGTTCAATGTATAAATCAAAGAGATGGGGGGACAGAGGGTATCCCTGGTGTGTATCCCTTTCCAACTATATCAGTTGTGTAAAGAAACCATTAATATATACCCAAGCCTGTGGTGAGTAATAAAGATTTTATAACATGGAAACTAAAGGGGTGGGATGTCAAAGTTTGACAGGGTGTCCCACAGAAAAGGCCAGGACACCCCGGGGGTTTCAAACACCTTCTCAGCATCTAGAGTTGTGACCACTGCTGACATCCATCTCAGCACTTTAAGGAGAAGAGTTTTGACAGATGTTTTCAAATGTCTGCCTCGTTCTGATGAAGCCAAATTGGTTTTGTTGTTTTACCATTACACCATAAGGTTCAGTCTCAGGGCCCCCCCAATAGGTCTTCCCCTACGGAGATGGTTCGGTACCGTCCTTTAAGGGGTGTTAACCCCAATGACCTAACGGCGGTACTGGACCTATCGAGCTTGTCGGAGTGAATGCATGAGTCCAGATGATCTTGTATTAGCCTATAATAAGGCTGGGGAGATGCTCTGACAAATTGTTTTGTATAGAAACCGCCTCGCTTCTCCTCATTCAAGGAGCCCGTGGTTTGATGGTTCTCGAAGGGGTTAAGGCGTTGGCCGAAGGCTGGAGACAGCCTGGCAGAAGTCGGGCCTTGATGCTGACAGGCTTAGGTTGATGGCACATTATGATAGCTATCAATCAGAAATCACTCGTAAGAAGGCAGAATTCCTGTCCAGAGAGATTTCTGCTGCACAAAATCGACCGGCTCAGCTTTTCCGGACCGTGGATAGATTGTGCAATCCAGTCTGTCTTCAGCCCAGAGAAGCCTTTTCTCAGCTAAGATGCGAGGAGTTTGCTCGTTTTTTTGCGGATAAGGTTGCCATCATCAGGTCCAGCATCGGTCCGACCCCTCCTATGGGGGATTGCAGTGGTCGACAAGAAGTGGCTTGTCCTCAGTCTGTCTGGTTAGATTTTCGCCGGCCGGAATTCGGGGACATTGTGAAGATCATCCAAACAATGCGACCAACTAGTTGTAGTTTGTATCCGGACCCTACACCTCTTTTAGTAAGATGTGTAGAAGTTATCTACCCAATCCTTGCTGACATTGTCTGGAAGTCTTTGGAGAGGGGGGTCTTTCCTGACCCCCTTAAGGAGGCGGTAGTTTGACCACTCCTTAAAAAATCCTCCTTGGATCCAGATTGTCTAGCTAACTACCGGCCTATCTCTAACCTGCCATTTGTTGATAAGGTTATTGAAAAGGCAGTTGCGTTGCAATTGGATGATCATCTTGTAACTCACAATGTCTATGAAACTCCAGTCTGGCTTCAGGAAAAGGCATAGTACAGACTGCCCTGTCCGGTATTGAGTGACCTCTCTCATCTTAGAGATCGAAAGGCTGCATCATTCTGGTCCTTCTCGATCTCTCTGCTGCATTTGACACTGTAGACCATGGAGTGCTATTGGAGCACCTGCGGGTCTTTTGTGGGCTGTTTGGTACAGTCCTCAAATGGTTTCGTTCTTACCTCACGGACAGGTCTCAGAGAGTTGTCACTGGAATTTATTCCTCTGGCGCTCACTTCCTGCCTTGTGGGGTACCACAGGGCTCCATTCTAGCTCCCATGTTGTTTGCATTGTGTATATGGTGCCATTGGGAGAAATCATCAGGTGATACAGTCTGGGTTTTCACTGCTATGCAGATGATACTCAGCTGTATCTATCCTTTCTCCCCGGTCAGGGTGATGCACTCTCTGTACTTAACAACTGCCTTGCGAAGATCAGACTTTGGATGAGTTCGAGCTGGCTGAGACTCAATCCGGATAAGACTGAGGTATTGGTTGTGGATCCAGGTCATCCGGGGGTGGGTGTGGGAGCTGGACAACCATCAGGTCTATTACTTGGTGGTGTACCGCTCTCTACCTCTGAACAGGTGTGGAATCTGGGCGTTATTTTTGATGATGGTCTGACCCTGAAATCTCAGGTGTCAGCTGTTGTCAAATCCTTTTTTTACCATCTGAGGAATATCACCTGGGTGACACATCTGGTTCCTCCGAGGGATCTTCCAACATTGGTCCACGCCTTTGTCAATACTCATCTGGACTACTGCAATTCCCTCTACCTAGGGCTACCAGGGGTTGATATCCACCGCCTCCAGCTGGTGCAGAACGCGGCAGCCAGGCATTTGACTGGGACTTCTAGAACCAGTCATATTACGCCTGTGCTCCGCGAACTGCACTGGCTGCCTGTTTGATGGCGGATCACCTTTAAGGTTGGTTTACTAACCTTTAAAGCTCTACATGATCAGGGACCCGGTTACCTGAAAGATCTCCTGATTCCCTATTGCCCCCTCCGTCCTCTCCGTTCCACCAACGAGGGATTGCTGGAGATTCCCAGGGTTCGACTAAAGTCATCAGGATCTCGTGCCTTTGCTTTTTCAGCACCAACCCTGTGGAATTCTCTACCTCGTTGGTTGAGAGAATGTCCAACCGTCGATAGTTTTAAGGTTGCTTTGAAAACATATTTATTAAATTTAGCATACTCTAGTTAGTTGTGGCTGACTTTTAAATGTTTGGATTTTATTAATTTGTAATGTTTCTGTACAGCGCCTTGGATTTGAAAGGCGCTATATAAATAAAGTTGAATTGAATTGAATTAATGTTGGTCAAATAACCTTCAGACGTTTATACCAGATGACCATAAATAACTTATAATCGACATTTACGATCGATGTCGGCCTGTAAGAGAAAGGTTGCATTGTGTCTTTTCCTGGCTTTAATATGGCCAAAGTTGTGGCCCAGTTCCATGATGGTGGTGGTGGGGGGCGGGGAAGGGGCACTGCCTTCTTGCATTTTTCTGTATACGTGGGACAGCAGAGGTACTACCAGGGGGTCAAATGGAACCCTATCCTGAACCAGACATTTAGCAGTCCTTGCAGTTGCAAGAGCTTCACAGATTTCTTCCCCTGTTACCGGGACTAGAGAAGCTCTTTTTCCTCCTCCTGTAGGACTGAAAGCTACAACTTTGAAAGATAGGCATGGGAGAGGCTCCCTCAGGAGGAGGGGCACAGTATAAGTCCTGACAGTAACCACAGAAAATAGACTCTATCCGTGCAACAGAGCGAGTAACTGCACTTATAGTGGGATCTAGCAGCTGTGGGATATAGGCTGACTGCTACTTGACCCCTAGTGCATGACAGTCAGCACGACTCCCCTCATAATAGTTATAATGTTATAATGCTGTGGGGGCAGATTCTGCCTTATAAACCGCTATCTGCTGTAGTTGCTGTTTTACCTTCCTAATCTGAATGTCAGCCTTCTTACCCACCTAAACTGCTGCAGAGTGCTGAGAGTGGTCATAAGCTCCTGAAGTCAGGTGCTACACTCCTGAATATGGTGTGTTGCATATGATATTGTTGCCCCTCTGAGAACAGCTTTTAGGGTGTCCCAGAGTACTGGGTCTGAAGCATCCCATGTCATTATGGGCCAAAATCCATTGCACTGTAGTCTGCCTTAATTCCTTATTGGATTCCTCACAAAGCAGGAACAGATTCGATCTGCAATTCATTAGCTTTCTGACTTTACCCAGATTAAGCGTAACCATAATCGGAGAGTAGTCCGATAACATTCGAGGCCCACGTGTTATATCTTGCACCATACCCAAATGCTCTAATGTGATGAGAATATGTCAAGCCAAGCATGGCTAGCATGCTGGGCTGAGTAATATATATATATATTGTCTCCTAGTAGGGAAGAGGGTATGACAATCATCTACAATCCCCATTTGTCCCAAGGTAGTTTTAAAATATGTTTGTGCTTGGGTCACTCCGAATCTACTGGGGGTATGTGGTGTCTAAATCAGGAGTCAAGGTCAAAAATTAATATACCCCCTTCCCCACCCATAATTAACTGTCCCTGCATCATGGCTAGAACTCGGTTAAAAAAAAGTCTGTAGCACCCTGCTGTCAGTCTGTGGTGGGAAATAAACATTTACCAGGGATACCAGTGCTTCATATAACACCACCACCATAATTACATAATGACCTTTCAGGTCTACATAGGACTATTGCAGATAAAACCAAGTGGTAAAGGGAGAAGTGTGACCACACCCCTCCATTTGCTGGAGCTATAAGAAGATTCAATAACTGGAGAATCCATATCTACTTAACTTAGCATGCTCCATCACAGATTAATTGGTTCTCCTGAAGAAATATGACATCTGGGAGATCACATTTAATGTACTGCATAATTCTCGTGCAGTGAATCGGATTATGCATACCATTGACATTAAATGAAAGAAGTTTCACCACTGCTACGGCCATTCTATGAGTGGGGAGGTGGTCACTCTAACTCCTGAGCAGTGTAGAAAAGCATAAACAGCCATCTGGGCACCCATATTAATGAGACCATGCCAACCGTGCGCCATAGTAGTAGGATCACCGCGAAAGTTAGAAATACCAAACCAAAAACCATGGACAAAAACATACAACCGTACAGTAAAAATACAAATAGAAAATGGGTATGCCGCTACTACCGCGGCACCTGGACAGTGAACCCCCCCCACAGCGGAACCCCCACCTTGCCTAAATTGGCAGCAACGGGGGGTTTGCTTCGAGACACTTTAGGACAAAGGGAGTAGATATCTAACTTTACTGTCTGTGCGACATGGAGTTAGATATATATAGTAGGGGGGTGCAGGGGGCACAGTCCCACCCCCCCACATTGTCCGTTGGGAAGTTGCTGGTCGGTTTGGGGTCGTAGCAGACGTCATGGTTGGGGATGTCGCGCCAGCGTCATGGATCCTAGAAAATGATATACTGTACAAGAACAGATGGCCAACCAGGCCAAAACAGTGTACTTCCCAGGTAGGGAGCGCATATCTATTTGCACTCCTATAGGAGTCAATAAATCTTGACTCCCCAAGGGGAGGGTTAGGTGCCCTCCGAAGTACCCTATGTGCAAGGGAGACAAGGGTAGACAAGAATCTAAGAGAGACCCAGACATTCATTGTTTTCTAACTTAGGCAAGTGATAAAATTAAAGATATTGGGGCAGATTTTCAAATTACTAGAATCGCTGCAAGTGCCGTGTGTATCAAAGATACGGTGCACTGGGCTTGCAGCAATCTAGGGGGACTACATCCCTTACATCCAGATGACACTGTCTAGGCCATCTTTTTGTGATCTAGCTTGCATCATTGTTTGGCACCCCTAATGCAGAGCTTGCAGACGAACTTTGCTGTACGCTTCCTTAAAGCAGGTAAACTGTCGCAGCTGTGCCCAAGATTGTAAAATTGGGCGCAGTTGTGGCAGCCGGGAATGCTGCAGCTGCAATGATGCAGGCCTTGATCCTTGAAAATATGACTGCTTGTGTTTTTATTTACATTCGTTAGCAGCCCTGACCTAGTTATCCAGTCCTCCATATTTTCAATGTATTCCTGCTGCTTCTTTAGTAGTTTGTTGCAGCTGTTGGTGGAGACCGCAAAAATGGTGTCCTCTGCATACAGTCTAACTTCACAATTTATCAAGGCTTTGTGCAAGTTGTTTGTATAAGAGGTCCGATATTGAGCCTTTGGGGATGCCTCAGTTGATATTTTGCGGGGCTGATATCTTATCCCCTTGGGATACCCACTGTTCTCGGTGAGCCAAGTAGGGACATATCCACATTAACGGTTCATGGTGAACTCCCATTTCAGGCAGCCTTTTCAAAATGATAGAATGGTTCACCAGCTCAAAGGCTTTACTCAGGTCCACAAACACTGCCTCGGTAAGCAATCCAGCATCCATAAATTTGGATACCAGATTGTTGAAATCATCATGAGCAGTAGCCATGGAAAGATCTGAGTGAATCCATGCTTGCTTTTTGTCAGTAAATCCTATTTTTCCAAGTATTGGTTGAGCTGATGGTGGAGCTGCCACTCAAAAACCTTTGACAGTACCAGCTGTAGCATGAGGGACTGATAATTTGAGGAATTTGAGGCATCATCACCCTTGAAGATGGAACTATTTTATTAGTTTTCCAAAATTCTGGGAAGATGCCTTGTCCTCATTTCCAATTAAAGCAAAACCATTGGAGGCCCCCAGATGCTTAGTTCTGGGGGACTTCAATGTTTGGGCAGACAACGAATCTTCCAGGCTAGGATACAACCTCCTCCAGATGATGTCCTCTCTGGGCCTGTCGCAAGAGGTTTCTTCTGCAACCCACCAGGGCAGCCACCTGTTGGACCTGGTCGTCTTGCTGGGGCTTGAGATTAACAGCCTCAAGACTGATCGGGTTGTTTGGTTTGATCATTGCACAGTGGAGTTCTCGTTTGGGCCCGCCCCTCCAAGAGCCTTCCCCCTGCAGAGATGGTAAGTTACCACCCTTTGAGGGGTTTGACCCCGGAGGGATTTCTAGCAGTAGTCGACCTATCTAGCGTGGGTAGTGCATGTGTAGGGGGAATGAGTGAGGTGGTTGCCACCTATAACAAGGCAATGTCTTGACGCGCCTGACTCCTTCGCACCGGTCCATGTATGACCTAAATCCTCTCACTTGAGGTCCCCAAGATTTGATGGGGAGCTCAAGGCAAAGAAGATTATAGGTCAGAGGCTAGAGCGCTGCTGGCGGAAGACCAGGCTGGAGACAGACAAACTGGCCCTGCGTATACACTATGGTGAGTACCAGGGGGCAATCAACCATAAGAAGGCAGAGTTCCTGTCCAGGGAGATTGCTACCATGAAGAATCGACCAACTGTGCTCTTTCGGACTGTAGACAGGCTATTATATCCAGTCTGTCTACAGCCGAAAAAAGCATTTTTGGACGCTTTATGCAAAGAGTTTGCTCGATTCTTCTCGGACAGAGTGTCTGCCATCCAGCGAGGAATTCCACCAGTGAGCCAGAATGTGGTCAACTGTGATTGCCTGGGGTGTTAGGGGGGCACTCTGTCTAGTTGGGGAGAGTTTAAACTGGTGGAGGTGGCCAAGGTTATTAAGGTTGCTTCCAAGCTGAAGCACACATATTGTTAACTGGACCTGGTGCTGACATGTTTCTTGATGGGATGTGTCGACTCTGTAGGCCTGGTGTTTGCCTTGATTGTCCGGTGTTCCTTGTCAGAAGGGGTTTTCCAGATGCCTTGAAGGAGGCACTGGTGAGACCCCTTCTAAAGAAACCACCATTAGACCCTGACGTCAAAGCGAACTACTGTCCTATCTCCAACTTTCCATTCTTAGGAAAGGTTGTTGAAAAGATTGTGGTGCAACAGCTTGAGGAGCACCTCATGGCCTTTGATCTATACAAGCCTCTCCAGTCTGGGTTTTGTGTGAGGCACAGCACGGAAACTGTGTTAGTTCGGGTGCACAATGATCTCCTCAGGGTAAGAGACCAAGGGGAAGGGACAATTCTCATTCTCCTCGATCTCTCCTCTGCTTTTGACACGGTAGACAATTGTGTGTTACTTGACAGCCTGAGGGAATATTGTGGACTCGCCGGCATTGTCATCTGTTGGTTTGAGTCCTATCTCACAAACAGGAGGCAATGGATAATGATTCGGAATTTCTCCTCCTCCCCTAGCCTCCTGTTTTGTGGAGTGCCTCAGGGTTCGCTCTTGTCACCAATGTTGTTTGCCATGTATATGCTACTCCTGGGAGAGCTCATTAGGAAGTACAGTTTGGGCTTTCATTGCTATGCTGATGATACCCAACTGTATCTTTCCTTTGCCTTAGGGACATCCAATGCAGTGGAAGTGCTAAATAATTGTCTTGCCGAGATCAGTGACTGGATGACCTCCAGCTAGTTGCGACTGAACCCCGATAAGACGTAGGTACTGGTGGTGGAGTAGAACAAAGGGCATGATAGGATGGCCTCTGGCTGAGCAACAGGATTAATCTTGGTGTCTGTGTCATTGAAGGCCTCCTCTAGGGTGTTCGATCTTGGCATTATCCTTGACAGTGGGCTGACATTTGAATCTCAGGTGTCGTCCGTTGTCTGCATCAGCTTCTACCATCTGAGGAATGTCGCCAGAATCAAACCCCTAGTTCCACCCATGGCCCTCCCCACCTTAGTGCACGCTTTCATGATGTCAAGGCTTGATTACAGTAATGCGCTCTACTTCGGGGTCTCGGGAGGTATCCTCCGCTGGCTACAGCTAATGCTGAACACAGCTGTCAGATTGTTGATGGGGCAGTCTAAGTACTGCCACATCACCCCAGTGCTGCGTGAACTGCACTGGCTGCTGGTAAGGTGGAGGGTCCTCTTCAAGATGGGCTTGCTCACCTTTAAAGTCCTACACAGACTGGGCCCTGGCTACTTGTTGGACCTTCTAACACCTGCTGCCTCGGTCTGCTTCTGCTGTTCCTCCTCTAGGGGCCTCCTCACGATTCCTGGGACAAGGCTAAAAACTGCTGGTGACAGAGCTTTTAGTTTTGCCAGCCCTGTCCTGTGGAATTCACTTCCTTCAGCTGTAAGGGAGACCCCCTCAGTTGAAGTATTTAAAGCCCGGCTCAAGACCTTTCTGTTCAATCAGGCATTCCCAGACACTGTCTTTTAGATACTGTCTTTTAGTTATTGCTTTTAATGACTGCCCTATTTTAGGAATTGCCTTTCTGTTGCAGGCTATCCTTCCACCTTATTGTGGCCTGCTTTTATTTATTATTGCTGTGTTTTATTTATTACTGTGTGTGATTTTATTTACTGTTTATTTGTACATTTGACTGTACAGCGCCCAGAGCCTCCGGGATTGGACGCCTAAAAATAAAATTTGCCTTGCCTTGCCTTGCCAATAGAACTAAAACTTAACACTGACACTGTTGTGTTGCACTGAAGTGGGGTGGGGGGGCTACACTGCTTGGAAGTATTGTCTTCGGATTAGATTTAAACCACAGTCCATTCTGCCCATATCTGGTGGTTGCCCAGGTGATAGTTAAAGATCCCATGGCATTTTTCAAAAGATACTTCGGATTTATGACCAGAGTCTTTGCTAATATTTCTGCTCTCAGTACACATTTTTTTTTATATAATTTCTGCTTTGCCCCCGTTTCCGTCTTGCCTATCGCCAGGTCCCCCTTCCACCTACAAAAACCAAAATGCTTGCAAGAGGAGTCCTATTAGTTCTAAAGCACTAAGAACCTCTTCTAGATGTATGTTTGTGGAGTCTCCAGCCATAACTCATAATATGTCCCTTGTGGATGGGATCCCAGTTCCATAGGCTGGAGAAATATCCTGATTTAACAGCTAATGTCTGGGAGCAGGAGACATAAAGATGTGGCAGAGATTGACAAGCCGTTACTGTGTCATGATGGGTGACTAGCTTCATCTGTCTGGAGCTGCTAGTGTATTTATTCCCCTTAGCATCTCCTGGTTGTGAGTAAGTATTTTAAATAAATTCTCTTTTGTATCTCGGGGGAAAAAATCTGAATATTATGTGGAATGTGAGCATGTGAGTGGGTGGGCAGGCTGGCCAGCAGTCGGGCAAGGTTCGCAGGGCAGCCGGCCTGGTAGTGCTGAAGGTTGAGGTGCTGGATGCCACACCTCACACCACGCCGGCAACCCATGTTCGGCAATGAGCGTGGACTGCCAGGGTCGGCTGGGAACGGAGAGGATCGAGCATCTGGAGGACTGTTCTTCTCTCCCGGGGAGGGAGACTTGGTTGCTCCGCCACATGACTGCTCCCAAGTGGGTGCTGTGGGACTCTCTAGCAGTGTACACCTCCATATATGTGGCTAATGTGTAGGGCCCCAGCAGTGGGGAGGGGATAAAATGGAAAACACCTCACGGTGGTAGGGTGAAGACCAACCCCCCTGCAGGCTCCACACCGGTGGCCGGGTAGCCATTCCAAGTCACGGGCGGCTTAAGGTAACATCCCGGAGGAGCCGGGGGGGGTGGTCTGATGGGGGCTGCCGTGGGGAGAATGGGAGTA
Source organism: Neoceratodus forsteri (assembly GCA_016271365.2). Classification (NCBI taxonomy): domain Eukaryota; kingdom Metazoa; phylum Chordata; order Ceratodontiformes; family Ceratodontidae; genus Neoceratodus; species Neoceratodus forsteri. The sequence goes on along the minus strand of CM028131.1, from coordinate 1,421,933,019 downwards.
AAAATGCAAAAAAAAGCAGGGGAGCCAGAAGCTGGTGTATGATCGTCTGACATGCGATGATGAATGGCATGTTATGAGACAAACTCGAGGAGAGGCTTGAATGCTTGTAAAACAAAAAATAGATTAAAGAAAGGTACGTAAATGAATTTAACATTTGTGTTTTTGTATTCAAGGTCTTTTTTTACATAGCTGCTAGGGATGGGGAGTTCTTAAAATTTTGTATGATGTATTTATAACCTGGTAAGTTAAGGGGTGGTGAGATTGCCAGAAGGATTGGTGAGATCCAGGTACTCTCAGTAGACATTCCCTATCTGGGCTTCCACAGGGACAAAGTTGTCCTTCACCCCCACCCGAAGTTCCTTCCAAGGGTGGTATTGGAGTTTCACCTGAATGAGGTGATTAACTTCACAGAATATTTTACCAACCCATCTTCAGATGCTGACTGCAGGCTCCATACCCTGGACCTGCAGAGAGCGCTCTCTTATTATGTGGAGTGTACGGCTGGAGTTTGGGGACAGGCTTGCCAGCTGTTTGTCACTTATGTTGAAGTCACACCTGGCAGACCGGCAGCAAAGTGGACAGTTACATGATGGATCACATCTTGCATCGACCTCTGCTATAGGTTAGCTGGTTGGGAGCTTCCCATAGGGATTAGGGTGCATTTCACCAGACATACCATGCTGCCTCAGTGGATGCTTCCAGGGATGTTCCCATACAGGAGATGTACAGGGATGCTACCTGGAAATCAGCACACTTTCATTTCCTATTACTGCATCAACCTCAAGTCACGCCAGGATGCGCATTTTGGGACCTCAGTTCTCCAGTCTTTGTTCACCAACTAGAGGTGCACGCTTTGCCCTTTCCTCCCAGAGAACTGCTAGGAGTCTGCCAGAGTGTGGATAACTGAGCTATATCCATGCCCTTAGAAGACTAGATTACTCACCTGTAACTGTAGTTCTTGGAGTGGTATATGGTTCACATTCACGCAACCCACTCAGCCCCCAAGTCAATGTTGAATCCAGGATTTTACAGTGGGGGGTGCCATGGTGGTATGCATACTTGATATGTGATTTTTTTTTACATTTTTTGTTAGAAAATACAAATGTTATCTATAGTTTTGAATATGTATTTTTTTACAATCACTAAATCATACTTCTTCAACAAAGTATAATGTAGGGAAATGAAGCAGCAGTAGTCAAATAAGTTAAAATGGGGTAACGGTTGCTGCTTCCCCCTTCACCACCCCCTAGATTTGTCACTGCACCTGGCAAGTGACACCTGATCCGGCTACCAGCATGTAAAATCTGACGTAATGTGGTGGATTTGAGGGAGATACTGCCCAGGTGGTGGGAGGAGCTTAGCTTAAAGACATTCCAGTCAATCACCGCATTCCAGTGGAACTGCCAGGGTGTGAATGTGAACCATATACCATTCGTAAATCTATGGATACAGGTGAGTAACCTATTCATCCCATAGAAAAGGTTAAAATACTGGCTTTTTTTCAAAAACATAACGTATCTGCTTCTGTAATTGCACTTTATTGGATTGAATGGTCTGCTCTCAATGTCGTATTTTTATACTGTGTTTTTAGATTGAACTTGTCACCAGTGAAAATGGGCAATCTTGCTCATCTGGATTTACAAGTATAAAAATTAAAAATGAAAAAAATTAAACATGTGCGACGCCCTAGTCCTACTGTAGGCCGAAGTTTATATAAAAATTCCAGCACTGTGCTGGCCAAAAGCTCCATCCCTCCAACAAGCAGATCTTATTTTACCACCTGAAAAAACAGCCTGTTCCTTCTTTCAGTTACGTTGCTTAATTCTGGCTCCTGGTGGACCGCAGAATCCATTATTTCCTTGAGCACCACTTGCCGATCCATGCACCTCAGGACTGAATCACCCATAACCATTGCCTTCATGTGCTTTGCTTGTTCCATTCTTATTTTTTTTAAAGCTAGCCTTTTTTCATGAAACTGGAATACAGTACAATACATGTGACAAGATTTCCACGCTCATTGTACAGAGGTGGTACCAACAGTTACCTGCTCTTTGGCAAGTGCATTGCTAAATGAATGAAGACTGTACCCCAACTTAACATTTAATTTATCTGTTCTAAGTTTATTTGTCCAACTCTTATGTTTACATCTCATGCCTTTGAGTGAATAAAGCTGGTACCTTGGTTTAACAAATGTTCAGGATAAATGAATTTATCATTAAGTAAAAAAACAACATAGGCTGAAATACCTAAATAAACCGTTTAAAACAAACCTTCAGTGTCTCTTTCATGAGCTAGTTATAGACTTTTCATTAAGAGGAACCTCAATATTCAATAGGACCTTGTACTTCCCTGTATTATGCTCAGTTACTCATCCTCCCTCCCATGTCTTCGTGTCCCTGGTTGACATAGTCTGTATAGGGTCTCCAAGCCTCCCTGAATATATCTCCAATCAGCCTGATGTTCACAGTAATATTCTTCATGATGTAGATATAGAAACATAGACAATGACAGCAGAAAAAGATCATCAGCCCCTCCAGTCTTTGCGAGCCTGTCTCTCCACTCCCCTACACTGAGTGCTTCTGGACCTAGCCAGTGGGAGGTCAAGGCCTTCAGAGTCACCCTAACCATACTTTTGAAAATTCCCAGTTTCTTCCTTGTGGAGATTCCTTAGAGCAAGGTGCCCAGTAAGTAATGCTGGAATCCCTCTGGGACTGTCATCCTACCAGCCTCCCTTCCCATATCTTGGAGATTTCTACTTTAACCTGTGACCAAAACTGTGACATCCTGGGGCATCCCCAAAGGATATGAAAACGTGTGCCTCCTTCCCCACACCCTCTCCAGCACTGGTTGGTGTTTGTGGCTCCAAAGTGTTTGGTGATCGTTGGGACATGGAGATACCTGATTAGGATCTTCCACTAAACTCTTGCCAGCTCTGAGAGGGGGTGACTTTCCAACTCCAGTCTAGCCATTTCCCCCAGTGTTCATCTTCAGGTGCCAGCTCTGTTTCCTCCACCCACTTATCCTTCACTGAGAATAAAGTACAGCCCTGCTCCTTCAATAATATTTTGCATTCCTGAACGATGTACCTAATTCTATCCTTTAGCACTACTGCCCAGTTTAAGAAATCTTTCCACCTCGTTTTTTTCTCTTTTAAGGTTTTGAATTCTAATTCCTTCAAGGATGTAACTCCTGACCGGCAGGGTCCTATAAGAGATGGAGCAATACATGATAAATTTGTCCTTCAGGGTTTGGAAGGAAACACAATAGTCACCATCCACCAGCTGTGCAAACCTTGTTATGGCAGTATTACTGTATGCCACAACCTGAACCTTCCATCTGTTCTCGCCAGGACAAACTCTGGGTCCCCCATTGTCAGAGTCAGAGGTCCAACCTCATTGGGAGTGTGCGTCAGTGACCTCAGTTTATTGTTTCATTCTTATAAAGCATGACATCATTCTTAGCCAATCAGGATTAATAGTAATAATAAATGCAATTTTTATAGCGCCTTTAAAAGTTTTCAAGGTGCTGTACAGACACTAGGACAAAATCAGGATACATAGTAATCAGGTAGTATTGAAAGCTAGATGGTAGCCAAAAGTTGGAGATGGATATTTAGTTTCCTTTTAAATAGTTGTGGGATTGTTTATTTGTAAACATTCCAGGTACTCGTATAAACATATGAGGGATCTCACGTACATAGTTCTAAAATTCTGAAGTTCTGTGTTCAGTTGGCATTGTCCATTTCCCACAAAGGGGAGTCCCTGATATTCTGCAAATAAAAACATTTTGATTTAAAATTCCATTTTTCTAAACAAAGATCTGCAACACGGTTTTATAATATGTAGAGTTTTGTTGTTTCCTACGGTTATGAGTTTGCCCTCAAGCTCTTTGTGTGCCAGAACTGCTCAGCTTCTCTTCAAAGTTCTCTTGCCCAAAGAACCCAGGAATGCATTCTTATAACCATGAGAAACACAATAACTGTGCATACAAACATAAAAATGATGTTTGGTTTCCCTCATCCAGTGGATTCTGGATTTCATAATTTTCCTGCTCAGTTAGTAAATAAAATGGCTAATCAACAGGCAGAGGCGTCCACTGCTGTTCCTTATACATTTGCAGGATTGCTTCCTCCTCTTGGAGGGACACCATCAACCTTTTTTGTGTCATACAATTTCTAGCTCAAAACTCATATGTTATGATTGTTTACCTTCTCTACAATGTGCTGATGTTGCTGGTTGTTCGATTTTTTTTCTTTCTTAGTAGAACTGAAATGCATGCTAATGGTGTACTCATACCCCAACTTGTTTTGTTTCAAATCCTTAATCTACTCTTATTGCATACTTCCTGAACATTAGGAACCCCCCACACAGTGCAGACACCCATGATGCAATAGTTTCCTCTCTTCCCACTGCATCATGAGGGCTAGACTATGTTGGGGGTGTTCCCAAATACAGGAAAGACCAAGTGGGAGAACAAGTCCAGCGGCTTGGCAGTAACACTACTGCCTGCCATGCCGGTTACCCGAGTTCAGCAGTAGACTCAAGATGCTGGCGGACACAGGGAGGGGGAGAGGCTCGAGTATCCGAAGGACTGCTCTCTTCTGCCAGAGTGGGATGGCAAGCCTTATTGGCCTCTGACTGCCAGTAGGTGTAGGCCCGGTGGTGGTACAGGTGCAAACGACTCATAGGAAGGGGGCCGCGATTCTGTAGTGCATGTGTGCCTCCACACATGCACTTACCTGTTGCTGCAGAAAGTGGTTGGAAGGGAGAAAATGAAGCCAGGCAGGCTTAATGAAGCCCAACCCACTCCCTCTCAGCCCGTGCCAGTGCCTGGTCCCCAGGCTCTTCTGAATATGTGCACTGGGGGGGGGATGGCCCTCCCCCTTTTTGCCCTGCCTTGGTGGGGGGGTCCATGGGGGACTTAACCTTGTGATCCAGGAGAGGCGGCTATCAGTTGGTAAAAGCGGGGACAGGACTGAGAACCTGCCCACCTGATTCCAAGAAGTAAAAAGTTTTATAGATAAAAAAAAAGATAGCGTGGGAGTTGATGAAGTAATGTAAACAAACACGTGTGCGTGTGGTGACAGCAGTATAGTGGGCAGCATGTTTTTTACTTTTAAAAAGAAAACTGGAATCTGAATCAAACTCAACTACATCATCAATTTCTACAGAATGTGACGTTCATAACATATGTCTTTTAACCTACAGACGCTATGAGGGATAAGGGGACTGACAGTGTATGTTTAACTGTTTCCTGTTGGGATCCACCTTTAAATTTATTGGTTCAACAGTCCACATGCCTCGTATCCTTCACTTTTCATCCCGTTTCTTTATTGTTTCTTCTCCCTCCCACCCTGATTTTGGCTCAAGTTGTTTTCTGTGCTGCTCGTAATGGCATCCTCCTCCACTTGCACGTAATTCCACTTCAGCTGTCCTTCCAGCACAGCTGCTCTGTTTTCTGGCTGTTCAGTGATGATACATTTTTCACTGGTGAAGTCTCGGATTATTCTAAATATTTATATGTATAGTTACTGTGTCTCTTATGGTTACAAGAGTGCATTCTCGAGTTCTTTGTGTGAGACAACTGTGAAGCGAAGCTGAGCAGTTCTGGCACACTAAGGACTTAACACAGAAACATAGAAACAGAATTTGACAGCCGATGAGGACCGCTTGGCCCACCTAGTCTGCCCATTTCCCTACCTAACAGATAAGCTGCAGCTCCTAGTTAACCAACAGCTTACGTCCTCCTACCCCCCACTAGGACTGCCTTATGTCTGTCCTATGCATTCTTGAATTCCCCCACTGTTCTTGACTCCACGACCTCCTCAGGGAGGCTGTTCCATGCATCCACAACCCTCTCTGTGAAAAAATACTTCCTCACATTACCTCTGAGTCGTCCCCCGTCTGTCTTCAGATTGTGCCCCCTTGTTGTTGCACATCTGTTTTTCTGGAAGATACTACCCTCTTGGACTTTGATGATTCCCTTGAGGTATTTAAAAGTTTCTATCATGTCCCCTCTCTCCCGTCTTTCCTCAAGGGTATACATGTTAAGCTCCTTTAGTCTTTCTTCGTATGTCTTCTGGTGCAGACCCTGCACCATTTTGGTTGCCCTCCTCTCAACAGCCTCCACTCTGTCTATGTCTTTGCGGAGATGGGATCTCCGGAACTGCACACAGTACTCCAGATGGGGTCTCACCAACTGTCTGTACGGAGGGATAACAACTTCCTGTTTTCTACTATTGATGCCTCTCCCTATGCATCCCAGTATCCCCCCCAGCCTTCCTTACTGCCTTCTCACATTACTTGCCCACCTTTAGGTCATCTGATATAATTACCCCCAGGTCCCTTTCCATTTTTACTGTTGTCAGTATCCCACCCCCACTGTGTACTTTTCCCCTGGGTTTTTGTTTCCCAGGTGCATTACCTTGCACTTCTTTGCATTGAATCTGAGCTGCCATACATTTGACCATTCCTTCAACCTTTCCAAGTCCCTTCTCATCCTTTCCACTCCATCTTGTGTATCAACCCTGTTGCAGATCTTTGTGTTGTCTGCAAAGAGACATACTTTTCCTTTCAGTTCCTCTGCAATGTCACTTATAAAGACATTAAAAAGAACCGGTCCCAGTACTGAACCCTGTGGTACCCTGCTAGTAACCCTCCTTTCTTCACTGTGGATTCCGTTTACTACTACCCTTTGCGTCCTGTTGTCTAGCCAATGTTTTATCCAGGCTACCACCTTGGGACCCACTCCAAGGCTGGCTAACTTGTGTATTAATCTTTTGTGTGGGACTGTATCAAATGCCTTGCTAAAATCTAGGTAGGCCATGTCCGCAGCCCCTCCCTGGTCTACTACTTTGGTCACCCAGTCAAAGAAATCTATTAGATTCATCTGACATGATCTTCCCATCGTGAATCCATGCTGCCTTGGGTCCTATGCCCCACTGGCCTCTAGGTACTCAACAATTCTTTCCTTCAGAAGTGATTCATCATTTTCCCTACCACTGAGGTCAAACTAACTGGTCTGTAGTTTTCTGCCTCTGTCCTGCTCCCACTTTTGTGAAGAGGAATCATATCCGTCCTCCTCCAGTCCTCAGGTACCACCCCATCCTCCCATGATTTGTTAAAGAGAGTAGTCAGCAGTGTCACTAGTTCTACCATTAGTTCTTTTAGAATCCTTGGGTGAATCCCATCAGGCCCCATTGCTTTGTCCACCTTCAATTTTATTAGTTCTTTCAGAAGCCTTTCTTCTGTAAATGGACTGGTATTGACCCCTGTCTTCAGAGTGTTTCTCTTGTTTGGTTTAGCTACCTCCCCCTCCTCTTTCTTTGTGAATACTGAGCAGAAATATTTGCTCATATCCCTGCTTTTTCACTGTCACCCTCTGCCCACATTCCCTCCCCTTTATTAAGCCTCAGTATCCCTCCTTTGGTCTTTCTTCACTCCCCAATGCACCTATAAAAGGCATTATCCCCCTTCTTAACAGAGTTGGCTGTCCTTTCCTTGGTTTGGGCCTTTGCTATTCTGACTGCCTTCCCTGCCTCTTCCTGCTTTAACTGATAAAGTTCTCTGTCCTGCTCCTTCTGTGTTTCCTTATACTGTATTTCCTGAATGCTATCCTTTTCTCCTTAACCTTCCCTGCCACCTCTTTTGAGAACCACAGCATTTTTTTCCTTCACTGTGTTTTGTTAATTTGCTTTACACAAAGGCTTGTTGCCTCTGTGATGGTTGTTTTGATTACTCCCCATTGTTCCTCCACCCCTCTTTCTTGTCTGCTTGCTAGTGCTTTTCTGAGGCACTCTCTCATTTTCCCAAAGTCAGCCCCCCTAAAGTCCAATACTCTTGCTTTTGTATGGCTTGATTGTATGGCTGTGTTTATCGTGAACCACACTGTTTGGTGGTCACTTGTTCCCAGATAGCTACCCACTTCTAAATCTGAGATTCTTTCTCCATCCCCATTTGAGAGTACCAGGTCTAAGATTGCTCCCTCCTGAGTGGGTTCCAATACTAGCTGTCTGAGGCATGCCCCTTGTAGGGCATCAAGAATGACCCTGCTCTTGGATGTGCCTGCAGCAAAGGTGCTCCAGTTAACATCTAGCATATTCAGGTCCCCCATCAACAATATCTCCCCTTTTTCTGCCATTCTAAGGATGCCTTCTATAATTTCCTTGTCCATTCCCTCCCCCTGAGATGGGGGTCTGTATACAACTCCCATGAGGATTGTGGTGCCATTTCCTGTCTCCAGGGTGACCCAGAGTGCCTCATCTGCTCCCTGTTTACTCTTTAGTTCTGTTGCTTTGATCCGTTCATTTACATAGAGAGCTACTCCTCCTCTTTTACCCTCCCTGTCCCTACTGTAGATTGTATATCCAGGTATGTTGACATCCCAGTCATGGTTCTCTGTGTACCATGTTTCTGTGACTGCCACAATATCCAGGCAACCCTCTTCTATCAAGGCCACTAGTTCAGGGAGCTTGATACACAGACTACAGGCATTGGTACTCATCACCCTCCACGTTTTGATGGCCTTACCACTTTTAGCCCCATCGCTGTCCTTACTGCCTTTGCCTTTTTTTACATTTACCTCTGTCCTGCTCCCTAATGACTTCTCTACCTTGGTGTTTACCTCACTAATATCAGTTTTTGGGGAGGCTAGGATTTCCCGTCTTTTCAGTGCCTCCCCTGGCTAGTTTAAATGCTTGCCAATGAAGCATTTAAACCTCTCATCTAGGATCCTGGTTCCCCCCTGGACAGATGCAGACCATCGCACCAGTATAGGCCTGCATCCCTCCAGGTGGCTCCCCAGTCCCCAATGAAGCCAAAATCCTGAGCTCCACACCAGTTTTTCAACCATTTATTGAATTCCCTGGTGAGGAGTACCCTAGCATCACCCTGGCCATAGACAGGCAGCACCTCCGAGAAGGTTACCATATGCGCTACTTGTCTAAGGCCCCTCCCCAACTCTACAAACTCCTCTTGCACTGCTCTGATCCCATTCCTAGCCAGGTCATTTGTCCCTAGGTGGACAGTGACATCCAGCTCCCTCCCTCGTGCAGCTGCTCTCATGATCCTGAGGATTTGCTTCCTGTCCCTCCAAGCTGTGGCACCAGGCAGGCACCTTACCTCCCTCTCCCCTTCCTCCCCCACTTCTACCCCCCTAATGATTGAGTCCCCCACCAGGAGTTGTTTCCTTCCCCTGTGGGGTCCCATCTCACCCTCCTGTGGGTCTCCTCTGTGAAGGTTCCCAGCATCCCCCTTGGTCTCCACTGCAGGTGCCTCCATAGAGGAACCACTATCCACCAGAACAGCGTATGAATTGTGGAGAGGTACAGCTGGAGGGATGCAACTCTGTTCCACCACCCTCTCCCTCCCTGAGCCCACCTTGGTCCAGCTCCTCTTTCTTGGCAACCTCTGAGGTAGTGGCATCGGCCCTGGTGGTCCCTGAGTGGGGGAGGAGGAGGTTTCACGAATCCTAGCCAGGTCAGCCTGGAGATGGGCAACCTCCTCCCTCAGACCAGAGAGGTGCCTGCAAATAGGGCAGCATCGCAGCTTCCAGAATGCCTCCCGGAACACTGCCGCCCCACAGCCATTGCACTGCACCACTCCCATTATGTCTTATTTTGTGTCCCCTCTCCTGTTTCTCTGTATGCTTACTCTCTCCTCTCCATACAGCTCTCCCCCTTCCTGTTCTGGGACAGCAACTTCCTATATTCTTCAGTAGCCTCCTTCTTCCTTGCTCAGTGTCAGACCTCCAGCAGCTGGGGAGGGGGAGCTACTATTTTCCTTTAGGTTTGACAAAACTAATGTGTCTCTATTATCCTTCCCTTCCTACTGCCAAACAGGAAGTTCCTGTTGTCAGTCAAATCCAGTGGCTATAAAAGTAGAACTGGCTTAGGGTGGGATGGAGGGCAGTTAGTAAGAACAACGGTAGCTTCTTTTAGTTAGCTGCTTTCTGCTCTACAGGCAAGATTTCTGTCTTCCAAATGCTAGCAACAGGAAGTTGTAATTGGAGTCACCTGCTTTTATACTGTCTAAGCCAAATCCCCAATTAAGCTCTCTCTCCTCCTACTGATTTAGCAAAGTAAGTTGATACAGTACCCTTCCAGCACAGAACACACACTGACTTTCTTTCTTTTCTTTTTTAACCCTAAATAAGACCCCTTCTACTTCTAATAAAGTATCTATCTGCTTAATCTCAACAGACACTGACTCCTGCTGAGATAGAAGTGTTAAATTAGTAAGAAAAAGGTATCTTCTTTTAGTTAGCTGCTTTCTACTCTACGAGCAAGATTTCTGTCTTCCAAAGGCTAGCAACAGGAAGTTGTAATTGGAGTCACCTGCTCTTGGGAAGAAAACTTCACATTTAAAATCCTATTAAAGACCTAAGTTTTGAAAAAATCTAAATTTTAATTTAAAAATCACATTGTTCACTTTGAAAAATATTAGACAATCCCTTTCATGGGAAACGGACTACGCCAACTGAACTTAGAACTTCAGAATTTTAGAACTATGTGCATGAGACACACTCTTATGGTTATTATAGATTGAGGAAGGGCTCCCGACCAGTCAGAGCACTTTTTTCCTCAGTGCGTGAGACACTCTTATTCTGCGAGGAGTGTCTCATACACAGTTGCCCTTGTAACAAGCACTTTCCAGTAAGGTTTTTTTTTTTTTTTTAAACTGACATATTATTGATGGAGTTTGATTGATAATATATTAATACCACCACGGACACTACTCTTGCGGTTGTAAGAATGTCTCACTTACATTCTTAGGGAATCAGAACCATTTTTAAGAAGTAAGCAGTCATGATTTGGCTGTAAATTATGTCATGATTTATAATGTGTTTTAGAATGTGACCATCCAACAACTTCCATAGTACAATATTCTGGATTCTCCACTGTAGCTCTGGTCAGTACTAAGCAGTGTGAATGTAACTGCTGTTCCTCTGAGTCTTGCTGTCAGTGGCATAGATTACAGGGGGGGTGGGGGCAGGCTGCCCCCCTGAGCAAAGAGACCAGGACTTTTTAGTTTGCTCGCTTTCATTTTTATAATTTTTATTTTTTGCTCTTGGGCTGGACTGGGCTGGGAGGAGATGGACCAAGGAGAAGGGGGGGGGCAGGCTCTGAAATATTGTCCGTCCGAATCCCATCCCGAGTGTCCTTAAAATCCCTGTTTCCGATTGGCTGCAAGCATGCCATAACCACAGAAATGAGCATTTTGCAGCCAGTCAGAAAACACTGCAGCCACAGTCGCGTGCACCTGCATGAGCTGAACACTGTTACGGCGCCATTTCTTGCTCAGTTGCCTGACATCGAGAAGAGAGCAGAATAGTAGCGAGACACACATTCATTGTCTGGTGTTTGGACCAGAGTGGTCGGGACTCGGTACACTCGACTCCATTGTGAGTGACTAGATGTTGCCGTCCACCCATCAGTTGGAGGATTTTCTCCTCGGTCGCCATCTCTCAGTCGCGACTCACCAGTTGGATCATTCCTCTGTTTCCCTTTTTGGGAGGAACAAATCAGAGAGCTGAAGAGGAGAGGAGTCAGACTCAGAGTCCAGTCGACCATGTTTGGCTGCTGCTGGCTCCAGCGCTGGGCCACAGTGGCAAGCTGCAAGACCCGCAGGAGGAGGAGACTTAGACTGCTGTTGGCCCGGGGCCCACAGTTGGAGGAGGGACAGCCAGAGCAGAGGGACCGACTGGCCGAGGGAGGTGAGTTGCGAGACTTGAGAGCCTCAATTAAACCAGCCTGCCATCTGGACAGGAGTTCCTCACTGAGTGTGAAGTGAAGTTTAGGTGAGGACCTGAAGTTCCTTAAATATTTTCAAGTAAGTCCTAAGTCAACTCCTGAGACCAAATAACTTAATTTACTGAATAAAAAAAAAATCTCTGTCTCTCTGACTCTGTCAGTTTTTTGACTTGGTGAGGAGTTGGGCTGAGCCGCCGAGACCCAAGCTGGCTGTAGAAAAACCGGGGGTAAGGGGGTGGGGTGGCCATGGCTGGGCCCAAGGTGGTGCTCCCCAGACGGTGCTCTGACTTGGCCTGGGGGCACTGGGGAACTGGTGGCCTTTTTGTTTTGGCATTGTTTGATTTAATTCCACTTGCTTTGCACTGCTTTTATTTTCGCAGTTCGCACCTTAGCAGCCATGCCCGGCCATGCCAGCAAGAGCCAGGCCCCAAGCCATCATCAGATCAAATTTATTAGTAGCCTTAAAGTCCCAACTCCCAAGGCTGAAGAAGAACTGAGTAAAAATAAAATCTCTCAGTCAGTTTTTAAACTCGGAGGGAGTCAGGATGGAGTTGGGCTGAGGCCAAGCTGGCTGCAATTAGTAAAACCTGGGGGCAGGGTGGGGGCTTTTGATTGGGGGGGAGAAAAATAGTTTTTGTGTTATGCCCTCTATGTTTAGCGAAGGGGGTTATCATTAGGGAGTTTCCAATTCTATCCCTTATGAATTGCATCTTTCTTCCCTTTAGACTTACCACGTGATTGTAAAATTAATAGCAGAGTAAGCACTGTGAGCAGACTGCATTAAAGCAAGCCAAGTAGCCATGCTGTTACACTGTAATTTGATCATCTATTTTTTGGATCCAAAACTGTAAAGCAGTTTGGTCTAATGGTAAGAGAGCACTGCAGCGCTATGAACCTGGAGATTCAGGACTGAATCCCACAACCACCATTTACTGCTTGACCCTACCTGCACAGGTCACTGTCCCTTTGTAATTTGTGAAGTTTAAACTTCCCAGTGCACCAAAAAAGGCAGCTCTCCCTTCCTTTCTTCTCCTGAATTGCAAAGCAGTTTCTGAAAGGAGTCATATAAAACCAAACTCCTTTCCTAGCCTTTAAAAAAAACACTGCAGGGAAAGAGCCACCACAACTTGTGAGTTGCAGCAAGGAGCAGTCATGTGGGTAGGGTTTGGGCCATTTGCCTTCTTGCTTGGCCTGAGGAGGCTTCAGGTCTGCCTGAATTTATTTTTAGCCAACTGCAAGGCACTGGAGGCAGACTCCAGCCCAGAGTCCCCAGGCCCGTCTTTGTAGTGTTTTTTTGTGTAGTGTTTAATTTTATCTTTTGTTATACTGACTGAATGGGAATTTGTCTGTGCTAAGCAAATTGGAAGGGAAACCATTGTCTAAATTTCTTATTTATCATGCTAGAAAATACAAAAACGACTGTTTAAAATATAGCCCTGCCTTTAGTGCCTTATAACATAGAGGATAATGCCTGATATACAGGTGATAACCATGGTGTAATCACCTTGAGTAGTTGCTAGTGTATTAGTAAACCTCGAGAGCACAGCTCGAGAGGTTTACCATTGCCCTAGCAACCACGAGAGGTGATTACACTGTGGTTATCACCTGTACATCAGGCATTGTCATTTATAGTGTATGGGACTCGACATGAGAAGTTACACACCCCTGAACATAAGTAATTTAGCCCTACCACTATGGCCACATGATTGTGTAGGAAAACAATTTATTAGCATACATGGACTGATCAACAGCAGGTTGAAATAGCACCAGAGTTAAAATATCTATCAGACACAGTGATCACTAGACACAGTAACAGTAAACTGTGACAATTGGAATCTTATTTGAATACTGTACTGAGTCTAACATATAGAATAGTGGATGGATGGACATCCACAACAAGGCTGCATTTCCATTGAGGGAGTTGATGACATCATAGAGACCTCCAGAGCAAAGCTCGAGAGTTCTCGTTGATGTCATCAACTCCCCGAGATGGAAACGCAGCCTTAGTTGTGATGTTCAGCCATCCACTGTTTTATGTAGTATGTTTTTTTTGTTTGTTTTGTTTCTCATTATTTTATTGAAATTTCATGCTGTGGGTGCTGGTCCATTCCTCCTGGTGCTCCTGCTCGCTCCCGATCCCCCCGCTGCCACTCCTGCTCTGTCCGATCCGGCTTCTAACCTTAACTTCTCCGCACTGCTTAGTTTTAAAATTAGACAAAAAAAAAAAGAATTTGTTTTCCCGAAATGGAGCCATGTATGGCTCATCGTGTCCCGGCTCTGAATTCAACTGTCAGTGGCGCTGCTGTCTGGCGCTTCCTAAATCGCACTGCCATGTTTGTTTTTATTTTTTTACAGAGAGCCTCGACTGAGCCAATCAGGTGGCAGGTCAAGGGTAAAAAGTTGTTGTACTATTGATGTGATGTCACAACGATAGTACAACAGCTTTTTTGACCTTTGAACTGCCCTACAACAACATTTGGAAAACAATCGTTTTCCATACACAATAAGCTCGAACCATATACTAAAATCACATTCTGGGTGCGTAGAATACTAAATAACACTGGCATTCTGTTTTGTAAACCCACTGCTATGATATAGATGAGAGAGGTTTATAAGGTTCTGACATCACAACAGTGGGATTACAAGGTTGTAAACAGATTACTTTCAGCTGGTAATAAGGGCTACCCATACATTATACCATGTTGTCTCTATACTAGAATAGAATATAATTGTAAAGCTTGTTGGATATTTGTTTAGACTACAAGTTCTCAGAGATGCTTTCTCCAAATGATCAAGATTCAAGACTGTTTCCTAAAGCACAACAGCTGAAAATTAAAAAAAAAAGACTTGTAATTTGGAAGAAAAAGCTATTTAAAGTTATTATAACACAATTACATGGGACTATAGGTTTGTTTCTCACTTGATATGAGCTGTTTAACACTTGGAAATATTTAATGAATAGTTTTGTAGTAAACTATGAATTTATCAAAGTATGAAGGAGGATCATTTTACATAACAGTGAGCACTGCTCTGTGATTTGCGTCTGTTTTTGTTGTCTGGGAATGGAGGACTAGACATAGACAATTCTGCCTATTTTCAGTCTGCCTTCATCCCTAGACTGGTGAGGTGGGGGTGGGGGGGAGTGATCATATGGTGTGCCAACTAACACGATTTAACCACATTAAGCTGTTGGTGGATTTCTATTTACTATTTCCACACAGTCTTCTTCCTGTCTGTTGTATGTGGTTTGTTTTGGTACAGTATGGGGCACTACTGTGGGTACAGTCTTGGAGGTTATTGGAAGAAATAGTCACAGCTGTTTTATTCATTTGTGCTTGGCTGAACAATATGAAGCACCAATGTTATTTTTTTTCATTTCACAATTTTTATACCCAGTGGGTCAGAATCCCAGTTATATACAGTGAATATGCAAAATTGACTCTTCTTGTTGTACACCATGGCCCGGATATTCCGACTGTGCCTGGCAGGGGTGCAGCGCAACTGGGATGCGCCGGGGCCAGGACCAGGTGATATTCAATGGTGATGCGCCATGCCACAGCACCATTGAAAATGGCATGGACAGCACACGGCGCAGTGGCACTGCACCAGTGCAAGCCACAGATAGGGAGCACAGGGATGCACCAGTGCAAATGCAGTTGCGCTGGGCGCATCCCCCGCGATATTCTACAGAGGGCATGCAAATGAGGCCATAATATATGCAAGGCGCAACTGGGGCCATTAGCATGTCATTATGGCCCCATTTGCATGCCTTGCGCAGGGCAGCATGGTGAATTGCGCCTGGCGCCCTGAGCAGAATGACCTGTGCACAGTGGGGGTCTTGGGGCATCCCCCCACCCCGTAGCTGTGATTGCAGTAAAACACATTAAAACAATTCCCTGGTAGTCTAGTGGTACCCCCCTCCCTTCTGTGTCCCTGATCGCTGGTATACAATGTATATTTCAATCCCTGGTAGTCTAGTGGTTCCCCCCCACCCGTTGCTGTGAGCATGGTGCAGCGCCAGAAATAATTCCCTGTGTGATCCAGTGGCACCCTCACTTCCACTCACAGACCTTTTGCACCCGCTCCGCCCCATCATCAGCGGGGCTGCAACCTGCCCGCATACCGCTCGGCCACCCACCGAATGACAGGTACAGTATGGGCTGTAAGCTCATCTGTCCACAGTGTGATTAATGGTTTTGCAGGGCATACTGTACTTCTGATAGTCCCAAATATGTGAATGAAGTCATTCATATTTGATCCTGTCTAGTACAGTATGCCCCGCAAGCCCATACTGTACCTGTTATTTGTGGGCAGCCGGGTGGTATGCGGGTGGTTGCAGCTGCCCGCTGATGATGGAGGGGAGCGGGTGGGCAAGGGATCTGTGTGGGTGGGAGGGTGTGGAGTGCCACTGGAGCACCAGGGTATTATGATACGCACTGTACCGCACTCACAGCAATGGGCGGGGGCCTACTAGACTACCAGGGATTTAAATAAAAGTCATATACTGGTGATCAGGGGCACGGGAGGGAAGGGGTGGTACCAGTGGACCATCAGAGTGCTATGTGTGCTTGTGGACGGTGTTCTGGGTGGGCGGGTGGCCACCCACAGCTGGTGGCTGCTGTGTTGCACCCTGCAATACAGCGGCTCACCTGTGGGTGGTCAAGAGTTGTTTCCACTTTTCATGGGCTCAACTTTGAGCCCCCCTATGTGGCGCAATGCAGGGTTGCGCCAGCATATGCGCCACACATCCCGGGCTGAATATTGGGATGTGCCGCATATGCATGGGCATGCCCCCTGCATCTGCACTGCATGCAATTACATTGCGCCCCGGCACAACGGGATTTGTACTGTACCTGGCAGCTGTTTCAATATCCCACTAGGGCACAATGCAGGGTTGAGCCAGTGCAACTCTGTTGCGCCATGTGCAACCCCTTTGAATATCCGGGCCCATGTCCCATCATCACAACAGCAGTGGGTGGAATTTATTTTATGCCTTATTTTGTTATGTGAGTAAACAAACTGGTGTTCGCATGTTCTGTTGTTTTTGGGAGATCGTGGAATGCTGGTTACAGTTATTGGGTGCGATTGTGGTGCGGGTAGGGCTGTTAAACTAAGCTGGGTCAACTAGATTATGTGTGGTGGAAAGTTAAAGTTGCTTTTTGGCAATACAGGTCAGGGGTTTCACATCTCTGTTCCTCCTCTACATACCCATATGCAATTATTACTTTTATTACCTGAGCACTTGTAAAAAAATTAAAAAAAATTCTAATAAACCTCCGATGTGCACAGCATTGTAATCATGATACTTCTCAACCACCTCCCCCCACCGGATCTCACTGGTAATACTGTGAGAAAATGATGCAGTGCCCATCCCTTAATAGAGCACTAACCATCTCTTACTTCTGTCCTTATGTAGTGAAAGTTTCCAATGTCTATATCTCTGCCCAGTGATGTAATAGAATCTGCCTAAATCCCATCGGTCCCATGGGATTTAGGCAAATGCTATATAAAAAGCACTGGCATTTGATACATAGACATTGGAAACTTACTGTGCATAAGTGAACTATTATGGGATGGGTAGTGCAGCATCATTTTCCCGTGGTATTACCAGCGAGATTTGGAGGGAAGCATCACCATAATTAAAAAACAGGGTACATAGTAGTTTTAGGAGATTTTTTATGAATGCTTAGGTTATGAAAGTATTAATTGCATATGGCGCCTATATGAGGGATTATGGAGGTGAAGCCCCAATCTGTCCATAAGTCATTGCTTAAAGTTAATTTAATGTTATTTACACTCATGAGAGCCCCCCCTTACACACACACACCACACACACATACACACACTCTCACTTAAAAATCAAGTGCTATTCACAATTCCCATTGCTTGTATTTCATTTATTATGAAAAATCCTGCCCCCTCTTATCCCAACTACTTTGTCGGAGAACTCCATACTCCTTACCTTAAAAAATACTCGTGACAAGGTGTAAAATTACACCTAGAATAAACTAGAACACATTTTATTCACCTTGGTTTCTGAGGGGCTCAGAGGCGGCTGATCAACCTCTTCACTGTTGTGATACGTGAAAATCAGGACTTTTATGTTACTTTGCCCCCCATAAAAACAACAAACTATGCCCCAGCTTGCCGTATGCCACAAATAAATCACCAACACATTGGAGATATGATATATAGCAACCTCATGTATCCGTGATCCCCACTTTAAATTGTTACAGTGTGAAAGACTACTAGTTTATCTTATGCAAGTGCAGGCTAGCAGTATAGCATAGAGATTAGAGTAATGAGCTTGGTACATCCAGCAGACATGGGTTTTATTCCCACAACCTCCACTTCCATACTGAGTAACTCTGAGCAAGTGATGTAACCACCCCAGAGCTCCTGGGGTGCCCTGAAAACAGGCACTTGTGCCTAGTGTGCCTTATCTAGTTACCAAAATAATTTAAAAAAGCACAATACACATCACCCAGGTTGCACATTCCTCTTCTTCATCTACCTATATGTGTTTGCTACAATACTAATACCTTTTTTATAATGCTGAATTTTACTTGCATTTCCAACAGCCATGCTGAAATTAAAGAAGTAAAGGATGACCTTCTAAAACCAATGGGTATGTCACACAGAGAATATGCTTCCTGGCTAGAATGGTGGAAATCCACATTGGACACAGATGTGTATATGAAGTATTTATCAACACAGGTAAGCATCTAAACTGAGGTGTTCTGTTTGAGCTCTGGGAGATCCTGGTATTTTTTTTTTTCAGATTTAATGTGTGTACTTTGCAAGCTCAGAAATAAGCTATCAAAACTGTAATTGTTACCCTCATTTTCAAAAACGTTTGGACAAGTGTTTTTTTTTTTCTCAAACGTCCATCAGTGTGGTTATACAATACTGCCTTCTGGCCATATTGGCCATCATGGAGCACGGACAGAGGGGATTTACCCCTTAGTTCCCCCCTCAGCTGCTGATTCCTTTCCCCAAGGGGACATCATTGCCAGGTGAATGTCCTGGTGGTAGCACATGCACGTGTGCACCCAGCGATGTACTCCTAAATGTTCCACTCTTGCCTACAGTACCACCACCTGTATTTCTACAGGTGGCAGTGATAAAGCGAGGTGATGCAACCCCTGCCCTTTCCTCTAGGAAGACAGCATCACTGGAATGCTTGCTGAAGAAGATGGAGGATCTGGGTGTGGCTAAGGAGATATTTAACTGGGTAGGAAACTGGATAAAGGGTAGGCAGCAGAGGGTTGTGGTCAACATGGTTAAATCAGAGGAGAGGGAGGTCACAAGCTGGCTGCCACAGGGATTGGTCCTGGGCATGGCCCTTTTATTTGTTTATTTATTTAGTTATTTCAAAAGTTTCACCAGGAAAGACATACTGAGCTACTAACGGCTCATTTCTAGATGCATCCGGGGTTAGGGGATGTGGAATATCATAAACCGCAAATACACTATATCAAGGAGCATAATCAAAAATTGCAGAGAAATCATCAAAACAGATACATGTAATAGAAAGAAAAAAGTGAGATAATGTAGGTGATGGAACTACCCTTACAGAACAATGAACAGGTAATGAAGGAAACAGTTTACCAGGAAAAACTACTTGGGGTAGAGAGTCAGGGACAGTTGCAGGAGGGAGAAGAACAGTCATGAAGGAGAAACTTTAAGGAGAAAGCAGAAGAGGCAGAGTGAACTGACAAGAGAAGGGAAGACCAGAGTTTACAAAAGCACTATGAGAAAGCAGACTGATAAACAGTAGATTGTCTAGAAGGAACAGTGAGGGAATGGAATGTATTATTGCGTAGAAGGTTGTAGGAAGCTGAGGGAGAGGATAAGAGTTTAGTTTAGTTTAATGTTTGTTGACCGGGTTAGTGCACTAGACAAATTCTTGCCTATTTTCAGGCACGACCTGGGGGAGGGGATACAGATGAATGCCAGCTGACTTTGAACCAGATTAAGCTGTTTGTGGTATTTTAGTGAAGAGGGATGTAAGGATGTGAGGTAGGAGGTAGGAGGGAAAGGAACAAAACCTGAATTTAGATATAAAGGTCCACAATGGGAATGGCATCTGGCATCGAGAAAGGCAGAGTAGAGTGAGCAATGGTGTGTACAAGGGGAACAATCTAAAGCAAAATGACGAAAAGAGTGGAAGAGGGGGTCCAATCTGGCAAGGGAGGATTTAGGATCTCCACTATATACTATGTCACAATAATCAAAAATAGGGAGGATCATCTTTAATACAATCTCTCAGTGGACAACAAGTGGGATACTTTGTTCCTGTACAGTGCACCAGGCTTGGGGTGGAGCTTTTGGTGCATGACAGCAATATGAACCAAGAAATTATGAAGCTGATGGTCAAACCAGACCCCAAGGTTCTTAAAAGAGGATACATCCACAATAATAGCACCATCAAGGGTGTGAAATTAAGGTAGAGGGGTGAGTCTGGAGAGCCTCTGATGAGTGCCAAAAGTCATGGGGACTTTTTTGGGCATTGAGGGATAGTTGGTTAGACTGGAACCAGCACTGAATATTATCAAAAGAGGGAAGAGTGCACTACTTTTGGGAGTGTAGGGAATTGCGGCCATTCTGGACAGCAATAGCACAGGTGATAATGGGAGCCCTGCAGATATTAGTGGCAGACATGGTGGTTTCACTATTGCTTGGGATGGATGTTTCAGCAGAAGGCGAATGGGAAGCATACCCGAGAACAGTCAGGGTGTTGTTAGCCATGGTGTGACGCTGTATTCAAAATACATGGGTTTCACATACTAGACTATCATTGAAGCAGTGGAAAACCCTGGTAATAAATAATCTAGCATTGGAAAGGCTAACATACCTAAGGTATGGCAAGGAAGAGCTGTTCTTGAATAAATGGGGGACATATATAAACTCCCTGCCAATGGGGGAAGCCATGGCGCTGAGACAAGGAATAACTTGAATGTTTGGGGGTTCTGTTCTCTCCTAGCATTGAATGTAAGGGGAAGTCTAATTTGAGCTTGTAGAGTAATGCTGGGTTGGTGCCTGTGAGTAGAAGGAGAACTGGGGAAGTGCTGATGGCATGTCTGGAAAGGCTCACAGGTAGTACTGTCTCTTATGTATACATGCTCTGGCGGTCCAGTAGAGGCTGAGGGGTGCACATTAGAACAAGACATGAATCTGTGAAGGCCATATGCCACACACAACATAGGAGGAATGGGGTATGGCGTCCTTATATAGATACATTTGTTAATGTGTTACAGAGACTTGGTGTAAATAATTGGTGGGACTGTAAACATCAAAAAGAAGGCAGGCATATAAGTCAGGATATAATAGATACGGGTTGCTTATAATTTAAATGTCTTTCCTTTATACTGTATGGGCAAACTCCTTAAATGCTGGAAAAGGAGAAAGTCCAAGGTATGTAATGCAACTAAACTGTGTATGTCTGACCTCAATAAAAGAAAATTGAAACATAAAAGAGGGAAGAGGAGCCAGATGCAAAAATAACTGTATCATCAGCATACATATGAATGGACGCAAAGGAACAGACAGAGGGAAGGTCATTCAAGAATGGAAAAGAGAATAGGACCCAGGACAGACCCTTAAGAGACACCTGAGCAGATAGGGAATGGTGATGAAATGGAGCTACCTATTTGGACAGCTTGAGACCTTCCCTTGAGGTAAAAATGAAACCAGCTGACTGACTACAGAGTCAGAAAGACCCGCAGCTATTGTCCAGAAGGAGAGGAATTGTCACTGTGTCAAAAACTTTAGCAAGAGCAACAAAAATGGCAGAAATGATCAGACCACGATCCATACCTGTGAAGATGGAGTCAGAGAGTCAAAGGAGGGAAGTGGAAGCAGAGTGAGATTTCCAAAAACCAGACTGAAAGGGGATGCAGAAGGAGGAGAAGTCAAGGAAGGTTGAGATTTGTGATAGTACAATGTGTTCCTGTAACTTACAAGATATTTGTACTTAACACAAAGATCAAGTACCAAGTCCTACGTGCACTCTCGATAAAAAACGCTCAAGACTTGTAATAATAGATTTCAGGCTCAAACAATCCTTTTTAATGTCCCAAAAAAAAAAAAATCACATACATAATCACCACGAACAGTGCATCAGCAGTACATACCACCAAAGTACATTTCAAATTCCAAATTCATTTCAGTAACATAAGGTCTTCGTGGTTCAGTTACCGAATATCCCAATATGTTGTATACGATCTCCATAAATTTTTCTGTTTTTTTCAACTGGTTTGGTCCTTTTATTTGTTTATTTAAGAGTTTTACCCAGAAGGCATACTGAGCAGGCTACTGCTCGATTCCAGATGCGTCTTGGGGGAGTGGGGAGAGGAAAGGTACAATAGGCAAGTAAAGGAACAACAGCAATCAGCAAATCCAAAAACAGCATGCTCAAACCTTTTATGTTACTTCACACACTGGAATTCACATTTCTTCTATAAGGGGTGCTACTAGGTTGTGGCATACAACATACAGTCCAAAGATACTAGCGCACACCACCCCCCCACACACACACAGCATAACATATTTAAACTTTCCACTGCCAAAACTGGCTATTTTTACCTCAGGCTCCATGTGAGGAGAGGGTCCTCTTAGTTTCAGACTGGAATTCGAATTTGAATAAGCTAAATCACCAACGTCAAGGTGGGACCCTTCGATTTAGTCCCTAACTTTCCAGTGCTTCAATGGCTAATGTGTCTAATTGACTTCTTTTATACACTGTGCTCCCATCAAGGATTTTACACAGGTGTTTCAAAGGGAGCATGCGAAAGGGGATCACCACAGACCCCCCAAAACTCAAACAAATCCAAAAATAGCATGCTCAAACCTTTTATGTTACTTCACACACTGGAATTCACATTTCTTCCAAGGGGTGCTACTAGGTTGTGGCATACAACATACAGTCCAAGGTTACTAGAGCACACCAACCCCCCCCCACACACACAACATAACATATTTAACTTTCCACTGCCAAAACTGACTATTTTTACCTCAAACTCCATGTGAGGAGTGGGTCCTCTTAGTTTCAGCAATCAACAAGAAGGTACATATACAATAGCAAATATACAATAGCTCAGTAGAAATACAAGATAAAAATGCAGTGCAGGTAGCTCAGCAGCAAGAAACAATACAAAGCAACTGGAATCATAACTGACATATTATATAATACAGAACTAGGGGTAGTACTAGTATCAGGTGATGATACGAGAGGATGAGCAGGGAGAGCAGAAAGAGCTGTCCTTGGTTATCCCACATAATTAGTTGCATGAGCAAGGGGAGGAGAAATCGGCTCAGAGTAGGTAGTTGAGGTGATGAGATGTGGTGGCATGTCTAATGTTCCCAGAGAGGGAGTTCCACTGTGTAGGCATGCGATATTTGAAGGCAGCTTGGCCAGCAGTGGTGGAAATGCTAGGAACAGTTAGGAGCCTGATATCATTGTTTCTCAGTGAGTAGGGGCAGATAACACAGCTGTGAGGTAGGTGGGAAGGGACTGTGACCAGTACTTAGCTGTGATGCTAGCGCAGTGGGACAGCCTACAGGCCTCAGGAGAGGGGAAGCCCAGGGACTGGTAGAGGATGCAGTGATGGGTGGAAGGAAGACAGTCAAGAGCAAGATGACAGAAGGAGTGGAAGAGTGGGTTCAATCTGGCTAGGGTGGACTTGGGTGTGGCACTGTATACTACATCACCGTAATCAAAAAAAGGGAGGATTATTTTCTGTACAATGGCCCGGCGGATTGGCAGTGGGATGCATCCACGATTGCAGTATAGGGCGCCCAACCTGGGGTGCAGCTTTGTTTGGATGCCATCAATATGTACAGAAAAGACAAGGTGCTGATCCAGGCAAATCCTGAGGTATCTAAAGGAGGTACAGTCCTCCAAGGGGGACCTGTCCAGGGTGTGGAAAATGGGAGTGGAGGTGAGCAGTGAGAGACTCTACCTAGTGCCGTAGGTCATTGAGATTGTTTTCTTGGCATTGAGAGAGAGCTGATTTGTATGAAACCAGCACTGAACACTATTGAAGTCCAGTTGAAGTCTGGTCATCACATCAGCAGTGGTGGGACCAGAAGTATACAACACTGTATCATCCACATACATGTGTATGGATGTATGTGGGCAAGCAGAGGGCAGGTCATTTAGGAAAATTGAAAATAAGAGATGACCAAGTGCAAAGTCTTGTGGCACTCCAGAGGTGACAAGGTGGGTGATAGATACGGTGTTACTAATTCAGACCAGTTGGGATCTGACAATCAGGAAGGAATGGAACCAGTTTGTTGCCTCGCTGGAGAGACCTGCGAGTGCGAGTTTGGACAGGAGGAGTGGGTGAGAGACAGTGTTGAATGCCTTCACCAGATCAATGCAAATTGCAGAGATGATGTGGCCTTTGTCCATGCCAGAGTGGATGGAGTTGGTGAGCCTTAGCAGGGAGGTGACCGTGGAGTGGGTCTTCCTAAAACCAAACTGGTAAGGTGTGAAAAAGGATGTTGAGTCAAGGAAGGAGGACAGTTGGTTCAGGACAAGGTGTTCCTGCAGTTTAGCCAGTATAGGAAGAAGGGAGATAGGGCGATAGTTTCCTGGGGTTGATGGGTCACCCCCTTTTGGAAGTGGGATGATAGTGTCATCCTTCCACTCAGAGGGGATGGAGCCTAGAGCGAAGGAGAGATTTAGTAGGGTGGCCAGTGGGGAGGCGATGGCCGAAGCTGACAGGTATAGCATTTTCAAGTCTAGGCCAGTGGGGCATTTACCGTTGGCTGGGTTTAGGGAGAGCAGCACTTGTAATACATCTTCTGTGGTAACCAGGCAGAAAGAGAAGGAGGGCTTGTGTGTAGGGTCTTGTGCAGGGTTTAGCAGGGAATTTGTGGGTGTAGGGGCAGGAGAAAGGGCAGAAAGCAGTGATGCTGTGCAGTTAGTGAAATACGAGTTGAACTCTGAAGCCACTGCAAGAGGATCAGTAGCAGTGGAGCCCCCTATGTTTAGGACAGGGGTTGGAGGTTGGGACGGTGGGGAGAAAAGCGATTTGACCACCTTCCAAAATTTTGCAGGGTGGATTTAGGTTAGCAGAGAAGGTGTTTATGAAGTAACTGGCTTTGTCTTGCCTGATTAACCGTGTGCAGGCGATACATAAAGCCAGATACTGGAGATGATCTATGTGTAGGCTGGAACCTTAGTAGGTTTTCCAAGCCAGATCCCTAGCTCTGAGGTGTGCCATGATATCAGCTGAGATCCAAGGCAGATGAGCACCACGCACCGTAGCCCATCTGAGATGGGCATGGTGGTCCCAGGCAGCAAGGAACCTGGTCTTAAATTCCAGGGCGGAGTCGATGGACGTAGCCTGAGGGATGTAAGACCAGTCTGTGTTGGCCAAGTCACTTAGTAGTGTGGTGAAATTCAGGGATTTAAAGGACCTAGTCAGCAGGATTTTGGGGGTGGAGCCTTGGGCCTGAAGACTTTCCTGACCGAGTATATCATGTGGTCGCTAAGGGAGTCTGGTAAGAGACCAGAGGCTAGTATACATTGTGGGTGGGTGGTGAGGGACAATGGTTTAGAGACTTGGTGTTCAGGCATGTGGGCTCGGAGATCAATTGAGACAGATTGGGACCACCCTGTTGCATAGTTTAGAGCTAGCACTGGAGAGCCAGTTCCAGTTAAAATCCAGAGGATGTAAAGCTCACCACCCTCTGCTAAAGATTTTAGGTTTCCGAGCTGTGCCAGGATGTCAGGCATGGTGGCATCGGGTGAGCAGTAGTAACCAGCAATGAATATGGGTACAGCATGGGGAGAGTTAGCTTCAGCAGTAGTGCATCAATAGTCTGTGTGGGAGCTGGCAATGAGATTTGGGTGAAATTTAATGTGGATGCAATGTACATGGCTGCACCACCTCCACATTTGCTCATAGGGTGATCATGGTGGATGATGGTGTAGTCCAGAATAGCAACTTCTGCATCCTTGATATGAGGCTGCTTTAGCCAGGTTTTAGAGATTATTAAAATATCAGGGCATAGGGATAGGGCAATTGGTTGTAGTAGTGGTAGTTTGTGAAGGAGGCTGCAGATATTTAAGTGGACCATTTTTAGGCCCTTTGGGAGTGTAGATAAGGGGGTAGGGGTTGGACCCATGTTGGGCGTCGGCCTGGGTTAGATTCCACATTACCTGATAAGAGTAATAGGAGACTTACCAAGAGTTTTGTGTATGTCTTGGCCCATGGTAGCTTGCAGAGTGAGTTGGGAGGTGGTGTGGTAGCCATTGAGGGAGCTTGTGCAGGGTGATCCAGAACTAGCAACCCTGCATGGAAGGATGGTGGGGCCTGCCAGCTTGCTGTGTAGCTGATCCATAGGTAGTAGACCTGTATGGGTGGATGCGCCAAGTGGAACAAGGGTAGTTAGGGTGATGTGCGCATGCAAACATGACTGGGGTTCTGGGAGTGTTGAGGGAGGGAGAGACGATAGTGGGGCCAAAATAGAGATTGTTATTAAGCACTGCAGCATGGTAGAATGCAGATTAAAGGGAGCTGAGTGAACTACTTGTAGCGGCAACTAGTGGTTGAAGCAGATAAGCTGCTAATGGGGAATCTGGCTAATTGGTTTTCGGCGGACATGTGACTTCTGCTATATTATACACTGCTTGCCAAGGGTGGTGGTTGGGGTGGTGGGGCAGCCAACGCAAAGCATCAGTGGGGTCCTATTCGCTCCTAAGCGGCCAGTCTAGGCGAGGCCTCAGTATGCTGGAATTGCGTACCTGAAGTCAGCGGTAAGGGTCGGGGACAGCTGCTGCTCCGGGGAGTTCTCTTCGGATCCGTGGCCCTCGCAAACACCCTCGGGGGGAGCTAGGCACTGTGGAGGCAACAGAGGAGACGGATTAAAACACAAGCAAGAAGGCGGGCTGTGACAGAGTGGGGAGGGGGTGCAAGATGGGGAGGGGAAAACAACAGGAAATCTGATACAGCAGCACTTAAGCTTCTAGCAACAACTAAGCTTGTAGCAAGTATGAACTTAATAATTAAGTTAAGGTGAGTTAAACAGCTTTAAGTGTTAAATAATTAGATTAAGGTGCCCTGCTGAAGTTAAGGTGCCCTGCCAAAACTGGGGAATTAATTAAACAGCTCCAAGTTTTAACTAATAATTAAATTAAGGTGCTCAGCTGAAACAGGGGAACGAATTAAACAGCTTTAGGCATTTACTGTTGATTAAATTAAGGTGCCCTTCTGAAACAGGGGAGCCTAAAAACATTCCATAATTCATTTAAAGTACCCAGCAAAAACTACCAAAAACACTCAGTTTTGTTCCCACAAAGCTGTGGAAAGAAACTATCTACATTTGTGTGAGGACATTTAAATTTGGGCAGTAATTTGAAATATTGGCACCAAAACAGTCCTCCTTTCCTTTGTTACAGGAGTCCTATTCGCTTCTAAGTGGCTGATCTAGGCAAGGCCTCAGTACCTGGGATTCCATACCTGAAGTCAATGGTAGGGGTCCGGGATGGCTGCTGTTTTGGGGAGGGCTCTTCGGGTCCTTGGCCCATGTGACCACCCTCGGGGGGAGCCAGGCACTGAAGTCAGCGGTAGGGGTCCAGGATGGCTGCTGCTGTGGGGAGGGCTCTTCGGGTCCATGGCCCTCGCGACCACCCTCAGCTACATGATATTCCTATATTTTTGGCACCAACTTAGTTTTTTGGAATAATGGCTGCTGCAAAAACCAAGTTGGCAGCAAAAATTAAAACTATTAAAAGGAAAAGAATAACAGCTTAGGTAAAAGAGACTATTACTACAAGAGACACATTTATTAGACAAAGAGTTTAAAATGTTTTATAGATATTGGGGAGGTGAGGGCATACATTCTATCTCAGATAATAAAACTAGGGGAACTGCCATAATTAAAAAAAAATAATAATATAATAGTAGAAAAGAGCATGGTAGACATCCATGGAAGGTTTGCAATATGTAATATAAGAAAAAAGGACAGTAAATATACAATAGCGAGCGTATATGGACCTAATGAGGATGATCCAACTTTTTTAGTAACTTTTTTGTACATTTAACCACATTTCCAGAACCATATTTAACAGGTGGGGACTACAACTCAGTGTTAATCCCCAGAATAGACAGAACTGGTGTGCACTCAACCCTGTCAAAGGTCACAAAAAAACATACTAGTAAACATGGAAAATCTGGGACTACTGGATGTTTAGCTATATAGAAATGAGAATAACCATGAATACTCATTTTATCCCAACAGACACCATACATATTCTAGAACAGATTGGATTGTGTGAACATTTAGAATTAATCATATAGATCAAATTACTTGTGAATGAATACATTTAACAGATCATTCACTGATAAAACTTTCAATAAAATGAAGGGATAAAATACAAACTACATCATGGAAATTGGATCCATTACATGACACATAATTTGTACAACATATAAAAAAATGCCTTAAATCTATTTGGAAAAACAAATAAAGGAGTAGATTCAACATTAACTACCTTATGGGATGCAAGGAAAGCTGTAATTAGAGGAAGTATAGTCGAGTATACAATCAGAATAAACAAGGAAAGAAGGGAAAAATGGAAAGCAGTATTAAAAGAGCTGAACAAAAACTTATGCATACACTTACCAAAGAGGACAAACACATATTAATAAATCTAAAAACACAATATTAAGTGAAAAAAATGAACAGTTAATTTTAAAGACTAGATCAAATTATTATGCACATGCAGATAAGTCAGGTAAAATACTAGCCTATCAACTTCAGAGAGAAAGAGCAGAAAGAATGCTAAAAAAATAAACACAGAAGAAGAAACATCAACAAATAGTGACATTATTAACCAGGAATTCAAAAAAATATATGAACATTATTTGTCAAATAAGAAACTTAGAACAACAACTACAAAATACAAAAATTCTAAAATGTCAACAAGTAACAAAGAAATCTTAAATCAAGATTTTATGGAATTAGAAGTAGAAAATGGCATAAAAAAAACGTAGAAAAGGGAATGCCCCAGGACCAGATGGATATCCAATAGAACTTTAAATATTGAAGACAGAAATAACACCAATTCTAACAAAACTATCTAGTTCTTTTCTTCAAAAGAATAAAGTTCCAGAAAGCTTCCAAAAAAGCCCAAATTATACTAATTAAAAAAGAGGGGAAAGATATGAAACAATGTGCATCTTACTGTCTGATATCTTTACTTAACTTTGATTACAAAATGTTTGCTAAAATACTAGCCACAAGACTGGATGACATTCTACTAACAATAATTCATAAAGATCAAACCAGTATTATAAAGAACAGAAAGATCTTTAATAATATTAGAAATGCTATTAATGTAATTCATAAAAAACAAGGTACATATACAGTATTTATTAGCGTTAGACGCTGAGAAGGCCTTTGACAAGGTCAAGTGGAACTTTCTGTTTCATATAATGGAAAAAGCAGACTTGGGACAAAAATACATACATTGGATCAAATTATTATACAAGAATCTGACTGCAGTTATACTAACTAAATATGAGATGTCACTGAAAATTGAGCTGCAAAGAGGCACTAGACAAAGATGTCCACTGTCCCCTTAATTATTTACAATAATAATAGAACCACTAGCAACACAGATTAGAGAATCCATAGGTGCAGCTTGTATTAAGGCTGGAGATCATCAAATACTGTAAAATCTCATTATATGCAAATCACATTGTATTATATATTGCAAACCCAGTAGATGCTGTACATGAAATGTAATGGAAATTATAATTAAATTTGGGAAATGATCTGGGTATAAAATAAATTGGATTAAAACAGAGCTACTAAAGGTTAACTCTAAAAATAACTTATTGGTCAGGCAGGAATGCCATTCAGAATAGTGGATGAATTAAAATACCTAGAGATAATACTAACTAGCGATATTACAAAAATAATTAAATAAATATAAACTTATTATTATCCAAAATAAAAGAGGACTTACAAACATGAGAACATTTGCCAATTACACTTTTGGGTAGGGCTAAGGCCATCAAAATGAATATTCTTCCAGGGGGGAAAAAAAAAAAAAAATATATATATATATGTATGTATATATGCATTGCAAAAAACGTTGTCAATGTATCAGATACGGTTGAAGGAAATGAGATGTTAGGGTCGAGACCCTGACATCTCCCCAACCCAACGCTACCACCACCCTCCACAGACCAACAGGCATTGGAGTGTTCCTTGGAGTCATTGGCCCTAACTCTTACCTCATTCCATGTGTAAGGAAGCTGAAATGATACAGTATAGGAGAATGGGGTCAGAGTTAGGCCCGACAACTCCAATGCACACCCTGATGCCTGTTCATCTGTGGAGGGTAGTGGTGGGGTGGTAGGGTTGGTTGGGGGAAGGTGTTAGAGTCTCAACCCTAACACCTCATTTCCCTACTTTTGTTGCTTCAACCCTAACTGATGCATTAATGAAGATTTTTGCAATTAATTTCCTTACTTTTTGAGAAAGTGTAATCGTACCCTTATATGTTTGTGAGAGCGCAGGGCCCTCTGGGCCCTGCACTCCCATCAGTCTATAGTGTATAGTGGTTGTAAAGGGCCCTCCGTCATGTGGAAGTGCAGGGCCTTCTTATATGTAACCATAAGTGTATACACATTGTAATCAACCCTCATCACCCTGGGGGCCCTGCGCGCTGATCATGCTATCATCATTCCATAATGGTATCCATTTGTGGTGCTCCCATCTTTCCATAAGTGTTTAGACATTGTCAGGAAGTGTCATCTTCCTTTGGGACCCAGTACTTCATAACTGAGGGCCCTGTATGTCCAGTACTGCATAATGGTATCCATATGTGGTAGCGCAGGGCCCTCCCATCTACCTATAATTGTAGAGACACAACACAGGCCTAGAGACATTCCAAGAAACCCCACTGCTGCAAATGGTGCAAAATCTTAGTAACCGTAGGAACATGAGGAAAAAATTCCACTGCAGTTGTAATCATGGCTTGGCAACCTGCACACATGCTCAGTTTAGTGAAAAATCTGTATCTTGAACCATTTTCGAGATATAGGCACTAAAAGGTACTGCATCTGCCACAATCTTATCCTATGGGAAATGTCCAAACTTTGAAATTTTATAGCTATGGAAGTAATGTAAATTTTATCTTCAAACCAGCAAAGTCACATCTATGGGGCAAGCCCTTTATACCCTGAAAATGTCAGCCCTTAATTCCAAACCATTTTTTTGCAGTGAAGTGGAAAAGAAATAGTAAAAACTCCCTTTTCATGAGCTGTCAATCCCTTTTCACAAGTTGAATCCCTTTTTGCAAGCTGTCATGATCCCTTTTCATGACCGAATCCCTTTTCGCAAGGTAGGGCCATCTGGTCGTCATGTCATGAAAAGGGATTTTGAGGGCTTGCAAAAAGGGATTATAAAACAATCCCTTTTCACAAGCTGTCAAAATCCCTTTTTCGCGGGCGATCCTTTTAGTGAGCTGTCAGAATCCCTTTCATGGATCAATTCCTTTTTGTGAGTTAGGGCCCATCTGGTAAGTCATCTCACGAAAAGGGATTCTGACAATTCACAAAAAGGATGCTCTGAAAGGATTTTGACAGTTAATGTTAGATTTTGACAACTCACCTAAAAGGGATTATAAAAGTAATCCCTTGTCACGAGCTGTCAAAAAACTCCTCATGAAAGCAGATCCCTTTTCATGAGTTGTCAAAATCCCTTTTCACAAGCCAGTCCCTTTTCATGGGATAGGGCCATTTGGTCACCATCTCACAAAAAGGGATTCTGACAGCTCACGAAAAGGGATCGGAAGTGAGTCGTGAAAGGGATTTTTAAATTGAAAAACAAGCATTTTTTGATCAAAGTAAAGCAAACCAAAGGCACAGAAGTGTGCAGGATGTCCCCATGAACAAAATCCATACTTAGATATCTACAGAAGACATCCCTGGGACAAGTTATAACATTTTGTTTTTGAGGAAAAATGAAAAGATGGCAGTTTGCAAAAAGGGAATTTTTTTCTTACGAAGAGGGATTTTATAAATCCCTCTTCATGAGCTGTCAGAAGCCCTTTTCATGAGCCCTAAATCCCTTTTTGCACTGTGCAGCTATCCAAAAGACTGAACTGAGCATGCTCAGAACCCAAACTTTCAAAATTGTATAACTTTAAAACAGATTAATATTTTATCACCAATGCTGGCTTGTTCTTTTGGGCAAGCTCTTTCTACCCTGAAAATTTCAGACCAAAATTCCAAATGGTATGGCCTCAGCGCAATGAGAAAAAAAACAGCAAAAACTGGTGAAAGAAAACTTTTACACTTTTTTCACTACGCGTTGCATGAAAACCACACATCTGATCAAAAGGAAACTTGGTACTTTGAGAGATATGCCCCACAGGACAGCGTGCACCAAATTTCATGCAAAGCTGTTGAATGGTTGCAAAGTTATTAAAGTACAAAATTTGAAGTTTAAGCTGCCTACTTAACCCTAACTATAGAGGCGCTATCGCACACACACACACACATATATATATATATATATATTATACACACACACACATACATACATCAATATGTATGTGTGCAATCTGTACCATTAACTGTCACAAAGAAAGTATTTGAAGAATTAGATAAAATTATAAGAACATTTATGTGGAAAGGAAGGGAAGAAAGCCAGAATGTTGCTACAAAAGTTATAATCCTCTCACAAGCAAGCTGGTATAAAATTACCAAAATTTCAGTGGTATCAATATGCTGCAGTTATAAATCAAAACAAAGAATACTATACCGGAAGACCCTTGATGGTGGGTATATGCAGGACATTTACAGAATAATAATACAGTCAGACCTGGTTAATCCATAAACATTTGTTTTTATACATTTTGTTACATAATAAAAATACATGTAGTAACCAGACAGTGTCCAGGGGATTTTTATTAACATGGCAACAAATCTGTTTCAGAGGTTCCCTGTTCAGATCATCAGGTACACGTAATAACAAGTCATGGATTAACCAGGTCTGACTGTAACAGTATATACGACTCAAAATATGGACATTGTATTCATTAGAGAAATAGAAAGAATTTTAAAATATTGAAAATTCATGTACAACATTTACTAGACAGATATGGATGGAATATCATAAGTTAACCAAGGAAAAGTTAAGAATAAACATCCATACTCATATAAAAATAGAGGAATTGGTAAACAGAAAACCAGTTAAAAAACATTACCCATGGATACTTAAAGGGATACTACAAGTAGGGGCTCTGTATCAATAAGAACACCTTATGTAATTTTCAGAACCGCAAAAAAGATTTAATGTGACGGAAAATGAAAACTTTATGTACATAAAACTTAGAACTTACTTGAAAAAAGTTTTGGAAAATGAATAGGTTAAGCCTAGACTAACATCAACACAAGAACTCATAATGAGAAAGAATGCTAAAGTAATCTCAAAAATCTATAACAAATTACAAAAAAACTCAATCAAGTGACCTAAATAAATTAAGACAATGCTAGGAAAAAGAAATGGGCAGTAAAATTGAAGAAAATAAATTGCTTAATATTATAAGAGGCTAGAAGGAGAAGGAATCATATTCTTCTTGGTGCAGTAACTGCTCATTGCTGCTTTTATTGCTTCGTTTACTGTGTAATGTTGATTTCTCTTGGTAGCAGGTTGATTTTTTGACTTCTTATAAGGGGCTAACAGGGGATTGTTTTTGGGGCTGTTAAAAATGCAAAACCTATTCTGTTGTGATTTAAGTGAGGCTGTTACTTCTTTGAATTAGAAACCTATTTCTTCTAATTTCAAACCTATTTTGGTGTGCTTTTAGTGAGGTTGTTATTTCTTGGTGTTTTACTTACTGTTAAAAATGTGAAACCTATTTTGGTGTGACTTAAGTGGGGCTGATATTTCCTTGCTGTTTTTACTTGCTGTTGAAACTTTGAAACCTATTTTGTTGTGATTTAAGTGGGGCTGTTACTTACTTGGTTTACTTGGTTGTATAGAACAAGAGAAGGCTGGAAGCCCATTGGGATTGTCCCCCACACTGAGTGGGAAATTTACCTAAGGAAGAAGGGAACTAAACCATTTATTTAATCTAGTTTTAAAAGGATTAAAGTTGTTAGACTCAATAATATCTTGTGGGACAAGATGTCATGCTTTGGGAGCTCTAATATTGAAAAAGTTGTCCCTTTTAGTAGAACTGGCCCTATCAACAACAAGTTGTTTATTGTGGAGTCTTGCTACTGTCCATCTATTGAATAATTTTAAGCCACATTGATCCATCATATTGGGGACTGGAGAATTTTGTAAGTGAAAAGGATATCTACTCTATCTCCTGTTGTAGAGTGAGAACAGACCTGTTTCTCTTAGTCTAATTGAATAGTCTTTGTGGGAGAGTCTGGGAATAATTTTTGTGGCTCACCTCTGAATTTTCTCACTCATTGTTATGTCTCCTTTAAGGTGAGGGCTCCAAAATGGAGAGCCATAGTCCAGGTATGGCCTAATGTATGCTCTGTAGATTGGGACCAAGCACTGTTCAGTTCTAGATACAAAAGTGCGCCTTATTTGTTTAAGTAAGCCATGTGCCAACTGTGAGGTTTTAATGATATGGTTGGAAGGTGTTTGTTTATTATTCATAAGAACAACAAGGTCTTGCTCACAAGTTGAGCTCTTGATTAAGGAATTATTTAGAAAATAATTTGTGTTTGGATTTTTTTCCCAAAGTGCATGATAGTGCACTTATTTACACTGAACCTCATCTCATTCTTCATTGCCCAGAATTCTATGTTTTTCAGGTCTTGTGATAAAGATAAGACACATTCATTATTGTTAACCTTGCTCTCAAGTTTGGTGTCATCAGCAAACTTGGAGAGAATGATATTATCAGTGACAACCATATCACTGAGGAAAATATTGAATAATACTTGCCCTAATACAGATCCCTGTGGGACACCACTACTCACAATTCGTGAGTTAGAGAGGGCTCCATTTATTCGGACCTTCTGGATCCTATTTGTTAGTCACATATTAACCCAGTTCACCACACAGGATGAGAATCCTAACTTAGTTTATTTATTAACTTATTATGAGGTACCATGTCAAAAGCTCAGCTGTAGTCCAGTAAGATAACGTTCATGGTAGTGCCCTCTTCACGTCCTTCGCGTATGTGTTTATAAAATGATATTAAATTGGTGGTGCAGGAGTACCTACTTTTAAAGCCATGTTGAGTTATATCTGTAAGTTCTAAGGCAATAATTTATTTTTCTAAATATGATTTGATGAGGCATTCCATTATTTTACATACTATGGATGTTAAACTTATAGGTCAGTAGTTTTGAACATCAGAATTACTGCCCTTTTTGAAAATTGGAATTACAGTTGTCATTAGCCAATCAGATGGGATGTTACCTTCAGACAAGGATTTGTTGCATATAATGGCAAGGGGAAGTGCTATGCCTGATGCTGTTCCAATTAGCAGCCTGGGATGAATTGTGTCTGGTCCTGGACTGAAGTTTTTTTTAAGTTCTTAATATAGCTAAGACATCATTTTCAGAGATGGCATAAGGAGCTGAAGATGGTTGCGCTATTGTAGGGCATGAGTTTAATCATTTTTCTGAAAAGATGGAACAGAAGAAGTTATTAAAATGGTTAGCTGTTTCAGCATCTGACTCCAGAATGTTCCCCTCATGAACCAAAGGACCTACTTTACTATGAGTGCCTTTTTTCCCATTTATATAGGAGAATAGTGTTTTTTCTTGCTGCGAGGGTGAGCAAGCTTGAACTTAGTCTTTTGTTTAGATTTTTTTTATCATATTTTTTAATGTTGATAATGCATTTTTATATTGTCTATTAGTCCCATCACTGGGTATAGTCTTCAGCTTTATAAACAGTTTTTCTTTGACTTTGATTTGTTTTTTTTTGACTTGTTTAACCATAAATGCATTTTGCCTTTTTTGTTGTATCTTTTTTAATCTGGAACATGAGAGGTTTCTAATTGTAAAATTACTGTTTTGGATTTTTCCCATACTTGGTCTGTAGTAGGTTGGAAAGTATGATTTTCCAGTCAAGGGCCTGAATAGTTTTAATTATGTCCGGAGAATTCACCTTATCATAATTTTTAAATGACAAAAGATTAGTATCATTACTCTTACCAATTGTGACACTAAACTGGACAGAATCGTGGTCACTGGAACATAGTGGTTCTTTTACTATTACCTCCTAAATTTTGTCGTTAATGTTGGTTAAAATGAGGTCCAGAATAGTATTGCCTCTGGTTGCTTCATCTACCATTTGGTCAAGGCCATGATTTAACATGGTAGTGACGAAGATATTTTCATGTTCACTACCTTCTTTCGTGCTGTTCCAGTCCAATTTAGGGAGGTTAAAGTCTCCCATGACCAGAACATCTCCCTTATCAGACGCATCTGTAATTTCTTGTAATAAGGCCTTAGTATAGTTTAAATCCACAGAGGGAGGCCTGTAGCAATTTCCTATTATGAGTTTAGGGTGACCTTTTATTTGGATATGTGCCCATACACTTTCTAGGTCACTTGTTATATTGATTTCATGAGAAGGGATGTTATCTCGGATATATAAACAGATACATCGCCCATTTTTACCCTTTATGTTCTTTTGATACAGTTGGCAATAGGGGAGTTCTTTGATCCAGTCAGCTGAGGCATCCCGCCATGTTTCA
The DNA here is from genome assembly GCA_016271365.2 of Neoceratodus forsteri. Taxonomy (NCBI): domain Eukaryota; kingdom Metazoa; phylum Chordata; order Ceratodontiformes; family Ceratodontidae; genus Neoceratodus; species Neoceratodus forsteri. The sequence goes on along the minus strand of CM028131.1, from coordinate 1,421,896,561 downwards.
GTTACAGCAATAATACCTAGATCTTGTGATAATGCTCTAGCTTCAAGTTCTGCCATTTTAATATTATTAAGGCTTCTGGCATTGAGCATTAGGACGTTACACTGATTAGTCGAATATTTTGTATTGATATAAATTAGAGAAGTGGGAACATTCCCCTTCTCCCCCTTGGTAATTAGTTTAAATTATGATTAATAGTTTATTCAAATGATTTACCCAATATGGCACTGCCCCTCCTGCTGGTGCAGGCCGTCCCAACAGAATAAAAAGAATTTCTATCTATGAAGTTTTCCCAGTGTGTAATGCGTGTGATGTCCTGTTTATAGAACCATTTCCTGAGCCATTCATTCATTGTTTTTATCTTAAGAGTTTTGGAAGCAGATGCCCTAAGCACCAGCAAGATTTCAGAAAAACATGTGGTGCACCCTAAATCTACTAGAATATTGTTTAGTGCCACAAAATCACGTGTAAGTTCCTCAATATCTGAGATATTGATGTCATTTGTGCTTGCGTGTATAATCACCAAGGGGTTATGGCCTGTATCTTTTAGAATATTTTTAATCATGGCAGTAATATCCGATATTGTGACTCCTCTGAAGCTGGAGCAGGTTCTAGAAGACTTGGCGGGATTACAGATTGTTCTGTCTAGGTGTTTGATGATAGAATCACCCAGGATATATACCTGTCTGGTGTTTGTAATATTTGTTGATGCAGCATCAGTTTCCATGTCATAATTTGCTGGGTCAGTAGATGTAGACAGGTTGTTCCCCTCAGTACTAGGTAAGGAGTTAGTATTGGTCATATCACCCTTTGTGTCGGGAGAGGAGGTATTATTATTACTCCAAGTGTCCAAATCTATCTGCGGACGGTTGCCTGTTACTGTATTCTGTACTGATATGGAGTGTGAAGTATTGTTTTTTGCCTTCTTGCTATTAGTGCCACTGCCTGTTCTAGGGCCTGGTTTCTCCGGTGCTGTACCACTATTTGTGGAGGAACAATTTCTACTGTTAGTGCCATGAGAAATATTAGAAGTATTTTTGTTGTTGTCGGGTGTAACACCAGATCCAGAGGGTGTTTCATAAAAGGTGAATCAGTAATAGTGGTATCAGTATTTACTGGGAGAGATGAAACTGTTTGAAGTAGGGATAATAAAAAGTTCGGCCTTTCTCCCTTTTTTGCTGGCCCTACTAGTCGGCACTATAGACCAGTCAGAGTTTAACCCTGACTCCTCTTTGTCCCTGTCCCTTTTCCTAGATGCAGAGGCTTGTTGAGTACTGGATATTCCTATGACTTTTATGGGAAGAAGGGAGTTAGGATCATAGTTGGGTGTAGCTTGTGTAGAGGAGAGAATTAGTGTTGTAATCTGGGACTCAGTGATAGTAACCAAGAGATTATTAGGTGACTGATCTAGGGGTTCCTGTGGGAGAGTAACTGGAATAGGGGTTTGAATGGCATGGAGGCATTGAGACATCACCATTTGGCTATTCTCAAATTGGACAAGTCTGGAGTAAAAGGCATTTAGTTCTACAATTAACTCTATATTTGAAGTGCATTCGTCACAGGTAAACACCTGATTAGTTAGTTGTTGTGAGAATACTAACTGGTACATTTTGCAGGATGTACATTCAATCCCCAGATTTTACTTCAAGATACAGCTCTTGCAACAGGTTACACCATTAGGACTGAACCAGTCAGGCAGCAGGACCCCATGGGAAAATTCTAGCTAGTTACATACAGCGGGGGACCATTCCTGACGTCTGCCCCGCCCCTGACATTCCCTGCATCATAAAAGGGGTGGTCCGCCAGTATCCCTTTGTTTTTTTCCCACCATTGAGTCACAAGCTTCAGCTAACGAATGATGCCATCACTTAAGTATCATATTTCTTTTATTCAAAAAGTTTGCTTTATTTCTTTTTCTGCGTATCGTCTTCCTCAGTATCGTCTGTTGAAAGGCACTCATCAAAGTGTGCGTGTGGCAAACAGATTCCTTTTAAGGAGAAGCACACGGCCTGTGTCAGGTGTCTAGGCCCAAAGCACGACACCAAGGCCTGTCCCATTTGCCAAAACTTTAATAATTGTATGAGGATCCGCCGCCAAAAGATTTTAGAGACCTTTCTCCTTGAGACAAAACTAGCAGCAATGCAAAAAAGTACCTCGTCCAGGGAAGGATTCTCCCATATGTTAGGGAAGCATAAAGAAAAATGGAGGGAAACAAAGAAAGAGCGCTCCACATCCACACAGGCGTCTGACTCCAGAGGGAGTTAGGATTTGACAACCTGCTCCAACAGGTCTCCGTCTCGGGCAAAGATCCAGCATCTGCCGGCCAAGGTCCAGACGTCGGGTGGCTCTGGTTCCTCATCCACCCTCCAGCTCCTAGACGTCCAGTCTCTGGTCCATACTTCCAGCTGGCCTTCAAGCTCCACAGGCTGATCTGCTTCCACAGATCGCCCAGTCAATGTACACTCCAAGTCAGCCTCTGCCACTGCCACTGGCCCAGACTCCCTGGACCGGCACCGGCATTCCTCCCAGTGGAGGTCGGCCTCCCAACCCCCCAGAAGTGCCTTGCGGGCGTGCGCTAAACGGACCTCAGAACTAACTTCCATTAAACAGACCTCAGACCCTAAACAGATGTCAGACCAGACGTCCACCAAATGGTCCAAGGACCAATGACTACCAGCCGAGGCACACTCCCAGAGAAGGGATGACACCTCATCCATACCGGATGTTGGCCCATCCAGATGAAGAGGGTATTGATGCTGGGGTCAAACGCCTAAGCAATGACCAGCTGTCATGAGGCAGGAAAGATGCAAACCTCCCACATGACCCGTCGCCACCCAAGGACCAGATGACGGGTACCTCAGGCCACAATCCATAAGACACAGGGAACGGTCAGTCACCTCCAATAGAGACCGGTCCTACTTCGGGCCACACGCCTAGGCAGATGCCAGGTCAGACCTCAGGCCTTAACATTTTGGAGGTCAAAGAATTATTTTCCTACTGGTGGGAATCCATCAGGAAGGATGTGGTTCCCAACAAACCACCTGTGGAGGATCAGCCCCCACCAAGGGGCCCTCCAAGAGAAAAAAGCCCAACCAGACCACCCCCTAGAGATGAAAGTCCTAAGCCTAGGGGCCATTCCAAGGAAAAGAAGCGGCCGAGGTCTCCATCACAGACCCCTTCCTGCTCACCAAGCATGCACAGGTCCAAGAAGCACCGCAGGAGGTCAGATTCCTCTTCCTCTGATGAATTTCACTCTTCCTCTTATGTGTCCTCCAGATCAGGCTCTCCTTTCAGCATCCCTTCACCAGATCCAAGGGCTTTGCCTAGGTCCCCCCAGATGACCCAGCATTTATGGATATAATGAGGTATATCGAAGATAACATGGGGTGGGACACGAAAGATTTAGATCCTGAGAGTATCACCAAGTATCTAAGACAAAAGGATCCCAAACCAGTGGTGGTCCCACCATTGTTGATACCTTCCAGGATGTGACCAAGGCTGCTTGGAAGCACCCCTTCACTTCCTCAGCAGTCTCAAAAAGGGTGGATCGCCTATATCGGACTCCCTTGGGGGACCCTTATGTGAGAGAGCAACCAGTGGCAGATTCTGTGGAGATCACAGCCACACACAATAGGTCACAGAGGTCACAACGTTTGAGCACCCATCCCCCAGACCGGGAGTCTAAACAGCTTGACTTCACGAGGAGGAAAATGTACGCCTCAGCCACATGTTCCATCCGCTCATTAAACTTCTTGACCCACATGGTCCAGTTTCAGAATATCCTGTGGGAACAAGGCCTAGATTTGGTCAAAAACCTTCCGAATGGAGACCAAAAGGAAGAGCTTACAAAGCTTCTCTGGACAGGCTCTGATGTGGGCACACAGGTGCTCAGAGCAGCATATGACTCAGCAGATTCAATCACAAAAGTGCAGCATCAGGCATGTGTCTAAGAAGGCACTCCTGGTTGAGGGTATCAGGCTTTACACTGGATGTCCAGAAGGGCATACTAGATGTCCCTTTCAAAGGCTCAGTTCTTTTCAGGGAGGAATCTGAAAAGATAATAACAAAATTACAAGATGCCGGAAAGGCGGCTCGCTCCATACAGGCCATGTACAGACCAAAGCCGAAGCCATTTCGGAGGCAGCAGAACCATTTCAGAGGAAAACAGGGACAGCAGCCTCGATTCGGAAAACAGCAGAGAGGAGGCTTTGGCCCTAAGGGCCCTTCTTGAGCTGCAGGAGGAGCAGCTGCAAGGAACACAAAATCCCCTCAGGCAAACCTCCCCTCCCCCTCCACTGCCTGACTCACTGATGGACCCTCCTCCCCCTCCAGCCGAGGGGAAAGAGGCAGTCGGGGGTCATTTCTCCAAACACATACTAGGGTGGCAGTAGATTATCTCTGATCAATGGGTTCTTACTGCCTATTCAAAGAGGGTACTCTATAGAAGGCTGTCCTAGTAAAAGAGGCCATAGAGCCAGTCCCATGGACCCAGAGAGGAAAGGGGTACTATTCCCAGTTCTTTTTAGTACCCAAAAAGACAGGAGATTTACTCCCAGTACTGGACCTCAGTGATCTAAACACCTTCATGGCATACAAACTCTTCAGTATGGTCACCTTACCAGGCCTGACCCCAATGTTATACCAAGGAGCTTGGCTCACATCACTGGATATGCAGGACGCACATCTCCATATCCCTATCGCAAGACACCATAGAAGATTCCTGTGATTCGAGTTCCAGGGTCATCACTTTCAGTTCCGGGCATTATCCTTTGGACTGTTACCAGCTCCAAGGGTCTTCACCAAGTGCCTAGCGGTAATAGCCATGACCCTGAGGAGGAGGAGGGGCCACTTTGCCTTTCCTTATCTGGACAATTGGCTACTGACCACATCATCCAAGGAAGCGTTTTACGATACACTGTGTGTGAAAAGTACTATATAAATGCTGATTCTTCTTCTGCTTCTTCTTCTTCTTCTTCTTCTTCTTGGAAGGCTTGCTTCAGGCACTAAAGGGCACCTTTTCAATATTCAAAGACCTAGGTGTCACAATCAACCTGCCAAAGTCGACCCTCACACCCTGCCAAAGGTTGCAGTTCACTGGGGCAGTGTGGGACACCACAAAAGGAAGGGTCTTCCTGCCAAATGACAGGGCAGAATGCCTAAGGAACCTAACAAGACATATCCTAGGACAGAGACAGGTCTCAGCATGGACCATGTTACGCCTTCTGAACCACATGGCAGCCACAATAGCCACAGTTCCACTGTCTTGCCTTCACATGCAAACCATTCAATTGACACTCAGAAGCCAGTGGTAAGCCAGTGGGACCAATGCCAGGATGACCGCGACCAAATGGTCTCGGTCCCCAGCTCTATTCACCAAGTGTTGCAATGGCGGCTAGTTCAGGAACACCTCATGGTGGGAGTCCCATTCCAATCACCCACGCCAGCAGTGACTCTGACCACAGATGCATCAGGATCAGGCTGGGGTGCTCATCTGGGCGACAAAAGGACCTAGGGTATATGGTCCGAAACAGAGGGTTCCTTCCACATAAACATCCTGGAAATGAGGGCGGTTCTTTACGCCCTGCAAGTGTTAAGACCAGTACTTTCCATAGAGTACCTACTGATTAATAACAGACAATATGTCAGTAGTGTTCTATATAAACAAACAAGGGGGCACCCATTCATACCAGCTCTGCCGAGAGGTGATGAGGGTATGGTATTGGACAATAGAATACCACATCACGCTGTCTGCAGTTCATGTTCCTTGGTTGCAGAACATGCTGGCGGATCTACTCAGCAGATCCAGATCCAATGCACATGAATGGGAGCTTCTGCAACAGGTGGCAGAATCCCTGTTCACAAAATGGGGAACGCCAGAACTAGACCTATTTGCCTCCCCATACAATGCAAAAATGCCCAATTTCTGCTCGCTAGATCCAGGGTCTGGTGTTTTCTGGTGAGACGCATTGTCCCTCTCCTGGACAGGCAGATTCCTATATGCCTTTCCTCCCTTCCCGTTGATCCAGAGAATCCTGCTTGAGCTACAGGACGAAGGAACAGACATGATTTTAGTAACCCCATATCGGCCCAAACAGATATGGTTCCCCTTACTCCAACAACTAGTGAGTGAGCCACCCTTTCCTCTTTCACTCAGCTCGCACTTACTGTCGCAAGACAACAGGTCCCTGGTTCACCCGAACTTGCTATCCCTACACCTGCACGCCTGGCTCCTGAGGACTTAGTGATCTCTTGCCATGGAGTCTCAGACAGAGTGGCCAGTATCCCAGTAGCTGTGAAAAACCCTCTACTAGAGCCACATATGCCATGAAATGGTGCAGGTTCTGCCTTTGGTCCTTGGCTCGTGACCTGGACGCCTTAACTTGCCTGGTGAAATTGCTATTAGAGTACCTTCTTTCCTTGTCAGACGTGGGGCTAAGCTATTCCTCAATAAAGGTGCACCTTTCAGCACTATCTGGTTACCATGCAGCTTTCGGGGATAAATCCTTGGCTCAACTGGACCTGTCATGCACCTTCTTGCATGGCATCCTTCACTTAAAACCTCCCATTAGGGACCCCATCCCTGTTCTATTCAGAGCAGCTCACACTACCACCTTTTGAACCAGCTATGGATTGCGAGCTACGCCTTCTCTCTTGGAAGACATTATTTTTAGTTGCAGTCACCTCTGCAAGAAGAATTTCCAAGCTCCAGGCACTCATGTGCAAAGAGCCATATTTGATTTTCCACAAGGACAGTGTGTCCTTAAGAACGAACTCTTAAGTTTCTTCCTAAGGTAGTGTCCGAGCTTACTCTCAGTCAGGACATTGATCTACCAGTCTATTTCCCCAGAGTATTCCAATAGAGGAGAGGCTCTCCTGCACACTTTGGACGTGCATAGGATACTCTGGTACTATCGGAACAGAACCAAGGGGCACTGACAGTCAGATCGGTTGTTTGTTTCTTTTGCCCACAGGATGTTAGGGGCACCAGTTTCAAAGCAGTCACTCTCAAAATGTCTGGTAAACTGTATTGTTTTCTGTTGCCAGAACTGGAACAAACCCTTACCATGACCGGGAAAGGTCACTCTACAAGAGGAATGGTGACATCCTTTGCCTCTAAAGAATGTCTCAGCCTCTTCCATCTGTGCAGCAGCTACTTGGAGTACTGTGCTCACCTTTATCAGACATTATAGTCTGGACATAGCCTCCAGGTGCAGAGTGGGCTTTGGCCTTGCAGTCCTGCAGAGGCTGCTTTCATGAGGGGTTCTCTCTCACCCTTCTACTGTCCTCCTCCCATTTTCTAGGGGCTAACACACACTGCTTGGGACTCGGTCCTAATGGTGTAACCTGCTGCACAAGCTGTATCTTGAAGTAAGATAGTACAGTTACGTAAGAACTTACCATAACAGTAGATGTTCGAGAACAGCTCTTGCAACAAGTACTTTCTCACCAACCTTTCCCTCAGGAGGCCAGATGCATTGTCTATGATGTTTGGTCTTCCTTTGGAAGTAGATCCTCGGTCTCCCATCAGAATTACAGTGCTATGCTGGAGTCTCCGGTGGGAGAACTGAGGGATGTTGGGGGACTGCTCCTTTTATGATGCAGGGAATGTTGGGGTGGGGCTGACGTCAGGGGCAGTCCCCCGCTATATGTAGCTACCTAGAATTTTTCCATGGGGTCCTGCTGCCTGATGGCTTCAGTCTTAATGGTGTAATGGTGTAAATGGTTAGTATAATTGGGCTCTTAATATTGACAGACCTTCATTATCTTTTGATTTTTCTTGGTCCATTGATATATTTTTTTTTAATTCTAACTAATGTAAAGCATTTAAAAAAAAATTTCTCACAGGATTCTGCAGCTAGTGCTAGCAATATTTTTTTTCTCCTGGCTGGAACTTTGTGAGGTTCTCAGCCACTGGTTATAGATTGAAAATAATTCTGCATCAAGTTATCTGGTAGTTGCATGTGGAGGCAGTCATCCTGTAAGTAAGAGATTTTCGGTTTCCAGGAAAAAAAAAAATCACAGTTGGCCCGACCCATTGTTGCTGGCTGGTGGAGCATCGCTTCACTAAGCAGGAGATGCGGAATTGAGCTGTGGTGTCCAGTCCCATGCCCTGGATGGTGAGGCTTGAAGCGTGATACAGAGGCATCATGCTGTAATGGGGTGGGGGCGCAGGGTGCTCTTCTGTACAGTCTTGCTGCTGCTGGATGGAGCCACGTGGCACCCATTGGTGAGTGTCAGGGGGATTGAAGGGCCACAACAGAGGCAAAAATCATCATGGCAGCAGATTGATGGCATTAACATCTGCTCACCCCAGATGCTGCTTAAAGCAAGGCAACCTCCACTCCTCCATAGCCCTATCAGGGAAGGTGGTGGCTGGGTGGAATGCGTTACCTGCAGAAGTGGTATCCAGTAGAACAGTGGACTGCTTCAAAAGGGGATGGGACAGGACAAGGGGGAGGGTCAATGAAGGGGAAGGGTGGAAGGGAGGGGCAGCTACAGAATAAGGGGTGCTAGCTGCACATTTGAGCAGACTTGATAGACCTCTAGGCCTTTATCTGCTGGCAAATTTTGTATGTTCGTATGTTCGTAACCTGCTGCAAGAGCTGTTCTTGAAGATCCACTGTTACGGTAAGTTCTTACGTAACTGTACTTTCTCCATCTAGGGTAATAACAGAGTCTGCCACAGATGACAATATGCCCCCAGTTAAATAAAATTGAGGATGGATGTTTGTTAACTTCATGGGGAGTGACACTGGCTTCTGTCATTATAAACTCTAATTAGACTCTAGACAACACATGGAAATGGCCGAACACAGTAGACCGCGGCAAAAAAAAAAAAAGAATACAGTAGCCTTCTTGATTCAATCTAGTACTCAGTATAAGCTATTTGACACACCACTGCAGTTTAATTCAAGTGAGAAAAGAGGGTTAAGTTTACCTTGGCCCATGTCCCCACTGTCCCCACCTGACATGGCCGACACACGGACATGCGAGTCTTGGCGTGCTGCACATGCCCGCTCTGCTCACCCCGCTTGCAGCAGGGCTTACTTAAATACAGAGGGTGACCCAGAAGTCCTCCTCGGGGTCACCTAAACAGGGCAAGTTAACAATTTAAAAAATCGAATTTAAAACCATGCAAAGACCTCTCATAAGAGGTACCTGCATGCTTAGAAGTTACATAATCAGCCCTGGATCAAAATTAGAGCTCCCAACACAGTCTGGTAGTTCTGTTTCAATTAAAGAACTACCGGACTCTCTTCCTGCTTCCTGTAGGGTTCCAAGTGCAGTTTACAGGTAGCACCATCAGTGCTTGCTGTCTTGGTTTTTAATCAGCATTCAGGGCACACCAGAAGGGTGCAATAACCCTGACAGTAGCAGCAAGTGCATGGAAAGTCAGAGAAGGCAGTAAAATTGCCCTGCTCGCAGCTGGGCTTACTTAAATACAGAGGGTGACCCAGAAGTCCTCCCCGGGGTCACCTAAACAAGGCAAATTAGCAATTTAAAAATGTTTATTTGAAACCATGCTAAGACTTCTCATATGAGGTACCTGCATGCTTAGAAGTCACACAATGAGCCCTGGATCAAAATTAGAGCTCCCAAAACAGTCTGGTAGTTCTATTTCAATTTAAGAATTACTGGACTCTCTTCCTACTTCCTGTAGGCTCCAAGTGCAGTTTAAGTGTAGCACTATCAGCGCTTGCTGTCTCAGTTTTTAATCGGTATTCAGGGCACACCAGAAGGGTGCCGTAATCCTGACAGTAGCAGCAATTGCATGGAAAGTCAGAGAAGGCAGTAAAATGTCCTTGCTGTTTTACTTGCTGCAAATTTTGCCCACCTCCCACCCCCACTGTTAATTAAATGCCCTGTTTAATCTGATTGACAGGAGCCAAACACAGGAATAGCAGGGCTAAGGAGTAGGAGGGTATAAGGGAAGTAAGCCCACCCACGGCACAACAAGTTGCAGTAACATAGAACTGCAGTCAACTCGGGAGTTAACCGTAACGTAAATTACAAAACAAAAACTGACATCAAGTAAAAATACTTCCAAAAAAACAAACACAGGGAACTAGAAGGAGAGCTACACATCTAGGGGGAATTAGAAGGAGGGCTTCAGAAACAGACAGCTAGTGTAATAGCTAACAGACAAATTGTGTAATAGTGTAATTACACAAATAGTGTGATAGCTGTATAAGTGCAGAATAATGTGAGGAGTTGTGCAATGCAGTGGATGCGGGGCAGCCATATTCAGGCAGACCTTCTGGACTCTGAGGTGCTGCCCTGTCTGCAGGCATCTCTTTCTCTCTGGACTGTGGGATGAGGTAGCCAGACTCAGAGCAGAGGCAAATTGGGTCAGGAGTACCTTCGCCCCATCCAGACACCACTCAGTCCAACACTGCTGCCTCAAAGGATGCCAAGAATGAGGAGCACTTGGACAACAGTGGGCTCGGGGAGGGTTAGGACGGTCAGGCAGAGGCACATCCCAAATCTTATTCCACTCCAGAACTTATATGCCCCACTGGAAAATGGGGACAACCAGACAGAGGCACGCAGAGAAGTGGAAGGGAAGGATGTGGAGGTCAATTGAGGAGGTGACCTCAGTGGGACGAGCAGAGGGTTAGGAACATGCGAGGCAGAGGACAGGGAGGTGAGATGCTTACCAGTTGCCACAGCATGGAGGGATGGGAGGAAGATTCCGGGGATCACTGGGAAGGCAGGGCGGGATGGAGAACTGATGTCATTATCCATCTAGGAACTAATGACATGGCAAATGGGGAGCCTAAAGAAGTTCAGGAAGAGTTTAGAAAATTGGGGAGGAGTCTCAGGCAAGTAGCTACATCCGTCACCTTCTTGGAAGTGCTACCTGTGAGAGGAATAGGAGAGCATAGGGGTGCCACCACCAGGAGCTTTACCACATGGTTGAAGAACTAGTGCTGCGAGGAAGGATTCGGATTCATTGGTGATTGGGGATCCACCTGGAGGGATGGGGGTTTGTTCAAGCCTGACAGCCTGCATCCATCCTGGACAGGAATCCAAGCACTCAATGAAGAGTTTAAATGCTACATGGACAAGCATTTTAACTAGCCAAGGGGGCAGATCAGTAAGGAGGGTACCTAATTGCCCACCCCCCCCCATAGCTAGTAGTGGAACCAGAGAACAGGAGGAGGAGATGTCACACAAAGCAGTTTGCAAAAGATGGAGATAGGTACCCAAGGGTTAAATAGGCAGAAAAAGGACAAAAAACAACAGAAGGGCAGACAGCAGGATGAACCAGGGATAAAGGACAACCAGGGAGGAGACTGGAGTAGAACAGCAAAACAGATGTGGGAGTTCACATCATGGAAAGCCATGTGTACCAATGCCAGAAGCCGTAGCAACGAGATGGAGGATCTGGAGGCTGCCATGGCACAGTCAGACCTGGACATTGTGGCCATCACAGAGACCTGGTGTAATGATAACCATGACTGGGAGATTGCCATACCTGGCTACAACATATTCAGAAGAGACAGGGCAGGAAGGGTGGAGGGTGGCACTTGATGTGAAAGATGGCATAAAGGCCACAGAGATCCAGAAGGAACAAAACGGGGGATACTGTGGGTTAAAGAGTTACTGATGCCTCAAAGAAAACTTTGAAAAACATAATAACTAGGTACAATTCAGCTTCATTCCATATATATATATATATATATATATATATATATATATATATATATTATATATATATATATATATATATATATTTATATTTTCTTCCCATTATTTATTACTGAGTAAATCTGCATGAAAACATAATCTTTATCCCTTAGTTCATCTGCTTTTATAGATTACTCCCTACTTTCAAGTCATAATCCTCTGTTGTGACATCACAATGTGTTGCCACGAGAGTAACTGTGATGTCACAAGCAGTGCATTATGACATCAGGTAGGGAAAATGCAACTGGAATAGATGATCTCTTCAGGAAAGTACAGTTACATAAGAACTTACCGTAACAGTAGATCTTTGAGAGAGGCTCTTGCAGTAGGTATTCACAAATAGGACTAAGCCGCCAGGTGTCAGGACCCCATGGACAAATCTCTAGCTAGCAGTCTCTGGCGGGGGACCGCCCCCACATCAAGTGACCGGCGTCAGACGACGTCTGTATAAAGGAACGGTTCCCTTACATCCGCCTTCCATTTTTTCCCCACCAAAGGCTTAAAGAGGCAAGACGAGAGAGAAGAGGATATGCCCCCATGGAAAACGAGAAAAGAGACCTAGGGGGACATTGGCAGGAAGGTAATACTTACTGCAAGAGCCTCTCTCGAAGATCTACTGTTACGGTAAGTTGTTACGTAACTGTACTATCTTACTTCGAGAGGGCTCTTGCAATAGGTATTCACAACTAGGACTGAGTCCCAAGCAGTCTGGAACAAAGAGAAACCTGGGAGAAGGATTGTCATCCACAACATAAAACCTCAGGGCTGAGCAGGTCTCATGAAAGGAGACCCTGCAGAACAGCCAACCCGAAGCCTGCTCTACAGCGAGAGGCAATGTCCAAACTGTAGTATTTCATGAAAGTATGGATGGAAGTCCAAGTTGCAGCTGCGCAGACGTCTGCCGCTGACACATTCTTGAAACAAGCAGCAGAGGCAGCTACTCCTCTAGTGGAGTGGCCTGTGACTTGACCTGGAAGGGTCTTGTTGTACTTGTGGTAACAGAAAGTGATACAATTGGCCAACCACTTAGAAAGGCATTGCTTGGAGACAGCATTACCTTCCCGTTTGTGAGCAAAAGAAACAAAAAGCTGATCGGTTTTCCTGAGATCCTTAGTCCGGTTAGTGTACCATCTCAGGATTCTGTGAACATCCAGAGTATGTAAGATTGATTGGAGTGTTGCGTAAAGAAAGCCAGTAACTCAATGGATTGATTCAGCATAGATTCAGCCACCACCTTAGGAGAAAACTTAGGGTTGGTGCGCAAGGCCACACATTCCTTGTGGAAAATCAAATACTGGATTTTGCACATCAAGGCTTGGAGCTCGGAAATGCGTCGAGCCAAGGTAATGGCCACCAGGAAGAGAGTCTTCCAAGAAAGAAACTTTAAGTCTGCATCCGCTGCCGGTTCAAAGGGAGGCAGTGTGAGCTTTTCCAGGATGAAATTCAATTCCCATGGGGGGCAGGATTGTGGATGAGGGGTCTCAGGTGGAGAATCCCTTTAAGAAAAGTCTTAGAGACTTCCAGTTAAGCAAAGGTCCTGTCTCCAAAGGGAATGTGGTAGGCTGAAATAGCTGCCATATGGACTTTTAAAGAAAAATGGCTGAGACCCAGGTCAAAGAGGTGACGCATGTAATCCAGGACTTTGTTAGCTGGGCATGAGAAGGGCTCTAAGTCTTTAGAGCGCGCCCAGATGGAAAACTGTTTCCACTTCATAGCATAGGTGGACCTGGTAGAAGGCTTTCTAGCTTCCACCAAAATGTCCGCTACTAAAGGAGAGACTCTGAAGCGGGTCTTGGCTGTGTCTGAAGGAGCCATGTATAAAGATGAAGGGATTTGAGGCCTGGGTGAACTAGGGTCCCCTGATCCTGGATCAACAAGTGCTGCGACAGAGGAAGAGGAAGAGGAGGTTCCTCGGAAAACTGTTGCAGAAGAGAGAACTAAACTTGCCTGGCCTGAAGGGAGCAATGAGGATCATTCGAGCCCCTTCTGTTCTGAGTTTCTTCAATACCCTCGGAATCAAGGGAATGGGAAGGAAGGCATAAATTAATCTGTCCCTCCAACAGAGAGATAGAGCGTCCCACCAGAAAATGTCTCACCCTGGAGTGAGTGAGCAAAAGCCGGGAAGTTCTGCATTTTGGGGGGTGGTGAAAAGATCTACCTGAGGTGTCCCCCACTGCCAAAAAATGTTGTTGACGACTTGTTGGTCTAACTCCCATTCATGAGCCCTGGCTGAGGATCGACTGAGCTCATCTGCCAGGGTGTTTTCCACTCCCAGAACATGAACTGCAGTCAGGTGAAGGTTGTGCTGAGCTGCCCAATACCAGACTCTCATCGCCTCCCGGCACAGGGGATAGGAACATGTTCCTCCCTGTTTGTTGAGGTACCAGACTACACGCACATTGTCGGACTGGATCAGAAGATGACCGGGAAGAATGAAGGGAAGAAGAGCCTGTAGGGCATATAGGACTGCTCTCAGTTCAAGCACATTTATGTGCAATTTTTGCTTGAAAAGGGACCAGTTGCCCTGCGTTCTTTGAGACCATAGATGGGCACCCCAGCCCTCCCCTCACACATCTGTTGTCAATGTCTGGGAAGGAGGAGCGATGCAGAATGGAACTCCCAGACACAGGTTCTCCTGAACCATCCACCAGTGCAAGTCCCTGCTCCTGGGATCTGACACTAGCACCTCTTGGTCTAGATTGTCCATGGTTTAGTCCCATTGCGACCGAAGCATCCATTGAAAGATCCTCATATGGAGCTGATCGAACGGAACTGTCAGAATGGCAGAAGCCATAAGCCCGATGAGGCAGAGGACTGATCTGGCTCCAATCTGTCTGCGACCGGAGAGGAGATGAGCCTGAGTCTGAAGGGTCTCGACCCTGTCCGGAGGCAAAAAGGCTTTGCCTAGGGTTGTGTCCAATATCACCCCTATAAATTGAAGGCATGGCAAGTGACCAAGTGGGACTTGACCTGGTTGATGGTAATACCCAGGCTGGTAAAAACCTGCAAGGTAAAGGGAAGGAAGTGCAGAAGTTCTTCCCTGGAAGGGGCCACCAGAAGCCAATAGTTCAGGTACAGGAAGACCTGCACAACCTGAGTATGCAGGTGGGCCGCTACCACTGACAGGGATTTGGTAAATACCCGGGGGAGGGGTCGAGGAAAGAACAAATGGGAGGGCCTTGAACTGTTAATGGTCCCCCTGAAAGCAAACACGGAGGTATTTGCGTTGGGAAGGGTATATGGGGATATGCAGGGAAGCATGCTGCATATCCAGAGTGCATAGCCACTGTCCCAGCTGAAGTAAGGGTAGAAGGCTCTGCAGAGAGAGCATTCTGAAGCATTTGTACTCCACGAACATATTCAGAGATCTGAGGTCTAGGACTGGTCTCAAGTCTCCCGTCTTCTTTGGAACTACAAAGAAATGGGAATAGTAACCCATCCCCCAAAGATGAGTGGGGACTGGCTCTATCGCCGTCTTTGACAGAAGGGATAGGATTTCTTCTAGAACCAGAAGAAGATGTTACGGGGAGTAGGACAACTGGGGGGGGGTGTTTCGAGGAGGTTTCTGAAGAAACTCTGTTGAGTGTCTGGCAGATATTAGATGGAGCACCCAAGCATCCAAAGTTATTCTCTCCTAACCCGGTAGATGGGAGGAGAATCTCCCCCCCACCAGTTCCATTGGAATGGGCAGAGGCAGTGGGAGAGGCAGGAAGTCAGGAGGTGTGGGGCAGCGCAGCTGCCAAGGCTCCCATGGATTTCTTGCTGGGGGGAGTCTTGGTTGCTGGAGGGGCCCGATATTTGTTGGCACGCTTTCCTTGATTGGGCTTTTGTTTTTGTCGGTTTTGGCGACAAAAAGGACATCGCTGCCCCTGAGGGGGCCTGTCCAAAGTTTGAATTGACTTAAGTGCAGTGCCCTTCTCCTGCAGTTCAGTTATGATGTCCTTGACATCACCCCGGAACAGCACCAAACCCCTGAAGGGACCATCCTGGATAGCAGACTGTACATCAGGGACCAATCCTGACACACGGAGCCAGGCATGATGCCGTAAGCCTACGGCGAAAGCCGAGCCCCTGCAAGCTGTGTCCACCACATCGTAGGTGGCATGAAGCATGTGCCTACAGGCTGAATGAGTGGAACGGACCAGGTCTTCCAGTTCCTGCTTAGTTTGGGAATCAGGAAGGGAGTCCAGTTTGGATTCCACCTGGCTGAGAATGGACTTCTGGAAATCTCCCATGTGGCCGACGTAGTTGAGGGCCCTGATGCCTAGGGTTGAAGAGGTGTAAATCTTTTTCCCGTACTAATCCATAAATTGTGATTCTTTGTCAGGCGGGGACGAGCTTAGGTGTTTTTGGTTGGCAGAGCGGCCTTGGGCAGCACTGATCACAACCGAGTCCGCCTTGGGGTGAAAACTAAGAAAGTCTTTACCCTCCAGAGCCTGATATAGCCTATCTGCCTTCCTCAGAAGGGGGGGCTAGTGTGGATGGTTGTTTCCAGGTAGTGGAAACAAGATCGGCATGAGGCTTAATCCAGGGTGGAATCAGTGTGGGAGCGGTCTCAGGCAGATCCAGATTAGCAGCGATCTTCATATGCTGTGGGTCTGGCACCACTGATTGCCATTGACATGTCTCCTGGATTTTTCTCAAGAACTCCAGAAAGGAAGGATCCTCTGGAGGGGACTTTGGAGGGTCCCTCGGCCTTGAGCATTCTGGAATATGAGGCTTGTCTCCATGATCAGAGTGATCTGACTCGGTATCTGAGTCAGATGGTTCTGAGGAAGATGAAGAAGACTCCTCCCTGGGAGGGGAAAGAACGACCCCTCTGGGGAGTCCCCGGGGAAGTGTGTCCTCCCCGCCCTGGGAGCCAGAAGGATCTTCTCTGGTGTCGGGTAAAGGGGAGGGGGTCTCCTGTCTCCGACGTAGGGGGTCTGGCATAGGGACCAGCGTCAGATGATGACTCTCGACTTCCTTGGTGAGCTGAGCCTTGGCCTCAGCCCACCCGGAGGCCAAGGTCTCCTTCAAGTCTGCCGCTGGCTGCGGAGAGGGCAGCGGAGGAGGAGGAGGGGGGGTCGGATCACTGGTCAGCGGGTACCCATAAAGAGATATCCATAACCCAACGACGGGAAACCAGACGTCGGGTACTGAGGTACGGGGTACTGCAGTGCCAGGTAATGCAGTGGTGGGTACTGCGGCACCGGATATTGTGGAGCTGGATACTGTGGCACCGGGTATTGTGGCATTGGGTACCCTGGCACCAGGGGCTCTGACGGAACAGAAGGTCCTAGCGAAGGCTCTACTAGCAGACTGGATGATGGGATAGTTGGTCCGGAGGGTGTCAGACCCAGCGTAGGGAGACCACCGCATGGGTCCAATTGTCCTGATGGAGGGGCAGATCCTCCATTGGGCAAAGGAATGCCGGAGGGTGGCGTCAGGTCGACCGGCATCCGGTCTGGCATCTGAGGGTCCGGTGTTTGGGGGGGGAACCCCTGATGGCAGCATCCCTAGGTCCTCGGTCTCAGCCAGGGAAGGAAGGTTAAAATCACCAAGTGGGACCCGAGGGGATGTGGGGACCTCAGAGGGAAATGGGTGGATCCGTTACGGAGAGCCTGGGACATCAGATGTGACAACTGGGTCTGATGCAGGCAAGTCTGCTGGGCGGTCATTGAAGGGGCCAATGGCCATCTTATCAGCAGCATCCAGGCGGACGTCGGATGAATCAGCGTCAGACTTATCGGACTCCCTATCCGAGGAAGGCCGTGAAGAAAAGGTGGCCTTGCTGGAAGGAGGGTGGGCTAGGCGATCATCAGAGGAGGTGAGCGGCTTATCAGCCCTGTCCATGCAGGTGTCGGTGGTACCGGCATCTGACTTACCGGACCTGCTCAGACCGGAAGACCGCGTTATAAGAGCAGCTTTGGTGGGAGCAGAAGCCTCCTTTACCCCGGAGGTTCCAGAGGGGCCCGAGTGTGAGCCTGATGGGAGGGGCGATGTGTTCTTGGTAGCCACCAAGATGGTCGTCGAGGAGCGATACACCACAGGAGAAGATACCTGTAGGGCCACGACTCCAGCCAAAGTCGTGGCTGCTGTGGATGAGGAATCCTGGTCCCAGTGCTTCTCCTTCTCACGCTTCTTTTTATGGCCTTCTGGGGAGGTTGACACTTGCCTAAGCTTCTTCAGCTCCTTCTCCATGGATGCCATTTTCTTTTTTAGGAGATGGGCCTCCAGGGACTGCTGCCTTCGCTTTCGGGTAGCTGAGTAAAAATAAAGTTGTCCTGAAGGTGTCAGCTGCTCTTTAAGCTGGAAAGGAAAACAGGGTCAGCCATCCACACAGGGGTGGTCCAGAGACACCAGCCCAGGAGGAAGAAACAGAGAGGGAGTTAATGCTAGCCATCCAAAGGATGGCAGACAAGGGGGAAGTGGTGCTGGTTGGAGACTTCAATATTCCAGACGTGGACTGGAGCCTCCCAGCAGCAGCATAAACTAGGAGCAAATTTATCCTGGACTTCCTTCAGGGTGCCTTCCTTAAGCAACTAGTCATGGAGCCAACTCGGCAGAAGGCAATACTGGACCTCGTGATCACAAACGGGGACAGTGTGATAGGAGTAACAGTGGGGGAGCACCTGGAGAACAGTGACCACCAGTCACTATGGTTTGAAATCACAGAAGGAGCAGAACCAAACATCCTGGATTTTAGAAGGGTAGATTTGGGGAAAATGTGGACATGCTTGAAAGAGGCACTAATAGGAATGGGGAGGGAATCTGGGTTGGAGGAACAGTGGGCAATAATTAAAACCGGGATTACAAGAGCAATACAATTATGCGTTAAGCGGGTTAGCAAGGGAAAAAGGAAGAGGAGGTCATTATGGTTTTCCAGGGTGGTAGCAGAGAAAGTGAAAGCCAAAAATATCACATTCAGGTAATACAAAAAGACGCAGGCAGAAGAGGATAGGGAGAAGTACCAAGAGAAGCAAAGGGAGGCAGGGAGGCAGGGAGGTCAAAAAGGGAATCAAAAAGGGAAGCCAAAGCTCAGACAGAGGAGTGTATTGCAAAATCAGTGGTTAGAGGGGACAAAACCTTTTACAGGTACATGAGTGAAAAAAGAAGGGCGAAGGAAGGGACAGTGAGACTGAAGGGGGAGGACGGGGGAAGCATTGAGGATAACAACAGTAAAGCTGACATACCGAACAGATATTTCTGCTCAGTCTTTACTGAGGAAGGGGAGGGTAATGGGCCTGAAGGGAGTACAAGGGGTGGGAAGGACACGGAAATGGACACAAGTCCCTTTACACAGGAAAGGGTCCTAAAGGAATTGGGAGGAATAAGAGTTGATAAAGCAATGGGGCCGGATGGAGTGCACCTCATGGTCCTAAAGGAACTAAGAGAGGTAGTGGCTGAACCTCTGGCAGTCCTGTTTAGCCAATCACTGGAAGCAGGGAAGGTACCCAAAGACTGGAGGACAGCAGATGTAGTCCCCTTATACAAAAGCGGGTACATAGAGGAAGCGGGGAACTACAGACCAGTGAGCCTGACCTTGGTAGTGGGGAAGATCATGGAAGTACTACTGAAGGAGAGATTGGTGGAACATCTGGTTGCCAATGGACTACAGGACCCAAGGCAGCACGGTTTCACCGGGGGGAGGTCATGCCAGACCAGCCTCATTGCATTTTTTGACTGGGTGACAAGGGAGGTGGATCAGGGGAGGGCAGTGGACATGGCCTCTGGACTTCAGCAAGGCCTTTGACACTGTGCCACATAGAAGGCTGTTAAACAAACTGGAAAATTGGGAGTGGGCAGGACATTAGTGTGGTGGGTGGTATTGGCTGGGTGGCAGGACAAAGGGGGTGGTGGTAAATGGCTGTCACTCCACAGAGGGAAGAGTGACCAGTGGGGTGCCAAAGAGATCAGTGCTGGGGCAGGTCCTATTTAACATCTTCATTGGTTACATTGCACAGGACCTAGAAGGCACAATTTCCCTGTTCGCTGACAACATGAAGCTCTGTGAAAAAGTGGACATGCCAGAGGGTGTAGACAGAATGAGGAGGGACCTGCAGAAACTTAAAGAATGGTCAAGGATTCGGCAGTTGAAATTTTATGCAAAAAAGTGCAAAGTAATTCATATGGGTCACAAAAAACTCTGGAACAACATGTCAGTTGGGAGGTGAGGATATAGCATGCACTAAGCAGGAAAGGGCCTTGAGGTTATAATCTCTGATGACCTCAAGGTAGGGGAAACAGAGCAACAAGGCGGCAGGTAAAGCATATAGGATGCTGGGATGCATAGGCAGGGGCATCACCAGCAGGAAAAGGGAGGTCATAATTCCACTATACAAGACACTAGTGAGGCCCCACCTGGAGTACAGTGTCCAGTTCTGGAGACCTTGTCTACGTAAGGACATAGACAGGGTGGAGAAGATTCAGAGGAGGGCAACAAAGATGGTACAGGGATTGCATCACAAGTCCTATGAGGACAGGCTGAAGGACTTGAATATGTACTCCCTGGAGGAGAGAAGGGAGAGAGGGGATATAATAGAGACATACATGTGCCTTACAGGGAGGAACAGGGTGCAGGAAAACACTATTTTCCAGCAAAAAAAAAATGTTCCAGGACTAGAGGGCATGGGATGAAGTTGGAGGGAGGGTGATTCAGAGGAAATATGAAGAAGAATCTCTTCACAGAAAGGGTGGTGGACAAGTGGAACTCCGTACCTAAGGAAGTGGTGGGGGCTGAAACAATCACAGAATTTAAGAATGCATGGGATAGACATAACGGAATCCTGGAGGTCAGGGGTAAGCGGCAACAGACTTCTAGAAAAACTTAAATGATCTTACAAGCACAAATGGGAAGACTGGGTGGTCCATAGGCCCTTATTTGCTGACAGTATTTATGTATATGAAATACTAAAATCTTGCTGAGTAATAAATTAAATCAAATACAGTTCAATATGGTTCACCAAATATATTATACACCTTACTTGTTAAATAAAATGACTCAAGCAATATCTCCCATGTTCAACAGATACAGAAATCGGAAGAGGACATAACCCATATTATAGCTACTTGTAAACTTATAGAACCATTATGGGAAAAAGTTATTACAACATTGAATAGAATCCCTGGTGTTACACGTAAATATTATCCAGAGCTTTGTACCTGGTTACTTCTTCAAATGAACAAATTCCTAAAGGATCAGTACAGAAAACTAATAGTCTGGCTTGCAAGGTGATGCATAACAAGATTCTGGAACAATCCGGTTCCTCCAGACTACCTATTATGGAAAAATGTATACACTGGATGCATGCAGTTAGAAAAAAAATATTACAGTATATATGTAAAGAGCAAGAGCAGAGTTTTCTTAAAATATGGGAACCAGTACAGAATTTAATTTGGGAAAATGCAATATAACTAAGAATAGACATTATTTTTTTTTTTTTTGCGGGGGGGTTAAGTGAATTTAATAGGATCAATTTAGGAGTAGAAAATGGAAGGGGATGAAAGGTGAGGGGAAAGACTGCCCATAGGGGGATTCGAGACAAAGGTAGGGATAGGGATGATGAGGAATCAAAAAACAAGTAAAAAAGGGGAATCAGAGGATTTAGAAACTCAGTGATATAACTTGGTAATAAACTAAACCCCTGCCTCAAATTAAAAAAAAAAGGATATGGATGTTTAAATGGGCACCTCTCAATCCTTTGGGAAGCTGTAAGGATGAAGTACTGAAGGGACCAGGATTATGTTCAGTGACACTGCTAACAAAAGTAGCAAAGTAACAATGAGCTGCAAGGAAGCAGAATGCTGCCTGAAAGAGGGAGACAGGAGGAAAGTAGAGGAGGGAGAACGGGGGGAGAGAAGGGATAGAAAGCACCAGACAGCAAGGTAAAGTCAAAGAGCAGGACAAATTTGATACCAAGGATGACAGGATAAATGGAAGAGAGAGGGACGAGAGGAAGAAGGGAGAGCTGGAAATGAGGAGTGGAAGTGGCTAAAATGGGAAGGAGCAGAAGACTGTGAAAAAGAGATGAAAGGAGCGAGGAGGGTAAGAAACACCAGAGAAGTTAATAGCATGGTGGAGAAAAAGTGCAAAAACAGTTTAAACAAAAGGGAGGCAGTATAGTGCAGTGGTTCAAGGCTCTGAGCTGCAAATCTGGTGACATCCAGCAGACCAGACGTGGGTTTGAATCCCACAGCTTCCACTTGCATACTCTGAGGTCCTGAGCAAGTCACTTAACTTCCCTGTGCTCCTAGGTCCCACCTGTAAAAAAGCTTTCAGCTTAGTGTGCTACAAAGGAGGACAGGAAAGGTAGAAGGAGGAAATTAAACACATAGGGAGATTAAACCAGTTGGGCTTAACAAACTGTGAAATAAAAGGAAGAAGAAAATAAATTAGTGAAATGTTGGGAAGAAAAAACAGAATAAATTATTAACCTTACGGTTCAGCAGGCACAGTCATAAGGGATAACCCACGGAAGCCCTTGACTGCAGCAATTTACATGTTAAAATACTGTTCTGTGTGTGGTGGTGGTGGGTTAGGAATAGTTATTTAAGGAGCAACAGCTAAAGTTGTAAAGAATATCAACCAAAAATGTGGGATGAGAAAATAAGTAGGCCTAAGCACAATTTAAACAAAAAAAGGGGGACAAGGGGATGGAATAGAACTATAAGAAAAACTAAACAGGAGAAGGTACAAAATCAACAGCTGGGTAAAACCTAGCACGTTGGTTGGAAGGATTTGCAGTTTAAATAACACAAGCAATTACTACACAGTGTTAACACCTATAAATAGAAATGAGAAAAATGCCCACAAAAAAAGCAAGTACTCGCTTATGGATGAAGCCTGCTTTGCTAACGCTGGAAATGGATTCTATTATGCTGGAGATATACCTCATGGAAAATTTAATAGCAGTTCAACAGAAACGCCCGGAGCATTTTGAGATATGCTGGAAACTCTGTTTTTTTTTTTATTATGCCTCTATAGATGAACATTGGATTCCTTAATTCCTGTAAGGTACTGTCATGGCCGCCAGGCTGGGCATGCTGTGTGCTACAAGCTAGAAGTCATATTTTATTTTATTTGGCTTTCGTTTTTACATTTTTTATGTTTATGTTTTACGTTTTCCCTCTTTCTTTATTTTATTTGTTTGCAAGTTGCTTTGGCGTGTAAAGCCGGGGTAAGAGCGACTGTTAGCTGTTCCTCTACTTACGGTCGTCTTGCTTTTGTTCTGCTGCCTGCGACGGTGCTACTGGATGTCGCCACTATTCTATGAAAATGCAGGATTGATTTGAGGTTTTTTCGATGCCTCAGTATTGCGTGCAGTTGATTTTGGACTGGGTGAAGTTTTAGCTGTATGACTGCTTTTCCCCACCTAAGTTCAGAGCGTTTGGTGGGGATTTAATACGGGCTGCTGCCCTACTGCCCTACTGAAGTGTTTGTCAGAGGAGGAGTCGTTGGAGGAACCGCTGGAGTTGTGAGAGATGGGTTGACTGCATGTGGAAGTCCGTTTCAGTTTGTGAAAGTACCAGTGTTTTGGATTCAGGAATCGTGCGTTGGATCCTGGACTGTGTTTTGGGAGGCGTGAAGCTGGTGTTTTTTGTAACCATCTCGACTCTGCAGGGGATCTCAACCAGAGTCTGCTGCTTCACGGGGGCTTGGGGGATCAGTGGTCAGGAAGCTGGCTGATGATCCTGGGGAGCCCCTAGACTCCTGGGACTGGCTATTTGTTTGGCTTTGTTTCAGGTGTTGTGGTGGTGCAGTGGTAAATTTCTGGTCGGGGGTCCTCTAGGTTGTGGAGTTCAGTAGGCCTAAAAAAGACTACAGTCCATTATTTGTTGGATTTTTCTCTGTTGGACCCTTCCTGGCCCGAGTTATTGATTGGATTTACTATACGTACTGGATTATTGGATTTTATCGGCTGGATTTATATCGAACTGGAGTTACTCAGTGGTCTAACCTACACTTGGATTACTTCTCTCCTGGATTTTTTTTTTTTTTTTTTAGTTTACCTGTTTTTTGGTCTCCCAGTGGTGAGAGGACCAGGGTGTCCACATTTTTTTTTTTTTTATTTATTTTCTTTATCTAATGTTATGTTTATGCCTGTTTTAGTTTGTATTTGATTTATTTATTCTGGGCAATGAGAGTGCCTGGAACTCCCCTTTTCCTTGGCTGTGAGAGGGCTGGGGTGGGGTGAATTTATACCTGTGTTTGTGTTTTATATATCCTGTGAGAGGGGATTGTAATGTTATAGTTTCAGGGATTTAAATCACCCAAATAGTGGGAGTAGGGTAGTATTTTATGTATATTTTAGTGGGTGGGGATTGTTGTTTAATTTTGTTATTGTTTTTTGGGGGGTTTAGGAATTTTTGACTTTAAATTGCAACTCTGTTTTGGATTAACTTAAGAAATTGGAGTTTTGTGTTTTTCCCATTGTTCTTTGTAATAATTGGTGGAATGTGATTGCTTGCCCCGTCCTGTGCTACACCTCTCGCCCTCCGCCTATTCTCTCCCCATACTAGTTCATATCTATCATGCTGTCGAGCACTGGGGATTGCTCACAGGAGAGGGGACAGGGGTAGTGGAGGTGCGACAGCGGAGTTCGAATGAGTGGCGCTCTCCCATCTGGGTGGTTAGGAACAGAAGACGCCCTGGGGTGAAAATGGTGCCTGGAACGTGGTGATTCTGTTCTGGTCCCCATACCCAAGGGCACCTCTTCTCTGGGAGGGCAAGTAGTTGGGATGGCTCGCCAACATCGTCCAACCCAGGTGCTGTTATGCAACGCCAGATCCATTCGGAACAAAACTGCTCTTATTGCAGATTTTGTTGGAATAGCGGATCTGGTATGCATTACCGAGACCTGGTTAAATGGGAATGCTGCCCCAGTTTTGGAGGCAGCTATCCCAACTGGGTACTCGGTTATACATCGCCCGAGACTGGACCGCCGGGGGAGTTGCGGTCTGTTTCAAGACCAAATTGGGCCTAACTGGGGTACCAGTTGAGGAGGCCACATCATTAGAGTGTACTGTGGTAGCTGGTCTGGGGTGCAGGATAGCACTCATTTACCATCCACGAGGTGATGAGAAGCTGTTCCTGCAGGAAGTAGCAGACTTCTCCGCCGACATGGCATTGGAGTCACCCAGACTGATGGTTCTGGGCGACTTCAATGCCTGGGTCGAAGACGAATCCTCGCTTTTTGGACAACACTTCCTCCAGGTGATGACATCACTGGGCTTCACACAGGTTGTTTCCTCAGTTACTCATAATGGTGGTCAGTCTCTTTATTTGGTCTTCCTCCTGGGGATCGAGGCCTCCGACTTGGTGGTGGAACCTGTCGGTTGGTCCAATCACTACACCGTTGGGTTCAATTTTTCTGCCCCCCTGGGTAGGTCGCCCCTGTGGAGATGGTCAGTTATCGCCCTTTGCGGCATGTAGTCCCTGAAGACCTGGCGGTGGTGATTGACCTCTTGATGGTTGGCAAGATCAGCATAGACCCTGAGCTGTTAGTCACAGCCTATAACAGGACCATTTCTTCAGCTCTCGATCTGATTGCTCCTGTTCGAGTTTGCCCCCTTCTGCTTCGCCCTGGGACCCCATGGTTTGATGGGATTCTGAAGGAGCTGCGGAGGTTGGGGCGTAGGTTAGAGCCTCACTGGAGGAGGTCTGCCTTAGATGCTGACCACCTTATTTTGTTAGAGCATTATAAATGCTATCAAACAGAAATTTCCTGTAAGAAGGCAGAATTCCTGTCCAGGGAAATTGCTGTTGCATGGAACCGACCGGCTCAGCTCTTCTGAACTGTGGACAGACTGTGCAACCCAGCCTGTCTGCAGTTCTGTCGAGCTTTTTCACAAATTGAGTGTGATGAGATCACTCGATTCTTTGCAAATAAGGTGGCCGATATCAGGCAGGAGTGCCATCAGCCTCGCTGTATGGGAGATGCTGTTGGTCGGTGCTTGGTCACGGAGTTCGGAGTTTCCTGGAGTACCTTTGATCTGCTGGAGTTCGTTGACATTATGAGGTTTATTCACGGGATGCGCCCCTCATGCTGTAGTTTAGATCCGGGCCCTACTTCCCTGATTTTGGGTTGTAGTGATATCATCAGCCCGGTCTTAGCTCGGATTGTCCGGTGCTCTTCGGAATCGTGTGAGTTTCCTAGCTCTCTGAAGGAGGCAGTGGTGACACCCCTCCTGAAGAAAGCTTCTTTGGACCTGGAGAACCTAGCGAACTGCAGACCTATCTCTAACCTTCCTTTTGTGGGAAAGGTTATTGAGTAAGTTGTGGCAGCTCAACTGGAGAAACATTTAATCATCCATAATTTATACAAACCTCTCCAATCAGGTTTTCGTAAGAGGCATAGTACTGAGACTGCTCTGGTTCGGGTGCTCAGTGATCTCCTGATGATGAGAGATTGGAGAAACTGCTCCATCTTGGTACTCCTTGATTTGTCATCAGCTTTTGACACTGTGGATCATGGGATTCTGCTCGAGCGCCTGAGGTTCATCTGTGGGCTGTCGTGGACAGTACTCAGATGGTTTATATCTTTCCTCACTGGTAGAACTCAGAGAGTTGTCTCGGGAATATTTTCTTCCAAGTCTTTCTCTCTGCCTTGCGGGGTACCTCAAGGCTCGGTGCTGTCTCCCATGTTATTTGCAGTGTATATGCTGCCCCTCAGAGACATTGTAAGATGGTATGGGCAGAGGTTTCACTGCTATGATGATGATACTTAGCTCTACCTGTCTTTGGCCCCCGACCAGGTAAGTGCTATCTCGGTACTGAACAGCTGCCTCGTAGAAATCCAAGATTGGATGAGTTCTAGTGGTTTAAAGTTGAACGCAAGAAAGACTGAGATTTTGGTGGTGGACCCGAGTCGTAGGACAGAGGGGTTGAGGACTGATCTCCCCTCTGGTTTAGTCCTGGGGGTGTCTCAGATTCTTACCTCTGAGCGGGTGCGTGACCTCGGAGTGGTGCTTGACGATGGGCTGACCCTTTGACATCAGGTGTCGGCAGTCATCAAGCTGGCCTTTTAACATCTTAGGAACATTGCTAGGATCAAGCACCTTATTCCGTCCAGCGACCTGCCTGTTTTGGTCCATGCCTTTGTGACATCGCGCCTTGACTACTGTAACTCCCTTTACCTAGGGCTTCCTGGGGTTGATATCCGCCACTTGCAGCTAGTGCAGAACGCTGCGGCATGTTTATTGATTGGGGTATCTAGGAGAACTCACGTTACCCTAGTGCGCGCACTGGCTGCCTGTTCAGTGGTGGATCACCTTTAAGGTAGGTTTATTAACTTACAAAGCCCTACACGGACAGGGTGCCGACTACCTGAAAGAGCTTCTGGTTCCCTACACCCCCTTGTGACAGCTCCACTCAGCTGACGAGGGGTTGCTGGAGATTCCAAGGGTTAGTCTAAAGTCATCTGGTGCTTGCACCTTTGGGTTTGTTGCCTCTACCCTCTGGAATTCTCTGCTCGGTCAGCTACGGGAGTGCAGGACAGTGGGGTGCTTTAAGCAGGCACTGAAGACCTTTTTGTGGGGTAAATACTATCCTGAATTTCTTTGATTTTATTGGTATTTATTGTATTTTCTGATTTTATCTAACTGTGCAGTGCCTTGATATTTGAAACGCGCTATATTAAATAAAGTTTATTATTATTATTATTATTATTATTAAGACCACGTAGAAGTTCTAGACCCTGATTTGTTTTTTATTCTGAAGAGGGTATAGTATAATGGGATAGTTTCTGCACAAAGCTTTATTATTGTTTTCTTTTCTGGTTGATTGCCTGTGAAGGTGCTCCCAACCCATTTGATAGTGATATAATGTTTGAATAAGTTTAGATTATGGACTCATTCAATTTAGTAAATTTTCACATGTTTATGTTTGGTACCTATAACAAGTTTGGGGTGAAATCCCCTATTCTTCTTTCTTGTTTTCCTTCTGAACCATCTTGTGTACCATATATCTACGGTTTGCTGTTTGCCTATTCATGTTCTCTGTTGTGTTAATAAAATTTAAATATAAAAAAGAGAACAATGCTCACAATTCAATACACAATGAAATAAGGGACCCAAACAAGGGTGTGTCATAGGAAAGCAAGACTGAGACATACAATTATTAAAGTTACAGTTAACAGACTAAAAGTAGTTCAGAAACAGTTCCTAATACAATTATTGAATACTAATGCTCTTAGATAGTAATACAGGTGTAAGGCTCACAGGAGATGAATACAAAATAAATAGAATATTTGAGTTTGTGAGGTGCTGTGAGACCAGGGCAGGCTGCCATTGCAGGGAGGACTCAGACGCTGACTCTCTTCGTTTCCACCCCCGCCCGCCCTATTCTGCCATGCCCGCTTGCTCAGCGTCTCTCTTGAGCGACTTATTTTTTTAGGCAGTCCTACCTTTCATTGATTTCTTGCATTGCTGTATGCAGGATTATCCAAACAGTTGTGTGGCAAAGAATCGGCAGTAGAGTGAAGGGATCATTTTCTCTCGCTAAGCGAGAGACAGACGCCATTTTTTGCGAACTGTTTTGCCTGCCCACAGAGACACTGTGTCTAATGAGGAGGTGCGATTTGTGGTACATCACCACGCATTAAGTCTATGGTATTGGAGGGTTTTGAGAGTGTGCTGTTCTGGTTTGGTGATAATATTATCGTTCAGAGCTTGAAAGATAGTATTACGAGTTCTGAACGATAGTATTATCACTTGGCAATTATACTATTATCACTTTGGCTGCAGTGTATTACAGGGAATTTTTTGTATTCTTTAGGATAGTATTATTTTACTGATCCATATATTATAAGGTGAGTAATTTCTAACAGACTAAAACACTTACATTAGCAGACACAGACAGAGAAAGGGGGATATCCTGTTGAAGCTCAGGAGAGCGGCATGGACTACTGAACGGCTACCTCACAGCTGACTCCAGGCAGAGGGCCACTAGGGCAAAGCACTGAAATGCAGGAAGAGGCCACGCCCTCTTAGTGGCAGGCTCCCGAGTGGAGCAGCTCAGAAGCAGAGGCAGAGTGACACATCTTCCAGTCAATATGCTCATCAGACGCATTGGAGCAGGTATCCAGAGCAGGCTGTGTCTCTTTGAAGATGACAGTAAGCTCTGTGGGAGGGTGGATAGTGATGGGGGAATCAGGGAAATGAAGAATGACCTACAAAAGCTAGAGGGGTGGACTAAGGTTTGTCAGTTAAAATTCAATGCCAAAAACTGCAAGGTAATGAATCTTGGGAATAAGAACCCCAGGACAGAGTACTGGATGGGTGGGGTGAGACTTAGCATTACGACTGAGGAGTGTGATCAAGGAGTTATCATCAGTGACACCCTCAAGCAGTCGAGCCAGTGCAAGAAAGCCTATGGCAAGGCAAGTAGCATGCTGGGGTGCATAGAGAGGGGTATTGATAACAGGAGGAAGGAGGTAATACCACCCCTTTATAGACCTTTTGTGAGGCCACACCTGGAATTCTGCACCCAGTTCTGTAGCCCTTACCTCAGAAAGCATAGTGACAGGCTGGAGACAGTGCAGCACAGGGTAACAGAAATGATTCCGGGCCAGCAGGGCAGGTTTATGAGGAGCTCCTCAAGGCACTGAACATGTACTCACTGCAGGCCAGAATGGAGAGGGAAGCTATGATAAAGGCCTTCAAGTTCCCAACAGGAATAAACAAAGTGAACAGTGAGCAACTATTTAGCTTGAATGCTAGTTCAAGGTTATGAGGGAATGGGTGGAAACTGACAGGAGGGAGGTTCTGGACAGACAGGAGACAGCATTATTTTACAGAAAAGTTGGTGGAGTAGTTGAACATTCTACATGTCGAAGTGATGAGCGCCAAAACAGTTGATGGTTTCAAGCACAGTCGTGACAGAGTGAAGTGTATAATAGTTGCTCGTGGTGACAAAGTTGAGAGGGAAAATAGGGGGGAGGAAGGGGAAGGATAGGAGCCTGGATGGATGGAAAGTCACAGGGATAGCTAGAGTACTTGGACAAACTGGATGGACCATTGGTCTTTTCCGGCTGTCATTGTCTATGTCTCTGTGTTTCAATCCTCCTCCTCCTCCAGCTAGCCCCCAATGTGCCAGGATGATTCTTGAACCAAGGTCACCGACATCGAGAGCAGTAGTGGTACCGCTGTGCCAATGGGTTGGCTAAGAAAACTTTTAAATACCACCAACTTGACTTTTTGTTCTGAATAGATCTGCTTAAGTGAAAGTATAGTAGCTAGAAAGATGTTGGCATGAGTTGCCCAGTGGTCCAGTGGTAGGTCATAGCACACCCAGTAGGTGACCCAGGATTGGTAACAGACCCCGGAGCCTCTGCCTGGAAAAACAGAGCTGAAAAAAGTGTGGTGATGGGTAATGCATCCCAGATTATGAAGGGTGGTGCAGCAGTGAGTGAGCCCTCATAGGTGGCCAGGGAACCTGCTCCCTCATAAGGGGAGCATACCTTGTGCACATGAAGCCCAAACAGAGATGTACAGCGTTGTGTGGAGGTGAGAAGGCAAGGATCATTTATATTTTATAAAGCAGTGTAACAGCCTCCACCAATCAGAGGACAGCACTACTGTACCTCTCATCCAGTATACAGTTGCTGCCTCATGC
This sequence comes from Neoceratodus forsteri, assembly GCA_016271365.2. Classification (NCBI taxonomy): domain Eukaryota; kingdom Metazoa; phylum Chordata; order Ceratodontiformes; family Ceratodontidae; genus Neoceratodus; species Neoceratodus forsteri. Next base: position 1,421,866,278 of record CM028131.1, on the reverse strand, counting down.
TCCCTTGGACAGCTGATTCCCACCATAGTGACGCTGACTTGTCAAACTGTTCCTGTCAGAATTGCCATGGCGGAATCAGCTGCGAGAGAAATCCCAGTCTGAAAAAGCAGTCTCTTTAGCCACAAAGGTTCCCAAGAAACTGTCAGCCTATTTTAACCGTCCCTGCCCCTCCACTCCCCGATTTCCTCTCTCTGCCACCATGGTAACGGTGCTCAACTGGACAGCATGTAAGTAGAAGGCACTGCCCAGTGGAGTGTGGCTGTCTCTCTGTCTTGCTGCTGTATAAAGTGGGCATTAGTGACAAGCACGACGAGACACTGTGTAGCGGGTCCATAGAGACATAGAATTTGACGGCAGATAAGGACCGCTTGGCCAACCCAGTCTGCCCATTTCCCTACCTAATGGATAAGCTGCAGATCCTAGTTAACCAGCAGCCTACTTCTTCCTACCCCCACCCCCTAGAATTGCCTTATGACTGTCCCATGCATGCTTGAATTCCACCATGCGGTGAATTACTTTTGTGTTTCGCACCGTGCGCTCCTTATCACAGTTACTATTGTGTTTCTGTCACTGGTAGGCACACACTACTGTCAGCACTGCAAAAAGATAGATCTGCAGATACCCCTACGATCCTGCTAGCAGTGCAGCGAGCACAACAATCACCTTGCATGCATGCAGCTGTGTCCCCGAATTGCACATCTCGGGTATTATAGCCACACACGCTACTGTCACCACTGGTAAAGGATACATTTGCACTAACCCGCACAGTCCTGCTACCAGTACAACAGTGACAATAACCCTCAGTTACTGACAGTAGTGTCCCTCAAGTGAAACCTGCACTTCACAGAACGCAGCGGACTCCCAGAACTGTACATGTCAGCTCCTATGCTTGTGCAACTGCAGCTGCGGCTATCAGCCTGAGTTGCTGACGGTAGCACCACATGCTTTTTGACATGTTTAGTGTTAGTAACCATAGTTTTCCCAATAGCACAGTGAGTACCATTGTGGAATGGAATGGTGCAGATATTCCATGGCTGTGTATCAGCAGCAGTAGCAGGCACAGCGGTAGTAGTAACCACTCGCACGCTTTTCCAAAGTCCACTGTAAACAGCTATTTTGGTGTTCCTATAAAAAACACATGTATCCCATACAGAACAAGACATGTGAGAGTGTTGCAATACATATTCCTGTATTCTGTGTGACGTGAGGTGTCCCGTCATACTATTTAAGTAAGTGTTAGTGGTTTTGTGCAAGACATTTTTTGTGTTTTCTGTCTGAACTGACAGCTGTTGTCATACTGTTTCAATAAATGTTACTTTTGTGTTTGGTAAGTAACGTGTCCCATGTTGTCTGTGCAGTGCACCACATTATACTGTGTCTGTAGTATGGGACTACTTTGGGGAGTGGCAGGATACATGCATGAAACCAGAGGTTTCTTTCATGCTATGCCCACACGGTTTGGTGTTTCAGCATGGGAGTGACCCCATGTTATAAGCACAATAACCCACTCCAGCGTGTGCGGGTATTGGGATTAATCAACACCCCGGGTGCTGTGAGGGCACTCGGCCGCTCACAGCAAACTTGGGGTGTTGATTAATCCCCAGTACCTGCGCACCCTGTCGCGGGTTATTGCTTACTTGAAGCACAGTAAAGAACATAGGGTATCTGAACAGGGAGCCCTGATGCAAATAGGTTTCATAGATTCTTATATGAGCTTATTAGGCAAGTGCCCATACAAAGCTCGCCCCATACCAGGGGATATCCTAATAAATATTCTTTTTCACAATAATCATCCAGTCTGTTCTTACATTCCACCATACTGCTGCTTCCTATCACCTCCATTGGTAGACTGTTCCAGACCCCCAAGACTCTCTGACTGAACCAACCAGCCCTGCGCTTTGTTGTGCTGGTTTTCCCCTTGAGCTAGAGTGCATGTGCCTTTGTATTATAACTCTGTTTTATAAAATCAAATCCTAGGCAAATGATGACAAAAGTGTAAAAAGAGCCTCTAATCAGCTACTGCCCACAGTGTCAGGTAAGAAAAAGCATAAAGAATGTTCCTGTCACTCAACTGCAAAGGAGAAGGAACAAGCTGTTGAACCAAGAGCAATGCCCTCAGCTGAGCGCACAAACAACATGTGGCAGTGCTTCCAGGCATCCCATGCCTTGTCACTGAAGTTGCCCTCCAACCCCCCTGGCTCTGTTCACACAAGTACAACCTGTCCTGAAGGAGAAATATTATAATGATGAGGAAACAGTTGAGCCTACGGTGACTCCTGAACAGGATTTTGTCTCTCCTTTTCATACTCCTCATTTGTCAGACAGATGGTGGATGCACTTTATATTCCCTCAGAGGAATCAGAGGAGGCTACTAAAGAGGCTGAATTTATAAGCATGCTAGTCCTAACTTCTACAAATAGGTTGTTAGTGCCTATACATAAATCTCTCGGGCTACAGCCAAGATCACATTAACACCACATTTGGCAGCTGGCACTTGTAAGAAAATAGAGAAAATGTATCAGGTGGACAAGCAGGGAGTGGAATTCCTGTATGCCTACCCAGACCACGAAGGAGTGGTACAAGCCTTGTGAGAACACAACAGTACCTTTATCTACCCAGCCTCCTGAAAAAGACTCTAGGAAACTGGACAACATGGCTAGAAATGTTTATAGTACTGCCACTTTGTGACTGAGACTAGCAGCCGATGTGGCTTACCTGGCACGGTACCAAAAGGCATTGTGGAATACAAAGAGTGATGTGGGTGATGCTTTGACAGCAGCAGCCAAGGCAGTCAAGCAGCACTTAAGGCCAGAAAATACTAGTTCCACATGACTGTGGGTGCCAGGGACACAGCCTCTAGGGCACTGGCACTCTCAGCAGCCCTAAGAAGGTTTTCCTGTGTAAGAATAACAGTCCTCACCCAGGACACTCAGAGCAAAGCCACTGATTTCCTCTTGAAAGGCACTTCACTACTTGGTGACAAACTGAAGCCTACATGAAACAAGTTCTGGTCAGAGCCACAACGGCTGCTACTGCATTAGTACTGAAGGAATGTGAATGCATGTGTTTACATTTTCAGAAGTGGGACTTGTAGGTCCCGATTTGCAAAAATGGAAAGTGGTAAATTTTTTCCAATAACTCACATGCCTGTATTATGTCTTTTTATCCGGTTGATCCTGTGTACCCCCCCCCAACACACACACACATACAAACCATTATCAGCAACTACCAGTCTCAGAATCCCCCAGGGCCAGCCCTCTGTTGATGTGCATGAGGGGCTAAGCTGCTGGGGACTTCTGTATGCCTATAAGCATACAGTAACTCTAATCTACGAATTCAGCATGTGATTGCGCTTATAGTGCCGGTATCAATCAGCCGACGAAAGCACTGTCATTGTGCTTATAGTGCTGGTAGTGATCAGCTGAGGACAGTGCTTTCTTTGGCTGATCAGTATCTGGCACTATAAGCACAATTACATGCTGAATTCGTAGATTAAAGTTACTATATGCTTATAGGCATATAGATGTTCCCCATGGCTTAGCCCATCATGCACGTCATCAGAGGGCTTGCCACGGGGGTTTCTAGGATTGGTAGCTGGTGATAATGGCCGGATGGGGGTCAGAAGAGCAACCAAATAAAAAGAGATAATACAGGCATGTGAGTTATTGATTACTGACAAACTTTAAGTGCTCTGAGATAAAACAACATAATACAGGCATGTGAGTTATTGACAAAATTTAAGTGCTTTGCGTTTTTGCTACTCTAGACATATAGGATCCACCTCTTTGCTTTTTAAGCAACAGGCAGGAATTGTGAAAAGTGAGACATGGCAGGTCTATGCCGACCCCTCAAAGAGTTTTCAGAAGCCTTTTGAGACCTCATGAAGAAAATAGTGCAGTGGGGGGGTATGTACTGAATGGAGAGGATGCGGTGAGATGTTATCCGGCGCCAGTCTGTGGACACAGACAGGCTGTGCTGCATTAGGAAACATTACAGACATTCCAGAGCACCCTTTCTCTACTGACATAATCACAGTACATCAGCATAGCTCTGCTATGCAGCCATAAAACGTGGATGAACAAAAAATCCACTTACTGAAATCCGACTGAGACAGAAATGGTTTCCATTTCATATAAACCCTATGGAAAGGGAGGAAGTGGCAGGGGTTACTACCACAGTCCCTACTCTAACTAGGTATACCACCTACAGAGAGGTACAAGTAGAGGTGAGGGAAGATGGGGTGCCAGGCATGCTGCAACACCAGCCCCCAAGCCACAGTCTAAACAAACCCCTGATAATTTTTGCCCAGGTCACCAGCCAACCATTACCAGTGGGAGGGCATCTGACACACTACTTCCAAGAGTGGGAAAGAGTTACCATAGACAAGTGGGTCCTGGAGATGTAGTGTGTCACAGCCTGTCCCTGCAGTTCCAAAAATTCCCAAGATAGCACACACCAAGAAATGTTTCAGCTTACACACCAGAGGAAAAACTTATCCTAGAGCTGGAAGTCAGTAAGTTTCTGCAGACAAGCATAGTGTAAAAGGTTCCTATCACCCAATGGGGAATAGGTCTTTTCTCCAGATATTTCCTAACCCACAAGAAAAAATGGGGATTGGCAACCTATTTTGGACCTGTGGTTCCTAAACAGGCACATCAAAAATGAAAAATTCAGAATGGTGACACTGGGCACAGTGATCCCATCTCTGCAGACAGGGGATTGGTTAGGGTCATTGGACCTGAAAGACACATAAAAGACATATACTTCCATGTCCCGCTAGGGTCTTCTTACAGAGAGTACCCCAGTACCAGTTCACAGCCTTACCCTTTAGTCCAACCGCACAGTCAGTGAAATTCACAAAGTATTTGTGTTTGTTTATTTTTGTTAACCAGGTTAGTCCACTAAATACAAAGTACCTACATTTCTAGGGATAACCCAGTCCAGATAAGGGCAAACAGTACCACACAATGTATTACATAAACAGACAGTGGGATACCAGATCCTCAAAACTGTACACAGGGGCAATGAGGGTTTGGAACCTGGCATACTCACTAGATGCCAAAATATCTGCAGTTTGTTAGCCAAGCAAAGACAATTTACTGGCAGGCTCTTTGAGCAGGATGAATCAAGGCAGTCAAGAATGGTCACTGAATCAGCAAGTGCTGACATCAGTTTTCAGATGGGGTACTCCAGAGATAGACTTGTTTGCTTCAAGGAAGAACAAAAAACTTACCAGGTTTTGTTGCAGACCTGCCTCGAGTGGGACAGTTTCCTTGGCAAGGAAGTTCCTGTGTGCCTTCCCCTTTTCTCCTTCCCCCTTACATAGAGGGTACTGACAAATCTGAGGAGGGAGCCAGAAACAGTGATACAGGGAGTTTCCGACGGGGCCAGGCAGACCTGGTATTCACTGCTGCTGTCTCTACCATGCAAAACGTCATCTCACTGCCCCTGAGACACAATCTGCTGATACTGTTACAGGGCAGCGTGACCCATCTGGATCTTGGAACACAGGGCCTGAGGACTTAGTTCTTGAAATGCCAGAATGTTCTGGGTTAATTCTCTCTCACAAAGTATTAGAGGTTTTAAAAGTATCCACAAAAACAGCTAAGAGGAAAGCATATTCCTCTAAATGGAAAAGATTTTCATTCTGGTGTGCTTCTCAAAAAAAATCTCTCCCATACAGGCAGGTTTGCCTACAGTTCTAGAATACATGGTACACTTACAGTCTGTTGGCCTCAGGACATGTAGCCTGAAAGTGCATCCGGAAGCAGTCTTGGGTTACATATCAGCTGGTAAGGGAAAGTCTATAGCCTCCCAGTCCATTTTCAAAACGTCAAATGCCTGAATCACTTGCACCCCACAGGACCTGAATATATGCCTTGCCCAGCTGGTGGAGTCTTCTTTTGACTCAACAGCCATAGGCAACATCAAGAATGCCTCCTAGAAAACAGTTTTTAGGGCTGCAGTGGGCATAGCCCTGCAGACCTCTTGCTATGAGAAAAGGACTCAGTGCATTCCTTCCGACTGAACAATATGGTGGACTTGTACCACAGTCGCACCAACGTCCGTGAAGCATTCCACTCGTTGTATCCATTGGAAGTAGCACTGCACAAATTTTACTGTGTCCGCGGTAATGGTGGAACATGGCACACTCTGCTGTGTCCAGATTGCTGCCAAACTGTATTGCGCATGCGTGACTACTAGCGCATGCACAGTACAGTGGGGCTGTCATCTTGGACACGACAGAATATGTCCGTGACCTCAATTTTTTAAAGATACCCCCCACCTGACCCTCCTTCTCAACATCCCCCCAGAAACATAAGAGTGACACTGAAGGTGCCCAGCCCCCAGTGTCGTCAATCCAGAATCCTCGATCTTACTTGAGTGGGCTCTTGCAGCAGGCCAATACCGGTAGGACTGAAGCTGCCAGTCACCAGGACACAAGAAAAACTTCTAGCTAGCAGTCTATGATGGGGGACTGTCCCTGCCGACATCAGCACGCTGATGTCCACCTATCCTATAAAGGGGGCGGTCCCCCACACCTATCTCAGTTCTTTTCCACCGTCGACCCATGTGTATCAGACCTTCACGGACGCCAGCTACAGTCGACCACCATTTTCTCACACTTACCGCACCTTTTTTAATTTCTTTCTTTAGTGTTTAAAACATCGAATTTTCTGTATTTTTTCACCGAGTTTTATGTCTTCTCCTCCAGCTTCATCTTCCTATCACCCGACCAAGTGTGCCTGCAGCAAACAGATTCCAGCTAAGGACAGCCATTCTGCATGCCTGCTCTGCCTAGGCCCCAGCCACAACACCGAAGCCTGCCAGTTCTGCCAGGACTTCAACCAAGCCACTCAGATACATTGTTTGAAGACCTTGGAGAGCCATCTCCTCAAACACAAGTTGGCCAAGATGGAGAAGGAGCTGCAGGCCTGGAATTTTTCTGCCTCCCCTACTCAGTCCTCCAGGGCTTCCTCTTCTTCTTCCCAGAAGGAGAAGAATTGGGCAGGAAGCACAAACATTGTGACAAGCACAGGGACCATCCTAAGTCAGCCTCTCGCTTGTGGTCACCACATGGACCAGCGGCTGCCTCTGGGTTGTCCTCCCACAGGGGTCAGCCCCTCTGGCCCCATCAGCCCTCACCTCCTCCAGGCTCCAGGTGGCTCTGCTGCCTGCCCTTATCTCTGTATCGGGTGGTGGCTCTTCTGGGCAGCAGACATCATCCCCTACCCCTCAGCCCCTGATGCTCAGGCCCTTAGCACCCACGGGTGCTCAGCCAGGTGGCTCAGCTGGTATTGGGTCCTCTGGTGGTGGTTCTATGACCATGGCCCCCCCCCAGGCCAAGGCATTGCCTTTGTTGATACCCAATTCTGGGACCGACGCCAGTTCTGTCAAGCATTGCCCATGGCAGGTGCTTGCCTCCTCCTCCACCCAGGAGTTGCCTCTGCCCTTGCCTCAGGGGTCTCTTTCCCTGCAGGCACCACCCTCACCTGTGGGGCCAACTTCAGCTTTCTTCCCAGATTGAAGCCAGCCTTCGACAGTCAGGCTGGCACTGGCCCTGCCGACACCGACACCACAGCCAATGACTCAGCAGCTGTCGTCACCTCAGCCTCAGCCCTTACCATAGTCAGTGCCTGTTGGACCTCCTCCGGATCCACAGCCAGCACTGGGAGGGCCATGCCTGGGTACCCTATGCTGGCTCCGCTGCCAACTTACCCTTAACCACAGCCACAGTACTCTTATCCTCTGTCTGCACCCTACCTCTGCCAGTGAATTACAATGCTCTTTTCTCTGCCTGATGGTGTTTCGTCCAGAACAAGCACAGGTTATCCTAGAGACAATCTCCCCCTTGTCTCCCCCAGGGACCCTCCACCTCAGGACCCCGACTGGGTGGGACCCAGCGGCCTATGTACTATCGGGTCCTCTGGAGGGTGCCCCAACATCCGCTGTAGCCCATGTACAGAGGACCATCGCTCACTGATGCTGAACCCTGACAGCGAGCATTCCAGGGATAACTCTTCCACTCCGGAGTCCTCCGAGGGCTCCGTGGATTCCTCAGAGGAGCAGGATCAGCCTAAGGAGGCCCCAAAATCCCCTCCCGATGACCCAACATTCTTAGATGTTATGTATCATATCCGTTCCCTTATGGAATGGGAGACAGAGGAACTGGACCCCGGAGCTTCACTGTTTGGCTGTTTATTTGAGATAGAAGGATACCCTCATTTTGGTGGTACCGACCTAATTGACTCCTACGAAGGTGTCACCAAGATGGTGTGGAACCACCCCTCTACCACTCCACCTTTATCTAAGAAGACAGACCACCTCTACCATGCGCCAGTTGGCAAAACCTTCTTTGGAGACCACCCTAAGATAGACTCTGTGGTCATTAATGCAGCCCATGACTGCGTTAAGAGGCCCAACCACATTAGTGCCCACCCCCTGACTGAGAGTCGAGACAGCTTGACCAGTGGAGTAAACACATGTATGTATCAACCACCCTAGCTATTATGGCCATAAAATATTTGGCAAATATGGTTCAGTACCAGAATACCCTCAGAGACCAGGCAAGGGATCTGGTACAAACTCTTCCTGAGGACTCTGTTAAAACTCAACTGGCTCAGCTGTTGAAGTCAGGCTCAGATGTTGGCACTCACATACTGCAGGCAGCATATGATGTCATTCACACCTTCGGGCGTGGAGTGGTGACAGGTATCCCCATTCATTACCATTCATTTCTTAGAGTGTCTGGCTTTGCCCGGGTTCCATGTGATAACAGCAATTGAGGAAAGGCGATCGCCCTTAGGGCGAGTGTACATCGCTGAAAATCAGTTTCAGCGATGTACACTCCCAGCTCACAGCAAAAGGGCGCTGGAGACTTGGATTTTTATGTGGGAGGATTCACCCCCCACACACCTATACTAAAGGATTATCAACTCCAGGGAGGTGCATGTCGGGGGGGGGGGAGAGGAAATAATAAAATTCCTGGACAGGCACAAAAAACAAATGTGCACCCAGAACCAAACCCGACACCCTCCCAACACTAACCTGCCACCAACCCACCATGCCACACGGCCAGCTTAGTAGCCCACCACCACACTACACCCCACAAACTCTCCCTCCCCTTCTGCCCATCACACAGCATGGACCCCCCCCCATGCGTGTGTGTGTGTACATATAGCAACATCCTGTCACTATATTCGCACACACCCCCATCCGGTCACCCTCCCTGCCCGGTAGCCCTGTGCACAGGCACCGTGATTGAGTCACCCTTTTTGAAAGCACTCAGTCGTGGTCACTATAATCACAGGCTACCCTTTGCCCCTGATGTTCAAGCCAGCATCTTAGATGCCCCCTTTAGTGGCTTGGTACTGTTCGAGAGTGATGCCCCGGACATCATCTCCCATCTCTAGGAGTCCGGAATGGCTCTCAGGTTGGTCCACTCACTCTACCGCTCACAACCATGGATGAACCAATGTCAGTCCTTTCATCAGGCCTCTTTTCAGCCCACCAGAGGTCAGCAGTTGAAGGCCCCCTCAAACGCAAGGCTAATACCTCCCCCCCACCCCAGCAGTGGCAGCCCCTAGGGCCCCTGAATGCCCACAACTGCTCTACCAACCCCTAGATCCACTGTCTGACTTCTTGCCTGCCCTCCCTTCCAGCCGAGGCCATAGGGGAGGTGGTCAGGGGTCAGTTCTCCCTCTACGTCGATGAGTGATGAGCAGTGACCACAGACCAATGGGTGCTCCAGCTCTTGGAGCATGAGCACACCTTGGAATTTCTGGAACCTCCTCTAGAGTGTCCTCCCTTGCCCTTCCATTATCCATCGGCCCACCTCTCCCTCATTCGGGAAGAGATTCAGGCTCTCCTGCACAAGAGGGCCATAGAGCCCATACTTCCGCTCAAAGAGGAAGGAGGTTTTACTCACATTTTGCACATTTTGTCCTTGTCCCCAAGAAGACAAGGGATCTGAGGCCAATCCTGGACCTCAGCCACCTGAACCTGTACATAGAGCACAAACACTTCAGGAGGGTTACCCTCCAAGGGTTGCTGCCCCTCCTTCACCAGAGGGAGTGGGTCTGCTCCCTGGACATGCAAGATGTCGATCTTCATATCCAGGTTTCCCTGGCCTACCTCCATTTCCTCTGCTTCTACTTCCAGGAGGACAATTTTCAGTTCCGGGCCCTCCCTTTTGGCTTTTCTTTGGCACCCTGGGTTTTTACCAAGTGCCTACCAGTGGTGGCTGTAGCTCTGAGGAGACAGGGATTCTACATGTTCCCCTACCTGGATGATTGGCTGCTAGCAGCTCTCTCCAGGGAGCTCCTGATTCAGACCCTGGGTTGCACCTTTCGACTCTTCCAGGCTTTGGGGATCACAGTCAGTCTGCCAAAGTCTTGTCTCTCCCTGTGACAGTGCCTTCTGTATGTTGGGGTGGTTCTGGACTTCTCTCAGGGCAGGGTTTTCCTGCCAGAGAACAGAGTAGAGCAGGCCCGTCTTGTCTCCTCCAGTTGACATATCCCTGCCAGGACATTCCTGTGTTCGTTGGGGCATGTGGCGGCAGCCATAGCCATTGTCCCTCTGGCATGCCTACATATGCAGGTTCCCAATGGACCGATTGGGTACAATGGGACCAATGCTTGGACGACCTGGATCAGCCAATCATCGTCTCCAATACAGTGAGGAGTACCTTGGAGTGGTGGCAGAACTCTGCCAATCTCCTGCGAGGGGTCCCCTTTTGGACTGTGTCCCCTCAACAGATCCTCAAAATGGATACCTCGGGTCTCAGCTGGGGTGCTCACTTGGCCAACCATCAGACCCAGGGGACCTAGTCCAAGGCAGAGCAGAGTCTCCACATCAGCGTACTGGAGATGTGTGTGGTTCTTTATGCCTTGCTGGCCTTCCAGACCCATGTACTTCCTGGTCAGCTGCTGCTACAGATGGATGACATGTGCATAGTGTACTACATCAACAAGCAAGGGGGCACTCAGTCATACCCCCTTTGTCGGGAGGCGATAATAGTCTGGTACTGGGCCATCGAGCACAGCCTGCAACTTTTGGCCATTCATGTTCCAGGCATCCAAAACATCCTGGCCAACAGTCTCAGCCGGTCCAGTTGGAGGACTCATGACTGGGAACTTCTGTCCTCAGTGGCCGAAGATCTCTTTGACAGGTGGGGTCATCCAGAGTTGGACCTTTGTGTCCCCACTCAATGCAAAACTGCTGCTTTTCTGCTCACTTGATCCAGGGCCTGGAGTTTTCTGGCATGACGTGTTGTCAGTCTCCTGGAAGGGGAGGTTCATAAATGCCTTCCCTCCCTTTCTGCTCCTGCAGAGGGTTCTGCTCAAGCTTCAGTCAAAGGGAGCAGAGATGATCCTCATAGACCCCTTTTGGCTTCATCAGATCTGGTTTCCCTTGCTGTAGCAGCTGCCAGTGGAACCTCCAGTGCCTGTGCCCCTGTGCACTGGCTTGCTCTACCAGAAACAGGGCACCATAGTCCATCCAGACCTCAAGTCCCTGCATCTACATGCATGGCTCCTGCAGACTTAGCTATTGCCCGCTTTGGGGTCTCCTTTAGGGTTGCTGATGTACTGGTGGCTGCTAGAAAGCCTTCTACTAGAGCCACCTACAACTTAAAGTGGAAACGATTCTCTGTGTGTGCCGCTGCTCATCACCTGGATCCCTTCACCTGATCGGTGAATCTGATTCTGGAATACCTGCTGCCCCTTTCAGACTCAGGCTTGAGCTGCTCCTCTCTTAAGGTGCAACTTTCCACCATCTCTGCATACTATGCACCTATTGAGGGCAAATCTGTTGCCCAGCTGGAAGTATCCCACACATTATTGCAGGGCATCCTGCATTCGAAGCCTCGCATTTGGGACCCTGTCCCTCCATGGGACCTTCCTTTCATGTCAGGAAAAACTCACTTTGCCTCCCTTTGAACCGTCATGAGTTGTGAGCTTTGCTTCCTGTCGTGGAAAGCACTCTTTTAATTTGCTGTTACTTCCACCTTGAGGATTTCTAAGCTTCAAGCTCTGAGTTGTAAGGAACCTTATTTGTTTTTTCACAAAGATAGGGTGTCTTTGTGTACTAATCCTAAGTTTTTACCTAAGGTGGTGTCTGAATTTACTTTAAATCAATCCATCCACCTGTCAGTTTATTACCCTGAATATTCTAATCAGGGGAATGAATTGCTCCATACTTTAGATGTTCATAGGGTGCTGAGGCATTATACCCATTGCACCAAGTCTGTTCAGAAATCTAACCAGCTATTTGTTTTGTTTGCTCCTAAGAGAGTGGGAGCATCTGTTTTGAAACAGTGTTTGTCTAAGTGGTTGGTTAATTGTATCGTTTATTGTTACCGCAAGTACAAGCCCTTGCCCAGAGCGGTTAAAGGGTCACTCCACCAGAGGCATGGCTGCTTCCACAGCTTGCTTCAGAAATGTGTCTGCTGCAGACATCTGTGCAGTTGCCACCAGGAGCTCTGTCCACACTTTCATTAGGCATTACAGTCTGGACATTGCTTCTAGGTGCACACACAATTTCGACTTCGCAGTCCTTCAGGGCCTTCTCTCTTGAGCTCTGTGCTGACGCCTACTACTGCCTCCTCCCAGCTGCCTTCTGGTCAGTTCCGGTACTGCTTGAGACTCAGTCCTACCAGTGTTGGCCTGCTGCAAGAGCCCCTTCAAAGTAAGATAGTACAGTTATGTAAAAACTTACCATAACAGTAGATCTTCGATGACAGCTCTTGTAGCAGGCCCTGCTTTCCCTCCTTCCTTCCCCATTAGCTTATTTCTATTGCCCTACTTCTGCTTATACTTTATCTCTTCTTGGCTCTAAGGAACTGCCTCAGTTCTCCTTTTTGTCAGCTGTTCGGGGTCTCCAGCGGGACAACTGAGGTAGGTGTGGGGGACTGCCCCTTTTATAGGATAGACAGATGTCAGCATGCTGACGATGGCGGGGTTGGCCCCCCATGATAGACTACTAGCTAGAAGATTTCTGTGTGGCCCTGGCACCTGGCGGCTTCAGTCCTACCGGTGTTGGCCAAGAAATTTATGAACCTATGCCACATTTTGCTAACGCAGGCTTGTAACTTTGGTAATTTTCAATATTTTTACCCCAGATTACTCGAATGCAGCCCTAACGGCTCTGGCCAGATTTTGTTCTCATTGCCGTGACATCTTGTAGAAGAGTCAGCATGCTGCAAGCTCTCTGTATAGATCCTGTCATTTTCCATGAGGGCAAGGTAGTCCTCAGGTCAAATAGGAAATTCCTGCCTAAGCTGATGTCAGTTTCATCTGAACCAGTTACCTTACCCGTGCTTTTCTTCAGTCCTTCCAGCACAGGTGAGCAGAAGCTACACTGCCTTGATGTTAAAAGAGAACAGAGCTAATATCTGGATGGAATACAAGGCACCAGAACTGACAGCACACCATTGTTTGTCATTTATGGAGAGGTTGGTAAAGGTAAACCAGAAGCAAGAAGGACTATTTCTCATTCGATAGTTTTCTGTATCCAATTGTGCTATTAGAAATCTGGTATACAACCTCCAAGAGGCTGAAGGGCATACTCTGCTAGAGCTACTTCTGCCTCTGTGACAGCTAGTACTTTTCATGCACATTGTATCCCAAAGTGCTTTACAAGCAATGCTAGACTGGTAGGGAACCCGCTGCTGCCTTAAGCTTATTCAGAAGGATGAGATGAGCAACAGTGTTGAAGAATTTGGTCAGTCAACAAAAATAGCTGAGGTGACCAGACCACATTCCATGCATGACAGAATGGAGTCAGTGATCCACAGAAGGGAGGTGGAGTGGGCATTCCTAAAACAAGGCTGGTAGGGAATGAAGTAAGAGGAGCAGCAGTTAAGGAAAGGGAAGAGCTGGGAGAAAACCAGGTGTTCCTAAAGTTAGACAGAGAATGAAGGACGGAAATAGGGTGGTAATTACCAGGGAAGGAGGGGGTCGCTGTCTTTAGGGAGGGGAATGACTGTAGCCTGTTTCAATCTGTGAGGGACAAAGGCTAGGGAAAAAGAGAGGTTAAGGAGGGATGATAGGGAGAGCAATAACAACAGCTGAGAGCGACAAGAGCCTGGGGTCAGTACCATCAGGGTTCCCACCTTTGTGTGGGTTTAGAGCCAGGAGGGCTGTGTGGGAAACAGTTGGGGTGGTGTGGAAAAGGAAGAAAGGAGGAGGGGTTGAAGCAAAATGGACAAGGGTGAGGAGGATGTGGAGGAATGTAGGGAGAGAGCATAGTAGGTTAAAAAAAGGAGTTTGAAGATGAGGCAGCTGCAGCCAGGCATGAGACAGGGGTGTCACCCACCTTGAGGATGGGGGGAGGAGACTGGGATGGGGGGAGAAGAGGGCATGAATAACTTCCCAGAAGGAGGTGTGGTTAAAGGGACACTGTCAACCCCCTTAGGCCTCAAAGTGTCCCTAATTTAAAAAACACATTTTATGATTGTTAATATTCTATAGAGACTCTTGATGCAGCTGGTAGTTTGATTCAGATATTTTTTTTTCTTTTAAAAAGTGAAAAACCAAGTACCCACCATGCTGGTGTTACTACACCAAAACATGTTTGTTTACATTTCTTGACCAGTTCCTACTGCATCTTTTCTGGATTCAGAACACCCCCAATGCAATCTAGTCACTCAGTATGTGCTGGGAATAGAGAAGACTATGGTATCATGAGTGGCTGCACTGTTTGAGGGTCTTTCTAATGTTCAGGAAGTATACAATAAGAGCAGTTCAATGATTTGAAGCAAAACAAGGCTAGTTGTAGCTATACATTACTATGTATTTCAGTTCTAACAAGCAAGGAGGCAGATAAAACAACCAGCAACATAAATCAATTTTAGACAAGGTAAGCAATCATAAAATGTGGGGGTTTACCTAAAAATAATATGTTGCAACAAAGGTTGACAGTGTCCCTTTAATACTGCTCTGGAGAAGGGTCGTAAAGAAATCAGACATCATAAGTCTAGTAGCTTTGGTACAGGTGTTGTGAAGGGCCCTGTAACTAGTAAGGTCTGTAGGGGAGCCAGTGGACTTATAAATCTGGCAAGCACTCGCTCTTAGACTGGCTCCTCAAAAGCTCACCTGACAGGATATCGGAGGTTTCGGTACTCTCTGACTCTCTGAGTGACCACTCCCCAATTACCTGTATGTGGTCTAATAAATACAAAAAAAGCTCCACCAATCTTTGTGAATAGCAGAATACTTAGGAAAGGGCAGCTCACTGTTTTCAAGGAGCTGCTCTCCCGGATTTACTGGTCTCCCATTATGGAACTGCAAAACCTTGACAAAGTTCTTCAGTACTTTATTGATAACTTCAACAAGGTTTGCAACAGATTTGCTCCATTCAAAAAATGACAATCATGCGCCCATAATAATGGGTGGATCACCAGTGACCTTCTGGAGCATATGAGGGAAAGGGATTACCTTTGGAGTAGAGCTAGGGCCACCAGGGAACATAATGACCTACAGAGATACAAGGCAGCCAGAAACAAATGTACATACCTAATCCGGAGTGCAAAGACCAACTTCTAGAAGGAACAGCTGGAAAGAAATTGGAGAGATGGGAGGCGATTCTGGGACAACATAAAGGACCTAACAGGGAAGGATGTCAAAATGCAGCCAATACTGCTAAACATAAATGACACTAACACAATGGACCCATATACCATTGCAGAAGAATTCAGCTTCACCTTTACAGACCTAAGTTCTGTTTTCCTGGCTGAATACCCCAAGCCCATCGATGCAGACAACAATAACCCACCTAAAAACAACCAACACCCACAGTTCTTCTTCAAGAGAATTACTGTCAAAAATGCCTTGGGTTATGTTAAAAAGGTTCTGGGGTAAACCAGAATGGAAAGTGACAGCATTGACATGAAGTTGTTAGTACTGGCCTTTGACTAACTCATAGTTCCCATCACAAATATCTTCAATAAGTTTCTCCTGCTCGCTAAATTCCCCTCACTCTGGAAGCAAGCGCTGGTGACCCCAGTCCACAAGGGTGGGGATAGGTTTCTCAATGCGAACTTCAGGCCCATCTCTATTCTCTCCCCCCTTTCTAAAGCCCTGGAAAGGATTGCGGCCAACCAAATCACTAATTATATCCAAAACAATCAGCTGCAGTGTCCCCAGCAGCATGGATTTAGGACACACCACAGCACTGCCACTGCCCTGGTGGACTTTGCCGATTATGTCCACAAGGCTCTGGACAATGGTAAACTGGTTGGATCAATCTTTATCGATCTAACCAAGGCATTTGATACAGTCTGCCACCCACTCCTTCTGATGCAATTACGTGCCCCTGGTGTTGCCCCAAATGCCGTCTTGTGGTTCCAGGACTACCTAACATCCCGGTCTCAAAGAGTCACGATAGGACAATCTGTATCTGCTTCTAAAGAAATCTCTATAGGAGTGCCCCAAGGGTCCATCTTTTTACCCCTGTTGTTCAGCATGTTGCTGAATAATCTACTGGTTGCATGCTCCAGTAAAGTTATTTTGTACACTGAAGATGCCGTCATTCTCAACAGTCACTCTCACCTAGACCACCTTTAAGTCTATCTGCAATCTTCCTTCTGGCAACTGGAGACTTGGTTTAGCTCCCAAATGTTGCTACTAAACTACAAAAACAAAAACAAGACGATGCTCCTCTCATGCCCCCAGCTGAAAAGGAGGTACCCTGACTTGACAGTCACAAACAACATGGCAGTCCCCTTGGAACAGGTACACTCCCTCAAGTACCAGGGTGTCGTGGTTGATGATACTCTTTCATACCTACAACACATAGACATGGTGGTAAAAGCCATGAACTCCAAGTTAGGGATCCTGTTTAAGCACAGGAAAAGCCTATCTACTAATGCCCTCCGGCTATCGGCCTCCAGCTCCATCATATCCATTGTTGACTATGGTCTTGTAGTTTACAGCATGGCCACAGACATGGCCCTCAAAAGGACAGGCACAGCTCTGAACAAAGCTTACAGACTACTGCTAAATGTGGACCACCTCACGCACACCTGCACTCTATATGAGCAGCCCCAACCTCCTATCACTCAAAAACAGAATCGGATACCAAACCTGCCTACTTGGGAGGAAGGCTATGATCTTCCCTGCATATCTGACCTGGTAAAGAAAGTCAGCTCCAATTACAATACTAGAAGCACATCTTTGACCCTGCTTAGTGTTCCATTTTGTAGGACTGCTCTGGGACCCTACCGGGTCATAATGTCATACACTTAATAGCGTATGACATTATAGCTAACCCGATACAGCGCTGTCCATGACAGCGAATGGTGCAATACCGCGTATACTACTGTACACGGTGTTGCACCATTCACACACTCCCAGGCAGAGGATAAGACCTCTGCTGGGAGTGGGTTCCACCAAGCAGCTGCCATGGCTCACTGCACTGAGCCACAGCAGCAGGAACCCAGGCGCTGCGTCTGGGACCGGGTTTGATTCCCAGTCCCAGACATTTTATTTTTCACCGGATTGCGCACTACGAGTTGGACCCTCCCCAGGAGTTGAGAATCTTTAGTGGGGAGGATCTGTGAGGAGCACAACCCCTGTGAGGGATTGGTGGTGGAGACCCCACAGAAAAAAGGAACTTATGCCGCATGGCAATATCCACTGTACCAGCAGGCGATTTTGCAATGCGGCATAATGTTGTGTGACATTATGACCCCGTGCCCTCTGGGACAACGCTCTTTCTTGAACCGGGCTCCATTGTGGCTTAGTGAGATCCCCACTGCTGCACTTAACACTGCCAATATTCGGCCCTTTAAATCTGAACTGAAACAACACCTACTGAGTCTAAACATCTGTGACTGCCTGACCTGATTATGAATTTCTTACTGTGATACTTCTCTCATCTGGCTGTCCCAACTCTCTTCCCTACTTCCTACTCTGGTGTCTCCCCCTCCATCCTTCCCCACCTCACCCTCTGAACACCCCCTACTTCTCCACTCCAGCCCCACCCTTCTTCTACCTATTTCTGTACCTTCCTATCCCAACGCTATCCTGACGAGGCCCTTCTGGGGCTGCAATTTGGTACTTCTCACTGTGGTTATTAACTTTTGTTGGTAAAGGGATCACCTGAGCCTCCCAAGCCTTTTTATTGCTCTAGTCAATTGTATATTTCACTTGTTTTACTATATTTGCCTGTATCCTAAATAATTGTAAAATCTGCTTGTTGTGTAATGTCTGAACTGTTTCCCACGATGTGAAACCTTTGTAAAAGAGTTCATACTCAAAGGTGTTTCTTAATATACAAATACATAAATAAATAAATAAATGCAAGGTCACACGTTCAGTGACAGGCCAGCAACTACACTGAAATCTAGAGGTGGTGTGAACCTTGATCCCTAGTTTTCCTTAAGGGAGCATGGTGTTCCCAGACAGACATGAACTTGAAGTTAAATGACACGAGGGCAGTGTTGATATTTTGCAGCAGCTGAAATGGGGAACCAGTCAGTAGTCATCAGGTCAACATGAAAGCAAGACAGGTCTAGAGGTTGGAAAGATCAGAACTGGATGTATTTGGAGGAAGATGAGGGGTGAGGTATCTTACGCACCTAGTAGACTATGTGGTGGTCATGGATGGCATTGGGAAGGGTAGCAGTATGTATAATATGGTGGGGCTGAGAGGAGAGGAGAGGACCCAGCCCAGGAGGGAATAGTTGTGGGACTTGTGATGGAGCTGGGCAGGGTCAGAGATGAGTTGGGGGAGCTGCAGAGACTTTACATTTTGGCAAAAAGTGAATAGTCAGCACCAAGGGCCCCACACTCAAGAATGGGGCTGGTCCCAGTGTGCACTTTGTGTGCAAAAACATGTTTATTTACTTATTGTTTACTGTAGTATAGCAGATGGTATCTGACTAATTTTGTTTTCTTCTAGGCTGACATCTTCTGTAACTACAAATCCCAGAATCCCCTGCAGCTAACATCAGTGCAGTAGGCAGCAGTGAGAGATTCAGTAGCCTGCAGTGCATGTTAAAGTTTATACAAGCTCTGATCTTTTGTTTGCTGGTGCCGCTGTCCTCGCTGGGCTAAGTACAGTCACAGAGGACTGTACTTGGCCCCTGGAGAAAAGCAGAACTGAAAAACAATTGATTGAAGATTATATAGTGCTCCCTCACCATAACAAACAGAATAGGAGCCATAACTTGTGTTTGTTATAGCTCTCTGTTCATTATATCAAGGGACGCTGAAAACCAATAACACACACAATACTGTACTGAGTTTAGCAAACCCAGCATGCCATCAGCTCCTCCTCACCTCACTTCCCAAAGACAGTTCTCATTTTATTATTAGTACAGCAGTTTTGTTATAGTAAAGTTGACAATAAGTTTAAAGAAGTTTAAAAAATAAAATAAAAAAAAACAGTAGAGCATTGTAGAGCTATCATGGAGCGTCCTGCCTGTTATTCTGCAGCCAGCTTCCACACCACACTTTCAGTCCGCCGTGCCCGACTTAAACTGCTGATCTGATCTGCTTGGAACTTTTATTGTACTTTTATTTTCAGCCCCGGGGAGTCATGTGAGAGATTACTGAAAGATTACTTTGTCGAGCAGTGGCGGCTATCACCCGATTAGCCCTCACTGTCTGTGTCTGCCCCCCCTTCCTAAGCCAAACCTAATTCCATAACTAGTTAATGGTGAACGAGGGAGGGGAAGAACTGCTGCACATCCCTACATCAATGCATCCACAACATACTGAATTAAAAGGAGAATGAGATTTTACAAATGCCTTTAGCACCAGGAGAACTTGTAAAATGAAGCAAGAAAGTGTTAGGAAGTAAGTTACATCTGTGCTCTTGTCTGTATTTACTTTATTCAAAACCAGCTGTCCGTGTTTGTGCCAGGTCTGCCCCCCCCCTTCATCTGCACTCTAATATAATGAATGTAAAAGCTGTACGCGCTGTTGCAGGAAATAGAGGATGAGTGAGCGTAAGAGGGAGTGCAAGAGAGTGAGAGGGATGCTGATCAGATGTACAGTACTCCCTCGCTATAGCGGCAACACGAAGACGGGAGCTATGGGACTCATTTGTTGTACCTGGGGTTTCGTTATAGAGGTTCATTATAGCCAGGGAGCACTGTGTATACAATAATTAACCCCCCTTTCTTGAGAATGAGCAGATTCTCAAAACCGAGTTAGTTCAGTGACATCAGGGTCACAAGAGTGAAGCTCGAGTGCCTTTCTGATGTCACTGAACTAACAAGGCATTGAGAATCTGGTGCATTTTCAATGAAGGGGGTAATGTTGCTCAGATAGTATCATAGAAACTAGGATACCAACATATACCTGGTATGCAGAAAGAGTTTAAATGCAAGGGTCTGTTCTAGCCTCTCCTTTTCTGTCTCTTCTCTGGTTGCGCAACCAAATTTTCTTGTGAGACCTAGGAACTGATCTCTCTGATGGTTTTGCAATTCTATGCCTCTCACCATCTCTCTGCCTTCCCTTGCTATTTCTGTTTTTTCTTCCCACTTGCTTATCTGCGGGTATAAAAATATATGTGAATCTTTATGTGGAAATGTCACTGATACTGGGATCCCTTTGTTTTGAAACTGCTCCTGGTTTTCCTATGCTTCCTGACCTGTAGCCTCACGGCGACAGATTGTGTCACAAGTGGATCCATCTGTCATCGAGGGCACAGGTCAGGAAGCATTGAAACCAGGAGCAGTTTCAAACAAAAAGGTCAGTATCAGTGACATTCACATAATGAACATAACTTGTATACCAGAGATATGAAGGGTGAAAAAACAGAACAGCAAGAAAGGCAGAGACATAACAGAGGCAGGTGCAAAACCATTAGTGATCGGTTCTTTGTCTCTAAAGTGGTTTAGACCCAGACAGAGAGACAGAAAAGAAGATGAGAAACAGACCCTCATGTTAAAACTCTTTCTACTAACATAATGGGACAGGGCCTTATTCAACACGTACACCTCCTATTTGGCCAGATAATTGCTGTGGTAGGATGGCAGTGCTATCTGACCGTGGATCCCACCCTCTAGGATCCAGTGCATGGATCCTACAAACATTGTGGATCCTGTGTGTAACCCCCAGTCAGCGCTAAACTGAGAGGGTTACTACCCCTGCCTGTGTGGCTAGTGACAGGTTGAGGGGCCTAGGTCCTATGACGCGGTGCCTCCATTTTTATAACCTGAAACTTGGGGAGAGAGACGTCACTCGGCATGGTGATTAGGTTTGGCTACTCTGCACGGGAGCACCCAAGTAATCCGGAAACAGGAAGCAATAACTGAAATGTCCAAT